>CM068344.1:36457140-37099640 GCA_034769755.1 Odontamblyopus lacepedii | reverse complement strand
GCCAAAGTTCACTACAACTACGCCAACTTCCTGAAGGACACAGGGCGCCACCCGGAGGCCGTTCACCACTACAACATTGCCCTGAGGTACAGTCATTAAAAAAATCTGCATAATGAGCTAAAACCACAGCAGGACTTTCTCTCCTCCGCTCTCTCTCCTCTTCAAAGGTCGTTACGCTTGGAAAACTTTCTAAACTTTCTAACAACGCCTCAAAACGACGCAGACAATAAGGGCTGTGATTGGTCCTCTCCACCGCTCTACATTTTCTCCGCTCATTCTAAACTTTGAGTAATAATGTGTTTAATGCAGCTTTGGCACATTTGTTTACGTTTTACACAAACCAAACTTCAAACCGCGTGGCTCATTTGCATACAGTATAAGCGCTGATAAAAACACCTCGTGCGCTGATGCTGATGCGATCGAACGCGCTGCAAAGTTTGGTTTGATCAGAACTTGTGCCTCATCTTCAAATATAAAGCTGTGACTCTGTTTCTGAAGGGTTTAGGCGCAGCTACTAAATAATTCTGAATTAGTCACAGTAAAACCATAAACCCCGGGAAAACGTGAGACGCTTTAACGGGATCAACATTTGGATATCGCCCATACCCTAGACTCCTCAGATAAATCCTGATGCCCCGCCACAGATCAGGACATTTATCTGTCTGTAAACTGGACTAAAAGGACAGAATATAGAGAACCTGAGCTTTAGAACAAGGTAAAACATGTCCATGTGGAATATCGGCAAGATTCAGGCCGATAACCGATATTTTTCCAAGTGCCCAGTAGTAGGGAGTATTATCTGTCACATAAGGGTGAGTTGTACAATTGTTACAGTTCACCTGTACTTAACGAAATGAAAAGCTACAGTGCAAATTAAGGACGCGGGACCTGTCCGCATCAGCAGGAGTGAATTAACCACAAACAAATACAGAACTTTTGGCCGCCAACACCGGCTTTTATTGGTAATACCGGTGTGCGTGAAGATGTGATCAAACGTAAACACCACCTTTCCCTGCGCTCGACGCCCCCGGTTTCCCCTCACCAGACGGAACACACAATACAATAACCCACAGATAATAAACCCTCCACCCGGTCACCACCACAATGAGTCCCCGTAGCTCCTGACAAAGTTCCCCAAAGTCCTGAGCTGCACTGCAGCAGGTGAGTAAAAGGTGCTGCAGGCTTTACTCACCGCCTCAGAGTTCAGTCCAGTTTGGTGTAGGTTGGATGAAACCCCGCAGAACCCGCAGAGAGTTATTCATCCAAATGGCGCAGTCAAAACGCGATAATCCCAAATGAATATAATCCAAAAATAGACTCTACGGACAGAGAGCTCTGGCACGGCTCCAAAAACAGCATGTGACGTCACCCCACATGTGCCCCCACGCGCGTCACCTCCAAATAAATACCCCGTGCCCCTGGAGAGGGGCAACCCATAGTTCAACAAAAATAACATTTATAAATGTATTTTGAAGGACCAAATATACAACAACAGCAAAGAAGTAATTCCCCTGCTGATGGGAACAAAAACTGTGAGGACCCAAGTGGACTTTACACAGTTGTAGGGAGTATTATCTGTTACACAGGGGTGAGTTGTACAGTTGTAGGGAGTATTATCTGTTACACAGGGGTGAGTTGTACAGTTGTAGGGAGTATTATCTGTTACACAGGGGTGAGTTGTACAGTTGTAGGGAGTATTATCTGTTACATAAGGTGAGTTGTACAGTTGTAGGGAGTATTATCTGTTACATAAGGTGAGTTGTACAGTTGTAGGGAGTATTATCTGTTACATAAAAGTTGTCGGTCAGGCCCTAACATACACACATAAAACTGACTCCTGAGAGCTTTCAACCATGTTCTAATGTTCCTCTGTTCCTCGTCACATGTTTGAGTAGCTCTTTGTTATTTGTCTGTCAACATCTGCAAAGCTCCAAACGCTCTGTTTCACCTTGTGATGTCATGAAGTGGTAGTTTTCCTTTTCCCTTTAGTTCAGTCGAGATCGGCGACTCCAGAGGCTGAAATTATCCAAATGATTCTAGTGAAGCACTTCCTGTATCACCAAATGACCACTCTCTTCTTGCCCCCCCTCCTGCCCCTCCTGCCCCCCTTCTTGCTCCTCTTGCCCCTCAGGTTGTACCCCCGTCACGCCAGCGCCCTGAATAACTTGGGCACGTTGACCTCTGACCCGGGCGAATCCGAGCGTCTGTACAGAAAAGCCCTGAGCCTGTGTCCCCAGCACCAGAGGGCGCTGTTCAACCTGGGCAACCTGCTCAAGTACGGAACTAAACCAGGACTAAACCAGGACTGCACCCGGACTGCACCCGGACTGCACCCGGACTGCACCAGGACTGCACCAGGACTGCACCAGGACTAAACCCGGACTAAACCCGGACTAAACCAGGACCAGAGGCCGCTGTTCAACCTGGGCAACCTGCTCAAGTATGGACTGGGACCGGGACTGGGACCAGGACTGGGACTGGGACCGGGACTGGGACTGAGACTGGGAACGGGACCGGGACTAAAACAGGACTAAAATGGGACTAAAACAGGACTGGACCAGGACTGGACCAGGACTGGACCAGGACTAAACCAGGACTAAACCAGGACTAAACCAGGACTAAACCAGGACTAAACCAGGTCTAAACCAGGTCTAAACTCTTTCAGGACTCGGGGGGAGGATGTTGAGGCTGAGCAGCTCCTGAAAAACTCTATTCGCTTCGGTCCTCATTTCGCTGACGCCTACTCCAGCCTCGCCTCCCTGTACGCTGAGCAGGTCAGATGCCCTCCCGTGTGTCAGATGCCCTCCCGTGTGTCAGATGCCCTCCCTGTGTGTCTCCATTGGGTGTTATTCTGTGTAAAACAAACATCTAGATTTATTCTGGTTGCTCAGTAATAGCTGTTATTACCTCTATGTATGTCATATTTTAAAAATGTATTATTTTTTTTATTATTCATTTTTATTATTTAATTTATTTTGTATACATATGTCATACATTTTTATTTTTATTTTTAATTTATTTCATGATTTTTTTATACATGTCATATCTTTAAAAAATTATTATAACTTATTTTTTATAACCATTTACTAATATTGTTTAATTAATTTTTTATCATCTATTTTTTCATTTTTTATACATACATGCATATCTTTTAAAAATTATTATTGCTTATTTTTATTATTTATTTATTTTTATTTATTTATTTTTATTATTATTACTTATTTTTATAACAGTTTATTCATATTATTTAATTTTATTTTTTATACATATGTCATATAGTTTTTTTATTTTATGACTTATTTTTATAATGGTCTATTTTTATCTAATAGTTTATTAATATGATTTAATTTATTTTTATACATATCTATTTATTTTTAATTATTATTTATTTGTATTGTTTATTTTTATTTTATTTTTTTTATACGTGTCATATCTGCTAAAGTGAAATTATAAACTTTAAAAATACCAATAATTCAAAATAAATAAAACAAGATGCCCTCCCCATGTGTCAGATGCCCTCCCTCTCTCTGATCTGCGTCTGTTTCCTGCAGAAGCGTTTCTCTGAGGCCAAACTCGTGTATCTGAGGGGTTTGGAGCTCTGCCCCGAGAGTTCAGACCTGCACAACAACTTCGGCGTTTTCCTCGTCGACTCAGGTCTGGAAAACACTTCATTTTAAACATTTGAGATTAAAAATTTAAGATTAAAGTTTAAACATTTGAGATTTAAGTTTAAACATTTAGGATTTAAGATTCGTTTGAGAAGAGTTTTGACATCACAATATTATAGACTCTGTTTAGACCTGGTTTAGACCCGGTTTAGACCCGGTTTAGACCCGGTTTAGACCCGGTTTAGACCCAGTTTAGACCCGGTTTAGACCCAGTTTAGACCCAGTTTAGTCCTGGTTGAGACCTGGTTGAGACCTGGTTTAGACCTGGTTTAGACCTGGTTTAGACCCAGTTTAGACCCAGTTTAGACCCAGTTTAGACCCAGTTTAGACCCAGTTTAGACCCGGTTTAGACCCGGTTTAGACCTGGTTTAGACCCGGTTTAGACCCGGTTTAGTCCTGGTTGAGACCTGGTTGAGACCTGGTTGAGACCTGGTTTAGACCTGGTTTAGACCCAGTTTAGACCCAGTTTAGACCTGGTTTAGACCCGGTTTAGACCCGGTTTAGTCCTGGTTGAGACCTGGTTGAGACCTGGTTGAGACCTGGTTGAGATCTGGTTTAGACCTGGTTTAGTCCTGGTTTAGACCTGGTGTAGACCTGGTTTCGTCCTGGTTTCGTCCTGGTTTCGTCCTGGTTTAGACCTGGTTTAGACCTGGTTCAGACCTGGTTCAGACCTGGTTCAGACCTGGTTTAGACCCGGTTTAGACCCGGTTGGACTCACTGTTGTTCCTGCTGTGTCCAGGGGAGGGCGCTCTGGCTGCTGCTCATTACCAGATGGCCATAAAGCACAGACCAGAACATTACGTCGCCATGGTGAACTTAGGCCGCCTCCTCCGCTCCACCAATGACAACGAGCAGGCGGAGATCTGGTACAAGAGGTCCGTCCTGTCCAGATCCGGTTTACACCCGGTTTACACCCAGTTTAGACCCAGTTTAGACCCGGTTTAGACCTGATTTAGACCTGATTTAGACACAGTTTAGACCCCGTTTAGACCTGATTTAGACCTGATTTAGACCCAGTTTAGACCTGGTTAAGGCCTATTCATTCTCCATAAAACAGAAGAACTTTGTTCTTGAGGTGATCAGGACGTTTCATACGTCATAAGACGTTCTGCTGCTGAATTGCCCCGCCCCCCCCACTCTTCCCTGCCCCCTCGCTCTGCCCCGCCCCCTCGCTCTGCTCACATGGCGCTCACAGACCTCAGATGCTCAGATACTGGACGTGTCAAGTATTTTTCTCCTGTTTTTGCAGCGCCCGTCGGCTCCACCAGATAAACTACGTCAACATAAAAAATAACCGACCAGCACCGCCAAACCAAGTTCTGCTCAGCTGAAATGCCTGAACTCAGGAGCTCAGGCTGCAAGAACAGTTCTTATGCCTTATGGAGCATGAATAGGCCTTTAGACCTGGTTTAGTCCTGCTTCAGTCCTGTTTTAGACCTGGTTTAGACCTGTTTAAGTCCTGGTTCAGTCCTGGTCCTGGTTCAGTCCTGGTTCAGTCCAGTCTGGTCCTGGTCTGGTCCTTGTTCAGTCCTGGTTCAGTCCTGGTTCAGTTCGGTCTGGTCCTGGTCTGGTCCTGGTCTGGTCCTGGTTCAGTCCTGGTTCAGTCCTGGTTCAGTCCTGGTTCAGTCCGGTCTGGTCCTCAGGGCTCTGTCGGTGTCTCGGGGGGTGGAGGTGCTCTCTCCACTGGGGGCGCTCTTCTACCACACCGGGCGCTTTGAGGAGGCGCTGGAGGTTTACAGAGAGGCCCTGGTCCTGCAACCCGGACCCGACCTCGGACTGGCCCTGGTGAGTCCCCCTGAGACTGCCCTCCCCATGTGTCAGATGTGTCAGATGCCCTCCCCCTGAGCCAGATGCCCTCCCCCTGAGCCAGATGCCCTCCCCCTGAGCCAGATGCCCTCCCACTGTGTCAGATGTGTCAGATGCCCTCCCTCTCTGTTCCAGGCTCAGGTTCTGGCTATTTATTGCCCTGCTTATTGCCCCTCTTTTGTCTTGTTGCCCCTCTTATTGCCCCTCTTGTTACCCCTCTCTCAGGCTCAGGTTCTGGCTCTTTATTGCCCCTCTTGTTACCCCTCTCTCAGGCTCAGGTTCTGGCTCTTTATTGCCCCTCTTGTTGCCCCTCTCAGGCTCAGGTCCTGTCGGTCTCCGGTCGCTCTCTGGAGGCAGAACAAACCACACGAGACGTTTTGCTGCAGGATCCAGGATGTATCGAGTGTTACCGCCTCCTGTCAGCGCTGAGCAGCAAGAGGCAGGACCACCGACAGGTGAGGCAGGACCGACAGGTGAGGCAGGACCACCGACAGGTGAGGCACGACCGACAGGTGAGGCAGGACCACCGACAGGTGAGGCAGGACCACCGACAGGTGAGACAGGACCACCGACAGGTGAGGCAGGACCACCGACAGGTGAGACAGGACCGACAGGTGAGGCAGGACCGACAGGTGAGAGGAGGGTTCTCAGACCCTCTGCTCCTCTGATGTGTGACGGGCTTTTGTCCTGCTGAACTTTTCTTCGTCCTCAGGTTCACTCAGACTCTCCTCTCGAGTCTTTTCTGTCAGAGCCGATTCTCTGATTCTTCGTTTACACTAAAACCAGTCCTCGTTTAGGAAACAATTTGTGTTCACACACGTCGGGTTTTCGTGCACCAACGTTTGCGTTTGTCTCGGGTTTGTTTAAACTGTTTTAGCGTCACATGACCAATGCCACGAACCAGCGAATCAGGAAGGTGCAGGTCACAGTGACGCGTCCAATAAGAACGAAAACTAGAGCCCCAACATCAGTGTTTTCAGCGTTTTCACCCGTCCACACGCCACCGGATCAGATCTGTGCTCAGGCGAACACGTGGGAGCTGCATATCCAGATCGTTCTGTCTCTTTTCCATCAGATTAATGTGGACGAACTCTGCATCTGCAACGAAAACCACTCAAATACGAGTGTGGACGGGGCGTCTGTTTCCTGAGTGAACGTTTGTCCTGGAGCCTCTGTCCTCACACCTGGACCTGGACCTGGACCTGACCCTGGACCTGGACCTGGACCTGACCCTGGACCTGACCCTGGACCTGGACCTGGACCTGGACCTGACCCTGACCCTGGACCTGACCCTGGACCTGGACCTAACCCTGACCCTGGACCTGACCCTGGACCTGGACCTAACCCTGGACCTGGACCTGACCCTGGACCTGGACCTGGACCTGACCCTGACCCTGGACCTGACCCTGACCCTGGACCTGACCCTGGACCTGGACCTGACCCTGGACCTGGACCTGACCCTGGACCTGACCCTGACCCTGCTGGTCTCTGTTGTGTCGTAGGCGCTGCAGTTCCTGGAGGTGGCGCTGCAGCAGGACTCAGACCCGGCGGTGAGGGCCGAGCTTCTGTTCTCCAGAGGAAACCAACTCCGAGAGATGGACCTGCTCCAGGAGGCCTTCCAGGTCCTGGTTTAGTCCTGGTTTAGTCCTGGTTCAGTCCTGGTTTAGTCTTTGTTCAGTCCTGGTTTAGCCCTGGTTTAGCCCTGGTTTAGTCCTGGTTTAGTCCTGGTCTAGTCCTGGTCTAGTCCTGGTCTAGTCCTGGTTTAGTCCTGGTTTAGTCCTGGTCTAGTCCTGGTCTAGTCCTGGTCTAGTCCTGGTCTAGTCCTGGTTTAGACCTGGTTTAGACCTGGTTTAGTCCTGGTTTAGTCCTGGTCTAGTCCTGGTCTAGTCCTGGTCTAGTCCTGGTCTAGTCCTGTTCTGAAGGTTCTGTTGTTGCAGAGTTACCAAGAGGCTGTGCAGATAAACCCAGATCAGTCGCAGGCCTGGATGAACATGGGAGGAATCAAACACATAAAGGTCTGTCCCTGTCTGCTCCTGTCTGCTCCTGTCTGCTCCTGTCTGCTCCTGCCTGCTCCTGTCTGCTCCTGCCTGCTCCTGCCTGCTCCTGCCTGCTCCTGCCTGCTCCTGTGTCTGCTCCTGCCTGCTCCTGCCTGCTCCTGTGTCTGCTCCTGCCTGCTCCTGCCTGCTCCTGTCTGATCTCTGGTGTTTTCAGGGCGATTACGCGGCGGCTCGGACCTTCTACGAGAAAGCACTGAGTCTGAGTCCTGGCTCCAAACTGCTGAAGGAAAATCTGCAGAAGCTCGACCGTCTGGAGCGAAGATCCAAAGGCTGAACCTAAAGAGACCGGGCCAGACATCAACGCTCACTGAAAGCACTGCCCTCCCTCTGTTTCCCAAATAACATCGAGCACAGAGCGTCATTTTCGAAAGAGTTTTTTCATTTACACGAACACAGGTATTTTTGAACCCCTGAAGACCTGAGGGCAATTTTAGTACATTTCTCCTCACCTGGATTTTTTTTCTTAATTTTGGTTTTAAAACTGCCCCTTTTACCCCCTAATGAAGTGTTCTACCTCCTTTTGTTCAGTCCAACCTGTTATTTCACAATCTGCTGCTGTAGTTGTGTCATGAGGCTGTGATAAAAACTACAGGACCAGAAATAGAGATGAAAAAAAAAAAAACAGAAAATAAAATTCACACTCTTTTATACAAAACACACAGCAAACATGTAGAAACAACTTTTTGGACATAAAAAATGCTTAATTTAGGGCCTTAGCTACAAAAATGCAAAATATCAAGTCAGTAAGTAAATTAAAAATCTCCTTATTGCCCTAAAAACAAAAAAAGTGCAGTGGCCCCATGACTTTCCTGGTCCAGTCCTGGAAACAGCTCCTGTCAGGTCCAGGGCCAGAGCCACAGCACTTCTGCATTTCCATGGTGGAAATTTGGATTTGTTCATTTGGACTGAAATAAACCTTTAAATAAAAATAGAAAGGGATGCGCAATTACACAGACCAAGATGCGTAATTTGCCATTTATGTGAGAATAAACTCCACTTAGAGCATCAAATGTGGCCCTTAAACCACTTGTTTTGGCCCTCAGACTTTGGCCCAAACTCCCGCAGTTGTACTTTTTACTGCATGTTTTTGAAATTTACCCTGATCAAGCAAATGTCATGTGTCCTTCTGAGGGTCTGAGCCTGAACAAAGGTCTGGAGGGTCATTTAAACCTGTTATAAACGCACAGATTTGAATTACTCACTGTTTTGACCCTCGATCGGCCTCCTCTGTGTTTTAATATGTGGCCCTGGATGAAAAAAGTTTGGACAAACCCATGTTAGGTCTTTTCCTCCGGCGCTGTTCAGCACAGCCCAACACACTTTGTTTGCTTTTGGACTGGGGGTTGGACCTGGAGCTGTTAGGATTTTCTGTACCTGTTTCAGGTTCTAACCTGAGCCGATACGACAGCGTGATGTGGACAGAGCTGTTCACTGATCAGTCAGAGGAAATGTCATCACTCGAGGATCTTTAAAGCAGAACTAAGTAACTTCAGCGGTAGAGTCTTCCCCACAGGTCTCTTGTGAGAATGAACTGTCGTAAATACTGTCCTCACGCCCTCCCCTCCCCGCTCATCTGCTCACGTTTGTTTACACAAAGTCAGTGAACAGTGTCCAACACCATGTCTCAGGTGGGTCCTGTTTATTGGTGATTGATTTCGGTCTTGAGCATTGCGGCTTGTAGCGCCCGGAGTTCGTCAGTACAGGTGTGTTGCTCTGTTATCTGTGTGTAGCTGAAGTGTCGTGAGAACAGAACAGACCCTGAGAGCTGAGATCCGGGTCAGTAGGAGCCAAGTTGCATGTGTGGTTTTTCTGCCCAGATAGTGAGGCTGCTAACGTCTAGAATTGTTCAATTTAGTGATAGAAGCATGAAAATTTGCAGAAATACTGTTTAGCAAGGTAGTAACAATATTTGATATGGATCCAGACACAAATCAATTCCAGGGGGGAGTTATGGGCACAGCCTTATTTGGTCAACATGGAAACGAGGCTGATAAGAAAATGGTCTGTAAAGGGGTCGACAATTAGTCTTATCAACTATATATCACTATAGCAATGCTATATACACTACTCACTGTTAGTCGGCACTCACAAATCGAGGAGGAGGAGGGGAGAGAGGAGGAGAGGAGGAGAGGAGCGGTGGAGAGGAGGAGGGGAGGAGGATGAGAGGAGGAGAGGAGGAGGAGGGGAGAGAGAAGAAGAGGAGGAGGAGGGGAAGAGGAGGGGAGAGAGGAGAAGAGGAGGGGAGGAGGAGGAGAGAAGGAGAGAGGAGGAGGAGAGGAGGAGGAGAGAGGAGAGGAGAGAGCAGAGAGGAGGAGGAGGAGGAGGATGAGAGGAGGAGGAGAGGAGGAGAGAGAGGAGAGGAGGAGGAGAAGAGGAGGAGGAGAGGAGGAGTTTAAAGTCTTTGTCTCTTTCAGTTCCTCTTCAAGATTCGTTCCTTCGGCAATTTTGGTTACGCCGAAATGGACTTACAAGGCAGGATCGGGGTAAGTAAACTCTTCTCTCCTCTCCTCTCCTCTCCCCTCTCCTCTCCCCTCTCCTCTCCTCTCCCCCTCTCTTCCTCCTCTCTCCTCCTCTTCCTCCTCTCTCTTCCTCCTCCTCCTTCTCCTCTTCCTCCTCCTCCACTTCCTCCACTTCCTCCTCCTCTTCCTCCTCCTCTCCTCCTCCTCCTCCTCCACTTCCTCCACTTCCTCCTCCTCTCTCCTCCTCCTCCTCTCTCTTCCTCCTCCTCCTCTCTCCTCCTCCTCCTCTCTCTTCCTCCTCCTCCTAGTCCTAGTTAAGTTCTGGTTTAGACCTGGTTTAGTCCTAGTTAAGTTCTGGTTTAGACCTGGTTTAGTCCTAGTTAAGTTCTGGTTTAGACCTGGTTTAGTCCTAGGTTTGCTGCCCTCAGTGAGCTTCATTTGCCTGGAGTATGAGTGACCCGTCTGTGGGTTCAGCTCCACAGTCATAAATAAAAGGAAACACTGTTCATCACACACTTGATTATAGCGATGAAAATGTCCAGTCACCTCCTCCTCCTCTTCCTCCTCCTCTCCTCCTCCTCTTCCTCTCCTCCTCCTCTCTGCTCTCTCCTCTCCTCTCTCCTCCTCTCTCCTCCTCCTCCTCTCTCCTTCTCTCCTCCTCCTCCCCTCCTCTTCTCCTCTCTCCCCTCCTCTTCTCCTCTCTCCCCTCCTCTTCCCCTCCTCCTCCTCTTCTTCTCTCTCCCCTCCTCCTCCTCGATTTGTGAGTGCCGACTAACAGTGAGTAGTGTATATAGCATTGCTATAGTGATATATAGTTGATAAGACTAATTGTCGACCCCTTTACAGACCATTTTCTTATCAGCCTCGTTTCCATGTTGACCAAATAAGGCTGTGCCCATAACTCCCCCCTGGAATTGATTTGTGTCTGGATCCATATCAAATATTGTTACTACCTTGCTAAACAGTATTTCTGCAAATTTTCATGCTTCTATCACTAAAGTGAACAATTCAGACTTTTTTGGACGTTAGCAGCTTAACTAAGAGGCAGAGGCACCAGTGAAACCTTCAAACACCCCAAAATGTCACATGACCGTCAGAGGGGCTTTAGAGACATTTAATTAGGTAAAAAAGTTCTGCTTTAAATAATCTTCAATAATAATAATGAAGACCGTGGTGACACTAATAATGTCGCCTAAAAATGACGGTGTCGACCCTGCGACTCCGCCCACTTCCAGGTGGGAATGATGGCAGGGAAAAGCTTCACCCTGTACAGTCATGGCCAAAAGTTTTGAGAATGACACAAATATTAATTTTGGTACCAGAATGTCCTCCGAGAGCAACTTCTCCCAACCGTCCAAGAGCAGTTTGGTGATGAACAAAGACTTTTCCAGGATGCAGCACCTTCCCATAAAGCAACGTAATAACTAAATGACTCGGGCAACAAAACGTCAAGATTTTAGGTCCAAGGCCACGAAATTCCCCACTGAGAACTTGTGGTCAATCCTCAAGAGGCGGTGGATAAAAGAAACACAAATTCTGACAAACTCAAAGCGATGATTATGTAAGAATGGAGCCGTCAGTCAGGATTTGGTCCAGAAGTTGATTGAAGCTACAGGGAGAATCACAGAGGTCTTGAAAAAGAAGGATCAACACTGCAAATATCGACTTGTTGCATGAACTCAGTGTAATTGTCAATAAAATCTTTTGATATTCATGAAATGCTTGTAATTGTATTTCAGTGAGCCATAAAAACATGTGAGAATACGGCTAAAAACAGTGAAGCAGCAGAGCCTGTGAAAATCTAATATTTGTGTCATTCTCAAAACTTTTGGCCACGACTGTAGAGTCATGTTGTGCTGGGCTGAGCTGTGCTGTATGTCTCTGGGCCTGGGAACGCCTCAGGGTCCAGGACGAACTGGAGGAACTGTCTGGGGTGAGGGAAGTCTGGGAGTCCCTGCTCAGACTGCTGCCCCCACGACCCGGCCCCGGATAAGAGGAAGAACATGAATGGATTTTGTTTGTACCCATTTTTACACACAAACGCTGAATTTGCCTCTGAAAACAAATCTTTGAAGCAGTAATGACGCAACATCCTGAAATTTTCATGCTGCACCTGCAGGAGAACCACTTTATTTTCCAAATATCGCAGCAGACAGCGGTCCGCCCAGATTGGACCAAAACCAACTTTGGGACTTCATAGGAGGGAGAAGCTCCAGGTCCTGGTGCGATGATGAGTCGGGGCTGATGATGTCACGAGGTGGGAGGTGAAGTGTGTGACTCTTACTGATACAAATATTTTTAATGAAGCCGTTTTACATCATACACGTTTTCTTCGGCTCGGTGCGTCGCAGAAGTAACGGATTTTATTTTATGTATTTCAATATATTTAAGACTGAAATGTACAGTGTAAAAAATGTTTTTATTCCAAATGGACGGTCCACGAAACAAGTGTGAAATAAACTCATTTATTTAAACAGGAATTTGTGTCCTGCCTGTTTAGTCCTGGCTTAGTCCTGGTTTAGTCCTGGTTTTATTGTATCACTGTGTTGGTATGTGTGGTGGTTAAAACATGTACCACACTACAGAAGAAACTTTATAACGAGTTTGCATAAGTGTAAGATATGACTTTTCCCACATGTGAACAGAACAATTGGGCCGATGTTCATTAATCACTCTGGATTAGTTTAACACTCATGTATTCACTCTGGTTTAGTTTAACACTCATGTGTTCACTCTAGTGTACAACTTAACACTCATGCATTCACTCTGGTTTACAGTTTAACACTCATGTATTCACTCTGGTTTAGTTTAACACTCATGTATTCACACTGGTGTACAGTTTAACACTCATGTATTCACTCTGGTTTAGTTTAACACTCATGTATTCACTCTAGTTTAACACTCATGCGTTCACTCTGGTTTATAGTTTAACACTCATGTATTCACTCTGGTTTAGTTTAACACTCATGTATTCACTCTGGTTCAGTTTAACACTAATGTATTCACTCTGGTTTAGTTTAACACTCATGTATTCACTCTGGTTCAGGTTAACACTAATGTATTCACTCTGGTTCAGTTTAACACTCATGTATTCACACTGGTTTAGTTTAACACTAATGTATTCACTCTGGTATACTGTTCAACACTCATGTATTCACTCTGGTATACTGTTCAACACTCATGTATTCACTATGGTTCAGCTTAACACTCATATATTTACACTGGTTTAGTTTAACACTAATGTATTCACTCTGGTGTACTGTTTAACACTCATGTATTCACTCTGGTTTATAGTTTAACTCATGTATTCACTCTGGTTCAGTTTAACACTCATGTATTCACTCTGGTTTATAGTTTAAGACTCATGTATTCACTCTGGTTCACTTAAACACTCATGTATTCACTCTGGTTTAGTTTAACACTCATGTGTTCACTCTAGTGTACAACTTAACACTCATGCATTCACTCTGGTTTACAGTTTAACACTCATGTATTCACTCTGGTTTAGTTTAACACTCATGTATTCACACTGGTGTACAGTTTAACACTCATGTATTCACTCTGGTTTAGTTTAACACTCATGTATTCACTCTAGTTTAACACTCATGCATTCACTCTGGTTTATAGTTTAACACTCATGTATTCACTCTGGTTTAGTTTAACACTCATGTATTCACTCTGGTTCAGTTTAACACTAATGTATTCACTCTGGTTTAGTTTAACACTCATGTATTCACTCTGGTTCAGGTTAACACTAATGTATTCACTCTGGTTCAGTTTAACACTCATGTATTCACACTGGTTTAGTTTAACACTAATGTATTCACTCTGGTATACTGTTCAACACTCATGTATTCACTCTGGTATACTGTTCAACACTCATGTATTCACTATGGTTCAGCTTAACACTCATGTATTTACACTGGTTTAGTTTAACACTAATGTATTCACTCTGGTGTACTGTTTAACACTCATGTATTCACTCTGGTTTATAGTTTAACTCATGTATTCACTCTGGTTCAGTTTAACACTCATGTATTCACTCTGGTTTATAGTTTAAGACTCATGTATTCACTCTGGTTCAGTTTAACACTCATGTGTTCACAAAACAACCTGGTGGAAGTTTTGACAAAGTCGTTTATTTCAAACTGCAGAAAAGTTGTTGAATGTGACAGAAGCAGCTCAGCTTGCGAGAACATTTAAGTGTAAAACATGTGAGAACAGAACCTGCAGGAGCGACTCTGCTCCGGGACAAACGAGAGGAGTCACGAAAACTCAGTTATACAAAATAAATGTTTTAGGAGCAAATACTGTTACGTGATTAAATGAGATTAATTATATTTATTACAAAGCCTGGAATTAATTCAGGTCTCACCTCTAGTTTAAACATGAACTTGTGTCTGTTTAGTCCTGGTTTAGTCCTGGTTTAGTCCTGGTTTAGTCCTGGTTTAGTTCGGGTCGTGTCGGAGGTTCGGGTCAGTGTCCGGGTCGTGTCGGAGGCTCAGGTCAGTGTCCGGGTCGTGTCGGAGGCTCGGGTCAGTGTCTGGGTCGTGTTGAAGGTTCGGGTCTGGGTCGTGTCGGAGGCTCGGGTCAGTGTCCGGGTCGTGTCGGAGGCTCGGGTCAGTGTCTGGGTCGTGTTGAAGGTTCGGGTCTGGGTCGTGTCGGAGGTTCGGGTCAGTGTCCGGGTCGTGTCGGAGGCTCGGGTCAGTGTCTGGGTCGTGTTGAAGGTTCGGGTCTGGGTCGTGTCGGAGGCTCGGGTCAGTGTCCGGGTCGTGTCGGAGGCTCGGGTCAGTGTCCGGGTCGCGCCGCTCGCAGGTTCAAGAGGATGGACACGTCTTTTGGAGATAAACAGAAAACTCCGAGCTCGTTCAGCGCCGCCTGAGGTGAGGGTTCGACTCCCGCGGGGCCCCGGGGTCCGGAGTCCCGGTTCAGATCCCGGTTCAGATCCCGGTTCAAGTCTGAGTCCTGGAGCAGGTCCTGGAGCAGCAGAGCCGAGCCCAGACTGAGCGTGAGGACGATACAGGCCTCCTTCACACTGACAACAAAACACACTACTCCAGTAACAGGCTACAGAGTAAGAGTACTTTTACTCCAGTAACAGGCTACAGAGTAAGAGTACTTTTACTCCAGTAACAGGCTATAGAGTAAGAGTACTTTTACTCCAGTAACAGTTTACAGAATAAGAGTACTTTTACTCCAGTAACAGTTTACAGAGTAAGAGTACTTTTACTCCAGTAACATACTGGACAGAGTAAGTACTTTTACTTTGATTACAGAAGTACATTTTTAGGGTTGCCCCGATCCAACTTCTTTAGTTCCAATATCGATTTCGATTCTGTGGTTTTAAGTAGGGACGCACCGATACTGATTCAGGAGTTATCGGTCAGTAATCGGATGATTATCGGTCAGTAATCGGATGATTATCGGTCTCCTGATATTGGTTCAGTCTTAGATTCACGGCTCCTGATGTTACTGAAGAAACACAGATGGATCACAGTTGGATGAAGTCGGCTCAGCTGTGTTTCTGTGTATCCGTGAATATCGGTACAAGCAGATACTGAAAGCTGAAAAGCGATACTGGTAGCGGCGCGGAATGTAAAATCAAAAATTGTAAATGTAAAATTCAATTCTGTCACTGGACAAATGTTTATTTAGGTTTTAAATCTGCAGGAGGAGCTGACGACTCTGAAACTCCTCTGGTTACAGTTTGTGTTTGTTGTTTCAGTGTAGTTCAAGAGTAGTTTCAGCGTAGTTTCAGTGTAGTTCCAGAGTAGTTTCAGTGTAGTTTCAGTGTAGTTCCAGAGGAGTTTCAGTGTAGTTCCAGAGGAGTTTCAGTGTAGTTCCAGAGGAGTTTCAATGCAGTTCCAGAGGAGTTTCGGTGTAGTTCCAGAGGAGTTTTGGTGTAGTTCCAGAGGAGTTTCAGTGTAGTTCCAGAGGAGTTTCAGTGTAGTTCAAGAGTAGTTCCAGAGTAGTTTCAGTGTAGTTCCAGAGTAGTTTCAGTGTAGTTAGTTCCTCCTGCAGATTTAAGGCCGTGTCTGAGCGGAACTGAAGATGGGTGCATCTCTAATCTGCTGATGCCAGAGCAGAGGCTGAAAACTTTATTTCCGTTAAACAAAAGTAAAATGAGAAAAGAGAAACAAAAGTAAAATGAAAAGAGAGAAACAAAAGTAAAATGAGAAAAGTAAAATGAGAAGAGAGAAACAAAAGTAAAATGAGAAAAGAGAAACAAAAGTAAAATGAGAAAAGAGAAAAGTAAAATGAGAAAAGTAAAACGAGAAAAGAGAAGAGCACTGACTGTTTGAAGAAGTTCTCGGGCCGTTTGCAGTAGTGTCCGAACAGCGGGAACAAGTTTCTGCTCATGTCGAACTGAAGCTGAGCCGCTCCCCCCTCACTGAAGTGATTAGAGAGAACCACCTGAAACAAGACCCGGTTTAGACCCGGTTTAGACCCGGTTTACCTCCTGGTTTAGTCCCGTTCAGTCCCGGTTCAGTTCTGGTTTAGTCCCCGGTTTAAGTCCCGGATCAGTCCCTGTTTATTCCCAGTTTAGTCCTCGTTTAGACCCGATTCAGTCCCGGTTCAGTCCCGGTTTAGTCCCGATTTAGACCCGGTCACCTCCTGGTAGATGAAGGCGTCCAGTCTCTCGGCGAGGCCCTGCCACGTGCTCTGGAACAGGGGCAGACTCAGGGCCGTGTGCAGCTGCAGGAGCCGGTCCCTCACGCAAAGCATCATGGGACAGGCGGCGGAGGACAGGGACATGACGGTCTGGTCCTGAGGCGACGCCAGAGACAGCCACCTGGGGGCACCCAAAACAGACCCGCACTGTGACCCTGACTCCTGTGGGCTTAACTAACGCCTCAGATTTAGAGCTCAGTGAGGTGAGATGCCCTGGGACAGACTCATGTGAGACTATGAATGTACATGTTTACATCTACACTGCTCAAAAAATGAAAGGAACACTCTGAATACATCACATCAATGTAAATCTGCTGATATCTATACAAATGTGGACAGAGTAATGACTTGGGAACAAAAGGATGCTGCTCTTTTAATGGAAATAAAATTTTCAGCCTTCAGAGGACTTCATTTTATAAACACCCTGAAAATCAAAGTGAAATAATGATGTGGCAGGTTAGTCCATTTTGCCAAAATGAAATTTCTGCAACTCAAAATGTTTCTCTCTTGTGTGGCCCCACGTGCTTGTCTGACTGTTTGACAATGTTGTGGCCCCTAATGAGATGATGGAGACTTGTGGATGTTCTCCAGATCTGTGTGAGGACATCACTGAGCTCCTGTAGAGTCTGAGGTGGAGCCTGGAGCATCTGATGGACTCAAACATAATGTCCCAGAGGAGTTCTGCTGGATTTAGGTCAGGTGATCGTGAGGGCCGTTCAATTCTTTCAATCCTTCCAGGTTCTGCAGACTCCTGCCACATGAGGCCGGGCATCAGGAGGAACCCAGGATCTACTGCACCAGCACAGGGTTTGACAGGGCTCAAGGATTTCATCCCGATACCTGAAGACAGTCAGACTGGTGTTTTCTAGCCCACAGAGGTCTGTGCATCTCTACATGGATCTGCCTCTCCAGACCATCACCAACACCAAACCACTCCTGTGGACCATGGTGCAGCAGCAGAACGTTCTCCTCGTCTCCTCCAGACTCTTTCATGTCTGTCACAGGAGCTCAGGGTGAACCTGCTCTCCTCTGTGAAAAGCTCAGAGCACCAGTGGAGGACTTACCATTTCTCGTGTCGTCTGGCAAATGCCAGTGGAGCTCCAGGCTGCAGTGAGCACAGCACCCCCTACAGGACGTGGTGCCCTCAAGCCGCCCTCAGGAAGTCTGTTTCTGATTGTTTTGGCAGAGACGTTCACACCAGTGTCCTGCTGAACACTGGTGCTGCTCCAGTGCATCTATTGTTCAGATCCAGCACTTATTTTTTCCACATTAAGATCTCATGTGTTTCAAAGTGTTCCCTTAATTTTTCTGAGCAGTGTATATATATCAGATCTGCACTAAATCATTCAGACCGAGCCCTCAACTTTTTGAAGGTCTCGGTCTGATTGATCTGGTGCGTCTCCGAGTGCGACTGAAACTTCACACCAACGAAAACCAAATCGACTAAGAGAGTCTGAGAACCTGGAACGTTTGGTGCAACAATTGCGGTCGGGGTGAAAGAACCCTGGTCCTGGTCCTGGTCCTAGTCCTGGCTCAGTCTTGGTCCTGGTCCAGTCCCAGTTCCACCCTCACCGGTCGTGGCTCAGTCCTGGTCCAGTCCTGGTCCAGTCCCGTCTTCACTGGTCATAGCTCAGTCCTGGTCCAGTCCCGGTCCGGTCCTCACTGGTCGTGGCAGTACGCTCGTGGCTCAGTCCTGGTTCAGTCCTGGTCCAGTCTCGTCCTCACCGGTCGTGGCAGTACGCTCGTGGCTCAGTCCTGGTTCAGTCCTGGTCCTGGTTCAGTCCTGGTCCGGTCCTCACCGGTCGTGGCAGTACGCTCGTGGCTCAGTCCTGGTTCAGTCCTGGTCCTGGTTCAGTCCTGGTCTGGTCCTCACCGGTCGTGGCAGTACGCTCGTGGCTCAGTCCTGGTTCAGTCCTGGTCCTGGTTCAGTCCTGGTCCGGTCCTCACCGGTCGTGGCAGTACGCTCGTGCCTTGTTGGACACTTCTCTCATGATGGTGTCCAGGAGGCGTGAGGTCATATCCACACGGAGTCGGTCCAACAGCCCCAGGAGTCCCTGGAACAGCGACGACTCCAGCGACGCCAAACGGCCCAACTCCGTGACGCCCAGAGCGCCCACGATGCCCTCGTCGCCCAGCGCCACGGCCGCCTGCTGCAGCTGCAGGAAGAACTGAGCACACGGGAGTGATCAAAAACTGTCACTGACCACGTTTACATCAGGTTTTTTACTTTCAAATGAACTGTTCTGAATGAAAATCTTCTCCTTGGACCGTACCACGTTGTCCTCCCAGTCCGAGAGGATGGTGGAGATGTAGTTGACGGCGTTGAGGATGGCGCAGTACCGTTCCCCCAGTGGCGCCCGGGACTCCTCCTTCATCACCTGCAGAGCACAGTGTCAGAGCTCAGAGACGTTTCAGAAAGAGAGGAACATTTTACACAGATTAAGAGTTCAAACGGGGCCCGGACCTGAAACTAAAACCTCTTCAGGCACATCTGCAGAATATAATTTTCTTTTTGGGGCATTTGTGTTCAGTCTTTCTCAGTTGTCTTTATAAGTCGATGTGAAATTATATATTTTAATATGTAACGTTGAATCTTATAAAATAAAACCTTTTTTTATCTTTTAACTCATTTGAACAGGTCACACACGCTTTTATTTCCTCTCGTTTAGCCGACTCTAATGCACTTTTTCCTGGCATCAGCCTCCTGCACTTTCTCATTTACAGCTGGTCCTAAATTCTGCTGTGCAACTTTTAGCAAAAAAACTGGACTGGAAGCAAACAATGCGAGCACATTAACCCGATTTTAGCATCATTGCACCGGCTTCCAGTTCGTTTTAGAGTTGATTTTAAGATTTTATTGTTTGTTTTTAAAGCTTTAAATGGACTGGCCCCACAGCACGTCTCAAACCTCATCCAGATTTACTCCCCCGTGAGAAGCTTGTGATAAAGTCGAGACTTAAAACCAGGGGGGATCGGGCTTTCTCCGTCATCGGCCCTAAACTGTGGAACGCTCTGCCTCCCCACGTCTGAACAGCCCCACAGAGGAGCCCCGGCCTGTTTGAAGCTAAAGTGCATTGCTAGATGTGGTGGAATTCTGTCAGAAGCCAAAAAACAGCACAGATCAGTGTTTCCTCTGCGGAGATCTCACTGTGACAGTGAGTCTGTCAAGGCAACAAACTAGTGCAGTGATGGGGGCAAGTTCTTAACTTCCACGTAAAATGACAATTTGCTTCACACTGAAGAAGCTTAACACCACTTTAACTCATCTTACAACAGCCACGAGTCCAACAAACAAAACGCTCTGCCTGGTTCACTCATTAGTGTCTGGAAAGAAAATGGTTCGGGAATGTGTTTTTTAGGGTTTTTCCAAAAATATAATTCACTGGTAAATAAATGTGATTAGAAACGACATCGACGATCGAGTCTTTTGGGCTTTGGCCTGTGCAGTGGGAAATCAACAGAGGGAAGTGTGAGGCTACAAAAATAATAATGAATAATTTTAAAACTAAACTCGCACACATGAAAACTGTCACAGCGCAAACCAAATACAAACATTTTCTATAATTTTCAACGTTCTGAGGGGCTGGACGACGTCATCGGCCGAAAATAAAACCGAATATCTTAAAAACCATAATCGCACAAACCAAACTTTTTGCAGCACAAATGAAGCACAAATAAGCACAAACGCATTTTGGGTGTTTTAGAGCATTTTGAAGCTTCCTGTCGTTAATATCTCTAAAACTAAAGCAGCACAAATGAAACTTTTTGCAGCACAAACAGCGATTGACACAGTCTTTGTGTAGTTTTCTGTCATCTGATGTCTCGTCTGCTCTGACCTGAGTGAGTCGGATCCTGAAGTCGTCCACCAGCTCCCTCTGCAGCTCCAGGAACTTCAGCTGGGACGAGGCGCATGGTAACCCACGGTAACGGTCTGAGGGAATCACACTGGAACATTACGGTCTGGTCCCAGCCCTGGTCCAGTCCCGGTCCAGTCCCGGTTTAGTTCTCACCTGTGATGACCTGCAGGAGTGTCATGAAGGTCTCTGCGCAGTCCGGAGCTTTGAGTTCGTCCACGTCGCTGATGTCCTTGTACTGAGAGCTCCAGGCTCCTTCCGACGACAACATGGAGTCCACCTTCTCCAACGCCACTAAAAAACAAAAAACATGAAGTCCACCTTCTCCAACGCCACTAAAAAACAAAAAACAACATGAAGTTCACCTTCTCCAACGCCACTAAAAAACAAAAAACAACATGAAGTCCACCTTCTCCAACGCCACTAAAAAACAAAAAACATGAAGTCCACCTTCTCCAACGCCACTAAAACAAAAAACAACATGAAGTTCACCTTCTCCAACGCCACTAAAAAACAAAAAACATGAAGTCCACCTTCTCCAACGCCACTAAAACAAAAAACAACATGAAGTTCACCTTCTCCAACGCCACTAAAACAACAAACAACATGGAGTCCACCTTCTCCAACGCCACTAAAACAACAACAAACAACATGGAGTCCACCTTCTCCAGTGCCACTGAAAAAACAACAAACAACATGGAGTCCACCTTCTCCAGTGCCACTGAAAAAACAACAAACAACATGGAGTCCACCTTCTCCAACGCCACTAAAACAACAAACAACATAGAGTCCACCTTCTCCAACGCCACTAAAAAACAAAAAACAACATGTAGTCCACCTTCTCCAACGCCACTAAAAAACAAAAAACAACATGGAGTCCACCTTCTCCAACGCCACTAAAAAACAAAAAACAACATGGAGTCCACCTTCTCCAACGCCACTAAAACAACAAACAACATGGAGTCCACCTTCTCCAGTGCCACTGAAGAAACAACAAACAACATGGAGTCCACCTTCTCCAACGCCACTAAAACAAAAAACAACATGGAGTCCACCTTCTCCAACGCCACTAAAACAACAACAAACAACATGGAGTCCACCTTCTCCAGTGCCCCCCCCAAAAAAATCAGACCTGTTCTGCAAAATCTACTTTTCAGATGTTTCTCCAGGTTCTAGTTTTAGCCCCGTGAATCCTTCTGAAACATTTTAAATCTCAATATTTGACCTAAAACAACTCAAAACAAAAGAAACAAGTGTGAAAACTTTGGCCAAACCAGGACTAAATCGGGACTAAACCAGGACCAAACCAGGACCAAACCAGGACCAAACCAGGACCAAACCAGGACTAAACCAGGACTAAACCAGGACTAAACCAGGACTAAACCAGGACTAAACCAGGACTAAACAGGGACTCCAGATAAACTCCAGAGGGTCAGGGAGGAGGAAGGACTGTGGGCAGGTTAAATATTTCAGAGTGTGAGAGTCTTACTCTTCTTCTCCATGGAGAGCCACTTCTGCAGCAGGTTCTCCTCCAGGAGCAGGTGCAGGAGGCCAGGCACAGAGGGAGGGAGCAGCAGCTGACCACGGAGCTCCTTCTCGAAGTGCAGCACCTCCTCCACCAGGTGGCAGAAGAGAGCGTCCTCATACAGCAGCCGCGACGCGTCGCTCTGGACCTTCAACTGGACCAGAGACAGAAGACCGCGGCAAAAGTCCACCTAAAACAGACCGAAACCAGGTCTGAACCAGGTCTAAACCAGGACTAAACCAGGACTAAACCAGGTCTGAACCAGGTCTAAACCAGGTCTAAACCAGAACTAAACCAGGACTAAACCAGAACTAAACCAGGTCTAAACCTGGTCTGAACCAGGACTAAACCAGGTCTGAACCAGGTCTAAACCAGGTCTGAACCAGGTCTAAACCAGGACTAAACCAGGACTAAACCAGGTCTGAAACAGGACTAAACCAGGACTAAACCAGGTCTAAACCAAACAGAAATCAGGTCTAAACCAGGTCTAAACCAGGTCTAAACCAGGTCTGAACCAGGACTAAACCAGGTCTGAACCAGGTCTGAACCAGGTCTGAACCAGGTCTGAACCAGGTCTGAACCAGGTCTGAACCAGATCTGAACCAGGACTAAACCAGACCGAAACCAGGTCTAAACCAGGACTAAACCAGGTCTAAACCAAGTCTAAACCAGACCGAAACCAGGACTAAACCAGGTCTGAACCAGGTCTAAACCAGGACTAAACCAAAACCAGGTCTAAACCAGGTCTGAACCAGGTGTAAACCAGATCTGAACCAGGACTGAACCAGGACTGAACCAGGACTGAACCAGGCTTAAACCAGAGACAATAGAACATGGAAAAAGTCCACCTGGAACCAGACCAAAACCAGGTTTATCACAGGTCTAACCCAGGTCTAAACCAGAGACTAGAACCCACGTCAAAAATCCACCTGGAACCAGGTCTAGACCAGGTCTAAACCAGGTTTAAACCAGGACTCACCTTGGCGCAGACCCCGGCCCCAGCTCGATCCAGGATGGGTTGGATCTTCTCGTCCAAAAACTCTGAGCTGTAGTTGATCCAGACCAGGACCTGGGTCAGGTACCACTCGGGCTGTGGACAGAGGAGCAAATGTTCCACATACGAGCTTTAATCTGTAACCCGAACAGAACCCGACCAGGCGCAGGTGTCTGGACCGAAAACCCGAACAGAACCCAACCGAGCGCAGGGACCGAGACCAAGAACCCGAACAGAACCCAACATCAAGAACCCGAACAGAACCCAACCGAGCGCAGAGACAGAGACCGAGACCGAGAACCCGAACAGAACCCAACATCAAGAACCCGAACAGAACCCGACCAGGCGCAGGTGTCTGGACCGAGAACCCGAACAGAACCCAACCGAGCGCAGGGACCGAGACCGAGAACCCAAACAGAACCCAACATCAAGAACCCGAACAGAACCCAACCGAGCACAGGGACCGAGACCGAGAACCCAAACAGAACCCAACATCAAGAACCCGAACAGAACCCGACCAGGCGCAGGTGTCTGGACCGAGAACCCGAACAGAACCCACCCGAGCACAGGGACCGAGACCGAGAACCCAAACAGAACCCAACATCGAGAACCTGAACAGAACCCAACCAAACGCAGGGACCGAGACCGAGAACCCAAACAGAACTCGACTGAGAGCAGGGACCTGAACCGAGAACCTAAACGGAACCCGACTGAGCGCAGGGACCTGGACCGAGAACCCGAACGGAACCCGACTGAGCGCAGGGACCTGGACCGAGAACCCGAACGGAACCCGACCTGATTTTAAAGAATAAAGAACGTTTCTCCTTCTCGTTCTGTGTTTGGGATCGTATTAAACACCACTTCCTGACGTGAGCATTCTGTC
Organism: Odontamblyopus lacepedii; assembly: GCA_034769755.1. Lineage (NCBI taxonomy): Eukaryota > Metazoa > Chordata > Actinopteri > Gobiiformes > Gobiidae > Odontamblyopus > Odontamblyopus lacepedii. The sequence continues at coordinate 37,075,722 of CM068344.1, read as the reverse complement.
GCCACGGTAACAGCTGAAAACTGCCCCACAGACACACATGCAGAGCCCCCCCCCCGGCGCGTGGGAGAACGTGCCGGAGCTGTGGAGGGGCGAGCGGAGGGTCAGACCTTGCTCAGGCAGTTGGTTTGTCGGTTTCCGTAGAAATGGAACTTGAAGCGTTTGGTGAGCGGCAGGAGCATGATCTGCAGCGGGAGGCACACTTCCTGTTTACGCCCCGTGGAACTCTGGGAAATGATGTCGTCCCTGAGTTTGGGAAGATGTAAGGAGAGAAAAACTACAAAACAGTGAAAAACTACAAAACATCAAAACTACAAAACACCAAAGAAGATGTACAAAGAAACACCAAAACTTTAATCGCACTTTCCAGATGAGCCCTGAGGCAAACCAGATCTAAACCAAGTCTAAAACCAGGTCTAAACAAGGTCTAAACCAGGTGTAAAGCGGGTCTAAACCAGGTCGAAAACTAGGTCTAAACAAGGTCTAAACCAGGTTTAAAACCAGGTCTAATCCAGGTCTAAACCAGGTCTAAACAAGATCTAAACCAGGTGTAAAGCGGGTCTAAACCAGGTCGAAAACTAGGTCTAAACAAGGTCTAAACCAGGTTTAAAACCAGGTCTAATCCAGGTCTAAACCAGGCTAAAACCAGGTCTAAACCAGGTCTAAACCAGGTGTAAACCAGGTGTAAACCAGGGCTAAAACCAGGTCTAAACCCAGTCTAAACTTGGTCTACACTGGGTCTAAACCAGGTCTAAACCCAGTCTAAACTTGGTCTATACTGGGTCTAAACCCGGTCTAAACCCGGTCTAAACCCAGTCTAAATCTGGTCTAAACCCGGCCTAAACCCGGCCTAAGCACGGCCTAAACACAGACTCTCTGGTGGTTTTGGACTCATGTGGACTCTCTGTACTCTGGTCCTTTTTCCTCTCCGTACTTGATTCCGGGGAGGACAGAGGCTAACCACTCTGCCGCTGCCTTCAGACTGGAGGATACGAGTTCTGTAGTGCGAGGAGCTGCGACACCAGCGCCTCCAGCGACGAGGAGGCGTCCGGAGGAGGAGCAGGAGGAGACAGGACCTGAACCGGAGGAGACAAGACCGGCCAGTGCAGGGAGTCCAGCACCTCCTCGAAATCACTGAAACATACAAGAGATCAGAGGAGGAGAGGAGAAGAGGAGAGAGGAGGAGAGGAGAGGCGAGGCGAGAGGAGGAGACAGGAGAGGGGGAGACGGGGAGAGGGGAGAGGAGGAGGAGAGAGGAGAGGAGGACAGAGGAGAGAGGAGAGGAGGAGAGGAGAAGGAGAGAGGAGAGGAGGACAGAGGAGAGGAGAGGAGGAGAGGAGAGAGGAGGAAAGGAGGAGAGGAGAGAGGAGGAAAGGAGGAGAGGAGAGAGGAGAGGAGAGGCGAAAGGAGAGAGGAGGAGAGAGGAGAGAAGAGAGGAGGAGCAGAGAGGAGGAGAGAGGAGAGGAGAGAGGAGAGAAGAGAGGAGGAGAGAGGAGAGGAGAGAGGAGGAGAGAGGAGAGGAGAGAGGAGAAAGGAGAGGAGAAAGGAAAGAGGAGAGGAGAGAGGAGAGAGGAGAGGAGGACAAAGGAGAGGAGAGGAGGAGAGGAGAGGAGAGAGGAGAGGGGGAGAGGGGAGAGGAGGAGGAGAGAGGAGGACAGAGGAGAGGAGGAGGAGAGAGGAGAGGAGGACAGAGGAGAGGAGAGGAGGGGAGGAGGAGAGGAGGAGGAGAGAGGAGGAAAGGAGAGACGAGAGGAGAGAGGAGGAGAGAGGAGAGAAGAGAGGAGGAGCAGAGAGGAGGAGGAGGGAGGAGGAGAGAGGAGGAGAGAGGAGAGAAGAGAGGAGAGAAGAGAGGAGAGAGGAGAGGAGGAGAGAAGAGAGGAGGAGCAGAGAGGAGGAGCAGAGAGGAGAGGAGGAGGAGAGGAGAGAGGAGGAAAGGAGGAGAGGAGAGAGGAGGAGCAGAGAAGAGGAGGAGAGGGGAGGAGAGAGGAGAGGAGAGAGGAGGAGAGAGGAGAGGAGAGAGGAGGAGAGAGGAGAGGAGAGAGGAGGAGAGAGGAGAGAAGAGAGGAGGAGCAGAGAGGAGGAGAGAAGGAGGATGACAGGAGCAGGCAGGAGCACCTGATGAGTCGGTCTTTGAGGATCTTGTGCCAGAATCGGAGAGTTTGCTGCAGGAAGTTCTGGAGGTGGGAACATCGTGACTCCTTCAGAACCAGGACCAGAGCTGCCATTTTGTCCACGGCAGAGACGGCGTCCCACACGGAGTTCGTCATGAGACACTGCTGCACCAGGGAGCTGCAAGACCGGGAAGAGACCGGGAAGAGACTGGAGTGAGACTGGAGTGAGACTGGAGTGAGACTGGAGTGAGACTGGAGTGAGACTGGAGTGAGACTGGGAGAGACGGGGTGAGACGGGGTGAGACCGGGAGAGACCGGGAGAGACCGGGAGAGACCGGGACAGGCCGGGACAGGCCGGGACAGGCCGGGACAGGCCGGGACAGGCCGTGACAGGCCGGGACAGGCTGAGACAGGCCGGGAAGAGTCTAAGGTTGAATCCGAGGTATATTTGTCCAAACCTGTCAGGTCCCGTCAGGTTTCCATGCTCTAATTTAGGCCCAGTTTAAGTCTCTTTCAGGCCCTGGTCTAGTCCCCGTTTTAGTCCTGGTCTAGTCCCGGTCCCTAGATCGTACCTGAGTTCTTCGATCTGTTGGAGACACTGCAGATATTTCATGTGTCGTTCGATGACGTCGACCTGGTGAAACGCGTGTCCAAAGCTCTCCATACACGGACAAGCGGTCTCCAGGTGCTGAAACGCAAACCACGAGTCCTGGTTTAGTCCTGGTTTAGTCCTGGTTTAGTCCTGGTTCAGCCCTGGTTTAGTCCTGGTTTAGTCCTGGTTTAGTCCTGGTTTAGTCCTGGTTCAGTCCTGGTTTAGTCCTGGTTCAGTCCTGGTTCAGTCCTGGTTTAGTCCTGGTTTAGTCCTGGTTTAGTCCTGGTTTAGTATTGGTGCAGTCCTGGTTTAGTCCTGGTTTAGTCCCGGTTCAGTTCTGGTTTAGTCCTGGTTCAGTCCTGGTTCAGTCCTGGTCTAAACCTGGTCCAGACCTGGTCGAGTTCTTCAGACACCTGCTCTTCTCTCTTGAGCAGATCCTGGGTTTTTTCGGAGACCTTTCCGGCTTCTCCGAGGGCCGACGACACTCGTGGAGGAAAACCGTCCGGCTCCGTCCGAACCTGGAACAGAAACCCAGAAGAAGAAGAAGAATCCGGATTTCAAATATCGATTCAGCTCAATCACAAAAATTCTTTAATTTAAAAACAAAAACACATTTCCACATTCAGAACCATGAGAACAGAAAAGTTTAATACGAGTCCTTTAAAGTAACTCGGACTTGAGGACAGGTTTTGGATGTTTTGCTCATCCCGACGCAGAATTCACAAATGTAGATTTAAAACTCTAAACTGGGACACACAGGTGGATTTTCATGTCCGTCATGATTTGAGAGACAAAGAATAAACAAGGACCAAACCAGGACGAAACCATGACTTAACAAGGACTGAACCAGGACTAAAAATGGACTAAAATGGGACAGAACCAAGACTGAAAAAGGACTAAACTGGGGTTAGACCAGGACTAAACCAGGACTAAAACAGGTCTAAACCAGGATCAAACTAAGACTGAAAAAGGACTAAACCAGGACTGAATCAGGCCCAAACTAAGACTGAAAAAGGATTGAACCAGAACTAAAACCAGGACTAAACCAGGACTAAAAGAGGACTTAAACAGGTCTAAACCAGACCCAAACCAGGTCTAAACCAGAACCAAAACAGGACTAAACTAAACCTAAACCAGGACTACATCAGGTCTAAACCAGGACTGAACCAGAACTAAACAAGGCCCAAATCAGAGGGACAGTTTTTCACTTTATGGTCATTCACAAATGACAATTTATGTTCCTCTTTACTGTTAGCGAGGATCAGATTAGACAAAAACTGTGATAGTCCCGGTTTAGTCTTTTTTTAGTCCTGGTTTAGTCCTGGTTTAGTCTTGTTTTAGTCCTGGTTTAAATCTCTTTCAGTCCTGGTTCAATTCTGGTTCAATCCTGGTTTAGTCTTGTTTAAGTCTTAGTTTATTCCTGGTTTCGAGCTGTTTTAGTGCTGGTTGAGATGTAGCCCTGTTTTAATTCAGTCCTTTTTTAGTCCTGGTTTAGCTTTGGTTTAGTCCTGGTTTAGATCTGGTTTATGTTTAGTTTAGTCCTGGTTTAGACCTCATGTAGCCCTGTTTTAATCCTGTTTCTTAGTTTAGTCCTGGTTTAGGTTTGGTTTTGGTCCTGGTTCAGTCATGGTCTAACCCCGGTTTAGTCCTTTTTCAGTCTTGGTTTAGTCCTGGTTTAGACCTGATGTCGTCCTGTTTTAGTCCTAGTTTAGACCTGGTTTAGTCCTGGTTTGGTCAAAAATATGAACATCTGGGACGTTTTTTGTATAAAACCGGGACAAATCTCTGGTTTTATATAAATCTTGGGGACTTGGGGAACTCGGGGCTCAGGATCGGGACCGTCCCGGGGAAACGGGGACGTCTGGACTCTCTAATCCACAGACCTGCTCCTCCAGTGCCTCCGTCTCCTTCCGCAGCCGCTCCAGCAGCTCTCCGGCCCGGCTCAGAGACTTCACGTCCGGCAGCGAGCTCCGGAGCAGCTCCAGCTCCAGGTCCAGGTCCGGGTCCGGGTCCAGGTCCGGGTCCGGCTCCGGCTCCGGGCTGCGGGGAGAGTCCGGGCTCTGGTCCCGGGACATGTTCAGGTTTGTGTTGATGCTCTGAGCTGTCACCGCCGCCATGTTTGCGCTGACGTACGCGGCACACGTCATCACGCCGCTCCTCACGTGGGAAATGTCACCACCCAGAGGCGACATCGCGACACTGCACCTGTGTTTATGCGCGATGTCCTCAGTTAAAAAGGTTCAGATTTCATAATAATTCAGCACATTTCTGTCGTACCTCTGACCTCCATGGAACAAATCATTTTTTTCAGAAATCCTGAGTTATTATGCATGTTTTTTGTCCTTAAAGTGTTAAAATGTCGTGGTGCGACCGTGCATCATGTGGTGCAACTAAGTATACGTGGGTGAATTATTCTTTCGGCATTTTTCTTCATTTGATGCATTTTCCAGGGCAGTAGTTTGTTCATTAAACACAAGCAGGTGTCTGTCATATTAGACAGCAAAAGAAAATATCAATATGCATTAAAAATCTAAAGAAACGCTGTTTGTTTCTATACACTTCATATTACTCACAACTTAGATTAATATCCCAACCATGTTTTAGAAAATAAAACAAGAAAAATAATAAAAGAAAATAATATAAAAATAGAAAATAATACAATAGAAAATATAAATAAATAAATAAATAAATAAATAAAATAAATAAAAGAAAATATATAAACATATACAATAATAAAAATAATAAAATAAAATATGAAAATATAAAATAATAAAAATAATAAAATAAATTAAAATAATATAAAATAGAAAATAAACTGAATAAATAAAATTAAATAATATAAAAATATAAAATAAGAAAAATAAGAAAACATACATTTTAAGGTGATTCTCAGTCGCACCACATGACATTAAGCTCGTAGCCAATTCATGTACATAAAAGAACACTAAAAACGCTTAATATAAATGTTAAACATAGATTTGTGCACCTGACACTGTCAATATTTGAAAAATTTCAACAGAAAATTTACCTGTTGAATATCCTTATACGTCCCTTATGTGTGTGTGTCAAAAATTATGTGTCAATTTGATTTGATGTATATAAAAACATTTCTCTTCTAAATAAAAGCCGAAAGCCAGTTTAAAAAAACCCTAACAAACCATGTCCAACTTCAGTCCGCTTAACTGGGCCTGGTTTAGTCCTCCTGTGTAAGATATGATTTACTCCTGGTTTAATTATCATTTCCTGCATAAATACATTTCAAAATAAAAGTGCAGAATCCTCATACAATCGTCCATGAATTGTACTGATGTGTTTTTAATCTGTATTTATGGACAGTTTTATATATTGTAGAGCATCGACAGCAGCGTGGGCTAATAACCCGAGACAAATTTCCACCTCCTAGAACAATAAAATTAATCTTTAATCTGGAATTGAGTCCATCTTTAGTCCACATAAGAACCAGTGTAAAAACTCTTATAAACTTAGTCCAACTTTAGTCAACATAAGGCACTGGTTTAGTTCTGGTTAAGGCCTTAGACAAAACATCTCTTCAAAATAAAAGACCAGAACCAGTTAAAAAAACAACTACTCAGAAACCTAGGCCAAAATTTAGCCCAAGGTAAGGCCTGGTTTAGTTCTAGTTTAGTCCTGTTTAAGATCTGGTTTAATTAGTTAATATTTCAAAATAAAACCCCAGAACCAGTTTAAAAACTCTTTATAAACCTAGTCCAACTTTAGTCCACGTAAGGCCAAAGTCTAGTGCTGGTTTTGGTCTAGTCCAGGTTAAGACCGAGTTAATTAGTCAGTTCATGCATAAATCCCCAGAACCTGTTTAAAACGCTTATAAACCTAAATTTTAGTCCACATAAGGCCAAGATCTAGTCCTGGTTTATTCAATACTTCATACATCTCTTCAAAATAAAACCCCAGAACCAGTTTAAAAACTCTTATAAACCTAGTCCAATTTTAGTCCACTCAAGGCCATGATCTAGTCCTGGTCTAGCCCTAAGTTCAGTTCCAGTTAGTCCGGGTTTAAGTATTTAACGTCATGCATAAAAAATACACATCGTGAAAATAAAAGCCCAGAGCCGGTTTAAAAACCCTAATAAACCTTTAATTTGAAGTTTGTACATTTGACCCATTCCACTGGAGCGGTTCCAATGGCCCCGGGCCCCGTGTGGAGCTCCGGGGCCGCGGCTGGAACACACTGCTGCATCATAATAATAAGCACTTAATACATATATACCAATGTACAATTTTACAGAAAAATACACGTGAAAGAGAGTCTCAGTCTCCGTCCCTCCTGTGGTTTAGTCTATGAACACAAACGCACTTCCACCGTTACAAAAATATCTCCTGAACCAAGCAAAACACAGATCTACGGATGAGAACGTGTCCCTGAGAACGCGTCCACACTGAGAACGCGTCCACACTGAGAACGCGTCCACAGAGGCAGTGAACGTGTCCAGAGGCCGAGAACACGTCCACACTGAGAACACGTCCACAGAGGCCGAGAACACGTCTACACTGAGAACGTGTCCATAGAGGCTGAAGAATAAATATAATAATATACACGGATCTCAAATAAACACAAAAGATAAACAAGGGAAAGACCCAGTTTAGTCCAGATTTAGTCCTGGTTTAGTCCAGATTTAGTCCTGGGATGGACCTGGTTTAGTCCAGATTTAGTCCTCGTTTAGTCCAGATTTAATCCTGGGATGGACCTGGAATAGACCTAGTTTAGTCCCAGTTTAGTTGAGATTTAGTCCTGGGAAAAAACAGGTTAAATCCAGATTTAGTCCTGGGATAGACCTGGTTTAGTCCTGATTTAGTCCTGGGATAGATCTGGTTTAGTCCAGATTTAGTCCTGGGATAGACCTGGTTTAGTCTAGATTTAGTCCTGGGATAGACCTGGTTTAGTCCAGATTTAGTCGTGGAATAGACCTGGTTTAATCCAGATTTAGTCATGGAATAGACCTGGTTTAGTTCAGTTTTAGTCCTGGGAAAAACCTGTTTAAATCCAGATTTAGTGCTGAGATAGACCTGGTTTAGTCCTGGTTTAGTTCAGATTTAGTCCTGGTTTAGTCCCAGTCCTGGTTTTGCATGGGGTTAAGGCACTTTGGATTTCGTTGCTGCTTCATGACATTTGAGAGAGAGCGCTCCGCCTGACGCCACGTTTACAGCCCATTTTAAAGCTCCGCTGTGGAACTTTTCTGGTGTCGGCTCCGTGGAGACGTTGGGGCTTTGTCTCGAATGTTCCAGGATGTGGCGTTAAACTCGTCTGTCTCCATGGAGACGAGAGGCCCGGTCACAGCGAGGAGTTCGGCGAATCAAGCTCCTCTGATCGGATAAAGGAGACGGTTGAATGCCCTAATGAGGAACATTCAGAGGAAACCATGGAGACGAGCGAAAGGCGTATCTTCCACCAGAAAAGTTGCACAGTGAAGCTTTAACAGAGCGAAGACTTTTATCTAAACCCGATGACTTTTCAAAAATGGATTTGTTTGTTTCTAAAGAAGAAAATCGTAATTTTAGTCCAACTAGTCATGGTTTAGTTCTGGTTTAGTCCTGGTTTTGTCGCTGTTAAGTCCTGGTCAGGTTCTATTTTAGCCCTGGTTCAGTCGTCCTGATTAAGACCTGATTAAGACCTGGTTCAGACCTGGTTCAGTCCTGGCTGAACAGAGGGCAAGGTGCAGTTCTCAGGAGGAGCTGCAGGTGGCACTGTGTGGTCTGTTTGATGGGGTTTGATGAGGATGGGGGCAGTTGGTCAAGTCCCCGTCAAGTTCGAGTCAAGTCTTGATCAAGTTCGAGTCAAGTCTTGATCAAGTCCCCGTCAAGTCTTCATCAAGTCCCCGTCAAGTCCTCATCAAGTCCCCGTCAAGTCCTCGTCAAGTCCCCATCAAGTCCTCGTCAAGTCCCCGTCAAGTCCTCGTCAAGTCCCCGTCAAGTCCTCGTCAAGTCCCGTCAAGTCCTCATCAAGTCCCAGTCAAGTCTTCATCAAGTTCCCGTCAAGTCCTTATCAAGTCCTCATCAAGTCCTCATCAAGTCCCCGTCAATTTTCAATAAATTGGGAATTTTGTATTTTATCCAAACGTAATGAACAAAATCAGTGGTCCTGGTCCAGTCCTGGTTTATGTCATCAAGTATACTGTTAAAACCTGTTTTAATCTCATTGCACTTTGGGTTCAGATCTTCTTAAACTCTTGTATTTGTCTTAATTTTGAATGTCTTTCTTTACTTTTGGTTCGTAAAACATTTTGACCTGAAAAATGAAACCATTCCACTGTGACTTGTGGCGTGAGGCGGAACGAACCGAGGAACGCAAACACCAACATGGAAAACGCATTCGGATTAACAGGAAAAATGGGATTTAAAGCTCCTGTATCGCACAAAGCCGACTCCTGAGAGCTTCAAGTCTCGTTCTGACGTCGTTTTTCTTTTATTCACACGTTTGAATGAAACAAAACGCAGCTCCAGGTCTGTTTGTGACGAGGAAACGACGTCAGAACGGATCAGAAAACAGCGTCATATCGGCTCTTTAAGTGGGAATGACGTGACGAGACACGAGAGTAAAAGGAACTGGTGGGTTTTAGACGTTTGAGGGTAAATCAGTGAGTGAAATGTCTTGGCTGAATCATTCTGGAGTGTTTCGAGTGAGCAGCTGTTTCGTGAGCTTATTTTTGGGTGTAATATAAAAGCATGTGCCGAAACGTCCGTTATTATTTACACTTCTTTACGCTAAAAAAACGGTAAACCATGCAGCAATTTTCCAGAGCGAAAAGGGAAAACAGGAAGTAGTCAGTGGAGTTTGTTCAGCGACTCCACAAAAAAACCCAAAAGTCGGTGGTGGAAAAGCGAAGGTGGACTCGTGCATCTGGAGGAGGAGGGGTTCGAGTCCTGGTTTAGTCCTAAGTTAGACCTGGTTGAGTTCCCCCTTTGGTCTCGGGCGTACGGTGAGCGGAGGCGGGAGGCGCTGCAGTTCTCAGGAGGAGCAGGAGGAGGCGCTGTGGAGCCGGGCGCTGTGCAGGGGCGTCGTGCAACTCTGGGCCTGGGGGAAGCGCTGGTGGTACCGGTCCAGTCGCAGGTACTTCACGGTCACCAGTTTACCTGGAAATGTACAAACGTATTAGTAACTTATACAGAACGTTTTGATAACTTATAAACTTATACCAACTAACGCTTAGAGTGGTGTGGGCGACTTACGCCCAACAACGTCTGACTTGTGCACAGCGCACAGAGCGAATCAACGATCACGTGTCATTGGCTATAAAAAAGCTGCCGCTCAACGATTTAAATCATAAATGCACCTGACATCGCAGCAGCAACTTTATAATCTGTCTCATTTGAAGAAACCTCCTGGATCTATTGACACGCAACTGGTGCAGTGGGTTTTCGCCGCCTGTTCTGACATCCCGACCTTTTTTGGCAAAAAAGCTTTTGTCGACTCTGCACCTTCATCTTGGAACATGTTGCAGAAGGACTGGAAGTTGGTTAATTTTATTTCCCTGGATGCTTTTAAGTCAAAACTAAGAGTCCTAGAGACGAACTCCTTGACATGCGCTTGTTTTATATAATTGTTTTTATCTCCTCTGTATTTGTCTGTAACATTGTAACTGTATGAATTTACTGCTGCCTCTGGGCCAGGACTCCCTTGAAAAAGAGTTTTTTAATCTCAACGGGACTTTCCTGGTTAAATAAAAAATAAATAGACAACCCAGTGTTACGTCTCTATTTAGACATGAAGGTTTTCCGACACTTTTTGGGATCGCTATTCAGACACGTCATATTTTAAGTTTCTCGCTGTCCATGGTGCTGAATGCAGCAGATCGATCAGTAGGTGGGTTGGTACAGAGTAGCGGACCACAGGATATAAAGCTGAGAGGCTGTGATGGAGTCAGCCGTTTCCTGTCTACAGTAAAACCACTCACTCTGAGACTCTGAAGTGTTCAAAGATCAGACTCTGCACTTCCACTTTAGACACAAGTCAAACTGTGTGATTATTATGTGTGAAATGTGGAGCAATACTTCAGATACAGGATTTTTAAAGCAGAAAAGAGGAGATAAAGTCCACAGGAAGTAGAGTCACTGTGGCTGATCTGCAGCTTCACACGCAGCTGGACATAAACACACATGTGCTATTCTCGCCTTTTTACTTTTAAAGAACTCCTCAAATGGGATTAATATCGTGCTTTTGTGGACTGGAGTCATTATTTGCAGAGGATTAATTCTATGGATAATAAGGATGAGTAATAAAGTGAATTGGTTATTTAGACTGTGTGGGCTTCAGATCCAATTTCCAGTTCTAAACGCTGCCAATACGCTGTTATACTTGAGCTTTAATTTAGAAACACGTTCAGTTCTGTGCTCGTCTGGAACATGTCAAATACGTCTGCACACGTCCATATGCGCTGGAGATAAGTTCGGTATAAGTTACACAGAGGTTCAAAGTTACTCATAAGTTATGGGGACACTAGAAATTATCTCATTATCTCGTATTTGGACTTAAGAGTAACAGTTACAGTTACAATTAACGTGTGTGAACGATCACGTAACTTACCTACAGCTTATGGCGCACGTGTGCAGGACGTATAAACACGCTGATATACGGCCAGAAATTTTAAGCATGCCGACCTTGCCGTATGTGGACGTACGTCAGCTTCAGCGTGTTCATAACTTCAGACCCAGACTCAAACAGCCAAGCAGAGTTTGGATATTATGTGTGAACTTTTATTGTGAGAAAAACAGCGTCTCGTGTGTCTGATGCCAAATCTGATCTGCCTGTCGAAACGCTCGTACAAACATGAATTAAACAAATTAAAACAGTTTCTAATCATTTCATAGTTTCAGTGAGATGTGAAGCATTAGGAGTTTAATAATAATAATAATAATAATAATAATAAGGTGCAGATGTTGTGGACAAACAGATGAGGTGAGTTTGGAGTTTTACCGTCGAACCAGGATCCGTGCAGAGCTTTGAAGGCCTTCCCCGAGTGCTCTGCCGACAGACACTTCACGTACACACAGCCCTGAAACGAGAGCGAAAGAATTAAAGGTTTGAAAAGAGACATTTACACACGGGGAAGTTTCATTCAAATAGAGATTTAAGACGGAAAAGAGCGAGAACCACACACATGCTCTTCTGTAATGATGCAAGAGCAAAAAGTAACACCAAAAACAATCTCTCTAAAGAAATTCTACCGTAATGAAATGTTGAGGACTAAAGTATGAGTCAAATGAAGGCGTCAAAGTTTAATGATTATAAAGCAGTTTTTAAAGCCAATTGTTGGTCCTTTTAGAGCAGATTTTTCACTTGTGCGACTGAATGTGAAACATGTCAATAATATCACTTTTTGATAATAAATTGTATTTTTGTCAAAATATTTGTCTTTTTTTTAACCTTTATTTAACTAGGAAAGTCCCATTGAGATCACTAATCTCCTTTTCAAGGCAGTCCTGCCACGCACACATCACTTTCACACTAGGCAATGGAGGTGAAGTGTCTTGCCAAAGGACTCAACAACAGTTTTTGCCACTGGCGCCCCCCTGTGGCACCTGGAATTCCCAGTGTCTCTCATCCAAGTTCTAACCAGGCCCTGCTGAGCTTCTGAGATCTGACAAGATCAAGCTTTGACAAGCCGTTATTGGCCACTATTTGAAGAATAATTAACTGTGATTAATCAAAATTCTTAAGTGTGATTAATCTGATTTTAAAAATCGTTTGACAGCACTACTTTTTATATAAATGGTCTTAAAAACCTGTAGAAGCCTTGAGTTCAAGAGGCAGAAAGAACATTATTGCCATTATTCAAACACAAACATGTGGTTATTATGATTTGAAAAAGGATAATTTTAAAGCATCACAGTCGTACAGTTCTACAGGCCTCCCCTTGACACTCTGGTAGGTCGCGATAGCCCTGTTGCATCGACTAGTGTCCAAATATTACATGTTACATTACATTATAACATGGAACCACGGACCTTGTTGGAACAGCTTAAGACAGGAAAGGGAGAATGTTTACGAGCTGTCTCTAATGAATCAAAACCTGGAGAGACAATTGAGGCAGCGAGAAGGGGGAAAAGACCAATTTCAGGACACGGACTTCCTGAGAAAGAGCATCGAACTGGCCAAAGGAGTGACAAAGCAGCGCGAAACAGATGCAGCAAACGTCAAAAGAATTGGGCGATTTAAGACTTCAGCTCTGCAAAGAGGAGATTAAGCTTCAAGAGAGATCTGAAGGCAAAGCACAAAACATCTGCCAAAAATTACAAGATGAAATCGGGAGACTGCAGGAAGAGAAACTGGAGTTAGCTAAGAATTTAAAACAGAGCCAAAAGGAAAGAGAAAAAGTGTCCAGAGAAAGAGACGAGGACATTGGGAGACTGCGGGAAGAGAAACTGGAATTGGTCAAGAATTTAAAACATTCCCAAGCGAAAGAAGAAATTATGTCCAGGGAAATCGCTGACTTGAAGAAGCAACTGGCACAAACTAAGACAAAGATTGCACCCACAGAGGAACAAGCCTATATCCAGAGAAACAAATTCTTACAGAAGAACCAGACCGCTCTGCTTCTCAAATTAGACCAACAGCAAAGGATAATTGAAGCGAATGGCCAAAAAACGTTGCGATATGAACAGTGTATTAAAAACCTGGAGCAGCAGTTGATCGATCGCTGTGAGGAATGGAAGAAAAGGATTCAAGAGGGCCGTGAGAGCATACGTACGTACATGGAGCGGCAAGAGGCCTGGAGCAAAGAGAAACTCCATTTGGAGAAAAGTTCGTCTGAAAATCATCAAGAAATCAAGAGGCTGCAAAACACAATTCTCAAACTTGGGAAGAGTTTAGCCACAGAGAGGCAAAACTACAGTGATAACCTGGAATGTCAATTAAAACCGCAGCATGAGATCTGGGAGCAGGAGAAGCTCAAACTGCAAAATGAAATCTCCAAATTTCAAAAGAGTTTAGCCACAGAAAGGCAAAACTACAGCGTTAAACTGGAACATGAACAAAATCATCAAGAAAGCAGGCTCTGTGGTGGGGCTGAAGCTGGCTCCTCTAGAAACAGTGGCTGAGCAGAGAACACTGTCCAAACTTAGAGCAGTGATGGACAACACCAACCACCCTCTCCACTCAGCCTTCACACAGAGAAGGAGCAGGTACAGCAGCAGACTGCTTTCTCAGAGCTGCTCCACAGAAAGACTGAGAAAGTAATTTGTCCCTCGTGCCATCAGACTTTATAATTCTGTGGAGGGGAGGGGGAGAGGGCACTAAAGCACTTTGAAACTTTGGATTTTAAGTATGATATATTTATGTTTTATCTATTTTAATATTGCATCATATATTTTATTGTATGAATGGTTTTAATGTATGTGTGAAGCAGCTGATCATCACAATGAATTTCCTTCGGGATTAATAAAGTTCTATCTAACTGCAGCAAGAAATCTGGGAGCAGGAGAAAATCGAACTGCAAAATAAAATCTCCAAACTTCAGAAGAACCTTGTTACAGAGAGACAAAATTACAGCCTTAAACTGGAACATGAATTAGAACTGCAGCAAGAAATCTGGGAGCAGGTGAAACTCAAACTGAAAAATAAAATCTTCAAACTCCAAGAGAAATCTGCAAGGGAATGGCAAGAAAATCGCAAGAATCGGGATATCGAGCAAAGACAAATGGAGGATGCCAAAAATATTCATTTTGTCTTCTTAGTGCTTTAACTTCTTAGGTTCCTTTCTAAGACAATGTAGCCAAGTGTATTTGTACCTTGTTGACATGTTTCAGCTGCTAGCTGCGAGCCATCTTCAGAAATGTGTAACGGTAACAGTATACAGGAAACCCACACACACTGACCAATATCTACTCTGGACATCCGAACATCCCACTGCACACAAACTATCAGTAGTAAGAACTCTATTCGAAAGAGCCACACTCATTACAGATCTCACGGACAGGGAAGAGGAGGAGAGACACATCACACAAGCACTCAAACAATGTCAATATCCCAACTGGGCCATCAACAAAGGCAGACAACAAGTTCTCAATAAAACCAACAAACTCCGGAAGAAAACACAGCAAGCCAATAGAGGGCAGCAGGAACACCAAAATACAGTCACACTTCCATATATCAGAGGAATCACCAAACCCATCCAGAGAGCCATGAAAAGACACAACATAGGCACAGCAGTAAAACCATACACAAAACTCCACCAACAGTTAGTACACCCCAAAGATAAAATACCACCAGAACAAAAATGCAATGCCATCTACGAAATCCAGTGCAAATCGTGCAATAAATCTTACATAGGAGAAACAGGCCGGGAATTTCACATCCGAAAAAAGGAACACCAAAAAGAATGTGAAAAAGAAACAGCAGGGAGACTCACAAGAACACAAAGAGACAAAGCAGAACAGGAAAACCTAAAATCTGCCATATCAGACCACTGTAAAAGAAATAACCACATTATGGATTGGGATGGGGCTCGGGTCATTGGATCGGAGAACAACAAGTTCAAACGCTGGATCAGGGAGGCCATTGAGATCAGGAAACGAGGCACGGACAGCATCAACCGTGATGACGGCGCATTCCTCCTTTCACACACCTGGGACACCCTCCTCCAGAGTCCATCGGGCGACAGGAGGCGTGGTCAGTCTGGGCGACCTGCAGGTCCCATCAGGCTGACCACGCCTACCGGAAGTAACAGCTGATATATGACACGTCACCACCAACACCCGTGACAGTTCTAAAGATGGCTCGCAGCTAGCAGCCGAAACATGTCAACAAGGTACAAATACACTTGGCTACATTGTCTTAGAAAGGAACCTAAGAAGTTAAAACAAATGGAGGACATTTGGAATCAGCAGAAAGACGAGCTGCTGAATGAAAACCAAAAGCTGCAAACAAAATACAAAGGTGAGCTGAAAAAGCAGCAGGAGTTTTGGCACAGGGAAAAACTTGCGATGCAAGACAAAATAACTCTAAAAAGTAAAATACTGGCGCTTCAAGAGAAAAAACAGAAGGAACTCGAGAACCTGCATAAAGAGCGAGAGCGTGAACTGATAGACACCCATAAGCGATTACTCAGAAAACAAAACATACACATGGACACGGAACAAAAACTTGAAGAGAAGCTTTCCGAAAAGGAGCTTGAACTTACGAAAACCCTGGACGAGCTTAAGAAAGAGACCGAGCAACACGACGCCTTGAAGAAAAAAATGAAAAACGACGTGACGACTAAACCAGATGCTAAGGGCGCCCAAACATCTGCGAAGTCGGACCTTTCCCAAGCTCAGATTGTCTCTGTGTCGCAAGACGTAAAACAGGCTGGAACCAGTGTTCAAGCTCCAATTAAGGACACATTCTCAAGGACGAGAAAGCGGGGCCGCCAAACGGTTCAAGAGAAGAAGAAATATAATGATCGGACACCTGCAAACCGTACTCGCGAGGCTGCAAATGGAATCATCAACACATCTACTAAGAGGCGTGAGAAGACAGCTGTCGGCATGCGAGTAGACAGCGACAACGAACCATCTTCAGAAACAGAAAGTGACCAAAGCCCTGACGAAGTTGGCTCCAAATCTGTGAGGCAACCAAGGAGACGTCCTAAGAGGAAAGCGAAGTTCATTAAAGGTTCTCCAGAGAGCAGTGAATCCACATCGCTCTACACCTCTGAGAGCTCTGGAAAAGTTTGTTCAAAAGTCAGACCTCCTCGGCAAAACTCAAAGGGAGAAACTTCAGATGGTAGATCGACAAAGAGAGGAGAAACATCTGGGGATCGCTCAACGCGTAGAGAGGAAGTGAGCGCATGTTTGAAACGGGCTTCCTCTAAAAAGACTTGCCACAATGGTGAGATCAGGATTCAACTGGACAAACACCAGACATTTAATGACGTGAATTTTGAATACAATACAACCACACAAAGGAAAGGGAAGCTTGGAAAAACCTTTGGAACCTTCTTCCACCTTTGGACAAGAGAGGACAGAGAATTCTTTCCTTGACGAATTTAGTCCAGAATTCAGTCAGTTCTCTTCCAGAAGGATTGGAAATATTAAGGACATCAATTTCCAAACCAAAAAACAGCCCGGGACATCAACTGCGCAACCTTCACGGAGCAGAGACTCTTCAGGTGAATTTTTAAAACGGATGGAGAAAAAGTCGTTGCGTCATCGTATTCTGGGATTTTTCAGAGACAGATTCCGACCAAAGTTTGAGCTTCCAACTCCCAGACGTTCAAACTTCCAACTCCTGGAATTCCATCACCCAGACTTCCAGACCTCCCGAGTTTGAGCCGCTTCTCGGGACCATCCTTGTTTCTTAAGAGGAATAATGATCGCTTCTCGTAGCTGGACTGTCACTTCAGCGTAACAGCACAACTCAGGCGATTTCATAAAGAGACAAATTTATTTTTACGGCACAGAAAAATAAAGGTGGAGCTTTATGACATTACCTCTTGTGTCTTCTTCATCGCAAACATTCTGAAATATATGTATAAAAAATGTAAAAGTGGGTGTGGTCAGTTTTATGATTTTGTGTTAGAGGCGCCAGAATATTTTTCTATTAGTTTCCACTATGTGTCAGGATACAACATGTAAAATTTTAGGATTATTTGACTATTTATGCAGTTTCAGTACCTTAATATTTACACTTCCTTCATTTCACCAATAGCCTTTCCTAAACAGGGTGTTTTTTGGGCCTTGAGACCAAATGGGGCTGAGTTGGGGTTGGTCCCTATCGACTTGTGATGCTCCAAGATAAAAGATAACAGGAAATTGTGAAAAAAGGAGCAAAAACCATCCTGAGGAGTGGACCTGGCTCCTGGCCGATAACCTTTCCCAGAACAGACCAACTTTATTTATAAAGCACTTTAAAAACATACACATCAGCACAAGGAAAGAGCTGCTTTTTTCTAGGTTTACAGTTTATGCAAATGAGCCATGTGGTTTTAAGTTTTGTTTCTGTAAACAAATGTTTAAAGCTGCATTAAACACATTCTGATCTCACATTGATGTGGCTCTGGAGTGATGATGTTTATATGTTTAAAGTTGAGTTTATTTATGCAGATTAGGAATAGTAATAATAATAATGATAATTTTAATATAAAAATGTTAATGATTAATCAAAAATCATTAATTCTTCCTACGATCGATTAAGAAAATGTAATGAAATGCCCATCCCCGGTGTGAACTACTTAAATTTATGGTTTATCCCCCTCAGATCCCCCTCGCCTTCAGATTTTCCTGTCAACGTTAAAAAAATTCCATCAAGGGGTTTATCGTGTGTCAGACTGACCTCTCTGGAGTTTATCGTGTGGCAGACTGACCTCTCTGGAGTTTATCGTGTGGCAGAATGACCTCTCTGGAGTTTATCGTGTGTCAGAATGACCTCTCTGGAGTTTATTGTGGTTCAGAATGACCTCTCTGGAGTTTATCGTGTGTCAGAATGACCTCTCTGGAGTTTATCGTGTGGCAGACTGACCTCTCTGGAGTTTATCGTGTCAGAATGACCTCTCTGGAGTTTATCGTGTGGCAGACTGACCTCTCTGGAGTTTATTGTGGTTCAGAATGACCTCTCTGGAGTTTATCGTGTGTCAGAATGACCTCTCTGGAGTTTATCGTGTGTCAGACTGACCTCTCTGGAGTTCTTGTCGACGGCGATGTGCACGATCCCGTTGTTGTCGCTGCACTTTTCCAGAATGGCCTCGTGAATGGCTAGGTCCCAGTTCTCCCCCACCTCCCTGAAACGCACCAGAAAAGTTCCACAGTGAAGTTTTAGGCCACAGCACAGGGATAGAGGGGACAGGAGCAGAGCTGTTCTTTAGGTCTTCAGGTATTTTCCGTTAATATAAATGTGTTTTTAGAGCCGCACTCACATGACTGGGTCGAACATGTTCCGGATCTTCAGACACGGCGTGAGGCTGTTGGGAGGAGAATTCCGACGATCCAACGGAAAAGCTGAGAACAGATTCACAGGAGTTTAGACGTGAACAAGAAAACTCCTCTGTGCCCTACCTCACATCTTCTCTTCTCCTCTGTGGCCTCCCTCTCTCATCTTTCCCTTTCCCTCCATACTCTCTCTCTCTTCCTCCCTTTCTCCTTCATCGCTCTCCCTTTCCCTCCGTCTCCCTCTCTTTCCTCCATCTTTCTCCTTCTCTTTCCTCCCTCCCTCCACTCCCTCTTTTTCCCTCTTTCTCCCTCTTTCACCCTCCCTCCACTCCCTCTCTTTCTCTCTCCCTCCCTCCCCTCTCCCTCTTTCTCCATCTTTTTCTCCCTCTCTTTCCCTCTCTTTTTCTCTCTCCCTCTTTCTCCCTCTCTCTTTCTCTCTCCCCCTTTCTCCCTCCCTCTTTCTTTCTCCGTCTCCCTTTCTCCCTCCTTCTTTCTCTCTCCCCCTTTCTCCCTCCCTCCACTCCCTCTCTCCACCACCCTCTCTCTTTCTCCCTCTTTGTTTCTCCGTCTCTCTTTCTCCCTCCATCCGTCCACTCTCTCTCTTTCGCCTCACCTTTTCCCTGCCACACTTTGGAGCAGGCCGGAGCGTTCTTGTCTCCCAGCGAGGGTTGGATCCACCTCCAGACCAGGAAGTCCGCCCCCCCGATCCGCTGGGTCTCTGTCCGGATCCGGGACTCGTTGGCGGAGAGGAACTTCACGGCGCGATCCCAAACCTTCTTAATCTTATTCCTGCGGAAAAAACAGGAGAAAGACGGTAAGAGAAGACTCCATAATACTGAAATACGCCTGAGCCAGGACTAAACCAGGACTAAACCAGGACTAAACCAGGACTAAACCAGGTCTAAAGCAGGTCTAAAGCAGGTCTAAAGCAGGACTAAAGCAGGACTAAAGCAGGACTAAAGCAGGACTAAAGCAGGTCTAAAGCAGGTCTAAAGCAGAACTAAACCAGGACTAGAGCACAGACCTGTCCTGGGGTTGGACCAGAGAATCTCGAACGTGGGGAATGGGCAGATACGGCTGCAGCTCCTGGTTCTCCTGACAGGCCTCGCTGTGGCTCCTCAGAACGTCTGCATGAACACACACATACACAGACGCGCACACACACACAGAGGTTACACACACACACACACACACACACACACAGGTCCTGCGGCCGTAGACGTGTGTGTGGCGTCGTTCTCACCGATGATGCGTTCCACCATGTCGTACATTCGCCGCGTCTCCTCCTCCTCCCGTCTCCAGCGAAACTTCACGTAACAGACCACGCCCCAGGCCCCGCCCACCACTGCAGAAGATACACACAACACACAGACACACACACGACGCCACACACACAACACAACACACACACAGACACAAACAGACGGCAAGTTTAAGTCAGTGTCTCAAACTTTTCAGAACAAGAATCACTAAACCAGGACTGAACCAGGACTGAACCAGGACTGAACCAGGACCGAACCAGGACCGAACCAGGACCGAACCAGGACCGAACCAGGACCGAACCAGGACCGAACCAGGACTAAACCGGGACTGAACCAGGTCTGAACCCTCTGTGGGTCCTGGAGCTCGTCTCTTCAGGCTGAAGAATTAAACTCATTTTCGGTTCAGACTTTGGCGTTTTTAGGCTTAAATCTTTACTTCCAGGTCCAGACCAGGTCTAAAACCAGGTCTAAAACCAGGTCTAAAACCAGGTCTAAACCGGGTCTAAACCAGGTCTAAACCAGGTCTAAACCAGGTCTAAACCAGGTCTAAACCAGGTCTAAACCGGGTATAAATCCGGGGCGTTACCTGCAGCGAGGAGCAGAACTTTGCTGATGACGGTGAAGAAGGCTCGTCTGAACCTGCAGGTGAACGGCATTCTGGGATGTGTGGACTCCAGTCGCAGGACCTCAGACACGTCGGACGGAGACTCGATGGACTCGGCCCCGAGCAGCCTGAGGGACATACCCCAGATTTACCCTGTGCCCACGAGCAAGACACCTCCACCCACACAGCCCACTGCCCGGAGACATGTCATTCTGTATATTTGTCTGTTACTACGACACAATTCCCATATAAACTTTACAATATTTTACATTTTTAAATCATCCACAAACCAAGAGGTGCGCTGTTTGCACGCCAGTTGTTTTAGCATTACCGTGACAGCAGAAAGGTGCTTATAAACTCATGGCAGTAAATAATGAGGACGCTCTCAATGCAGAAGGATCAACTCTGGACCAGTGTTTAAAATGTTCACGTTCGTGTGATTACATCTCGTCCTTCTCCAATACTGGGACGAGTGTGACCTCGGGGAACATGCTTTTTTGTTGCCCTACTAGAATAAAGTGTAACTGCACATGGGATTGGGCAGTAATCCGATACCACGCGGTATCAAAAAGTAGCAGTGGTATCAGTTTCATCACCGTCATTAAAAAAAATCTGCATAAGGAGCTAAAACCACAGCAGGACTTTCTCCCCTCCGCTCTCTCTCCTCTTCAAACGTGGTTCCGTTTGGAGATTTCCATCCACACACAGCGAGGAAGAAGAAAAAAACCTGACTGAAGCTTCGTGTGTGATATTGAGCCCAAAAGTTTGTGATGGAGACGTTTTATTGAAGCCGAGAGTCAAGAGGGGACGAGGCGCTGAAGAGGAGAAAGTTCCCGCTCAAGAGTGAAGTCAGACTTTCACGGAGGAGACGGTAAAGCCCAATTTATGGTTCTGAAACTTTCTCACGACGCCTCAAAACGACGCAGACAATAAGGGCTGTGATTGGTCCTCTCCACCGCTCTACATTTCTACTGCTCCGCTCAAGTCGCAGATTCACAGTTTTATATTGTAATAAATCTGGTTCGGTGAGATGTTTATGGTGAAAATCTGGTCCAGAGAGATTTGGATTTCGTTCCATCCCTAATGATGATAAATGGTAAGGTAAGGTAAGGTTTATTTATTTATATAGCGCTTTACACAGACACATGTCCCCAAAGCGCTTTACACAGCAATTTACAGAGCATTTATTCATTCACTCCATACCCGGTGGTGGTAAGCTACTGTTGTAGCCACAGTTGCCCTGACAGAGGCGCGGCTGCCAAGCCAAGCAGCGCCAACGGTCCCTCTGACCACCACTAACACTCACTCACACAACTTTCACACCTACAGTGCATGTTTTGAGTTGAATTTTAGAGTTAAATGTTGTACCAAATGACTGGTCAAAGCATTTTAGAGTCAGTTTTGTTATTCTGTAGAATATCGTGAGCTTTCCCACGATATTGCAATAAATATCATACCGTGACCGTATCGTATCATGACACTTGGACATGGCTCACAAAATTGAATCTGCTCCTTTTTCCTCTAAAAATGCTTCACAAGACTGAATCCAAAGAATGAAGTTCAAAGTGCTTAGAACAGTTATTTCTTCATGTTGTCTGCACTGAAACGGAGCAAAGGATCATGGTCTATGTAGTTCCCTGTTTTTTTTTAGCCATTTCTGCATCAGAACTATTCATTTAAGCAAAGAGACTTGGGATTCCAGATATTGTGATGCTCCACCAGATTATTGTTACACCTTTGACGATACGATATCACAATACTTCAGTTATAGTTACGTCCCTAGTGAGCATCATATAAGGAGGAGCAAACAGCAGAGGATCTGATCCTGCTGCAGCATTAGACATGGATTCTGTCACGGCGGATAACGCAAGTGCCCCGAACTATAACTATAACACGAACATCTATAAAGACGAGGAGGACACAGGAGCCTCATGCTGCAGGTGAGCGCAGCAGAATGTGCTTGGACACAGGCCGCGAGTGTCCCTGGATTCGCTTTGGAGACGCGACTAAACCGTTTGCTCTCGTAAGTCGCCAACTGAACGCAAGGGTGCGATTTGTCCACGTTCGGTAGTGGTTCTGTGGAGTGAGGGGGACATGAAATGTGAAGAAGCAGCACTGTCTTAAACTGAAGCATGTTCTTTGTCTGACCTTATGCCCACATCCTGACCCGTCCTCACAATCCACTCCAGAGAAACCAGGAAGAACCCGCTGAACATCTCATTCTGCGTCTAGAAAAAGACAGATCAGATTAGACACGTCTGTACTGCGTTCACAATACGGCGTTGAGTTACAAGCCACAGTCTACACATTCTGACATTACGGATTATATAAATGT
This sequence comes from Odontamblyopus lacepedii, assembly GCA_034769755.1. Lineage (NCBI taxonomy): Eukaryota > Metazoa > Chordata > Actinopteri > Gobiiformes > Gobiidae > Odontamblyopus > Odontamblyopus lacepedii. The sequence continues at coordinate 37,052,945 of CM068344.1, read as the reverse complement.
ATGTACTAGGTTAAAGACAATAAATGAACAAATAAACGAGAGTTACCTGTAAATATTCTGCAGCCTCTTCCATGGACACGCTCCGGCTTTGATTCTGCTGGTTTCCACAGTCGTAATCTCCTGAAAATTCAAACAGCAGAGGGGCAAGCCATGATTTTAAAATGGAAAAGAACACTTAGAGCAAACCCAGATCTAAATGTAAAGTAAACCAGGTGAAACCGAGGTAGTTTTTTTAGACACAGAAATCAGAAAAAGACTCCTCGGAAAACTCTGCTCTAAACAGGTCAGGGAGTAGATGAGAAAACATTTTTAATGACAAAACTATAAGGAGTTGGAGCTAAAATTTGGGACTTTTCTTATTGGAAACTGTGAAGATCATAGAATTTTTTGAGTCAAATCTGATATGGTCGAGCGTAGGGCTGAAACGATTACTCGAGTAACTCGGATAATTCGATTACAAAAAATATTCGGGGCAAATTCTTTGCCTCGAGGCTTCGTTTAATTCATGTCACCAAAGTCAATTTATTTAAAATGTCTCTGCTATCGTATCACTCCTCCTTTGTAGACTGCTGCGCCAGTCTGGGATCACTGTTTCACACGGACAGTTATCAATGACGTACATTTCAAAGATTTGAAGCGGCGCGATTTATTCCACGGTGTGGAAATGGCAGATAATGATGTGGCCGGTGCCAGTGTGCACTGGCAAAGCCAACCTGACGTACCACAACAGTACGTCTTCAATGCTGCAGCACTTAAAGCGAAACTTAAAGCGTGAACTGTACTTCTCTAAGCGGAGTCGGAGAATCTACGAGGTAATATACTTTTACGATTGCTAACTGAAATGAAAAGTAACGCCTATTAGAATGTACAGTATTTGTAATTATTTGTAACCTGTGTTATGAGTCGATAGTAACGAGGCATAATGAGCAGCAAGAGAGCAAATGATCTCACTCAAATCGCTCCCTTCCTCACGTATACACAGACACACGCACACACCTCGGTGTTTCCACATCAGAAACGTCTAGTTCGTTGTTCTACTTTTACCAAAAATCTGATTTAATCTAGAACCGCTGGCATCAATTCCAATATCAGAGAAAGGAAATATTTTATCGACGCTATCTTAACACTTATGTGTTCGCTAGTTCTATATTTAGCTTATTAATTAGGCTAGTTAAAGGATTAACGTTGTCACTTAGAAAACTCCTGTCTTATAAGCCAATAAGCCAAAGGTTTTACACTTGTTTAAAAAAAATGTTGACTTTAAATAAAAACCTTTTTTGTGAGGAATAACAGCAATTGCTTGCTCATTTTAAGAGGCCTTTCATGTTGCGTTACACACTATTGATATAGTTGTATAAAAACAAAAAAGTGTGATTTATCCGATTACTCGATTAATCGATGATATAATCGACAGAATACTCGATTCCAAAAATATTCGATAGTTGCAGCTCTAGTCGAGCGGGACATTCACTGATTTGGAATTGTGGAATGACCCAAAGAGAAAAAAACAAATATCAGAATCATTTTCCTTTGCATTTCTCTATGAAGATGCTTATTTCTTTGTCTGGAATGTTCCGCAGTGCGGCATTAAACCTTTCTAATCATCATGGAGACCAAACCGGACCAAGTTCCAGGTCAGATCTGTGGAAAGGCCACCCCGCTCACTGTCAGAACGCCTGTTTTTCTAGGCATTTTTTATCTTTAAAACCACCTGTGACTGAATAAAATGTAAAGTAGAGCTGTTTAAAGTCACACTGTGGGACATTCCAGGCAGAGGAATGGTGTATCCATAGAAATAAGCAGGAGACGGACCCCCCCATGAGAAAAAAGTTACGCAATGCACCTTTAAATATACAAACAACATTTTAATAATTCCTCAGCAGCTGCTGTCACTTTTGGGCCAAACACCTGCGAGAGCTTCAGCCGAATCCAAACAAAACGGATTCTCGAGAGTTCGAAGTCACAAAAAACACGAAAATTCATCAAACACGTCCTTGTAGCTTTACAAACCTGCGACTACAGCCAAGTATTCGTGAAGCTTCAGGAACAGGTTCAAAATTAGCGCTTTCTCCGTCTCGTTCTGCAAAAGACAAACGTGAAAATATTAATTCTCCATTCATCCATTCATCCATCATCCCCCGCTTAATCCAGCGGGGTCGCGGGGGCAGCTTGCTGCCCAATACTCATAGCACCTGACCCCCCCTATGAACCCCTCTGCAGGTGGTGAGCCCACAGGAGGGTGGACAACATGGTCCTTGATGTTAGTTCATAGGGGTGCAATTCTCCAATAATAATATTATATATATAATAAATTCTCCATTCAGTGTTTCTTTATTAAAAGCTTGAATTTTGAAACGGAAAAGGCCAACTCACATAAGCCTCGTCAAACTCTGAGCCAAAGGGATGTCTCCAAACTGAAACAGAAGAGGAAACAAACAAACTGAATCACAAGTGTCTAAAATCTACACATTTGTTCAAAGGGCTGCACCTGTTTTTTCCCCCGTTTACTAACTAGTGCTGGGTATCATTAAAAAGTTGCCGATCCGTGGCATTGTGGCCATACCGGCTCGTCAAAGCCTGATCCTGTCAGATCTCAGAAGCTAAGCAGGGCCAGGCCTGGTTAGTACTTGGATGGGAGACCACTGGGAATTCCAGGTGCCACAGTGGGGCGTAGTGTCCTTAGGCAAGGCACATCAACCACATTGCCTAGTATGAAAGTGGTGTGTGCGTGAATGGTGGTGGTGGTGGTCGGAGGGGCCGATGGCGCAGATTGGCAGCCTCGCTTCCGTCAGTCTGCCCCAGGGCAGCTGTGGCTACAATAGTAGTTTACCACCACCGGGTCTGGAGTGAATGAATAATGCTCTGTAAAGCGTCTTTGAGTGTCCTGAAAAGCGCTATATAAAACTGATGCATTATTATTATTATTATATCGCGATACAGTGCACTTTCCATTCGATATATTTCATTTTAAGCATCAAAACAGTGAAAACGTCGAACCTGTCGCATAAACGAGTTTCCTTCCTCTGAACAAGCAACAAAACTGTAGCTGTAACAAAATAATTTCGTAAAATATACCAAAAAATACTCAATATATCGATACAGCAGCTCACGATAATCATTAGGGACGTCCCAATCCAATATTCAGAATCAGTATTGGCTCCTGATCAGACTCTTTTATGAGTATCGGACAGTATTACGTGATCGGACCGATCCAGTTTCATGTTTTTGCAGCATCGGTTTACCGCAGCCGTAAATCAAAACGCCGCCATGACGGTGTGTGGGACTTTTCACTACAACAAAACCAAAGTTTCTCCTAGAGGAACCAGCAAAGCCAATTTAAAGTTGATCTCCAGCCCGTTTGAAGCTAAAGTCTGTCGCTAGAGGTGGTGTAATTCTGTCAGAAGCCAAAAAACGGCACAGATCAGTGTTGCCTCGGCGGAGATCTCACTGTGGCAGTGAGTCTGTCAAGGCAACAAACAAGTGTAATGATGGGGGCAAGTTCTGAACTAGTGTAGTGATGGGGGCAAGTTCTGAACTTCCACGTAAAACACCAATTTGCTTCACACTGAAGAAGCTTAACACCACTTTAACCCATCTTACAACAGCCACGAGTCTAACAAACAAAACGCTCTGCCTGGTTCACTCAGTGTCTGGAAACTAGGGGTGGGCGATATCTCGATATTTAAAATATATCGAGATATTTTTGAAACTCGATATGAATTCTGACATATCGATATATCGCTATAATGCTTACGTTTACTTCTGGTTTCGCCTTCTTTGTGCCGCGCTCGCCTCTGCCTCGCTTATGTCCCCCTGTGCTCATCCCCGGAGCCCGGAGCTGGCCGCGGACTAAACCAAGACTAGGACTAAACCAGGACTAAACGCGGCCGCAGAGCCCGGGGCTCGGTCGCGGACTAAACCAAGACTAGGACCAGGGCTCTACAGTGCGCCCATTTCACTCGCATTTGCGAGCAAATATTTCGTTGTGCGAACGGGGAAAACAAACAGGCGGATCTGTGCGAGTGTTTCTGCAGCACAATAAGGAGAACTGCGCACAGACGTAACGTGACGAGTTAAACTTTCTAAATGCACCTGCCCAGCGCGAGCGCAACCACATGACACCACCGACCGCGCACGACTCCAGCATACGAGCTCCGCGTGTGGCCGATATCACTGATACGAACAAACTCCGCTTCAAAACACACCCACGCCCCCTTAAACGAGGAGCGCCCCGCAGCAGGACACACACCTGTCCCATGCATTAGACAGCCCCATGCTGCTGGGCATCCCTCTCTAAAGCGATAGCTTTGTCTTGGCCTTGTCACGGACTCAAGGTCTGAATACCGAGTGCGATCATATTTGTCACAATGTGCGTTTGGTTTGGTAAACGAGCAGAGACTAAACATCACTTTAAAACAAGAGAATGTAACTCCAGTTAGGAATGTCAAAATACAGGTTTAAAAATCCTGCACACTTTATTCACTTTGAAGCAGTTTTCTTTAAAGTACCAGTGGTAGTTCTCTTAAAGAAGAGGTTTTTAAACTGTGGGTGAGGGTCCAAAAAGGGGTGCAGAGTGTTTAAGTGCAGACCTAAATGAATATTAATCAGATAAAATTTGTCTGTTGTTTTTGCAGTAGTTTGGGAGGGGGTTATTTTTCCTGTAAAGATATCGAGATATATATCGTATATCGAGATATAGCAAAATATATCGAGATATTTTTTTGGTCCATATCGCCCAGCCCTACTGGAAACGTTAGAAAACAACTTCATAAGCAGCCTTACAAAGCCCAAAAGACTCGATCACAGATGTCATTTATAATCCCATTTATTTACCAGTGAATTATATTTTTGGAAAACGCTAAAAAAATACATTTCTGAACCATTTTCTTTCAACAACTTTCAGTTTCTCTTCTTCTTCACCATCAGTAGTCGATTCTCACTTGTTGCTTCTGGAGTCGGTGCTTGAGTCTTTTGGGTTTTGGCCTGTGCAGTGGGAAATCAACAGAGGGAAGTGTAAGGCTGCTTATAAAGTTGTTTTCTAACGTTTCCAGACACTAATGAGTGAACCAGACAGAGCGTTTTGTTTGTTAGACTTGTGGCTGTTGTAAGTTCAACTTTAACACGACCAATTTGATTCGTCACTTACAAAAGAATCATCCGGACGAGTTTGAGATTGATAAGCGCAAACACTGGAGGAGGTGTTTCACAGAAGGTGAGGTCAGTCAGACTTTCATCGTCTAATGGACTTTTTGGAGCCAAGGTACGAACTTCCTTCACGACACGACATTACAGAGACGGCACTACCGGAGTGATTAAAAAAAAGGTATTGAAAAGAGTACTCCTTAAAAAAATTGGATCAGATCAGAAGCAAAAAAAACCTTGATCGGGACATCTCTAATATCCGTACTATATCATCACATTAAACAATACGATATCGATATTTTTGCACACCCCACGTACTGACTGCGTACCAACCCTAACCCTTGCGTCCTCTCTGCAGAACACTTTTCCTTCATCACACGCTCGTTTCACAGTTTTATTTTTACCAACCACCAAAAAAGGGAAGGTGTCCCAGTTTTTATTTTGAAATCCTGGTCACTGTATTGAGGCGGATCTGTTTAAAGTAATACTGCGGAACATTCTACCCAAATGCAATGATGCTTCCATGGAAACGAGAAGGTGACGGACCAACCAAAAAATTACACAAAACCGATGAATGTGCAAAAGTACCAAGGCTTAGTCCCTGGCTTAGTCCCTGGCTTAGTCCCTGGCTTAGTCCCTGGCTTAGTCCCTGGCTTAGTCCCTGGCTTAGTCCCTGGCTTAGTCCCTGGCTTAGTCCCTGGCTTAGTCCCTGGCTTAGTCCCTGGCTTAGTCCCTGGCTTAGTCCCTGGCTTAGTCCCTGGCTTAGTCCCTGGCTTAGTCCCTGGCTTAGTCCCTGGCTTAGTCCCTGGCTTAGTCCCTGGCTTAGTCCCTGGCTTAGTCCCTGGCTTAGTCCCTGGCTTAGTCCCTGGCTTAGTCCAGTGCCTTGTGCCGTGCTTAGTCCCTGGCTTAGTCCCTGGCTTAGTCCCTGGCTTAGTCCCTGGCTTAGTCCCTGGCTTAGTCCCTGGCTTAGTCCCTGGCTTAGTCCCTGGCTTAGTCCCTGGCTTAGTCCCTGGCTTAGTCCCTGGCTGGGTACCTGGCTTAGTCCCTGGCTTAGTCCCCTGGCTTAGTCCCTGGTTTAGCCCTGGTTTAGTCCTGGCTTAGTCCCTGGCTTAGTCCCTGGCTTAGTCCCTGGCTTAGTCCCTGGCTTAGTCCCTGGCTTAGTCCCTGGCTTAGTCCCTGGCTTAGTCCCTGGCTTAGTCCCTGGCTTAGTCCCTGGCTTAGTCCCTGGCTTAGTCCCTGGCTTAGTCCCTGGCTTAGTCCCTGGCTTAGTCCCTGGCTTAGTCCCTGGCGTAGGGCCTGGCTTAGTGACTGGCGTAGTCCTGGCTTAGTCCTGGCTTAGTCCCTGGCTTAGTCCCCTGGCTTAGTCCCTGGCTTAGTCCCTGGCTTAGTCCCTGGCTTAGTCCCTGGCTTAGTCCCTGGCTTAGTCCCTGGCTTAGTCCCTGGCTTAGTCCCTGGCTTAGTCCCTGGCTTAGTCCCTGGCTTAGTACCTGGCTTGGTCCCGGTCTTAGTCCTGGCTTAGTCCCTGGCTTAGTCCCTGGCTTAGTCCCTGGCTTAGTCCCTGGCTTAGTCCCTGGCTTAGTCCCTGGCTTAGTCCCTGGCTTAGTCCCTGGCTTAGTCCCTGGCTTAGTCCCTGGCTTAGTCCCTGGCTCGGCTTAGTCCCTGGCTCGGCTTAGTCCCTGGCTCGGCTTAGTCCCTGGCTCGGCTTAGTCCCTGGCTCGGCTTAGTCCCTGGCTCGGCTTAGTCCCTGGCTCGGCTTAGTCCCTGGCTCGGCTTAGTCCCTGGCTCGGCTTAGTCCCTGGCTCGGCTTAGTCCCTGGCTCGGCTTAGTCCCTGGCTCGGCTTAGTCCCTGGCTCGGCTTAGTCCCTGGCTCGGCTTAGTCCCTGGCTCGGCTTAGTCCCTGGCTCGGCTTAGTCCCTGGCTCGGCTTAGTCCCTGGCTCGGCTTAGTCCCTGGCTTGGCTTAGTCCCTGGCTTGGCTTAGTCCCTGGCTTAGTCCCTGGTTTGGTTTAGTCCCTGGCTTAGTCCCTGGCTTAGTCCCTGGTTTGGTTTAGTCCCTGGCTTAGTCCCTGGCTTAGTCCCTGGTTTGGTTTAGTTCCTGGTTTAGTCCCTGGTTTAGATCTGGTTTGGTTTAGCTTTGGTTTAGAACTGCTTTAGACCTGGTTTCGACCTGCTTTAGACCTGGTTTGCTTTAGACCTGCTTTAGACCCGCTTTAGACCCGGTTCAGTGTAGACCTGGTTTAGTCCCTGCTTTAGCTTTAGTCCCTTCTTTAGACCTAACCCCCGTCCCTAACCCACTCACCGGCGGCGTCCTCGGAGGCTCCTCTCATGCGCAGGTACATGAAGCCCAGCGTGAGGAAGAAGAGGCAGGCGGCCGTCAGTAGACACATGGACAGGTAGTGAGCGCTGAACCGGGCGGACGAGGACGACTCTCCCTCCCGTTTGAACTGCTGCAGGAGCTCGTCGTCCGGGCCTGGCCTCCGCTGGACCGAGCTCCGGTGGTTTGAGTAGACGCCGCGGTAACTCTGGAGCAGGCAGAGCAAATGCCGTCAAAAACTCTTCAGAGAAAACACTCGGATTTTACACATTTAACAGACAAAAGTATAAATACCACATTTATGTCTGTGCTATAGTTATAAGACCAGGTTTAGTACATGTTTATTCATGGTTTGGACCTGGTTTAGTCCTGGTTCAGTCCTGGTTTAGACCTGGTTTAGTTTAGATCTAGTTCAGTTTAGTCCCTGGTTTCGTCCCTGGTTAAGTCCCAGTTGAGTCTGGTTTAGACCTGGTTTGGTTTAGACCTGGTTTGGACTTGGTTTAGTCCTGGTTGAGTCCTGGTTTAGACCTGGCTTGCATCTGGTTTAGACCCGATTTAGTCCTGGTTTAGTTTAGACCTGGTTCTGTTTAGTCCCTGGTTAAGTTTAGTCCTGGTTTAGACCTGGTTTAAACCTAAATCTAAACCAGATCTAAACCAAGTCCAAACCAGGTCTAAACCAAGTCCTAACCTATTCTAAACCAGGTCTAAACCGGGTCTAAACCAATTCTAAACCAGGACTAAACCAGGACTAAACCGGGTCTAAACCGGGTCTAAACCGGGTCTAAACCAAGTCTAAACCAGGTCTAAACCAGGTCTAAACCAGTTCAGGAAAGGTTCTTCTCTTTTTTTAGTACTTTTTAAGTTTCGATACCTGCAAAAAAACGAGGATCTAGTTCTGATACTTTTTCTTTTCTAAAAATGTTTACATCTTGTGGTTCCCGACATGTGTTTTCTAATAAATAAAAAATAAACATAACCTAATTATTACTGTTTAATCAATCAGGGCAGAACACTTCTAAAGGTCTTTTATTATCCAAAACTGCCTCTCTGAGCTTTAAGTCATGTTCTAATGTTCCCTCGTCACAAACAGACCTGGAGATGGGTTTTATTTTGAGTCCGTCTCCATCTCCAAAGCTCTAAACGCTCTGTTCCACCTCATGATGTCAGTGAACAGCTCCTTTTACTTTATGTTCAGCAGAGTCGGGCAAATACAGGCCTAAAATCATCTTAATGATTCTAGTGAAGGTGTGTGGACATAACATCACGAGGTGGAACAGAGCGTTTTCAGTTCGGGAGAAGAACTCGGGCTAAATGTGCAGGTTTGAGTGTTAAACCTGTGAATGAAACAAAACACGACTCCAGGTGAGTTTGTGACGAGGAAACGACGTTAGAACAGATGCCAGTGACAGTTTCGACTTCTACAGACATAGTTTAGACCTGGTCTAGACCTGGTTTAAACCTGGTTTAGTCTTGTCCTGGTTTAAACCCGGTTTAGTCCTGGTTTAGTTCTAGTTTCGTCCTGGTTTAGACCCAGTTACGACCTGGTTTAGACCCAGTTTAGACCCAGTTTCAACCTGGTTTAGACCCAGTTTCAACCTGGTTTAGACCCAGTTTCAACCTGGTTTAGTTTTGTCCTAGTTTAGACCCGATTTAGACCTGGTTTATGCCTAGTTTAGACCTGGTTTGGTTTAGTCCTGGTTTAGATCCGATTTTGACCTGGTTTACGCCTAGTTTAGACCTGGTTTAGTTTAGTCCTGGTTTAGATCCGATTTAGACCTGGTTTGGTTTAGTTTAGTCCTGGTTTAGAGCTGGTTTGGTTTAGACCTAGTTTGGTTTAGACCCAGTTTAGACCCAGTTTACGCCTGCTTTAGAGCTGGTTTGGTTTAGTCCCGGTTTAGACCCAATTTAGACCTGGTTTACGCCTGCTTTAGATGTGGTTTGGTTTAGACCTGGTGTGGCTTAGTCCTGGTTTAGTTTAGTCCTAGTTTAGACCTGGTTTGGTTTAGTCCTGGCTTAGTTCTGGTTTAGTTTATCAGTTTAGACTTCTACAGACACAAAAAAGTTCCTTTTTAGCAGCTCATTCATTAGATTCAGTGTTACAGTCAAAACCACCAATAAACCCATACTAAACCAGGGATAAACCCAGACTAAACCAAGGATGAACCCAGACTAAACCAGGGCTAAACCAGGGCTAAACCAGGGCTAAACCCGGACTAAACCCAGGGCTACTGTAAGTCAACAGGGACTAAAGGAAGGAGCACACAGCACCTTCCCTCCCGACTCTGCCCACCTGTGGAGACACGCTGCTGTAGGCCGAAAAGCGCGATCTGAGCCCGGAGTTAGTGTAGGAATAAACCCCGCCGTCCCTCGCCTCTCTCCCGGCGACGTGGTTGTTCGTGTCCGCGTCGCCTCCGTGGTTCTCGGAGTAGTTTCTGGAGAAATTGTGGCCTGTTTTGGAGGCTCCTATCGGGTCCCGTCGCTTAGGCCCAAGTTCGAGCTCGTCCCTCCGCAGAGAAACCATGTCTGTGCCGCCGGGGCCGAGCCCTTTGCAGGCGTAGGGGCCCCGGTGAAGCGCCCTGCGGGGCTGCTCCGCGGGCAGGCTCGGTTTACCGTTACCCCCAACCCCCTCTTCCTCGTCGGAGTCGGAGTAGTCCCCGACCGGCTTGGCTTTCGCGGCGCCCAGATGCGAGGTCCTGCTCCCGTTTAGAGAGCGGGATTTTAACTCCCCCTGGCCCCCGTCGCGGTCCTCCTCTTCCCCGGACTCGTCGTTGGCACCGTCCTCCGCGGTGGCGCTGCTTTTGGCGCGGCTTCCCCAGCTCAGAGACGCGCTCCGCGGGCTCGCCAAAGTGGGATTACCACCGCAGCCGCTTTTCCGCACGTTTCCAGCGTCGCTTAAACTCGTGTTGGCCGAACTTATCTGCGGGTTGAGTCTTGCGTTAGGAGACGGGGATAAACCTAAAGCTTTGTTCGCCTTGGCGCCGTGATTTAGGCCTTTTCTTTTCTGCGGAGCTTCAGCGTCTGACTCGTCGGAGCTGAAGCCGAGGACAGCGGACTTCCGGCCGGGTCTGGCTGGCCGGGAGCCCGCTGGCCTGCTGCTGGCGCCGCTCGGGCTGCTACTGTTGTTGTTTAGCGCCGTACTCCGGGTCTTGCTCTGCGCCTTGCTCTGCCGCAAAGTGCCCCGCTGCTGCTCCAGGTGTTCCTCCCGGAGCTTCTTGAGTTTCTTCAGGTAGACGGGCCGCGTGTTTTCGGTGACCGGGCCCGGGATGAAGCCAAGGCGCTTCAGCTCAGAGAAAAGCTCCTCGTCCGTTAACTGCGCGGACGCCATTTTGGATCCAACTCTGGGAGAAGGCCGCGAGCCGGAAGTGACGTAGGGAGAAAAAAATAGCGCGACGCAGGTGCAGTTATGACAGAAAAAAAAAAAAAGCTAAAACTTGTGAGAAAAATCATAATCGGTGTGAATATAATAGAAAAGAATGTGGAAAATAACAGGATATTGTCTTTTTTTTAGTTATCATTGCGAGAATCAGTATTGAGTATCGAGACTATTCCTTAGTACTGGTGTAACGATATCCAAGTCTCATGGTACGATATCGTCACAGTATGAAGCTCACGGTACGATATTTATTGCGCTATTGTGGGAAAGCTCACGATATTACAATATTCTACACAATAACAAGACTGACATTCTAAAATGCTTTGACATTTGGTACGACATTTATTGTCATTAGGGATGGAACAATCCAAATCTCTCTGTATGATATTTTCACCATAAACATCTCACCGTACCAGATTTATTACAATGTAAAACTGTGAATCTGCGACTTTTTCCTCTAAAAATGCTTCACAAGACTTAATCCAAGAATGAAGATTTCAAAGTGCTTAGAACAGTTATTTCGTCATGTAGTCTGCACTGAAACAGAGCAAAGGATCATGGTCTATGTAGTTCCCTCTGTTTTTTAGCTGTTTCTGCATCAGAACTATTCATTTAAGCAGACACTTGGGATTCGATATATTGTGATGCTCCACGATATTGTCACACCTTTGACGATACGATATCACCAGATTTACGTTATTGTCATATTGTTATTGTCCCTACGGAATATTGTCTAAACCAGGGCGTACACTGCTACTCTTATACTTGTTCTGATCCAGTTCCGGATCGTTCTAAACACAGTCAATGGGACGTTTTTAGTCTTGATACCTGCGAAAAATGAGGCTCTAGTTCCGATGCTGTTTCTTTCCTAAAAATGTTGTGGTTCCCTACATGTGTTTTCTAATCAATAAAAATAACCATAACCTAATTATTACTGTTTAATCAATCAGGGCAGAACACTTAGTTTATAAATATCTTTAAAAAAAGAAAAAAAGAAAAGGCTTTTGCTCAGTAACAAAAATCATGGACATTTGTAATGATAAAAGTGTCTTTATAATCTAAGAGCAGGACACAGAAAACGTTGAGTCAAAACAAATATAGCTAAGAGATGTAAGAATAACGTAAATCTGGTGATATAGTTTGGTCAAAGGTCTCACAATAATATCGTGGAGCATCACAATATCTGGAATCCCAAGTTTCTTTGCTTAAATGAATAGTTCTGATGCAGAAATAACTTTTAAAAAAAACAGAACTACATAGACCATGATCCTTTGCTCTGTTTCAGTGCAGACGACATGAAGAAATAACTGTTCTAAGCACTTACATCTTCATTCTTTGGATTAAGTCTTGTGAAGGCATTTTTAGAGGAAAAAGGAGCAGATTCACAGTTTTGTTTTTGCCTCCACAAAATATTGCAACTGCCTCAGATCTCATTTTGTTCCACATAAAGTCAGATATTTTTATTTTTACATATTTTAATCACATCTTAAAAAGTACAAAAATAAACGTCACATTTCTAATTATTCACACATATTTACATCATGAAAACACTGTTCAAGACAAGTGCATCTTTACAGCAAGGGTTTAGTCCTGGTTTAGTCCTGGTTTAGACCGGGTTTAGTCCTGGTTTAGTCCAGGTTTAGACCGGGTTTAGTCCTGGTTTAGTTCTGAGTTCTTCCTCCTTATGGAACTTTGCTTCTTTCAATATTTCTGAAATTTTAGTCCAGACTGAGAAATAGTGTTAGATCCAGACTGAGTCCTGGTTTAGTCCTGGTCTAGTGCTGGTCTAGTGCTGGTTTAGTCCTGGTTTAGACCAGGTTTAGTCCTGGTTTAGTCCTGAGTTCTTCCTCCTTATGGAACTTGGCTTCTTTCAGTTTTTCTGAAATTTCAGTCCAGACTGAGATGCAGAGTTGGATCCAGATTTAGTCCTGGTCTAGTCCTGGTCTAGTCCTGGTCTAGTCCTGGTCTAGTCCTGGTCTAGTCCTGGTCTAGTCCTGGTCTAGTCCTGGTTTCGTCCCAGTTTAGTCCCAGTTTAGTCCTGGTTTAGTCCTGAGTTCTTCCTCCTTATGGAACTTGGCTTCTTTCAGTTTTTCTGAAATTTTAGTCCAGACTGAGACGCAGAGTTGGATCCAGATTTAGTCCTGGTTTAGTCTTGGTTTAGTCCTGGTCTAGTCCTGGTCTAGTGTTGGTCTAGTCCTGGTTTAGCTCCTGCGTTCCTCCTCCTTATGGAACTTTGCTTCTTTCAATATTTCTGAAATTTTAGTCCAGACTGAGAAACAGAATTGGATCCAGACTGAGTCCTGGTCCAGTCCTGGTCCAGTCCCGGTTCAGAGCCGTATTCCTTTGACCAGAGAAGCCTCCAGCGTCAGGGGGAAGTGGTGCAGAGTGAGGAGGACCTGGCTCAGACTCTCGACAGCTGAAGCGTCTCTGAGCAGAGCCCAGTCCTCGTAGAACTGACTCGTCACGGGACATGAGGACAGCAGGGGGAGCCACTCAGCCAGCACCCGGTCCCTGAGGACGGGGGCAGGGATTAATTAGGATTAGGGCAGCAAAAAATACTACAAAAACAAATATAACAAATTCCACAAAGTCTTTTTATTGAACAAAGAGCTTCTGCGACGTTTAAGGTAAAAAACATCCCTAACTCTTTTACATTTTAATATTTTAAGCAAAAACACCAGTTTGTCTGTTTCAGGCTTAAGTGCAGCGCTTTGACAAATAACTCTATTTATTTATTATACTTATTTCCACTGTCCACAATTCTTTAGAAGGACTGGTTTAGTCCTGGTTTAGTCCTGGTTTAGTCCTGGTTTAGTCCTGGTTTAGTCCTAATCCTGGTTTAGTCCTGGTTTAGTCCGCGGCTGAGCTCCGGGCTCTGCGGCTGCATTTAGTCCTGGTTTAGTCCTAGTTCTGGTTTAGTCCTGGTTTAGTCCTGGTTTAGTCCTGGTTTAGTCCTAGTCCCGTGGGCAGGCGCAGTACAGAGAAACACGCAAAGCGGAAAAATCAGAAGTAAATCCCTAAATCAATATGTCAGAATTCATATTGAGTTTGAAAAATATTAGGGCTGTCAATGTTAATGTGTTAATGGCGACTAGCTTAATGCAATACATAACGCGTTTTTTTTTTAAAATCATGATTAAAGTTCGCCGACTTTTCATGCCTTCTACACATCCGTAGGCAGCTCCTCAGGCTGTTTCGCTTTTGAACTTCACAGCGCCGTGCTTCAGTAAACTTACCGTCGTGATGCAGAAACAGAGGAGCTTCTGGACTTTTGAACGGTTTATTTGACTTCAAAAAACTTCCAGACGCTACAATTTACAAGTCAAGAGTTAAATGCAGCCTGTTTCAGCACCAGTGAAGTACGTCTAGTCTAAGTTACACCTCCGAGCTAAACCCCGGGTGCAGCTACCGGAGCGTCTGAGCCAAGAGCCTCAGATCAGACAAACGTGTGGATAAGAGACCAGATCAACGAAGCCACTCCAAAAATCAGCCCCGAGCAAATTCAGCAAATCCAGTCTGTAACACCAATATCCCAGATAAATCCTCTAACAGAATTAGACAAATTTACTCCTGTCGATGAGGCGGAGATTACCTCAGTCATCATGTCGTCCAAACCATCAACTTGTTTGCTCGACCCTATTCCAGTCAGACTCCTCAAAGAAGCTCTCCACTTAATAATAGGTTCCATCCATAACATAATAAATATGTCATTAGAAAATGGCTTTGTTCCTCAGTCCTTTAAATATGCTGTAATTAAACCGCTTTTGAAAAAACCTAGCTTAAATCCTGATGAACTAGCCAACTACAGACCTATTTCGAATCTTCCATTTCTCTCAAAGATTCTGGAACGAGTTGTGGTGAAACAGCTTTGTCACCATCTGCAGGGCAATAATTTATATGAAAAATTTCAGTCTGGTTTCAGAGCTCACCACAGCACAGAAACTGCTCTGCTTAAAGTGACAAATGATTTGCTACTAGCTGCGGATAACGGGCTGGCTTCAGTCCTGGTCCTACTGGACCTCAGTGCAGCGTTTGACACCATTGATCACAACATTCTACTGCAGAGGTTAGAATGTGATATAGGTGTCAGAGGGACCGCCCTCAAATGGTTTAAATCCTATCTATCAGATAGGTACCAGTTTGTTAGTGTAAACCAGTGCACCTCTCCCTGCTCTAAAGTAGCCTGCGGTGTTCCACAAGGATCTGTGCTTGGTCCAATCCTGTTTACTCTGTATATGTTGCCATTAGGTAACATTATCAGAAAACATGGCATTAATTTCCACTGCTATGCTGATGACACTCAGCTGTACTTATCAATGAAACCTAATCAGACCGATCAAATCGATAAGCTCAGTGCCTGTGTGAAGGACATCAAAACCTGGATGACCCTGAATTACCTGCTCTTAAACCCTGAAAAAACAGAGGTCATTGTTGTCGGTCCTAAAGGTCAGAGAGATTCTCTGTCCGACCAGATAATCTCACTTGACAATGTGAGTATAGCCTCTAGCTCTACTGTAAAAAACCTTGGAGTCATATTTGACCAAAATCTCTCATTCACAGCTCATATAAACCAAGCTTGTAAAACTGCATATTTTCACCTGCGAAACATAACTAAAATCAGAAAAATTTTGCCGAAAAATGATGCCGAAAAACATATCCATGCATTTGTTACATCCAGACTAGATTACTGTAATTCTCTGCTCACCGTCTGCGCTAAAGGTACTTTAAGAAGCTTCCAGTTGGTCCAAAATGCAGCGGCCAGAGTCCTAAAAGGAACTAAAAGACGTGATCACATCAGTCCTGTATTAAAATCACTTCACTGGCTTCCTGTCGAGTTTAGAATTAAATTCAAAGTTCTCCTCCTGACATACAAAGCCTTAAACAATATGGCCCCATCATATCTTCAGGATGCCATTGTCCCCTATCAGCCAAATAGAGCACTTCGCTCTCAGAATGCAGGATTATTAGTGGTTCCTAGAGTGTCTAAAAGTACAGTGGGGGGGAGAGCCTTCAGTTACCAAGCTCCTGTGTTATGGAATCAACTCCCTGTTGATGTTAAACAGGCTCCCACAGTCTCTTTATTTAAGACCAGGCTTAAAACCTTCCTCTTCAGAATAGCTTATGACCAGGTTACTTAGTTGATGTCACTAAGATAAGCTGCCGCAGGAGATAACAAGCTGGGGGAAGTGTGGCAACCTGAGCACTGTCCTCTGTTTCCTCCTATTTTCTCATCAGCATCACTTACTATGTTCTCATCTGTAGTTTGTTCATTGCTATTCACATGTTGTCCCCTGTCCCACTCCCCCTGTGGAGTGGAACTCTTTCAGACGCCTGATGGCAGCTGGACCTCTCTCCTCCTCCTCGCCTGGCTCCTCCTCCTCGCCTGGCTCCTCCTCCTCGCCTGGCTCCTCCTCTTCGCCTGGCTCCTCCTCCTCGCCCGGCTCCTCCTCCTCGCCCCTCTCCTCCTCCTCCTCGCCCTGCTCTTCCCCACCTGGGTAGCTGTGGCCATACCGAACTGGCCCACGGGCCTGGACATCTATAGCCTGTCCGTCCATGGGAGTGGATCCCTCCTTCACTGTAGTTCTCCCCGAGGTTTCTTCTTTTTCCCAGGACCCTGGGTTTTTTGGAGTTTTTCCTTGCTGAGAAGGAGGGTCTAAGGACAGGGGATGACTGGACAATGTTTCACTTGCTGCTTTACATGAATGTTGTTTTTTCCTGTTTTGATATGTCTGTGTGTATGTTTGGCTCATCCATATCTTGGAACGCCCTTAGAGGCAACTGTTGTTGCGATTTTGGGTGCTACAAAATAAATTGAATTGAATTGAATAATCACACGGCAAAGGAAATAACTACAGCGATCGCTAAATGGGAAAGAATTGCTTTACATTATGGCTTTAAAACTGTTTTGAAATGCAAAATAACACAATTTTAAACATGCAATTCAATATGAGATTAATCGCGATTAACTATGGAATTTCTGATCTTAATTGAGATTTAAAAAATGTATCGTTTGACAGCCCTAAAAAAGATATTGATATATTTTAAATATCGAGATATCGCCCAGGCCTAATGAGGATTCAGGATTATTAGGATTTTGGTGGACTCCGTTTTCAGTGTAGTGCAGCTGCCGTCTGTATTTCAGATGTTGAACCTCGGACGTGGGGATTATTTCCGTTGGGAGTCTGAGTTTTCCGGATGCTGGAGCCGAGGGCAGAAACATTTTAAACCCGGTTGTCTTTGTGTGGCCGCTCCGAGACTCACCTGGAGCCCAGACACACGAGCAGCTGGAACTTCCCGTCTTTCCCGACGCTCCGAGACGACGAGTTTATGGCCTGAACGTATCGGGCGAAAGAACCGAGGCCCTGGTCCTGGTCCTGGTCCTGGTCCCGCTGTGCCGAGGCCAGGTGGGCACAGGCTTTTTCTGACGGCACAGACAAGACTCACATTTTAATCCATTTATGGCTCAATGACATACAAGGCACATTTTAAAGTATAAAAAATATTTGTTTCTATTGAACCTTTTCACATATTTACAGTGTCAGGTGCATAAATCTGTTTAACATTTACAGAAAGTATTTTTTGTGTTTTTTATGTCCAATTGGCTACGATCTTAAAAAAATATGCGGTGCAACTAAGAATCACCTTAAAATGTTTTTTGTTTTTTTTCATTTTTATATATTTTCATTTATTTATTTTATTTATTTATTTTTTTTCTATTTTCATTTTTATTTTATTATATTTTTTTATTTTTATTTTATATTTATTTTATTATTTTCCATTTTTTATTATTTTCTTTTATTTCTTTTATTATTTTTGTTATGTTCTATTTTTATATTATTTTCTTTAATTTATTTTATTATTTTTATATTTTCATTTATTTATTTTATTATTTTGTTATAATAATATTATGCATAATTATAATTAATATAATTTTGTTCGTTTATACTTTAAACTGGGTTTTACACACAGTGAGTCTTTTAGCCCAGAGTTTCTTTAAATAAAACAAATTTAATTCTTCATAACGCACCAGCCTCATTCACACACTTCCCGAGCCCATGTTCTCATAAAATTATGACTTTAGTGTGATAATATTACAACCTTCATTTCGTAAAATTATGACTTTATTCTTATAATATAGCCGCAAGCGGCGATGATCGGCCCTTGCGTGTGGCTACGCTGCACCCCGCAAACGCGCACCCTACAAAACGACGTGCCCTATCAAATCTACCAAAAAATACTTGTGATACAGTGATATATCGATACTGTATATATTATTTTATATTATTATTTTTATTTATTATTAATATTTTTGCACACTCCTGGAAGAAACATGAATGAGAAAAGTGTCCAAACTTTAACCGTGGCCAATTTCTAAAAACTGTCAACGAATTCCACTTTTTAACACCAGAGGGTGTATTTTTGTGGGGTATTTTTAAGAACACAGGAGGAGGATTATTGAAAGTCGGTCCACTCACCCACAAAGTCCCAGACGAAGATGTTTTTCTGGAAGAGTCGTGAGGATTTGAGGCCGTGGGCAAAGAGCTGCTCCAGAGCCGTGACCAGACTGTTGTCTCCACACAGCAGCACCGTCAGACTGCCCCTCTAGAGGGCGCCACACACAGTTAGACAGGGGCAGTTTACTTCTGTGGGGCATTAACAGCTCACACAGCACATATTTAGAGTTTGAAAATCCCATATTCACCCAAAACAACCCATGAGCACACGAATGTGTTCAGTTTTGTGTCATGTTTTTGTGTATTTATGGAGAATAAACGATTGTCACAACGGCAGGAAGTGTCACGCAAGTTCTGGTCGATGCTTTTCTACTTCAAAATCCCTGTGGAAAAGTGTGTCATATTTTTGAGCAGCTTCATAAATCTGCCCCAACACCAAATCTTCATCCAACAAGGTCGACAAAGGACAGATTCTGTCCATGAAGAATTTATCCACAACGATCAAGGGAAGAAAGACGAAAACTTAAAGTTGAACTCGGGCCTGTTTGAAGCTAAAGTCCATTTCTAGAGGAGGTTGAATTCTGTCAGAAGCCAAAAACCGGCACAGATCAGTGTTGCCTCGGCAGAGATCTCACTGTGGCAGTGAGTCTGTCAAGGCAACAAACTAGTGTAGTGATGGGGGCAAGTTCTTAACTTCCACGTAAAACGTCAATTTGCTTCACACTGAAGAAGCTCAACACCACTTTAACTCATCTTACAACAGCCACGAGTCTAACAAACAAAACGCTCTGCCTGGTTCACTCATTGGTGTCTGGAAACGTTAGAAAACAACTTTATAAGCAGCCTTACACTTCCCTCTGTTGATTTCCCACTGCACATTAGAGTGGTGTGAAAAAAAACTTTTTTTTCCAGATCATTTTTGGACAGTGATAAAAAGTTGCTGACACATTCAGCGAGAAACAAACCAAAAAAATTTGACATTTTGAAGCAAATCTTCAGTCTCCACAACAGACCTGAATAAACGGCGGAATATGGGCTATTCGGACCAAAATCACAAAAAAACAGAGGTTAGTAAAACACACAAGTAAATATATTATTTTTACAAAACTAACTAGTCTATATAAACATGAAAACTAATAGAAAACATATCTCTTAAATTAAAACACATGCAAATCGTTTACAGCTCAAATTCATGTTGGGCATTGGAGTCATTTTCAAGCTCGATTCTGAGCAGACACAAAATTAAATGAATCTGTCCAAATGTTTATCAATGAAACAATAGTAAAGACAAACAAAAATAAAATAATTATAACTGCGTTTACTAACCTCTGTTTTTTTGTCATTTTGGTCTGATTTGCTTCAAAATGTCTAATTTTTTAGTGTGATTCACTGAATGTGTTGGCAGCTTTTTATCACTGTCCAAAAATGATCTGGAAAAAAAAGTTTTTTTTTCATGCCACTCTAATGTGCAGTGGGAAATCAACAGAGGGAAGTGTAAGGCTGCTTATAAAGTTGTTTTCTAACGTTTCCAGACACTAATGAGTGAACCAGGCAAAGCGTTTTGTTTGTTAGACTCGTGGCTGTTGTAAGATGGGTTAAAGTGGTGTTAAGCTTCTTCAGTGTGAAGTAAATTGGCGTTTTACATGGAAGTTAAGAACTTGCCCCCATCACTACACTAGTTAAGAACTTGCCCCCATCACTACACTAGTTAAGAACTTGCCCCCATCACTACACTAGTTAAGAACTTGCCCCCATCACTACACTAGTTTGTTGCCTTGACAGACTCACTGCCACAGTGAGATCTCCGCCGAGGCAACACTGATCTGTGCCGTTTTTTGGCTTCTGACAGAATTCCACCACCTCTAGAAATGGACTTTAGCTTCAAACAGTTCAACTTTAAGTTTTTGTCTTTCTTCCCTTGATCATTGTGGATACATTCTTCCTGGACAGAATCTGTTCTTTGTCGACCTTGTTGGATGAAGATTTGTCGTTGGGGCAGTTTTTCCACAGGGATTTTGCCGTAGAAACGCATCGACCGGAAGCTGCTTGACAAACATTCTTCACGCGGGTGCAGGACGGGAGGGCATCTGGCACAAACCTCTTTCTCGGGCTTGTGGAAGTGTTTGATCAGGTTGTTGACGACTTCTCCGACCGCATCCTGGATCTGCCCCGAGGTCGGCTCTGAAAACAAGGGAAAATGTTCCAAAGTATGGCATTAAAATATATGTGTATCCAGGGAGACGACAGGTGACAGCACTAAGGGCCAAGGTACAGTTCAGGACTAAACCAGGACTAAACAAGGACTAAACCAGGATTAAACCAGGACTAAACCAGGACTAAACCAGAAGTAAACCAGGATTAAACAAGGACTAAACCAGGACTAAACCAGAACTAAACTAGAACTAAACCAGGATTAAACCAGGACTAAACCAGGACTAAACCAGAACTAAACCAGGGACTAAACCAGGATTAAACCAGGATTAAACCAGGGACTAAACCAGGACTAAACCAAGACTAAACCAGGACTGAACCAGAACTAAACCAGGACTAAACCAGGACTAAACCAGGTCTAAACCAGGTCTAAACCAGGACTAAACCAGGACTAAACCAGGACTAAACTAGGACTAAACTAGGACTAAAGCAGGTCTAAACCCGGTCTAAGTTGGGGTTCGTACTGATGCCTCTGGCGGTGATGCTGCTCAGGCTTATGCGTCGCGTCAGCGAGGGGGAGCTCTGCTGGGGGGGGGTGGCTCCTCCTCGTCCGGACTCCTCCTCCGCTCCTCCGGGGGGCAGGAGCTCTCCGATCAGCACCCGCTCCAGACTCCCATCGTCCACGCCCTTCCCGAGCCACCGGCCGCACGGGAATCTGACACATTCCGGATGCAAAAACATCATGAGTTTAGTTGTGGTCGTTTTTGTCGTGGTAGTTTCAGTCGTGGTGGTTTCAGCTGTGGTCGTTTCAGTCGTTAGTCGTTTCAACTCTGGTCGTTTCAGTAGTTTCAGCTCTGGTCATTTCAGTCGTTAGTCCTTTCAATCGTTAGTCATTTCAGCTCTGGTCGTTTCAGTCGTTAGTCGTTTCAGTCGTTAGTTATTTCAGCTCTGGTTGTTTCAGTCGTTTCAGCTCTGGTCGTTTCAGTCGTTAGTCGTTTCAGCTCTGGTTGTTTCAGTCGTTAGTCGTTTCAGCCCAGGTCGTTTCAGCTCGGGTCGTTTCAGCTCGGGTCATTTCAGTCGTTAGTCGTTTCAGTCGTGGTCGTTTCAGTCGTTAGTTGTTTCATTCATTAGTCGTTTCAGATTAGGTCATTTCAGCTCTGGTCGTTTCAGTCGTTTCAGCTCAGGTCGTTTCAGTCGTTTCAGCTCTGGTCGTTTCAGTCGTTAGTCATTTCAGCTCTGGTCGTTTCAGTCGTTAGTCGTTTCAGCTCTGGTCGTTCCAGTCGTTAGTCGTTTCAGCTCGGGTCGTTTCAGTCGTTAGTCGTTTCAGCTCCGGTCCTCACCTGTAGGTGTGTCCCGTCACCTCGTTCCGGACCAGGACACAGTCCACCAGCCACTTGGCGAGGAGCCCGGCGTTATCGTGTCCGATCTGCAGTGTCGTCAGACGCCCCAGGTTCCGACACTGAAGCACAAGGATAAGAGACACTGGTGATGCTAACGGGAGGCACTGCTCTGTCTGAGGCGCCGCTGCGCTAGAGTCTAGAGTTTAGTCTGAGGTTTGTGTTTGGAGACGGAAAAGAGAAGAGGAGAGAGGGACAATCAGGAGAGAAAAGGAGGGAAATAAAACAAGGAAAGGAGGGAGGAGAGAAGAGAGAAAGAGAAGAGAGAGAGTGACAAGAGAGGAGAGAGAAGAGACATTGACAAGAGAGAGAAAGAGAAGAGAGATGAAGGAGAGAGAGAGGATAGAGAGAGTGACAAGAGAGGAGAAAGAAGAGAGAGCGACAAGAGGAAGAGAGTGTGACAAGAGAGGAGAGGAGAAAGAGTGACAAGAGAGAGTGACAGAGAGAGAAAAAGAGAGAGTGAAAGACAGAGAAGAAAGAGAAGACAGAGTAACAAGAGAAAGAAAGAAAAAAGAGAGTGACGAGAGAGGATAGAGAGGGGATACGTAGAAAGAGAGGATAGAAAGAGAAAAGAGAGAGTGACAAGAGGGAGAGAAAGACACAGAGAGAGGTGAGAGAGTGACAGGGAGAGAGGATAGAGGGAGTGACAAAAGAGAGAGAAAGAGGATAGAAGGAGAGAAGAGAAAGCGACAAGAGAGAAAAAGAGAAGAGAGAGAGGAGAGTGAGAGTTACACAGAGAGAGAGAAGAGAGAGTGACAAGAGAGAGAGGAGAGAGAGAAAGAAGAGTGTGACAAGATAGAAAGAGAGAGGATAGAAAGAGGAGAGAGAGCGACAAGAAAGAGAGAGAAGAGAGAAAGAAGAGAGAGAGGAGAGAGTGACAAGAGAAAGAGAAGAGAGTTACAGAGAGAGGATAGAAAGAAGAGAGAAAGAAGAGAAAGAAAGAAGAGAATGACGTGAGGAAAGAGGGAGGAGAGATGGGATTAGAGAGAGAGAAAAGGAGAGAGTGAGTTATGCTGTTATTAAATTAAAGGAGGCATGAGGAGAGAAGAGAGAGAGAGAGAGAGGGAGAGGTGAAAGAGAACGAGATAAAGAAAGGAGAGAGGAGAGCAGAGAGAAAGAGAAAGAGGGAGAAGAGGAAAGAGAGATTCTGACCTTGAAGACGGTGGAGATGTGAGAGTGCGGCCTGAACGCAGACTGAGACAAACACAAACCAGAACAAAATCAAAACAAAATCAAAACAAAATCAACTCAAGACTGATTAAAAAATGATTCAATAAAACGATTCAAACGCAATTAAAGGAAATGAAGCAGTGACACGAACGAACGTGAAGGAAATAAAGTCACACAAGTTACAGCAGGAAACGTTTAGTATTTTTAAATTCCGTAAACTCAACCTCAAGCGTTCAAATCAGAGGCATTTTTAAACATTTTTACAAAAATATCGTATTTACTGATTCGTGGTGAACAGGAGCACGGGGCGACTGAAGGACTTTATGTGTAGAGTATTTTTCAGAGTCGCACAAGTCTTTTTTTCATGGTTTGGGCGTTTCCTGCAACTTCTATATTAAAATATATCATTTAATTTATATAACTGCAGAATACAAGCTGCAAGTCGTGAAATCTGCATCTGAAAACGGGAATCGAGCAGCAGAAAGAAAGTTTGGAGTGAGAGAAACTTGTGTTTGACTGAGAAAAGTGGAGGAAACTCGAACTGAAATGAAGAAAACACAAAAGAACTAAACCAGGAACTAAACCAGGACTAAACCAGGACTAAACAGAACTAAACCAGGGACTAAACCAGGACTAAACCAGGGACTAAACCAGGACTAAACCAGGACTAAATCAGGTCTAAACCAGGACTAAACCAGGGACTAAACCAGGGACTAAACCAGGACTAAACCATAGACTAAACCAGGTCTAAACCAGGACTAAGGCAGGACTAAACCAGGACTAAACTAGCACTAAACTAGGACTAAACCAGGACTAAACCAGGACTAAACTAGGACTAAACCAGGACTAAACCAAGACTAAACCAGGACTAAACCAGGACTAAACAGAACTAAACCAGGACTAAACTAGGGACTAAACCAGGGACTAAACCAGGACTAAACCATAGACTAAACCAGGTCTAAGGCAGGACTAAACCAGGACTAAACTAGCACTAAACCAGGACTAAACTAAGACTAAACCAGGACTAAACCAGGACTAAACTAGGACTAAACCAGGACTAAACCAAGACTAAACCAGGAATAAACCAGGCTTAATCATAGTTTAAATCGAGCAGCAGAAAGAAAGTTTGAAGTGAGACAAACTTGTGTTTGATGGAGAAAAGTGGAGGAAACTCGAACTGAAATGAAGAAAACAAAAGTTCATCGCGGCTAAAAGCTGGATTTATCTGGAGTTGGTGGAGTTACTCAGAAGTGACACTGAGGATGAAGAATTCAGTGGATTTAGTGATTTGGAGCGAGATGGAGAGTTTGGTAAACTTGTTCTGTTGTTTCTGCTCTAGTTTTGTGAAGAACTGTTCATATGTGATGTGAACAAACCAGACACATGTTCAGCCTGTTCTTCTCTGTTCTGTTGTTATTTCTGTAACTCAACTTTAAGATGAAATGTCTGTTCCAGGAGTCTGACTTGATCAAATAAATTTACCCCCAAAATACGACTTTGGCTGGTGTGACTTATACTTCAGAAAATACAGTAAATGTGAGGTGTGAATCGGCTCCTGAGGATAGAGTCTCCTCTAAAACACTAAAGCTTTACTTTGGTGGATCTCGATGATGAGACGAGTGAGTTTTATTTGACTCGGCAGGTGTGTGGAGCTGACCAGGATTTACAGGATTTACGCTCTTGTTTAGGGAAAAGCTCCAGAGCCACAGAGCGTCTCTTTGTGTCTCCTCACGTGTTTGGACTTAAATCTGACTAAAAGTGACTAAGAGTCTCTCTCTTTATAATCCAGGTCATGAAATGGAAGATAAATAAATTGTATAAATAAACTGTATTCTGATACAATTACTTTTTTGTTTGGTGGGATTCATTTGGTGGCCAGAGCTTCCTGTCAAAGTCTCGGCCATAGACCCGGGTGTAGAGCCCCCCGTGGCGGCGCACTCACCTCGAAGCCCATCTCCAGCAGGTTTTTGGGGATGGTTCTGGCCCCGGAGTCCCGGAGCTCCCCGGACACACACACCCAGGGGTGGGAGGTGAGGAGGCTGTTACTGAACTTCCTCACCGGGATGATGGCCACGCGGTAAAAGATCACTGCAAAACACACACACGTAAGACACACACACACATCACTGAAAAACACACACACATCACTGCAACACACACACACATATATGACATGCACACATCACTGCAACACACACACATCAGACACACACACATTACTGCAACACAGACACACATATGACACACACACACATTACTGCAAAACACACACACGTAAGACACACAAATTACTGCAACACACACATATGACACACACACATCACTGCAACACACACACACGTAAGACACACAAACACATATACGACACACACATCACTGAAAAACACACACACATCACTGCAACACACACACATCAGACACACACACATTACTGCAACACACAGACACACATATGACACACACACACATTACTGCAAAACACACACACGTAAGACACACAAATTACTGCAACACACACACACATCACTGCAACACACACACACACATCACTGCAACACACACACGTAAGACACACACACATCACTGCAACACACACACATCACTGCAACACACACACATATGACACACACACACATCTCTGCAACACACACACATGACACACACACACAGAATCACTGCAACACACACACATATGAGACACACACACACACGTAAGACACACACACATCACTGACTGTGGTGTTGGACAGGAGAATACTGGACAAAATCTGGACTATTCTGGACTCTCCCTCCCACCCCCTCCACAAGGTGCTGGCCAATCAGAGGAGCTGTTTCAGCCATAGACGCTGCTGTCGCTGCTCCACTGAGAGACACAGGAAATCTGTCCTGCCTGTCGCCATCAAACTGTTGAACTCTGCACTTTAAATCACAAACTATTGTATCCTACTTTATCCAATTCCCTGCTCACACATGTATATAGTTGTAAATTTGTCACTGATGTAAATAATTTCCCAGAGAGAACTATTTTTATCTTTTATCTTATTGTATTTATCTTATCTTATTTTTGAAACTTGATTCTATCTACATGCTCTTGGTCGGTTGCATCTGTAATGAAGAAAATTTCCCCTCGGGGATGAATAAAAGTAATTCTGATTCTGATCTGATTCTGATCACTGCAACACACACACACGTAAGACACACACACACACATCACTGCAACACACACACACACACATCACTGCAACACACACGTAAGACACACACACACACGTAAGACACACACACACACATCACTGCAACACACACACACACACACACGTAAGACACACACACATCACTGCAACACACGCACGTAAGAAACACACACACATCACTGCAACACACACACACACGACACACACATACACGTAAGACACACACACTTCACTGCAAGACACACACATACAGTGCTGTGCATATGTTTACATACCCTTACAGAATTAATGGTTTCCTGCCCATTTGTAAGAGAAAATGAGTGATGACACAAAAAACTGGTTTTCCATGTGTGGTTAGTGAACAGTGGAAGCCATTTATTGTAAAACAAATGTGAGAACTCAATTTGAACCAAAATAACAACAGAAATTACCCAAAGTACCCTGATAAAAAGTTTACATACCCCAGTTCCTAATACTGTGTATTTCCCCCTTTAACATCAATAACAGCTTTAAGTCTTTTGTGGTAGTTGTCAATGAGTCTCTTAATCTTCTCAGATGGTAAAGCTGCCCATTCTTCTTGGCAAAAAGCCTCCAGTTCCTGTAGATTCTTGGGCTGTCTTGCATAAACAGCACGTTTCAGGTCTCCCCAGAGTGGCTCAATAATATTGAGGTCAGGAGACTGAGATGGCCATTCCAGAACTTTCACCTTGTGTTGCTGTAGCCACTGACAGGTTGATTTGGCCTTATGTTTTGGGTCATTGTCATGCTGGAATGTCCAAGTACGTCCCATGCGCAGTGTTCAGGCTGAGGAGTGCAGATTTTCTTCCAGTATTTTTTGGTAACTGGCAGCATTCATTCTGCCATCGACTCTTACCAAATTGCCTGTGCCTTTGTAGCTAACACAACCCCAGAACATCAGGGATCCACCACCATGTTTCACTGTTGGAATGGTGTAGTTTTCATTATAGGCCTTGTTGATTCCTTGCCAAACATAACGTCTATGATTTTTGCCAAAAAGTTCAATTTTGGTTTCATCACTCCAAATAATTTTCTCCCAGAAGGTTTGGGGTTTGTCTCTGTGGAGTGTGGCATACTTGAGACGTGCTTCTTTGTGGCATTTCCTTAGCAGTGGCTTTCTTCTGGCAACTCTACCATTAAGGCCATTTTTCTTCAAGTGCCTTCTTACTGTACTGCTTGAGACATCCACATGGCATTCTTTCAGTGACAGTTGAATTTCCCTGGATGTTATCTGGGGCCTTTTCTTCGCATCCCGAACAATTTTTCTTGCCGTGGTGGGGGAAATTTTGCTTGGCCTACCAGGTTGTGGTTTGATGTCTGTAGTTCCTCTTGCTTTCCACTTCTTAATTAGAGTCTAGAGTGCCGACAGGCATTATCAACTGTTTGGCAATTTTCTTATATCCCATTCCTGATTTGTAAAGGTGTACTACCTTCTCCCGCAGATCTTTTGACAATTGCTTTGCTTTCCCCATGATTCTTCATCCAAGACGTTAGCGCAACACCACATGAATGATCCAACGGTTTCTCAGTAGTACAGCAACTCACTGACTTTTAAACACACTACTAATTACAAGGCAATAGATCACAGGTGAACATAGTTACCTTTAATTGCTATCCAATCTCATTTGTGTCACGTTGGGTGCAGGTTATCAGGCCAAATTAAAAGGGTATGTAAACTTTTGATCAGGGTACTTTGGGTGATTTCTGTTGTTATTTTGGTTCAAATTGAGTTCTCACATTTGTTTCACAATAAATGGCTTCCACTGTTCACTAACCACACATGGAAAACCATTTTTTGTGTCATCAAGCATTGTATCTTACAAATGGGCAGGAAACCATTAATTCTGTAAGGGTATGTAAACATATGCACAGCACTGTATATGACACACACACACACACCCACACACACATATATGACACACACACGACATCACAGATTCCATTTTAACACTACGAAACAAAAAGTTTAAGGGTCTCTGTGACTCTGATCTGTTCTGATGTTGTTGCGTATGGACAGACCTGATCACTGACCTAATAACCTGCGCACTTTCCACAGTGGAGCGTTCAGAATAAACTGTGGGATTAATCTGCGTTAAAATAAAACATTAATGCGATATGTTTTTGTGATTAATTGCATGAGTTAAACGTTGACAGCCCTAAGCTGGAAATTTTTACTGTTGCAAAAATCGTTTATGATGCACTTTTAAAAAATATATAAAAATGCAATATTAAAAAAATCTATGATCAGTTATTGAAACTAGTCTCTGCAGGAACAGAAGCTGCATTTACTCCACAGGCCTGTAGGGGGCAGGATACTCCACAGGCCTGTAGGGGGCAGGAGGGGTTTGGGGAAGGGGGAGAAAAATTCACCCAAAACCCCTGATCTGGATCATTTCAGTCCTGGAGTTGCCGATCTGGACTGAACTAAAGGTAAAATGTTCACTGTTTATTTAAAAACTACCCCTTCATGACATCACAGGGTGGAGCAGAGCGTCTGCAGCTTCGCAGATGTAACAGACAAATAATAAAGAGTCACTCAAACATGTGAATGAAACAAACACGACTCCAGCTCAGTTTGTGTGATACAGGAGCTTTAAAACGTGACCTTTGAGCTGAGGTGGAGCAGATTGTTTTGACTCCACCTCGTGACATCATCGGGTGGAGCGGTGCAGGACTCACTGATGGTCGTGTAGACGTTGGTGAAGCAGAAATAGTCGACGGCGTTGAGCGACAGAAGGTGGAAGAGGAACTGCTCCTTCTCCTCCTCACAGCGAAGGAACGCGTAACGTTTATAAAGCTTCCTGCGAACAAGACGGGGTTTAGACCGGGTTTAGACCGGGTTTAGACCGGGTTTAGACGGGGTTTAGACCGGGTTTAGACCTGGTTTAGACCTGGTTTAGACCGGCTTTAGACATGGTTTAGACCTGATTTAGACCTGGTTTAGACCTGGTTTAGACCTGGTTTAGACCTGGTTTAGACCTGCTTTAGTCCTGGTCTAGACCTGGTTCAGGACTCACTTGGTCAGGCCCGGTCTGGACAGCAGTTGTCTGAGGTGTTGTGACAGCGTCTTCTTCTCCAGGGAGAGTCGGATCCAGGCGCGAGATCGGCCCACGTCCGTCTTTATCTCGGACATGAGCTGCACATGTCTGAGGACGAACCAGCGAAAACGAACAAACAAACAAACAAACAAATAAATGAACAAACAAACAGACAAACAATCGATCAGTCAACAACCAACCGAACAAAGGACCAGATACAACTGAACAAGTCTGCACCAACACCCACAAATCGGAAGTTCCCATTAACTTCCACTGGAATATGTGGGCCCTCTCTCTGTAACTGCTGCAGTGGCCTTAACATTTTGATCTTAAATATTTGTATTAACCCACTCTACATGATCCTGGTGGGGTGTTTTTTTTTTTTTGCTATTTTATCTGTCAAGAAATTCCTCTTCCTAACATGGACCTGGCTCCAAATTCTCCTCACAGAGGCTAGCAGCTGAACCCGAGCTGAACGCTGTGGGTGCCGGCACACTCGCTCAGAACACTTCTTCAAGCCCCTTTCACAGTGGCTGTTGAGGCATATGTGATGCGTTGGCGACCACAATATCGCAAACACCTCGTCAAGACATCACTAGTGTTCCTCTTTTGCGATATATTTACGAACTGTTGACAATACTTTGTGACACCGCGATGTGCTAACAATGCTGTGACGAGGTGCTGCGATGCAAAAATGTTGTTACGGCGATCTCATAGCGACACCTTGATGAATACTGACGACTGTTGGCGAACTATCGGCGAGGACTTACGATGTGGATGTGTTTCAATAACGACCTTTTGGCGACTTGGCGCTGCTTTGCGATGTACTGACCTTCTGGTATATATAAAGAAAATAGGATGATCTCTGGACCAATTGCAGAGTTCCACTTCTTCTTCATCAGTCAAACTGTGGAAATAAAGTGGGGCCTCAGATGGTTCCTTCTCCTTATGTCTGGATGACCTGGAGGATCTGGAGGCGGCTGTTGTGGGACAGATGAAGCTGGGTTCACTGTCAAAGGCTCCGGCTCAGAGGATGGACTGATTCCGGCTCCGGGGGAACAGGCGCATCTCCTGACTCTGCCCATAGAACTATAATAAAATACATCCCTGCCTCTGCCGTGATCTGCAGTGATCTGTTGTGTCTTTTGCAGTTTGTCTGTGATGTAGTCCAGAAAATCATCTATTTGTTTATATATCAGTTTAATTTCAGATGTGAATCGTGAGTGTTAGCAGAGGGTTTGTCATTTTTTGTTAAGAATCGCTACTAAATCAATAACGAAGGCTGGAGAACGTTAGCGATGCCTTGACGAACCTGACAAATTTTTTTTAACAAAAAAATTGCCATTGCAAACTTGATGAGGCTATGGCGAATGTTTGCGTTCATATGGTGATACTTTGCAAATCCCAGCGCTTTCCCCCTCCGAAAAAACACTTTGCAAACTCATCGGTTTTGTGTCGCAATGTGAAAGTGGCTTAACACAGTCTGTGGTTGTGAGCCGTAATCGCCTTGAACCAAAGCACCAAATTATAACAGGAATAACTTGTCCGTCTTGTCCAATGTTTGTGTAATTCAAAATAAATCAGTATTACATTATCAGTAAAAGTTATATTTGATTCAACATGTTTACCTCCAGCATTGCCAGATTGGGTTAAGTGATTTCCGCCCAATCAGCAAAAAAAATGCCCAGCATTTTGTCACAGAAAACATTTAATCTTTGTGTCTAAACTGGAAGTGCAGAACTCTGATCTTTGAACACTTCAGAGTCTCAGAGCGAGTGGTTTTACTGTAGACAGGAAACAGCTGACGCCATCACAGCCTCACAGTTTTATATCCTGTGGTCCACACACAGATCCCGCTGCATCTGGGAGAGCAAAGATTTGAAGTCTCATCAGATTCTCCTCGTATCTGTGGTGTTTGCGCTTTTTGATGCACGTTCAAAAATCATTTAAGAAAAAAAAATCCTGTAGTGTGTAGCGGCCTTTAGGCACCATGAGCTGGATCTGGCCGTCAGACCTCAGAGCACATGTGCAGGTGTAAATTTGGATGTCCGAGATCAAGATGTACTGTGGGGCCGGT
The DNA here is from genome assembly GCA_034769755.1 of Odontamblyopus lacepedii. Taxonomy (NCBI): domain Eukaryota; kingdom Metazoa; phylum Chordata; class Actinopteri; order Gobiiformes; family Gobiidae; genus Odontamblyopus; species Odontamblyopus lacepedii. Next base: position 37,021,619 of record CM068344.1, on the reverse strand, counting down.
CCATTCACGATCTTTGGTTCCTCTTAAAAGGTGCACAGAATTTTGGACCAACTGTAAGTTTTAAGTGCACGGTGGCTAATGCCAGAGAAAAGTACATTATAGTCGTCTAAACAAGAGAAGATATTTAGTCGTGTGCCTTTCACAACTCTTAACTCTAACAGCACACCTCCTGATCCCTGAAGAAAACTTTTTGTAATTATTTGCAGACACACCACAGACTAGAGGTAAGATCGGGCCTAAAAAATCCAGCCCGACCCGACCCGCGGGTATTAAAGCCCGACCCGACCCGAGCCCGACCAATTAACTTGATTTGCAGGCCCGAGCCCGAAGCAAACCCGAAATTTCATGCGGACCTGCGGAGGGGAAGATTATTAAGAGGGCGTCGTTCACGTGCGCAGAGCATGCTCTGGCTCTGCGGCTCCTGTTACAGGCCAGAGCATGCTCTGCTTTGGCTCTGGCTCATGCTCTGCGCACGAATTTAACTGTTTATTTATTTTTAAAAAGTCAGCGAGAGAGAAGCCCAGCCCGGGTTGGGCTCGGGCTCGGGCTTAAGATCTTACCTCTACCACAGACCGTATATATAAGTGGACTAAGTGAGTGTCGTTTCCACAGCGTTGCTAAAATGAGGCTCCTGTTGCCACGGTTACAGGAGCGAATCTGGAGCCAGGTCCATATTTGGAAATCCTCCCGCGAGTATCATAGCAACCACAAGAGCCAATCATGAGTGAGAAGGTTAAATGTGGTGCCTCCTCATGGCAGAGCTGCGATGCATCATATATACGGACTATGGATGTGATCCTCTGCACCTGCAGGACACTGGATTTACCTGATTCTGCAGAATAAGAAGGAAACTTTGAGCTTTTAGCATCAAACTTTAAATAGTTTAAGTCATTGATTTATGTTGTACCGGTATGTTCTGTTACGTGCAAACAACAATAGAGTCGCAATTTAACGAAATTCACTTTACTTTATGCTAGTTAAATTATGCTAGTTCAGATTCTAGTAACATTAGATACTGTAATTGTTTGAGATATTTTGTCATTTTATTTCAAAAATAATCAATCAGGCAGGAAACACAGACACACACAGTGGACTCATGTGGATTCATACGGGGCTCAGATACAGTTTGTGTTCACCTCATGTCCTGGAGCAGAGACAGACGAGCCAAGTTCTGAGGGCTGCAGTCGGACCTCCTCCTCCTCTCCTGATCCCCTGCACAAACACACACAAAAACAAATTATACTCTTTAAAAACATGAGTTTATACAATACTGCGGAATATTATAGCCAAAGCAACACCATTTCCATGGAAATAAACATTAGCAGAGGGAAAAAAAACATAAATAATCACAAACAAATAAATTATAATGAATGTTTTTTTTTTCCTGAGGTGAGTGTAAACATGGCCGTATTATTTATTCATATTTATATTTATTTATTTCTTTTCTCCCTCCTGTGGGCTCACCACCTGCAGAGGGGTTCATAGGGGGGGTCAGGTGCTATGAGGATTGAGCAGCAAGCTGCCCCCGCGACCCAGCTGGATTAAGCGGGAGAAGATGGATGGATGGATATTTCTTTTCTTGTTCATGTGGTGTGTGAAGTATCCATACCCTGTGCGCTCTGAGCCTGTTGCTCCAGTCGCTCCTCACGGGCCTGATAATGGAGCAGGTGAGACCAGAGAGACGACTTCCCCTAAACACACGAAAACACACGAAAAACACAAAAACACATGAAAAACATAAAAACACAAAAAACACACAATCATGAAGGTCACTGAGAGACACCAGAACTGAACCTGTCAGGGACGAGGGATGGTGAAAACTAAAAAAATCATGACAGACCACTGAGCCTCGTTAACCGGTTAAAATCTGTTCAGTTTAAAATCTATTCTAAATCGAATCGCTGTTTGAAATAAGGTGCATTTGGACTGGAGTGGAGCTGCAGTGGCTCTCACTCGTGACAGTGCTGAAGCTGTTAGTCAAGTGTCAGAAGCTCATTTGAAACATCGTCGTGGCTCATTTCAGAAAACAGCCGAAGAGACACCGGTCAAACAGTAACTGGTTTACATCCCTACTCAGGGAGTGCATGTAACAAAAACACTGAAATCTGAACTGACAAAATAAAATGCGGATACCTGACGGGTGAACCGCAAATTTGAATGAAACGAGTGAAAAATTTCAAATGTTGTGCTGTGTCGGACGCAGGAGAGCGCAGGTCTAATCTGCGGTTTACAAAACATCATGTGCGAACAAAAACAGGGCTGTGTTTGAGTGAAACGTAAGAATGCCGTTGTTTTTACAAGATGATTAAATGTAAAATCCATGTTTTTGCTGCGCACTTTCCCACAAATCTCATTTTCAAACCTCACATGTGACGTCCTGCAGCTCCAAGTGACTCCAAGGAGCTAAAAAGAAAATGAGCAAGTGGAGAGTGTAAAGTTGTGGCTCTTTTTTAGCTCTCGGACTGATTTTCATTCAGGTGCGGTTCAGGTGTCGGTTTGTATTTATATCGGGTCGGATCAGGTGCAGAATTTTATTTCAGTTCTGTGGGAAAACGGTGTCAAAATTAGACCTGTGCAGGACTGATTTGTACAGATCTAAAAACTAAAGGATGAGAAGGTTTTATACAAAATAAGACCTGGTTCAGTCCTAGTTCAGTCCTGGTTTAGTCCTGGTTTAGAACTGGTTTAGTCCCGGTGCAGTCCTGGTTTAGTCCTGGTTTAGACCTGGTTTAGACCTGGTTTAGTCCCGGTTCAGTCCTGGTTCAGTCCCGGTTCAGTCCCGGTTCAGTCCTGGTTCAGTCCTGGTTCAGTCCTGGTTTAGTCCCTGGTTCAGTCCTGGTTTAGTCCCTGGTTCAGTTCTGGTTTAGTCCCGGTTTAGTCCTGGTTTAGTCCCAGTTTAGTCCCGGTTCAGTCCCGGTTTAGTGCCGGTTTAGTCCCGGTTTAGTCCCGGTTCAGTCCCGGTTCAGTCCCGGTTTAGTCCCGGTTTAGTCCCGGTTTAGTCCCGGTTCAGTCCTGGTTCAGTCCTGGTTCAGTCCTGGTTTAGTCCCGGTTCAGTCCTCACCTGTTTGACCTGCAGTCCGTGGCTCCAGACTCTCTCCAGGAGGTCGCACAGAGATGACACCAAAGTGTTTTCCTCCAAACCCGAGATCAGAGCTTCACCGTGACCCAACTCCACCGCTTCACGACCCATTTTAGCCACGAGGAGGCGCTTCGTCTGAGGAGGAGGAGGTGAGGAGGAGAGGAGGTGAGGAGGTGAGGAGGAGAGGAGGAGAGGAGGAGAGGAGAGGAGGTGAGGAGGAGAGGAGGAGAGGAGAGGAGGAGGAGAGGAGGAGAGAGGTGAGGAGGAGAGAGGAGCGGAGGAGGAGAGAGGAGAGGAGCGGAGGAGGAGAGGAGAGGAGGAGGAGAGGAGAGAGGAGGAGAGAGAAGAGGAGGAAAGAGGAGAGGAGCGGAGGAGGAGAGGAGAGAGGAGGAGAGGAGAGAGGAGGAGAGAAGAGAGGAGGAGGAGAGGAGGAGGTGAGGAGGAGCAGATGGAATAGAGGAGGAGCAGATGAAGCAGAGGAGGAGCAGAGGAGGAGGTGTGGATTCCACTGTACCTTGAGGCGACACTCCTTGAGGAGTCCCTCCACAAACTTCCAGTTGGTTTGAGCAATGACGGATGGAGAAACATCCGAGAGTTTGGGCTGACGGAGAGGAGGCTTCCCCAGAGCACGAGACTCCTGCACCTGAGGAGGAGCAAAGGAGGAGAGGAGGAGAGAGGAGAGGAGAGGAGAGAGGAGAGGAGAGATGAGAGAGGAGAGGGGAGAGGAGAGAGGAAGAGAGAGGAAAGAGGACATTAGTTTACAGAGGACATTCACAGGTGTCAGGTTCACAGTTTTGGAGGCAGATCCTGTGTCAGGGCAGTGTGAGGCGAGGAAGACTCCTCAGGACAAAAGTGTCCCTGCTCCGCATGTTCATGGGATGGGATAGGAAAAGGATTCAGTGTTCCTTTAAAGAGCCACTAAACACCAAAACTCTTTTTTTCTCCAGATTCTCTGTGTAAATGGGTCTAAAATAGAAGTGTGGAACTCTCCCTGGTGTTATTTTGGCATTTTCGTGCAGATTTGTTAAAAACGGGACTTTAGGGTCAAAGTTGTGTCTATAATGGCCTCTTTAGGATCAACTACGGGCAGGACATTTGGATTTCCGGGTTGGCCCCAGTGAGTCAGGTGCAGGTTATGACATGAGGAGCGGGAAGGCATCTGGGGCACAGGAGGAGGACGGGAGGGCATCTGGGGCACAGGAGGAGGACGGGAGGGCATCTGGGGCACAGGAGGAGGACGGGAGGGCATCTGGGGCACGGGAGGAGGACAGGAGGGCATCTGGGGCACGGGAGAAGGACGGGAGGGCAACTGGAAGAGGACGGGAGGGCATCTGGAGGAGGACTGGAGGAGGACGGGAGGGCATCTGGGGCACAGGAGGAGGACGGGAGGGCATCTGGAGGAGGACGGGAGGGCATCTGGGCCACGTACCAGGCAGGAGGCAGACGCAGATTTCCGGGGCTTTGCCTGAGGAACGTCGGGATCCCAAAACACCAACAAGTTTAAGAAAGACGCACCATCGTCCTCTACGGAAACGAACGACTGAGAGAAGAGGAGGAGGAGAAGAGGAGAGTGGAGGAGGAGGAGGAGAGAGGACAGGAGAGGGGAGGAGGAGAGAGGAGGAGAAGAGAGGAGGAGAAGAGAGAAGAGGAGGAGGAGAGAGAAGAGGAGGAGGCGGAAGAGGAGAGGAGAGAAGAAGAAAAGAAGAGAAAACGGAGAGGAGAAGAGAAGACGAGGAGAAAAAGTAGAAGAAGAAGAGAAGAAAAAAGAAAAGGAGAAGAGAAAAAAAGAAGAAGAGAAGGCAAGGAAGAGAAGAAGAGAAGTAGGAGAGGAGAAGAAGATGAGGAGGAGAAGAAGTAGAAGAAAAAGAGAAGAAAAGAAGAAAAGGAGAATAGAAGAAAAGAAGAGAAGGTGAGGAGGAGAAGAAGAGAAGGAGAGGAGAAGAGAAGACGAGAAGGAGAAGTAGAAGGAGAAGAAAAGAAGAAAAGGAGAAGAGAAGGCGAGGAGGAGAAGAAGAGAAGAAGGAGAGGGGGAAGAGAAGGAGGAGAAAGAAAGAGAATGAGAGGGGGGGAAGAGAAAGAAAGACGGAGAGAGCAACAAAATGAGGAGGAAAGAGAGAGAAAGAGGAGAGGAGGAGGAGGAGGAAGTGAAGAAAGAAAAGAGAGAGGAGGGAGAAAGAGAGAGAAAAGAAGAGAAGAAGGAGAGGAGGAAAAGAAGGAGTAGAAGAAGAAGAGAAGAAAAGAAGAGGAGAAGAGAAGAAGGGGAGGAGGAAAAGAAGGAGTAGAAGAAGAAGAGAAGAAAAGAAGAGGAGAAGAGAAGAAGGGGAGGAGGAAAAGGAGAGGAGGAGAGGAAAGAGTAGAAGAAGAAGAAAAAAGAAAAAAGGAGGAGGAGAAGTAGTAGTAGAAGAAGAAAAGAAGAGAAGAAGAGCAGAAGGAGAGGAGAAAGAGAAAGAAAGAAGGGAGCAAGAAAATGAGGAGGAAAGAGAGAAAGAAGAGAGGGGGAGGAGGAGGAAGTGAAGAAAGAGAAGAGAGAGAGGAGGGAGAAAGAGAGAGAAAAGAAGAGAAGGAGAGGAAGAAAAGAAGGAGTAGAAGAAGAGTAGAGAAGGGGAGGAGGAAAAGGAGAGGAGAGGAAAGAGTAGAAGAAGAAGAGAAGACAAGAAGAGGAGGAGAATGAGAAGAGAAGCAGTCATAGAAGATGAGAAGAAAAGAAGAAAAGGAGAAGAGAAGAAAAGAAGAGAAGGAGAGGAGAAGGAGGATGAGAAGGAGTAGAAGAAGAAGAAGAAGAGAAGAAAAGGAGAGAAGGAGGAGAGGAGAAGAAGGAGAGGAGGAAGAGAAGGAGGATAAAGGAAGGAGGGAGCAAGAAAATGAGGAGTAAAGAGAGAAAGAAGAGGGGAGGAGGAAGTAAAGAAGGAGAAAGAGAGAGAGGAGAAAAGACAGAGGGTAGCAGCGAGAGAGTTGGAGGAAGAGGACATGCAGAGAAGAAGGAAACAGAAGAAAAAATGAAGAGCGCGCAACAACAAAAAACATAAAACAAATGAAAAAAACGAACATGCAACCAGAAAAAAGAGAAAAAAGCAGGAGGGATGGAGAGAGCGGCGGATGAAGAGAGGAGGGCGAGTTCTGTACCTCCTTCTGCTCAGGGTCCGGTCTGGGCTCTGGTTTCCTGGGGGCCTGTGCGTGTCTGTGAGGACCAGAGGGGGGCGCTGTTCCTCTGGGCGTCCACCTGCAAACACCAACAGCACAGAGGAGAAGAAGAACAGGCGGAGATACGTGGTTCCGCTCGGAAATTTCCATCCACACGCAGCGAGGAGGAAGAAAAAAACCTGACTGACGCTTCGTGTGTGACGTTGAGCCCAAAAGTTTGTGACGGAGACGTTTTATTGAAGTTCCCCGTGTCATGAGGACTGTGACATGTAAAAAATCGCGGCGCTGTCGTCACTACAGGTGTCGGATCAGGACCGATAAATGTTCAAGTGAGTTTGAAGAATGAGGGAGTCACATCCAGGTACCTGTAGAACGATTCTTTAATGTCTAAGGCTGTTTGTGTGGTTCTACCGAAAGGACGCACACGATTATTTAGACGTTAACACTCGAAGACCTACGACATCGTACACGGTACAGAGGAATATAACCGCGCAGAACTTTCTAACCGTAAAAGACAGAAACTTACTTTTTTCCCCTCTGAAAGTGCAGACATAGAGGTTTCCGTACATTTCTGCGGCTTTATCCTGCGTCACACTCATGCTGTGTGATGACGTGAACAAAACGAGTGTCCAATGGGAACTTTGTTTTCCCCAAACTCATGTGCTCTGTCCATTTTTATCGGCCCAAACTTTGCCAAAGAGTGAAGTGAGTCTAGATGGTCGACTCCTCTGACTGTGTGTGTTTATAACAAGTGAAAAAGCCGCTCTAAGTGGAGTTAATTCTCACATAAATGGCAAATTACACATCTTGGTGTGCGTAATTGCGCATCCCTTTCTATTTTTATTTAAAGGTTTATTTCAGTCCAAATGAACAAATCCAAGTGCAATTTCCACCATGGAAATGCAGAAGTGCTGTGGCTCTGACCCTGGACCTGACAGGAGCTGTTTCCAGGACTGGACCAGGAAAGTCATGGAGCCACTGCACTTTTTTTTGTTTTTAGGGCAATAAGGAGATTTTTTATTTACTTACAGTCTTAATATTTTGCATTTTTGTAGCCAAGGCCCTAAATTAAGCATTTTTTATGTCCAGAAAGTTGTTTCTACATGTTTGCTGTGTGTTTTGTATAAAAGAGTGTGAATTTTATTTTCTGTTTTTTTTTTTTTCATCTCTATTTCTGGTCCTGTAGCTTTTATCACAGCCTCATGACACAACTACGGCAGCAGATTGTGAAATAACAGGTTGGACTGAACAAAAGGAGGTAGAACACTTCATTAGGGGGTAAAAGGGGCAGTTTTAAAAGCAAAATTAAGAAAAGGCGAGGAGAAATGTACTAAAATTGCCCTTAGGTCTTCAGGGGTTAAAAGTCCGAGACAAGAGATGAACACAGCATCGTGCAGCCTCTGGTGGTGCAACAAGATATAACAAGGAACACGACTAAAACAGTCACATAAACAGAAATAAACTGGCTCTGCGGACCGTCTTTTATACACCCGATCGAGGGTGAAGTCAGACTTTCACGGAGGAGACAGTTTAGCCCAATTTATGGTTCTAAAACTTTCTAACGATGCCTTAAACTCATTCGAGACTTTGAGGAATAATGTGTTTAATGCAGCTTTGTAGTGTAACAGTAAAACTGTAAACCCGGGAAAATGTGAGACGGTTTAACTAATCAATGGATGTGTCCTGGTTTAGTCCCGGTCCCTGATTCAGTCCTGGTTCAGTCCTGGTTCAGTCCCGGTCCCTGGTTTAGTCCTGTTAGTCCCGGTTCAGTCCTGGTCTCTGGTTCAGTCCTCGTCTCTGGTTCAGTCCTGCTTCAGTCTCTGGTTCAGTCCCGGTCTCTGGCTCAGTCCTGCTTCAGTCTCTGGTTCAGTCCCAGTCTCTGGTTCAGTCCCGGCCCCTGGTTTAGTCCTGGTCTCTAGTTCAGTCCCGGCCCCTGGTTTAGTCCTGGTCTCTAGTTCAGTCCCGGTCCCTGGTTCAGTCCCGGTTTCTGGTTCAGTCCTGGTTCAGTCCCGGTCCCTGGTTCAGTCCCTGGTTCAGTCCCTGGTTCAGTCCCTGGTTCAGTCCTGGTCCCTGGTTCAGTCCCTGGTTCACTCCCTGGTTCAGTCCTGGTCTCTGGTTCAGTCCTGGTTCAGTCCCTGGTTTAGTCCTGGTCCCTGGTTCAGTCCCGGTTCAGTCCTGGCTCTGACCTGCTGGGGGCGCTGTTGAGGGCGTCTCTCCGCAGCTCGGGGAAGTGTCCCGGCTCGAATTGTCCTTCTCCGATCCTCATGTTCAGGAGGTGAGGCAGAACCGCCGTGTGGTCGATGTTCTGGTACCGCTGCTCCACCGCCTGGGCTGGAGGGGAAACACACGCTCACTTTATTCACTTTATTCTGGACATTTCCATCGTCAGGGCGGTGGTTTTATTTCGTACGGGGCTGTTTTAAAGCCTCCCTGTCGTGTTTTAGCTTCAAAACTTTACTCAGATTCTCCACTGAAATGAGTGCGATCCTGTTTAACCCCGGGTCCTGATTCTGTGTGGGCCCGACCAATATATCGATACGGACTCTTGGAGACATATCGGCCTAAATCTCGCCGATCTGGGCCGATATGATACCGATAAAATGGGAGTTGGAGCTGCCGATATAATCGCAGATATATTTAGTGATGTAGTTCAGTTGTTTATTAAACTTTTAAGGTTTGGCTCTATTGGATTTTCAGTCAGGTTTATTTAGGTGACATTTCTTGTTCTTCTGCCTCTTTACGTCATATTTAAAACAGTCGGTCGACCTGATGGTGGTTTTGTGCGATATTCTCGCCAGTAAAGAAAGTGCTGTGAGTAAACTACCGCTATTAGCCTTTAGCGGTAAATGCGTGTACGCCGCGGTAATTAATTATCTGATAAATGCCGATAATTCACACCTCTATCCACAGCTCATTTACATATCAGTGCATAACATAAAGCCAAGGCAAAAATGTCTGCACCAGATTATAACCACATCTGTGGTCCTTAAACATTTACATTATCATTTCATCAATACACATAAATAACAATAAAATTTACACAATGATAAACTCATCTGCATTGAATCTTATTAAAACTACATAAATAGTCATTTGTTATCAATATTTCCCGTAAAAAAAACAAAAAAAACAATCAATTCATCATCAAACCCTAATATAAAATTTCACATATTATTTCATTAACATCATTCACAGATAAAAACTATATACAATAAACATGGTATCAGCAAAAAGACTCCCTTCTAAGAAGTTAAATTTCTATTATCATAAATATTTGCCCCCACTTAAGACCACACAAACACCACTCCACCAACAATTACTTTAGCGGTAAATACGTGTGCGCCGCGGTAATTAATGATCTGCTAATTGCCGATAATTCACACCTCTATTCACAGCTCATTTCCATATCAGTGCGTGTCCAGTAACATATATACGGCTACTATAGTCACTTTACAGTCGCTAACAGAAGAGAAAACAGCCTGTTTATGTGCTACGGCAACTTCAGACACAGCGCATCGCTCCTTGTTTTTACTGCCCACGTGACGACGTGATGTCGTGACTCCAGCCGAGTCATGTGTCTAGTGTTTCTGGTGATCCAGACGCGATGTGTGTGAACGCAAATTGTTTCCAATACACTGATAGGGTGATTTGTTTCAGTGTAAACGCTCTCTAACATGTTTTCTCTTACACTGGCAGACTGTAAAGTAACTATAGTGTTTGTACATGTTACTGGACACGCACTGATATGTAAATGAGCTGTGAACAGAGGTGTGAATTATCAGCATTTAGCAGATCATTAATTACCGCAGTGTGCACACGTTTACTGCTAAAGTCTGATACTGGACCCCAATTTGACCTGTAAAAGAATCGTTAATTTCTCAAAAACTAAAGCAGCACAAACAAAACTTTTTTCAGCACAAACGAAACTTTTTGCAGCACAAACAATAGTACAAATAGACAATAGACATAGTTTTTGTGTAGGTTTGTGTTTGATGGGGCCAACTTCACGGAGATGGGTGGAGATGGGTTTAGATGGGTGGAGATGGGTTTCGACAGGTGTAAGTGGGCGGAGACAGGTGTAAGTGGGTTTAGATGGGTGTAAGTGGGTTTAGACAGGTGTAAGTGGGCGCAGACTCTCACCAGCCTGGTACAGGGCGGTGCGGCGGGCACTGTGGGCGGAGCGGAGGCCGGGCGCTCGCAGCTGGTGGAATTTCTTCTTCTCCAGGCGCTGGTCGAAGGCGCTCAGCAGCGCCTCCTTCTGCTCCCACTGCGACATGATCTTCTGATCGACGAACGATGCGAACATCTGAGTCTCGATGAAACGGGAGAGGAAAGGAAGTAAGGGCTCCGGCTGCTCTGAGAGGAAGGACGCCTGATAGAGGGAAGGAGGGAGGAGAGGAGAGAGGAGAGGAGAGGAGGAGGGAAAGAGAGGAAGGAGGAGAGAGGAGAGGAGGGGAGAGGAGGGAGGAGAGGAGAGGAGGGAGGAGAGGAGGGAGGAGAGGGAGGAGAGGAGAGGAGAGGAGAGAGGAGAGGAGGGAGGAGAGAGGACAGGAGAGGAGAGAGGGAAGGAGGGAGGAGAAAGGAGAGAGGAAAGGAGAGAGGAGAGGAGAAAGGAGAGGAGAAGAGAGAGGAGAGGAGAGAGGAGAGGAGAAAGGAGAGGAGAGAGAAGAAAGGAGAGGAGAAAGGAAAGAGGAGAGAGCAGAGGAGAAAGGAGAGAGGAGATGATGCATAAGTGTTGTACATTTGCTATTTTTCCTGCTTATTTTCAATGTATTTTTTGCCATCTTTATTTGTTTTCTTATTATAATACTTTTCTGATATTTGAGCTCCTGTGTCTGAGTCATTTCCCTGTTTTCCCTGTGGATCAGTAAAGTCGGAGTCCGGGATGGTTCCGGGGTGGTTCTCGTCACCTTGTCGAAGTTGTGCATGTTCTCTCGCGCCGTCAGCCACGTCTGCAGGTCGGAGCAGCTGTGGACCACGAACGCCTCGTAGTCACAGAACATGGAGAGGAAACGGTCGGCGAAGACTTCCCTGAGCCGAGCGTTCAGCACGGCCGCGCTCCTCTCCTCGTCCAGGCATGAGCTCAGACACCGGCGCTCCGAGCGACGCTCCGACTGCACAACACGGAGAACACGGAGAACACAGAGAACATGGAAAACCAGAGGGAACGGTTTAGATTTGACAAGAAAATTCACTGTTATGATTTTCTTCCTCCTTCTCCACTAAAAATGTTCAACAGAAAACGGTCAAGGTATAAACCAGGTCTAAACTAGGTCTAAACCAGGCCTATACCAGGTCTAAACCAGGTCTAAACCAGGTCTAAACCCGGTCTAAACCCGGTCTAAACCAGGTCTAAACCCGGTCTAAACCAGGTCTAAACCAGGTCTAAACCAGGTCTAAACCAGGTCTAAACCAGGTCTAAACCAGGTCTAAACCAGGTCTAAACCAGGTCCAGGGGGTTTCAGTATCGTTCATGTCAGATTTGTTGTATTTGTTTTTATATATTATAGTTTTTATATTTTTCTCCTCATTTCTCACCTCGGACCTCTGACCTTGGACCCCGGCCCGTAGCGCCTCCACCCGGGCGACGCTCACCCCCGCCCTCCTCGTCAGCGCCTGCAGCCGCTCCAGCGTCTCGTTCTTCTGCAGCAGCTCCAGGATGGCGTTCTGGTCGGCGTTCCGGTCGGGGGGCAGGTTGTTCCCGTTCCGGTCGAGCGCATCCAGGCTGTTCCTCCGGGGGGCTCCGGGGCTGGGGAGGGAGCCGGCCGGCCGCGGTGACCCAGGACAGGAGCTCGACTCTGGGGCGGAGGCGGCGGACGAGCCCCCCAGGACCTCCAGAAGATCCTGGATCAGCTCCGACTTCAGAGGAAACTGGGGGAAATCCTCCGGAAGATCCACGGAGCGACGGTCCAGATCCACGAAGCACAAGCTCGCCTGGGAGAAGGGAGGAGAAAGGGAGGAGAGAGGAGAAAGAGGAGAGGTAGAAGAAAGAAGAGAGGAAGAAAAAGGAGAGAGGGTAAGAGAAAGGGGGGGTGGAGAGATGGAGAGAGAAGAAAGAGGAAAGGAGAAAGGAGGAGAGGAGAGCGAGACAAAAAGAAAAGAGAGGGGAAAGAAAAGAGAAAGAGAAGAAAGAGGAGAGGTATAATAAAGAGGAAAGAAGAGGAGAGAGAGGAAGAAAAAGGGGAGAGGGGGAGAGACAGTGAGGGGTGGAGAGATGGAGAGAGAGAGAAGAAAGAGGAGAGAAGTGAGAGAGAGAGAAGAGGGATAGGGAGAGCGAGAGAAGAGAGAGGAGAAAGAAAAGAGGAGAGAGAGCAAAAAGTGTAGACGGGAAGGAAGAAGGTGAAAAGGGGGTGAGAGAGGAAAAAGAGAAAGAGAGAGAGAAGAAACAGAAAAGAGAGAGAGCGAAGGAGGGATAAAGAGAGAGTGGGCAGGGTGTGGAGAGAGAGAGAGAGAGAAAGAGACAGAAAAAAAGTGAGAGGAAAGAGATTGATTAATACAGCTGATATTATTAACATTCCCTGTGGGTGTGATGCTAACCAGAGGCACTGCTCTGTCTGAGGCTCTGTGAGACTTTAATCTGAGTTTTATTTTAACTGATCTGAGCAGAAAGAGCCCGATCTGAACTCCCTCATCAAACCATCCATCCATGTTCTTCCTCTTATCTGGGGCCGGGTGGACCTTGTGCTGGAACATGGACAAACTGTGACAGGCTCAGAGTCCAATAACAGAATCCGTTCGGGTTCAGATCAGGGAGGCCGTTCCTCCCGATCACGTCCAGGTGTCACTGTCGCCCACGTGGGCGTTGAAGTCCCCAGTAGAACCGGAGACCCCGGGTGCAGTGTCCAGCCCCCCTCAGAGACTCCCAGAGGCCGGGTCCCCTGCACTGCTGTGGGGCCCGACACCACAGAGAGACCTGCCCCGACCCGAAGGGACGACCCTCTCCTTCCTTCCCCGGGGGAAATTTCAGCAGCAGTGGCAGAGCTGTGGCCATGAGCCTCACCAGCTCCAACGCCACAGAAATGGAGAGTCCAGTCCCTCCAGGAGTCGGGTTCAGAGCCCAGGCTGTGCAGGAGGTGAGGCCGACTGGCTCTGACGGGAACCTCCACCAGCTCAGGCTCCACCTCCAGAGAGGTGATGTCCCCAGAGCCAGACTTCATGTCCGGAGATCCGGTGATCAGGGCCCCTACATTTGGCTGCCGCCCAGATCTCTTCGCACCGGCCCCTTGTGGCTTCTCTTGCAGGTGGTGGGTCCACAAGAGGACAGCCCCATGTCACTCCTTTGGGCTGTGCCTGACCAGGCCCCATGGGGAAAGGCCCGGCCACCAGGCGCTCGCCCTCGAGCTCCTACCCCAGGCCTGGCTCCAGGTGGGGCCCCGGTACCATCATTCCAGGCGACATCACTGGCCTCGTTATTGTCTTCATAAAGGGCTTCTGAACCGCTCTTAGTCTGACCCCGTCCCCCCGGCCCTGTTTGCCTTGGGTGACCCGACCAGGGGCATGAAACCCCTGACAACACAGCTCCTGGGATCATTCGGGCTCAAACCTCCACCACGTTAAGGTGGCGGCTCGACAGGTCTTGTTTTATTATCTGTGGAGTACCTCCTGCGGCAGGTCCAGACAGGTGCGGTCCCTGTCGCCCCGGCCCTGCAGACCCATGAGGTACGGCACCGGAGCATCCAGGAAGTTCCGGAGCGATGCCGGCAGGACGGGAACGTACACGTGCTGCCACTGGAATGGAAATAGCAGCGACGACAAACACTCGGCCACGGACATGAGGCGCTGAGGGTCTGGAGGAGGAGAGAGAAAAGAAAACAGAGAGAACAGAAAAGAAAACAGAGAGAGAGAGAGAGAAAACAGAAAAGAAAACAGAGAGAATGGAGAGAAAACAGAGAGAGAACAGAGAGGGAGAAAACAGAGAATGGGGAGAAAAAACAAAGAGAGAGAACGGAGAGAAAACAGAAAAGAAAACAGAAAACAGAGAAAGAGGGAGATGAGGAGAGAACAGAGAGAAAATAGAGAGAAAACAGAAAGAGAGAGAGGAGAAAAAGAGAGAAAACGGAGAGGGAGGGAGATAAAACATTGAGGGAAAAGGAGGGAGCAGAGACAGAAAAAAACAGAGGGAGAGAGAGAAACAGAAAACAGAAAGAGAGAAAAAAGTGAAACAACATTAAAAAAAACATTAAATATGATTAGAGTGAGCAGTCCTGAAATCTAAACAGTCCCTAATTTAAAAAATCCAGCTGTAAATGTCCTGAAAATGAAATAAACTCAACTCTACAACATATAAACCATCATCAGCTCCAGAGCCACATCAGTATGAGATCAGAATGTGTTTAATGCAGCTTTAAACATTTGTTTATGTTTTATACAAACTAAACTTAAAACCACATGGCTCATTTGCATAAACTGTAAGTGCTGAAAAAAGCAGCTCTTTCCTTGTGCTGCTGCTTCAGCTTCTGTGGGACTAAAGGACTCGACTCGGTGAATATGAGTGTTCTCTCTGTGACAGAGGATGTTCTGTGCGTGTGTTGCGTTGGAGATGTTCATGTTTTGAGAGATCAGAAGTGTGCAGATGGTACATGTGCAGGTTTAGTGCAGCTCTTTATTTAACTTTATTTATGTCGGTCACTTTATTTATTTTGGCTTCTGTTGTGATGAAAAGACTGAAAAGTGTTTGTCTTTTGCACCCACTCGACTGTTGCAGTAACAGGGACACTGCGTAAACCTGTACCAGGACCAAACCGGGACACTCAAAAACCCGATCATACCCGGGACACGGATGTGCAGGTAAACACACTCTGAGGAATATAGGGATCTCCAAGGAGCCAGAGCCAAGACGTGGGACTGTGAGGCTCCAGAGTTTGTGCTCAGATGCAGCCTCGTCTCACATCAACATACATTCGGTTTGTCGATTAAAAATTAACGTGATCGACGAAATTCTTAATGATTAATTATCGGTTAGTCGACTAATCATATCCATCCCTGTGCACAAGTGAAAGATCAGCTCAAAAAGGGCCAAAAATGGCAGAGTGTACAGCAGCTTTAAAGGCCTTTCTCAGCTCCTCCACAGTGGTTTGTTTGTGTTTCAGACTCTGGACGTGTTCTGACGTGTCTGAGGAGGAACCTGAACCTGAACCCCGCCCGACCTCCTCTCCCTCTACGCTCTGTGTGTCTCCTTCTCTCTCTATTATTTTTTATTTATTAATTTAATTTAATGAGGACAATGCACATTAATGAACACTTTATACAAATTCATGGCATTGTGTAAATATGCCGGATTTAGCTAGAAGCTACTTTCCATCCGTTGTCCTCAGACATTTACAGACAAAAGACAAACAACAACATAAACCATTTACAATTTACAAAAAAACAATCTCCATACAATATATTGCTCACATTAAACCTCACCTATGTTGACAGGTTTGATTGATTTTGAGCCATTTTTTGAGCTCTTTTTTGAAAGCCATAAGGGTGGAACTCTCTCGTATAGATGTTGGAGACTGTTCCAGTTCATGCAGCCCTGAACAGAAATGGGCTGTGTCCCAATTCAGAAGGCTGCAGCCTCCGGAGGTTTTAAGGCCGCATATGTCACTTCCGGTAAACCAAGGCCTGTCCCATTTCATTTTATTTTGTGCAGCCTTCAAATGCGGCATTAAAACTGGCCTCGTTTCCATGGTGATCGGGCCGTGAACGAAGGCTACACCAGAATATCCTTCGCGGCCTCCAATATCCCAGCATGCACCGCGTGCTAGTTATTCGCGCGCTACTTCATTCTCGCGCTACTTCATTCGGGCGCTGGTTATTGCGGTGGACAGTGGAGCGGGGTATTCCAAACACCCGGGAGACCACCCGGTATGATGTCCCACATGCCAGCCAGAAGAGGAAGACCAGGACCTCGATCTCAATGCCCCATAATCAATAATTATAATACATGTTAACTATAATAATCAACGATTATAATAAATGTTCATAATAATTTTTTAGTACTACCTACATAAATACAGGTTAATATAATAAAGGATGAAGCAAGCGTGTGTGTAGAACTTTATCCTCTAGTGGTACTAAATCATATATAAATTAATGAATGTATGTATATAATCGTCATCACAGACAAGAAAGTAATAAAATTATAATTTTATTGGTTTTATGAAGGTATTTCTTTTGAAAAGTTATGTAATTGCCTACTATCTACAGCAGTAACGAAATGCCGTGATACGTGAATAAGGAAATACGTGTATAATAGGTTAATATTCAAAAGGAAAGATTAATTACTTACTTCATTTAATCTAAGCAGAACTGGGCGCCTGTAACGGCGTTGCATTGCCTCTTCCTCCAAAATTAAATAAATTATCATAAATAAACAAGTCAGAACCTCGGGCTCCATCACTTCTCATGGCTAATATTTCTTTGCAATTTATACACCTGTGCCAGTGTCTAATATTCTGTACATTTTTATACACCTGTGCCGGTTGCTAGGCGACGACGTGTTAACGTGACATCACAGGCACCTGTTGACGTACGCTCCGTGGGCTAGACCTGTCCCATTTCGCCACGGCCATGCGGTCTGCGGAGGTGTGTTCGAAGGCTACAGCCTATGCGGCTTCCGGAGGCTGCAGCCTTCTGAATTGGGACACGGCTATGGTGTTTTGTCCTGTGGCTGTTCGTCTAAATGGAACCTCACAGTCGCCCTCTGGAGGCAGATCTGCTCCTGAGATTACTTAAGGGAGGAGGAGCTCGGCCATGGAGGGATTTAGAGATGAGACAAGCACGTTTAAAAGTTTTAGTTATTTCTTCATCTCTTCTTCTTTGACACATTCAAACTGACAAACTGAGCTCCGGACTCCCCACAGAACGCTGCGGCAGGTGCGGCGGCTGCAGTGGCGGGTGCGTCGTGTCGTCTCTCCCTGATGGATTTCTCTTTACGTTCACTGACCTTAATCTCTCAGGATTTATAGACACTTTTATCATTTCTCACATGGCTACTGTTTCAGACACAAACACGTCTGGATTAAATTGACAATAATCTGAGAGTCTCTGCGGAGCTGCTGCCGTCAAACTGTGGGCAAACCAAAGCATGAACATCTCCATGGAGACAAAACAGGTGGTGGACCCTCCAGAAAAGTTACACAGTGCACCTTTGTCGGTATAGGCATCAGCCGTGGAAATCTCGTGTCACTCAAACTCTGAACACTCTGAATGCTCTGATCACTCTGAACTCTCTCTCTGAACACTCTGAACACTCTGAACTCTCTCTCTGAACACTCTGAACTCTCTCTCTGAACACTCTCTCTGAAGTGTCTGAACACTCTCTCTGAACGCTCTGAACACTCTGAACAATCTGAACACTCTCTCTGAACGCTCTAAACGCTCTGAATGCTCTGAAAACTCTCTGAAAACTCTCTGAACACTCTCTGAACACTCTCTGAACACTCTCTGAACACTCTGAACAATCTGAACACTCTCTGAACGCTCTGAACGCTCTAAACGCTCTGAACGCTCTGAAAACTCTCTGAACACTCTCTGAACACTCTCTGAACACTCTCTGAACACTCTCTCTGAACGCTCTGAACACTCTGAACGCTCTGAACACTCTCTGAACACACTCTGAACACACTCTAAACACACTCTGAATGCTCTGAACACTCTGAACACACTCTGAACACACTCTGAACACTCTCTCTGAACACTCTCTCTGAACACTCTCTCTGAACACTCTGAACAATCTGAACACTCTCTCTGAACGCTCTCTCTGAAGTCTCTGAACCCTCTGAACTCTGAACACTCTCTCTGAACACTCTGCACACTCGCTCTCTGAACACTCTGAACACTCTCTCTGAATGCTCTGAACCCTCTGAACTCTGAACACTCTGAACTCTCTGCACACTCTCTCTGAACGCTCTGAACACTCTCTGAAGTCTCTGAACCCTCTGAACCCTCTCTCTGAAGTCTCTGAACCCTCTGAACTCTCTCTCTGAACACTCTGAAGTCTCTGAACACTCTGAACACTGTCTCTGAAGTCTCTGAACACTCTGAACACTGTCTCTGAAGTCTCTGAACACTCTGAACACTCTCTCTGAACACTCTTCACACTCGCTCTCTGAACACTCTGAACACTCTCTCTGAATGCTCTGAACCCTCTGAACTCTCTGCACACTCTCTCTGAACGCTCTGAACACTCTCTGAAGTCTCTGAACCCTCTGAACTCTCTGAACACTCTCTCTGAACACTCTGAAGTCTCTGAACACTCTGAACACTGTCTCTGAAGTCTCTGAACACTCTGAACACTGTCTCTGAACACTCTGAACACTCTCTCTGAATTCTCTGAACACTCTGAAATCTCTGAACACTCTGAACACTGTCTCTGAAGTCTCTGAACACTCTCTCTGAATTCTCTGAACACTCTGAACACTCTCTCTGAAATCTCTGAACACCCTGAACACTCTCTCTGAAATCTCTGAACACCCTGAACACTCTCTCTGAAGTCTCTGAAGTCTCTGAATGCTCTGAACACTCTCTCTGAACACTCTCTCTGAACAGTCGCTCTCACCGTGCGAGTAGAGCAGCACCTGCATCTCCAGCAGCATGCAGGTGAACACCTGGATCAGGTTGTCCAATCCCAGCAGAGCCATGACGTCGCTCAGGGGGAAATCGGCCAATGGGAGCTCGGCGGGTCCCGGGCGCTGGCACACGATTGGCTCGTACACGCCGTGGAAGCACAGGGAGCGCCCTGGGGCGGGCAGCGGCACCTACAGGACGACACCAGTACCACAGGCGGATATGACTTCACCAGAGGAAATAGAACCTGTCTGACTGTCCTCTGTACTGTCAGGAGTAGGCTATGAGTACTACTTCCTCAACTCGTAGATGTCGTAGCAGTAGCAGTAGCAGTAGCAGTAGTAGTAGTAGTAGTAGCAGTAGCAGTAGCAGTAGCAGCAGTAGCAGTAGTAGTAGTAGCAGTAGCAGTAGCAGTAGCAGTAGCAGTAGCAGTAGTAGTACTAGTAATAGTATTAGCAGTAGTATTAGCAGAAGTAGTAGTAGTAGGAGTAGCAGTAGTAGTAGTAGCAGTATCTGCAGTACTTCTCACCTCGTAGAGCAGGTTGTACACGTAGCTCTCCAGGGGCAGAGGGGGAGGAGTCTCGGACATGACGGCTCGGTGCAGCTGCCACAGGAAGCTGCGGCACGCGGCCATAAAAGGCAGCGGCGCAATGATGCATAGAGCTTTGGGCACGAACAGGGCGCCGCCCGACTGCCCCGACCCGCAGGGGGCGCTGCACAACCGCCCTGACCTGCAAGGGGCAGATTCAAATGGGCACAGGTCTGCGTCACACCCCCCGCTGGAGAGAGAGTCCATGGACGAGGACGGGCTGGAGGGCTGGTCCCTGGTCTGGTCTTTGGTCTGGTCTTTGGTCTGGTCTTTGGTCTGGTCTTTGGTCTGGTCTTTGGTCTGGTCTTTGGTCTGGTCTTTGGTCTGGTCTTGACTTTGGTCTTGGTTCTCGTCCTGGCTCTTGTCCTCTTCTTGGTCCTGGCTCTGGTCCTGGTTCCAGTCCTGGCTCTGGTCCCGATCCTGGCTCTGGTCCCGGTCCCAGCTCTGGTGCCTGGTGCAGTCGTGGAGCAGCGTCTCCATGGCGGTGCTCGCCCGTTCGTAGAAGGTGAGGACAAAGCCGTAGGTGCGACTGTAATCCTCCCGAGTGATGAGGAAGGAGTGGAAGTGCGGAGGAAGAGGACGAGTGTGGAACGACAAACCCCTGGGAACGCACAGCTGAGGAGAGGAGAGAGGGTTTGTGTTAAACCTAAAGCTTCTCTGATCTGAAGGTCTCCCTAAACTCCGGCTCCTGCACTGATCCTGAGTCAGTGCTAGTGCAGACTCTGCAGCTCAGAGAGGGATTCTGGAGGCTCTGAGCTTCACCTGAGGCCGGGACACAAACCGAGGCCCCGTCCACTTTAGTACGTATTCTAATCGTTTTAGTTGTGGATGCAGTGTTCGTCCACACTGATCCGATGGAAAACGGCTCCGGACTCTATTACTCTATAATCTATTTGTACCTCAGACTTTGAGGAGTAAATATGTTTAAATGCACTGACTGACAGGTCCAGACTGATTTCTGTATTATTTAAACAGTCTGGTCCTCACTCACTCCAAACGCAATCCGTCCAGTCTCATTTGTTTATTGAATTATTTCTTCATAAACAGCCTTATTTGTTGAGATGGACCATGTGTGTCCCTGATTGGCTGATTCACCTGTCAATCACGTCCCATCTGAACTCTGAGATTCACCAACGACCAGACTCACAAAAGTGTTAAAGAAGTGTGAACCCCAAGTGTTAGGCCCCGTCCAAACTCATACGTATTTGAGTGGTTTTCGTTGTGGATGCAGTGTTCGTTCACACTAATCTGATGGAAAATGGTTCTGGAGACAGAACGATCTGGATACACCAGCTCCCATGGATTCACCTGAGTAAGGATCTGATCCAGCGCCATGTGGACGAGTGAAAACGCTGATATTCTGACGAAGGAGCTTGCTTTCTCGTTCTTATTGGACCACGTAACTGTGACCTGCTCCTTCCTGATTCGCTGGTTCGTGGCATCAGGCATGTGACACTATTGAGGAAAACAGTTTAGACAAACCCGAGACAAACGGGAAACAGCGTCGGTCCATAAAAAGACGTTTTCACACTTGCATCTTCCTCAGCACAAAATCGGCTGCTGCAGCTTCCACAGAACTACAGCAACTTCAGACATGGAGCTCCACTTCCTTGTTTTTATCACCCATGTGACGTCATGGCAACGTGACACCAGCCTAGTCATGTGACCAGTGTTTCAGGCGATACAGACACGATGTGTGAGAACCATAGTCCGAATATCTGAGTGTCTAAGTGAGTGTGACGTCTCCACACCGTCAGCGTCACTCAAATGAGGCTCTTGTTGCCACGGTTACAGGAGTAAATATGGAGCCAGGCTCTATGTTATGAAGAGGGTTTTTTTGACGGACAAAATAGTGGAAAAAAAATTCAGGATCCTGTATCGCAGATACATACGAACATTTTAAGACCAGAATGATGAGGCCACAGCAGGAGTTACAGAGAGAGGAGCCAGAAGATCTCAGTGTGAGTCAATGGGAAAAGGGAGAGAAGGAGCCAGAAGAGCCTCCTGGAGCACTTCCTGTTTGGCACGCGGCAGCTAACGGGATAGCTTAGTTCACTCATATATACAGACTATGGTGTGGATGCAAATCGTTTCCGATGTGGTGATTCATTTCAGTGTAAAAAGGAGTAATCAGTTATAGTTACTAGTTACACTACAAAAAAGGATTTTCTAGCATAAGATTCATCTTAAAAGATCAATTTTAAGATTTTTTTACTTAATAAGATGAGTTTTTTTTACTTGTTTCAAGATATTCCATCCTGATATATCTTATCTCGATATTACAATTTATTCTAAGCACATTTTATATTAAATCAAGCCAGGTTAAGCCTCTTTGACTTCCTTCTCAAACCAATAAGGTGAAAAATCTTGCCATAAATACTTGAAACTAGTGTTTTCTGCTTAGAACAAGATTCAGCAAGATTCAGTCTTGTTTTTTTTCCTTATTTTTTGCAGTGTACTTCTCCCAAAAAGTAAAAGTAATTTACTCCACGATAAAAGGAACTAGTTTGAAGTTTTAGGACGTTCTCACGCTGCGTTCTGTTGGGTTTGGAACTTGGGTAAAAAAGACCTCCACCTCGGAAAAAGTGCAATGGAACGGCCAATGGAAAGAGAGTTTGGATGAATTTCTGAATGTGTAAAAGTCAAACTGGCAGAAGTTTATTTATCAGCAGAAGCTTATTCAGTCACAGGTGGTTTTACAGCTAAAAACAGACGTTCTGACTGTGAGCGGCGTCGCCTCTCCACAGATCTGACCTGGAACTCAGTCTGGTTTGGTCTCCGTGGAGATAGAAAGGTTTAATGCCACACTGCGGAACATTCCGGACAAACTGTGTGATTGTTTGTCACTGTTCAGACTCAGACATGTTGAAACTTTGGAGAATCAGAAAAACGGGTTTAAGGCCCCGAGGCAAAACTGAAGGATCCAAGTAAATCTGGATTATTGAAGCTCCAAAGTCCCACAGACCCGACTGTGCTGCACCTCGTGATGTCATCAAGTGGAGTTTTTGAAGGACTAAACCAGAACTAAACGATGTCTAAACCAGGACTGAACCAGGACTAAAACCAGGGCTAAACCAGGACTGAACCAGGACTAAACCAGGACTGAACCAGGACTGAACAAGGACTGAAACAGGACTAAACCAAGTCTAAACCATGTCTAAACCAGGACTAAAGTAGGACTAAACCAAGACTAAAACCAGGGCTAAACCAGGACTAACGCAGGACTAAACCAGGACTAACGCAGGACTAAACATGGTCTTAACCAGGTCTAAACCAGGACTAAACATGGTCTAAACCAGGTCTAAACATGGTCTAAACCAGGACTAAACATGGTCTAAACCAGGACTAAACCAGGACTAAGCCGCATTATGGAAATTCTGCTCGTTCCCATGGTGATGTTAATTCTTTTCTTTGTCTGAAATGTACTGCAGTGTGACATTAAAATGATCCGTATCCACGGAGACGACCGGGTGACGCCACTGGACCGAGCTACAGTTCAGGTCTGTGGAGAGGCGAGCCCATTAACGGAGAGAGTTACGGCACTTTTAGACAGATTTGTGCAGTGTCTGTAGGACTTAATCAGAACTAAACCAGGACCAAACCAGGATTTAATCAGAACTAAACCAGGACTGAAAACCTGACCCAGACTCGGCCTAAATGTGATCTCACTGCGTCAGGTTTCTACGGCAACGAAAGGAGAGATCTGAAATTAAATATTCATGACTCAAGCAGGTGGGAAAAAAAAGACTAAACCAGGACTAAAACAGGTCTAAACAGGACTAAACCAGGACTAAAACAGGTCTAAACAGGACTAAACCAGGACTAAAACAGGACAAAAGCAGGACTAAACCAGGACTGAACCAGAACTAAACCAGGACTAAAGCAGGTCTAAACCAGGACTAAACCAGGACTAAAGCAGGTCTAAACCAGGACTAAAGCAGGACTAAACCAGGACTAAACCAGGACTAAAGCAGGACTAAACCAGGTCTAAACCAGTACTAAACCAGGTCTAAACCAGGAATAAACCAGGTCTAAACCAGGACTAAACCAGGACTGAACCAGGACTGAACCAGGACTAAACCAGGTCTAAGCCAGGTCTAAACCAGGTCTAAACCAGGACTAAACATGGTCTAAACCAGGACTAAACCAGGACTGAACCAGGACTAAACCAGGACTAAACCAGGTCTAAGCCAGGTCTAAGCCAGGTCTAAACCAGGTCTAAACCAGGACTAAACCAGGACTAAACATGGTCTAAACCAGGACTAAACCAGCTAGCTAGCAGCCGAAACATGTCAACAAGGTACAAATACACTTGGCTACATTGTCTTAGAAAGGAACCTAAGAAGTTTACAGGACTAAACCAGGTCTAAACCAGGACTAAACCAGGACTAAACATGGTCTAAACCAGGTCTAAATCAGGACTAAACCAGGTCTAAACCAGGACTAAACATGGTCTAAACCAGATCTAAACCAAGTCTAAACCAGGTCTAAACCAGCACTGATCCAGGACTGAACCAGGACTAAACATTGTCTAAACCAGGTCTAAACCAGGACTGATCCAGGACTGAACCAGGTCTAAACCAGAACTAAACCAGGACTGAACCAGGACTAAACCAGAACTAAACCAGAACTAAACCAGGACTAAACCAGGTCTAAACCAGGACTAAACCAGGACTGAACCAGGACTGAACCAGGACTAAAGCAGGACTGAACCAGAACTGAACCAGGACTAAACCAGGTCTAAACCAGGACTCTCACCATATTGACGGCATCCTGGTCAAAGGGGTTTCCTTCCACATTCTCCGGGAATCGAGCCAGAACTTTGGAGCGGAACGTTAATTGCTCCAGACTCGGATCTGACGCAAAAAAAACACAAAAACACACAAGTTTATCAAATTTAAGTCCCTGGACCTGATTCTGTCTTAAATCTTCTGTCTTAAACACGCAAAAACACACAACTAGTTCATGTTCACTGTTTTCAGTGGTCCGGAGTTCTTCCTCACATACCTTGGAGTGGAGATACGACTAGCATGCTCACACACACTTCCTGATTCTAGGACAATAAAATGCTTTTGGACGCTCAGATTCCAGCTGTCCCCAGTTCAGATTATTGTAAAAGCAGCATCGCTCTGTAGCGTCTGCGTCTGATTATAGAGTTTTACCGTCTGAAAGTCAGTTAGTGCACATTAGCATGCTAGTCATCGGCCTGATCGTGACGGGAAAACTCCGGCCGCAGAGAGTTGTGAAAAGCTCTGGATGCAGAAGGTCTCCACAGCTGAGCGCTCTGTGCTTCCACTCTCTTTCCTCTCCTCTCTCTTTTCATTTTTCTCTCTTCTCTTTCTTTCATCTTCCCCCTTTTCTCTTTTCTCCCCCTCTTCTCTTTTCTTTCTCTTCTCTCATCCCTCTTCTCTCTCTTCTTTTTCTTTCTTCTCTCTTTTCTCTCTCTTCTCTTCCCTCTTTTCTCTAACTTCCTTTCTCTTTTTTCTCTTCTCTCTCTTTCTTCTTCTCCCTCTTCTCTTTTTTCTCTTCTCTTTTCTCACTCTTTCCTCTTCTCTTTTCTCTCTTCTCTTTTTCCTCTTCTCTCTCTCTTCCCTCTTATCTCTTTTCTCTCTTTTTTCTCTCTCTTCTCTTTTCTCTCTTCCCTCTTCTCCATTTTCTCTCTTCCTTCTTCTCTCTTTTCTCACTCTTCCCTCTTCTCTTTTCTCCCTCTTTTCTCTCTTCCATCTTCTGTTTTCTCTCTCTTCCCTTTTCTCTCACTTCTCTTTTTTCTCTTTTCTCTCTCTTCTCCCTCTTCTTTTTTCTCAGGTCCCTCTTATCTCTTCCCTTTTCTCTCTCTTCTTATATTGTGATGCTCCACAATATCACTGTGAGACCTCTGATGATACGATATCACCGTATTTACGTTATTCTTACGGCTGTTTTTTTTTTTTTTTTGTGGTTATTTTTTCTTCATTTTCTCCCCGTTCTTTGTTTGTCCCTCATTTAAACTTGGGTTTGAGTTTGTGAATTTGCATCATTTCTGTTTTCTCTCACTTTGCCCTGTCGGACACCGTAAAATCACAACGTCCAGAGCTTTCCATTTGTTAAAAAACGTGACTGATGTTTTACCTGTGTGGTTTTCGGGGCAGGATTCGCCGCTTCGCTCGGCCTCCAGATGCCGGTGCAGAGCTGCAGACACATGAGACAGAGAAGCAGAGCGTTAAAAAACAGGCCATAGCTTCGTGTCTTTAAAGAAATCTCCAAACTTCTGATCCACAAATGTTTCTCCTTCATTATTTGTTTCACCAGAGTCTGTTTTGTGTAATATAGAACCTTTAATTACCGTTATAAGGAAGATCATTTGTTTAATCAGATTTAGAATTTAAAATCCCACTGAATTTCTCACTTTGAATTTTTTTTACTGTGAGAAAACATGTTTATTTTATAATAATTTTATTCTGAATATTAGTAGTGGAATTTTACATGTATAATTTCAAAGTGTTTAAAATTCTGATTAAAAATGTCATCTTTTAAATACAAATATTTTCAAGTCCAAATTTTCAGTGTAAATTTCAGAGTGTAAAATTCGCAGCAAAGATCCAAGATACCAAGGCAGAAGCATCGATCCAGAGTGATCCGATCTGACTTAGTAACAAACAGGAAATGGGGCAGTGAAGCAAACTGATTGGTCAGAATTAACTTCATCCAAACCTCAAGCCCCGCCCACTGATGAGATCGGCCAATAGGAAACAGCCTCTGTCCTCCTCACTCAGGATCGATTGCTTCTGCCATGGCATCTTGGATCTTTGAACTTTACACCCTGGACTTTACACCCTGCATTTTACACTTTGCACTTTACACTCTGCACTTTACACTCTGGACTTTACACTCTGGACTTTACACTCTGGACTTTACACTCTGGACTTTACACTCTAGACTTTACACTCTAGACTTTACACTCTAGACTTTACACTCTAGACTTTACACTCTGCATTTTACACTCTGCATTTTACACTCTGCATTTTACACTCTGCATTTTACACTCTGCATTTTACACTCTGCATTTTACACTCTGCATTTTACACTCTGCATTTTACACTCTGCATTTTACACTCTGCATTTTACACTCTGCATTTTACACTCTGCATTTTACACTCCGCATTTTACACTCCGCATTTTACACTCTGGACTTTCACTTTCCATGTTACAATCTGCGTTTTAGACTCTGCACTTTACACTGTGCACTTTACACTCTGGACTTTACACTCTGGACTTTACACTCTGGACTTTACACTCTGCATTTTACACTCTGCATTTTACACTCTGCATTTTACACTTTGTATTTTACACTGGACTTTACACTCAGCATTTTACACTCTAGACTTTACGCTCAGCATTTTACACTCTGCATTTTACACTCTGCATTTTACACTCTGCATTTTACACTCCGCATTTTACACTCTGGACTTTCACTTTCCATGTTACAATCTGCGTTTTAGACTCTGGACTTTACACTCTGCATTTTACACTCTGCACTTTACACTCTGCATTTTACACTCTGCATTTTACACTTTTCATTTTACACTCTGGACTTTACACTCTGCACTTTACACTCTGCACTTTACACTCTGCATTTTACACTGGACTTTACACTCAGCATTTTACACTCTGGACTTTACGCTCAGCATTTTACACTCTGCATTTTACACTTTGCATTTAACACTCTGCATTTTACACTCTGCATTTTACACTCTGGACTTTCACTTTCCATGTTACAATCTGTGTTTTAGACTCTGGACTTTACACTCTGCATTTTACACTCTGGACTTTATGCTCAGCATTTTACACTCTGCATTTTACACTTTTCATTTTACACTCTGGACTTTACGCTCAGCATTTTACACTCTGATTTTTACACTTTGAACTTTACACTCTGCACTTTACACTCTGCACTTTACACTCTGGACTTTACGCTCAGCATTTTACACTCTGATTTTTACACTCTGCACTTTACGCTCTGCACTTTATGCTCTGCACTTTACGCTCTGCACTTTACGCTCTGCACTTTACGCTCTGCACTTTACGCTCTGCACTTTACGCTCTGCACTTTACGCTCAGCATTTTACACTCAGCATTTTACACTCTGGACTTTACACTCTGGACTTTACACTCTGCATAAATGCGCTCAATATATAAAGGGTGACATTTTCATTCTGAATTAGAAAAATATTGAAAAAGTAAAATAATCAAACATGCTTTTAAAGAGTAAAAAAAAATGAGAAATTCAGTGGTATTTCAAATTCAAAATGTCATGGAACAAATTATTATTATTTGTGATTGGATTTGTGATTTATGTTTTAAAGAGCGACCCAAACATGTGTGAATGAAACAAAACACAATAATTATAACTTGGATTAAAGTTGTGTGATAATGGAGCTTTTTTCACATTCACATTTTAAACAGGTCCAAAAGAATGGACAAAAAGACAAAATAAACCAAGAATCACATTTCAGAACACGTTTGAACAGATCTAAACTACAGGGAGGGCATCTGGGGTACAGGGAGGGCATCTGAGGCACAGGGAGGGCATCTGAGGCACAGGGAGGGCATCTGAGGTAAAGGGAAAGCATCTGAGGTAAAGGGAAGGCATCTGACAGTGGAGCTGCAGCTGTCAGGATGTGCGTTTCTTTAAAAAGGACTTTCAGTTTCAAGTGTTTTGCATGAGTTTCAGTCCAGATGAGTCTAGTCCTGGTCTAGTCCTGGTCTAGTCCTGGTCTAGTCCTGGTCTAGTCCTGGTGAGTCTTGAGCTCATGTCCTCACATCCACTCACACCAGGTCATAAAAACACATCTGCTCAGGACTAAACCAGGTCCAAATCAGGTCTAAACCAGGGACTAAATCAGGACTAAACCAGGACTAAACAAGGACTAAACCAGGACTAAACCAGAAACTAAACCAGGACTAAACCAAGACTGAACCAGGGACTAAACCAAGACTGAACCAGGACTAAACCAGGACTAAACCATGACTAAACCAGGGACTAAACAAGGACTAAACCAGGACTAAACTAGGACTAAACAAGAACTAAAATAGGGCTAAACCGGGAACTAAAACAGGCCTAAACCAGGACTAAACCAAGCACTAAACCAGGTCTTAACCAGGTTTTAACCAGGGCTAAACCAGGGACTAAACCAGGGACTAAATCAAGACTAAACCAGGACTAAACCAGGACTAAACCAGGGACTAAATCAAGACTAAATCAAGACTAAACCAGGACTAAACCAGGACTAGAGCAGGAACTAAACCAGGACTGAACCAAGGACTAAACCAGGACTAACCCAGATCTAAACCAGATCTAAACCAGTTCTAAACCAGGACTAAACCATGATCACACTGTCATAAGATAAAAAACAAAACAATTCAACAAGACATCTTAAAGCTGCACTGTGTAACTTCTCGGTTGGGGATCTGACCTGGAACCTGGTCTGGTCTGGTCTCTGTGGCGATAGAACGGTTTGATTTACATGTTTTATTTGTATTTATTGATTTATTTAACCTTTATTTAACCAGCAAAATCTCGCTGAGATCACTAATCTCTAATTTAACACATTTTTCAAGGGAGTTCTGGAATAAACAGCGGCGCAGCAGTGTAGTTTGGAATATTACGATTATTAAAGCCACAGTGCGGATCATTCCAGACACCGTGGTGAATCTCGTGTCCCTGCAAAAGAGCCTGAGCCGTGTGTTTGTGCTCAGAGTTCAGCCGCCGTGATTCACAGGAGCAGAGTCCAGGCTGAGCTGGAGCCGCCGCAAAACAAAGAGCAAAGTCTCACACGCTGAGGTTTCTTCAACGGTTTAGTCCTGGTTTAGTCCTGGTTCAGTCCTGGTTTAGTCCCTGGTTTAGACCTGGTTTAGTCCCTGTGGTTTAGTCCAGGTTTAGTCCTGGTTTAGTCCCTGGTTTAGTCCTGGTTTAGTCCTGGTTCAGTCCTGGTTCAGTCCTGGTTTAGTCCCTGGTTTAGTCCCTGGTTTAGACCTGGTTTAGTCCCTGTGGTTTAGTCCAGGTTTAGTCCTGGTTTAGTCCCTGGTTTAGTCCTGGTTGAGTCTTGGTTTAGTTCTGGTTTAGTTCTGGTTTAGTCCTTGGTTTAGTCCTTGGTTTAGTCCTTGGTTTAGTCCTGGTTTAGTCCTGGTTTAGTCCTGGTTTAGACCTGGTTTAGTCCTTGGTTTAGTCCTGGTTTAGTCCTGGTTTAGTCCTGGCTTAGTCCTTGGTTTAGTCCTTGGTTTAGTCCCTGGTTTAGTCCCTGGTTTAGTCCCTGGTTTAGTCCTTGGTTTAGTCCTTGGTTTAGTCCTTGGTTTAGTCCCTGGTTTAGTCCTCGCTGAGTCTTGGTTTAGCCCTGGTTTAGTCCTGGTTTAGTCCTGGTTTAGTCCCTGGTTTAGACCTGGTTTAGACCTGGTTTAGTCCTTGGTTTAGTCCTTGGTTTAAACCTGGGTTAGTCCTGGTTTAGTCCTTGGTTTAGTCCCTGGTTTAGTCCCTGGTTTAGTCCTTGGTTTAGTCCCGGTTTAGTCCCTGGTTTAGTCCCTGGTTTAGTCCTGGTTGAGTCCTGGTTGAGTCCTGGTTTAGACCTGGTTTAGACCTGGTTTAGACCTGGTTTAGACCTGGTTTAGTCCTGGTTTTGTCCTGGTTTAGAACTGGTTTAGACCTGGTTTAGAACTGGTTTAGTCCTTGGTTTAGTCCTGGTTTAGTCCTGGTTTAGACCTGGTTTAGACCTGGTTTAGACCTGGTTTAGTCCTTGGTTTAGTCCCTGGTTTAGTCCCTGGTTTAGACCTGGTTTAGTCCCTGGTTTAGTCCCTGGTTTAGTCCTGGTTTAGTCCCTGGTTTAGACCTGGTTTAGTCCTTAGTTTAGTCCTGGTT
Organism: Odontamblyopus lacepedii; assembly: GCA_034769755.1. Lineage (NCBI taxonomy): Eukaryota > Metazoa > Chordata > Actinopteri > Gobiiformes > Gobiidae > Odontamblyopus > Odontamblyopus lacepedii. The sequence goes on along the minus strand of CM068344.1, from coordinate 36,991,367 downwards.
TTGTCCTGGTTTAGACCTGGTTTAGACCTGATTTAGTCCTTGGTTTAGTCCTGGTTTAGGCCTGGTTTAGTTCTGTTTAGGTCTGGTTTAGTCCCTGATCTAGTCCTGGTTTAGTCCTGGTCTAGTCCTGGTTTAGTTCTGGTTTAGCCCTGGTTTAATTCTGGTTTAGTTCTGGTTAAGACCTGGTTTAATTCTGGTTTAGTTCTGGTTTAGTCCTGGTTTAATTCTGGTTTAGTCCCTGGTTTTGTCTGGGTTCAGTTCTGGTTCAGTCCTGGTCTTGTCCCATTTTAGTCATAATTTAGACTTGGTTTAGTCCCTGGTTCAGTCTTCGTTTAGTCCCAGTCTACTCCTAGTTTAGTCCTGATTTAGTTTTGGTTTGGTCCCAGTTTAGTTCTGGTTTATTCCTGGTTAAATCCTAGTTTGGCCCTGATTTAGTCCCGGTTTGGTCCTGGTTTAGTCTCGGTTTAGTCCCAGTTTAGTCCCTGGTTCAGACCCAGTTCAGACAGGGGGGTTCAGTGTTTATTCGTCTGTGGGAGGTGGAATCAAACCTCCAACCTGTGGGTCTGTGGATCTGACGCTCAACCGATGCTGATGTTTTATGTCAAGAGTGAGATTCGAACCGTCAACCTTCCAAATGCTTCCTAACGCACGACCAAGACCAGATCTGGACTGTAACTTTAGGTGTTACTATGACGACAGAGTTGTGAAAAGTGCTCCTACACTCCTAAACTCGTCGTGCTGAATAATGAGGACGCTCCGACTGCAGATCCTAAAGCCCGTCCGTGAAAATATCTGGTGGTTCTGTATTTAATCTGTCAATTTAATGTGTCAAACTGAATCGTGGACACAGAGTCCTGCCCGAGGGCACAGAGGCGGCGCGGAGCCTCTGTGGTTTGAGCCAGGATTATGTAACGGGATTAAATCTGACGCAACACGGCTCAGCCTCATGTGACCAGCACGAGGCGAATGTAACGGCCGAGTCCTGGTAAAGTCCCGGTATGGTCCCAGTGTAGTCCTGGTCTAACCCCAGGCTAATCTCACTCTAGTCCCAATCTAGTCCTAGTATAATCCCATTTTAGTCCCAGTTTAATCCCATTTTAGTCCCAATTTAGTCCCAGTCTAGTCCCAGTTTAATCCCATTTTAGTCCCAGTTTACTCCCAGTCTTGTCCTGCATGGTTCAGCACTGCTTTAGTCCCAGTCTAATCCTGGTCTAGTCCCGGTCTAATCCCGGTCTAGCCCCAGTCTAATCCCGGTCTAGTCCCAGTCTAATCCCGGTCTAGCCCCCATCTTCTGCTTGTTTCCATGGAGATGTTCTAGGTTTACCTGGAATGTTCCGCACTGTGGCATTAAACTGTTTTTAAACTGTCGCAGTGAGCGAGGCGCCTCTCCACAGATCTGACCCGTCACTTGGCCTGTGGAATCACCTTCCTGTTTCCATGGAAACAGACACGCTTAATGCCACAGTGTGGAACATCCATCAGACAGTGGACATTAAAGAGGAGGTAAAACGTCCTCATCACAAACCTGCCTGAACTAATCCATCCATGTTTGAGTCATCTAGAGATCTCTCCTGGGCCCTAATCAAACCTCCTCCTTATGGTTAGCAGAACGAACCTGTACGAGGCTCCGCCCACAAGTACGAGTCTGTACAAGGCTCTGCCCACAAGTATGAGTCTGTACGACGCTCCGCCCACAAGTACGAGTCTGTACGACGCTCTGCCCACAAGTTTGAGCCTGTACGAGGCTCCGCCCACAAGTACAAGTCTGTACAAGGCTCTGCTCACAAGTACGAGTCTGTACGACGCTCCGCCCACAAGTACGAGTCTGTACAAGGCTCCGCCCACAAGTATGAGCCTCATAATGAAAGTGAAACTGATAAAACATGTTAATACGTTGTTCTGGGTAAATAAAACATTTTCAAAACAACAAAAGGAACACGGAGCCCTGACTATGTGACATGTTACAGTTAATACCCCACAGAAGTGTAATACCCCTCTTTAATACCCCACAGAAGTGTAATAACCCTCTTTAATACCCCACAGAAGTGTAATACCCCTCTTTAATGCCCCACATGAGTTTTGGGGCATCTCTGCGCTCTGAAGCAGTTCTATTGTGATGAAACCTCTTGTGTGTTTTGTGTTAAACTTCTCAACTCGTCCGTTGTCCTTTTGTCTCTGAATTTTCTCAAACGCAGCAAAATGGAGCCGGGGTCAAAGGTCATGCTCAGAGAGGACCCCAAAATGTGCCTCCTCTGCTCCTCGCAGATCTAAACCAGGACTAAACCAGGTCTAAACCAGGACTAAACCAGGTCTAAACCAGGACTAAACCAGGAATAAACCAGGACTAAACCAGGTCTAAACCAGGTCTAAACCAGGTCTAAACAGGACTAAACCAGGTCTAAACCAGGAATAAACCAGGACTAAACCAGGTCTAAACCAGGTCTAATCCACATCTAGACCAGATCTAAACCAGGTCTAAACCAGGACTAAACTAAACCAGGTCTAACCCATGTCAGGTTTTTGGCAGGTGCAGAAGCTGTGGTGAAAACAGAGTAATATCAAAATTTATTGTTTGAAATTGTTGCAGCTTTACAAATACTGAGGAATTCGTCCACAGGGAAATGATTCAAAATGAAAATCCAGAGAAAATCTAACGAACGAGGGAATAAAAAAGTATTTCTGAAAGAGAAAGAGAAACAGGGACAGAGGGAGATTGTGGATTAGTTGTAAAAGGATTAACCGACAACAGGCAAACAAGAGAAACAAGCCGACTGTAGACCAGGACCCGGTTTAGTCCTGGTTCAGTCCTGGTTCAGTCCTGGTTCAGTCCTGGTTTAGTCCTGGTTCAGTCCTGGTTTAGACCTGGTTTAGTCCTGGTTTAATCATGGTTTTGACATGGTTTAGTCCTGGTTTAGTCCTGGTTCAGTCCTGGTTTAGTCCTGGTTCAGTCCTGGTTTAGTCCTGGTTTAGTCCTGGTTCAGTCCTGGTTTAGTCCTGGTTCAGTCCTGGTTCAGTCCTGGTTCAGTCCTGGTTCAGTCCTGGTTTAGTCCTCATTCAGCCCTGGTTTAGTCTTGGTTTAGTCCTGGTTCAGTCCTGGTTCAGTCCTGGTTTAGTCTTGGTTTAGTCCTGGTTCAGTCCCGGTTTTATCTGGGCTCTACAGTCCCTCAGTGCAGTTGGTGTTAGAATGTGGATCTGTCACCGGCCCCAGGGTCACGTGTGCACAGCTACTACAGAAGAACAGCACTTCGATATTTCATAGGGACGTGACAATAACGTAAATCTGGTGATATCGTATCGTCAAAGGTCTCACAATAATATCGTGGAGCATCAGAATATATCGAATCCCAAGTCTCTTTGCTTAAATGAACAGTTCTGATGCAGAAACAGCTAAAAAAAACAGAGGGAACTACATAGACCATGATCCTTTGCTCCGTTTCAGTGCAGACGACATGAAGAAATAACTGTTCTAAGCACTTTGAAATCTTCATTCTTTGGATTAAGTCTTGTGAAGCATTTTTAGAGGAAAAAGGAGCAGATTCACACTCAAAATATTGCAATAAATATGGTACAGTGAGATATTTATGGTGAAAATATCGTGCAGAGAGATTTGGATTTCGTTACGTCCCCGATCTGTGTGTCGTTTGTTTATTCGTTTTTTCAAAATAAGAAAATGGAAAAAAAAAAACTTTTTTCTTCATGATTTGACTCCAAAACCAAAATGAAAAACCTGATCTAAACCAGGTCTAAACCAGGACTAAACCAGGACTAAACCAGGTCTAAACCAAGTCTAAACCTGATCTAAACCAGGTCTAAACCAGGTCTAAACCAGGACTAAACCAGGTCTAAACCAAGTCTAAACCAGGTCTAGACCAGGACTAAACCAAGTCTAAACGAGGTCTAAACCAGGACTAAACCAGGACTGAAACAGGTCATTTTTCGTTTTCTTATTTTTGGTTTTATATTGAAAAACGACACACGGATTCATCCCTAATGACAATAAATGTTGTACCAAATGACTGGTCAAAGCATTTTAGAGTCTTGTTATTATGCAGAATATCGTAATATCGTGAGCTTTCCCACCATATCGCAATAAATATCGTATCGTGAGACTCAGATATCGTTACGTCCCTAATATTTTGTGGTGAATCTGCTCCTTTTTCCTCTAAAAATGCTTCACAAGACTTAATCCAAAGAATGAAGATTTCAAAGTGCTTAGAACAGTTATTTCTTCATGTCGTCCGCACTGAAACGAAGCAAAGAATCATGGTCTATGTAGTTCCCTCTGTTTTTTTTTAGATATTTCTGCATCAGAACTGTTCATTTAAGCAAAAAGACTTGGGATTCGATATATTGTGATGCTCCACGATATTACTGTGAGACCTTTGATGAAACGATATCACCAGATTTACGTTATTGTCACATCCTGAGTGTGGACGTATGAAAAAGAAAACTAAGAAGTTGCGCATAAAAGTGAAGATTTCTGAAATGAAATGTTTTAAAGTCGCTCTCGGTGTTGATGTTTTGTCTGGAAAAGGGGCAGATAATGTAAGATGATTAATCTTTCTGCTCCTTTTCATTAATTTCTTGTCTGTTTCTTGATGTTGTGACACTGTTAAAGTCCTTTTATACTGAAATAAACAAACAAATAAATAAAAATAAAAAATTTTTAAATGTCCTGTATTAAGACAAAACTGACTCCTGTGAGCTCCAATGTCGTTCCCTCCTCAAAAACACGCCTGGAGTTGTGTTTTGTTTCACTCACACAAACTGTTCTCTCTGTTCCACCTCGTGATGTCATCATGTGGTGATACAGGAAGTGCTCCGCTGTGTTTTTAAATTCCACACAGCTTCACTAGAATCCAAACTAGAATCGAACGTCTCTTTTTCTTTGGAATAATCTAATGGCCTGGTTGAAAGTTAAAATGGTCAGAACTCTTCATTTAACCCTCCAAGACCTACGACATCGTACACGATACAGAGGAATATGTTTTCTATAACCGCGCAGAACTTTCTAACCGTAAAAGACAGAAACGTACTTTTTTCCCTCTGAAAGTGCAGACATACAGGTTTCCGTACATTTCTGTGGCTTTATCCTACGTCACACTCACGCTGTGTGATGACGTACGCAAAACAAGTGTCCAATAGGAACTTTGTTTTCCCCAAACTCATGCGCTCCGTCCATTTTGATCGACCCAAACTTGGCCAAAGAGTGAAGTGAGTCAAGATGGTCGACTCCTCTGACTGTGTGTGTTTATAACAAGTGGAGCTCTAAGTGGAGTTTTTTCTCAAATAAATGGCAAATTACACATCTTGGTGACAGGGCTCTACGCTAACTTTTTTTTTCAGGAGCACATGTGCCCCCAAGTTAAAAATTTTAGGAGCACAGAAAAAAAAAGGGGGCACAAATAGGTTTTCATTTTGAACGATTATTACAGTGCACCAACACTGAATAAATTTAATACAAAAAAAATTAATTATGACTGTACTTTTCCTGCATGATCGCAATGTTTTTATAAATATATCTTCATTTTATCTGATTAATATTTAGACTTAAAATAAGCCAAACAAACTGTACTGTACTGAAACACTCTGTGGCCCTTTTGGACCTTCACCCACAGTTTAAGAACCTCTTCTTTAAGAGAACTTCCACTGGCACTTTACACAAAACTGTTTAAAAGTGTAAAAATTGGGTAGGATTTTTAAACCTGCATTTTCAAATTCCTAACTGGAGTTACGTTCTCTTCGTGGTTTTAAAGTGGTATTTAGCCTCTGCACATTTACCAAACAAAATGCACATTGTGAGAAACAGATTTATTTGGCATTTTCTTAAGCAAACTTCAGCCCACATATCGCCTGCTCTGTGCTGTAGGTCTGCTCTGTGCGGACACGGACATAAAATTAATATTGGTGTATTTGATGTGAGGCGGATGGACAGGTGGGATGTTTAACCTGCCCTGTGATGCACGCTGGTACACGAGGCTGCGCGCAGTGGCGGACAAGCTGCGCGCTTGCGGTGCCGCACGGAGTGTCCGCGGGCTCCAGCGCACAGGTCCCGTACACCGGTACAAGTTTCTTGCCGACAGCAGCGGCAGTAATGAAATATGATCGCACTCAGTATTCAGACCTTGAGTCCGTGACAAGACCGAGTCCAAATGCGCTCGAGTCCGAGACAAGACCAAGACAAAGCTCTCGCTTTAGCGGAGGAGGAAGTCCAGCGGCACGGGGGTGTCTGTGAGTGTGGGACAGGTGTGGGTCCTGCTGCGGTGCCGCTCCTCGTTTAAGGTGGGCTTGGGTGTGTTATGAAGCCGAGTTTGTTGTATGAGTGATATCGCCGCACACGTGGAGCTCATATGCTGGGGTCGTGCGCGGTCGGAGGTGTCGTGCCCGGGCACGGTTGGGTTGCGCTCGCGTTGGGCGTGTTGCGCTTTAGGGGCGATCCAGGCTTGGGCACGATTCTGAAGTCCTAGTGTGAGTGCGCCCCTAATGTTTGATACATTTAGAACGTTTAACTTGTCACGTTACGTCTGTGCGCAGCTCCTTATTGTGGCTGCAGAAGCACTCGCACTGGTGCGACTGTTTTGTTTTCCTCGTTCGCACACAGAAATATTTACTCGCAAATGCGAGTGAAATGGGCGCACTGTAGAGCCCTGCTTAAAAGCCCTCCTTTTATTTAAAGGTTTATTTCAGTCCAAATGAACAAATCCAAATGTAATTTCCACCATGGAAATGCAGAAGTGCTGTGGCTCTGACCCTGGACCTGACAGGAGCTGTTTCCAGGACTGGACCAGGAAAGTCATGGAGCGATTACACTTTTTTTTGTTTTTAGGGCAATAAGGAGATTTTTAATTTACTTACAGACTTGATATTTTGCATTTTTGTAGCTGAGGCCCTAAATTAAGTATTTTTATGTCCAAAAAGTTGTTTCTACATGTTTGCTGTGTGTTTTGTATAAAAGAGTGTGAATTTTATTTTCTGTTTTTTTTTGTTTTTTCATCTCTATTTCTGGTCCTGTAGCTTTTATCACAGCCTCATGACACAACTACAGCAACAGGTTGGACTGAACAAAAGGATGTAGAACACTTCATTAGAGGGTAAAAGGGGCAGTTTTAAAAGCAAAATTAAGACAAAAATCCAGGTGAGGAGAAATGTACTAAAACTGCCCTTAGGTCTTCAGGGGTTAAATCTGGAGCAAATACTCTATGGTATAAACCAATTTCCAAATGATCTTTTGAGACTTTGGAATTGAATTATACTTATTATACAAATACCAAAGACATAAAAGTAAATGGCAAAACAGAAACCCGTCTCTTCTGTGGTTTTAATCTGAATAACTGTAAAATTTCGCTTCTACGTCGCTCCTAAACAATGACTCTGTGAGGACATCTCCAAATATCTACATTTTGAAACTTCAAAACGTGTAACGACAGTAAATGCGCTGAATGGAATGGCTTCTAAATTCTAATAACGTTCTAAATTTTCCCGTTTTTCTTTATTTTATTGTGAAAGTTCAAAACTGTACGTGCAATGTAACATTATCTCCCATCGAGAGTTATGTACGTTTCATTATCTAAGTAAATAAAAAGTAAAAATACAAAAAACACCTTCACTAGAATTGTTCGGATCAATTCAGCCTTCATTGCGTATGTATGTTTACCAAAGAAACAAGTACGTTTTCTTTCCTGCGCTCATAAAAGATGAGTTTTGTTTGATTTTTATCTGTAAATAGTTCTGCCGTCTTGTATCTTATTCTATATGTTAATAGTGTTTCGGCAAAATAAGCGCCAAACTTCAGCCTAAACGCCGTCGGTCTGTAGAAGAACTTTGTGTTATGCAGAATTTCTGTGTCTAATCATTGCGAATGATTATGTTAACTGACTGAAGAAATTAAACTAACTAATGAACTTTTATCGATTCAAAATGCGTCTGGATCGATTTTTTTCAGGTGAAAAATCCACATGTTCCATTTACCGTTCTACTGTATTTCATTTTTTTCTCACGAAGGCTTACGTGACCATGATATGAGACGAAATCACAATATACGGTCCTTTGTTTTTGTATCATGGTGTATCATGATATACCGACTCATCATTACGTGTATCATATCGCCAGATTTATGGCAATGCACATTCCTAATCTCTACTGAACTAAAAAGTAGCTGTTAACTTTTAAAAAAGCGACACTTTATGATATCACGAGGTGGAACGAAGCAATTGGAGCCCTTTAAGTGTCCGTGTTTTTTTTTTGTGTTTTTTTTTTTTTGCGGTGACAGGTTGTTGACCCGGCGCGCTCCGCTCTTTGTTACCCCCTGAAAACAGCGCTAATTCCGCACGAGTTTCTGTCTGTTTGACTTTACAAAACAGCGTCAAAACCGCGTAAAAAAGTGCGCGTTTCTTACCCGCTAACTGGTCGGGCTCTGGTGCGCTCTGAGGGTCCAGTCCGCACACCGCGAAGTAGTGCACGAAGCGGCACTGCGCAGCGCTCCAGCCGCTCATGGTGAAGCCCGATCCCGCTACAGACGCCGGGTCATGACCGGAGAGAGCCCGTAGCACGGAGGCGGCCCCGGGGCAGGTCCTGGGACAGGTCCTGGGGCAGGTCCCGGGAGTGTGTGGAGGGTTTTACGCGCTGGAGGAGCCGCGGGTCCCGGGTACAGGCGCTAGTGTTCAGCACGGAGAGGAGCGCCCGAGCCCCGCCTCCAGAGCCCCGCAGGCCCCGCCCCACCGAGCTCCAGCCCGGGACTTTCAAAATAAAACTCTGCTCTCACTATTTCCCCCAAACCATCGAGACCGTTTCCAAAGAGCTTCACAGAGCAGCGCTAAAAAAGTCAGCAGAATTATCTTCTAAACAAAAGGAACTCAGAAAAATTCTAACCGGTTTGACTACTCCAATTTAAGACTTTTTTAAGACCTTTAAGAATTAAGACCAACATCGCAGCCATTACGCAGACGAAAAACACCAGATCCAACTCTAATAATGTCCATTACTCACTGCTTTGAATAACAAAAATACTTAAAATATTCTAAAATCTCATTCAGAACTCATTTATAGTCGTACAGATGCATGGACTCCAAAGACAAAAATCAAGTTATTGAGTGGCCGGTGTGTGTGATCCACACTTTCTACCAGTTGGTCCAAAATGCAGCGGCCAGGGTCCTAACAGGAACTAAAAGACGTGATCACATCAGTCCTGTGTTAAAATCACTTCACTGGCTTCCTGTCGAGTTTAGAATTAAATTCAAAGTTCTCCTTCTGACATACAAAGCCTTAAACAATATGGCCCCATCATATCTTCAGGATGCCATTGTCCCCTATCAGCCAAATAGAGCACTTCGCTCTCAGAATGCAGGATTATTAGTGGTTCCTAGAGTGTCTAAAAGTACAGTGGGGGGGAGAGCCTTCAGTTACCAAGCTCCTGTGTTATGGAATCAACTCCCTGTTGATGTTAAACAGGCACCCACAGTCTCTTTATTTAAGACCAGGCTTAAAACCTTCCTCTTCGGAATAGCTTATGACCAGGTTACTTAGTTGATGTCACTAAGATAAGCTGCCGCAGGAGATAACAAGCTGGGGGAAGTGTGGCAACCTGAGCACTGTCCTCTGTTTCCTCCTTTTTTCTCACCAGCATCACTCACTATGTTCTCATCTGTAGTTTGTTCATTGCTATTCACATGTTGTCCCCTGTCCCACTCCCCCTGTGGAGTGGAACTCTTTCAGACGCCTGATGGCAGCTGGACCTCTCTCCTCCTCCTCGCCTGGCTCCTCCTCTTCGCCTGGCTCCTCCTCCTCGCCTGGCTCCTCCTCCTCGCCCGGCTCCTCCTCCTCGCCCCTCTTCTCCTCCTCCTCTGGCCCACGGGCCTGGACATCTATAGCCTGTCCGTCCATGGGAGTGGATCCCTCCTTCACTGTAGTTCTCCCCGAGGTTTCTTCTTTTTCCCAGGACCCTGGGTTTTTTGGAGTTTTTCCTTGCTGAGAAGGAGGGTCTAAGGACAGGGGATGACTGGACAATGTTTCATTTGCTGCTTTACATGAATGTTGTTTATTCCTGTTTTGATATGTCTGTGTGTATGTTTTACTCATCCATATCTTGGAACGCCCTTAGAGGCTACTGTTGTTGCGATTTTGGGCGCTACAAAATAAATTGAATTGAATTGAATTAAATGACTCTAGATTTAGACAGTGGTTGCCCTTAGTTTTTTTTAATTAGTTTTATTCATTTCATTAATTAAAACAAAACAAAAGCAAATGCAACACACTTGCATCTATACAACTTTAACATAAATATAAATGAAAGGGCACAGAAAGAAGCAAAAGTTTATAACATCTGCCCCTTTTCAACTCAAAATTATATTACAACTCCGATAGGTTGCGCTGCAAACATTTAACAAAAACACAAACAAACATATTATTTTTAAATCAAAGTATTATATCTTTTCATTAATGCCACTTTCACACTTTTCTTAAAATCTTGAATAGACTTTGAAGTTCTATATTCACTAGAGAGAGACTGTTCCACAGACGGACTCTTTGGATTGAGACACTTCGCTCCTTTGGTTTTGTTCTAAATGCAGGTTTAGAAAAAAAAAATAGTTCCTCTTAATTTATAACAACTTTCTCTCTTTTTGAATCTGTTTTGCTGTTTGGTAATGTTTTTTGGTGAGGTTTGTACATAGTTTTGAGGAGGTTATATTCTACCAATTCTTTAAATTTTAACGTTTCTAATTGTATAAATATTGGATTTGCGTGGGGCCTGTAGCCACAGACATTTACGACACGAATGGCATGTTTCTGTATTCTGTATGTAGCGTTATCTCCAGGGGACACATGGATTGTTTTCAAAATCTCTCTCTTAAATTTGGATTTGGTAAACATGATTTTTTTTAGATATCTTCAGCTCCGTCACCATTTTGAAAAGGAAGTGCAAAGTGCTCTGACTGGAAGACTCTCTAACTTAATTCAAATTATAGTATTTTTCGGAGTACAAGTTGTTAAGTTTTTTGCAGGGTTTGGGTGGTTCCTGTGACTTATATTTTACATTTTTCACACTGACAGTCCATAGACCAAATATGTGAATCAAAAATGAAAAAGCTAATTAAAAAGAAAAGAGTTGTTTTTTCGTTTTCTTATTTTTGGTTCTATATTGAAAAATGAACAAACGAACGATACATGGATTCTTCTCTATTGGGTTGTTTTTATTACTATAACTTCTATAACTCGCCTTTCAAGATGAAATGTCAGTCCTTGGTCTCTGATTTTGTAAAATAAATTTCCCCCAAAAAGTGCGACTTATATGTTTTTTTCTTCTTCATTGTGCATTTTTTAGCTAGTGTGACTTATACTCCAAAAAATACAGTAGATATTTATAACGGATCCAGTAGCAAAAATATTGCAAGCAAAATTTATAAGGGTTTAGGTCAGTGGTTCTCAACCTTGTTGGAGGCACTGAACCCCATTAGTTTCATCTGCGCATTCACTGAACCTTCTTAATTGGAAAAATAAAATATGTTTTCTTCAAATTCAAAACATATACATATATATACATATATATACATATATATATACATATATACATATACATATATATATACATATATATATACATATATACACATATATACACATATATACACATATATACCAGAGGCCTGGGAGCTTGAGAGTTCTGCGCAGTATCTTTGCTGTTCCCAGTACTGCACTTTTCTGGACTGAGATGTCTGTTGTCCTTCCTGGGATCTGCTGCAACCACTCATCCAGTTTGGGGGTCACGGCCCCGAGTGCTCCGATCACCACAGGCACCACCGATGCTTTCACCTTCCAGGTCCTCTCCAGCTCTTCTTTGAGCCCCTGGTATTTCTCTAGTTTCTCGTGTTCCTTTTTCCTGACATTGCCATCGCTCGGTATTGCAATGTCCACCACCACGGCTTTGTTCTCTCGCTTATCCAGAACCACTCTGTCTGGTTAGTTCACCATCACCATTCTGTCAGTCTGTATTTGGAAGTCCCACAGGATCTTGGCTCATTCTCCACCACCTTTGGAGGTGTTGCCCACCTTGATCCTGGGGTTTCCAGCCCGTACTCTGCACAGATGTTTCTGTACACTATGCCCGCTACTTGGTTATGTCGCTCCATGTACGCTTTCCCTGCAGCATCTTACACCTGCAGTTATGTGCTGGACTGTCTCAGGCACTTCTTGGTGGTGTGGTAGATCTGGGCCTTTATTGCTCGGGTGCTCAAGGCTCCTGTGCAGCCAGGATGAGTGCCTCCGTGCTGTCCTTCAGACCAGCCCTCTCCAGCCATTGGTAGAATTTCTTGATATGAGCCACTTCAGTTATGTTCCGGTGGTACGCCCCATGTAGGGGTTTTGTCCTGCCATGATGGTCCCTCCAGCACCTCTTCCTCTGCGCCCCACTGTCTGAGACATTCTCTGATCATGTCATCTGGGCCTTGTCACTGATGTACTTGTGGAGCTTGGATGTTTCATCCTGGACAGTGGTTCCCACACTCACTAGTCCTCGGCCTCCTTCCTTCCGGCTCGTGTACAGTCTCAGGGTGCTGGACTTGGGATGGAACCCTCCATGCAGGTCAGGAGCTTTCGTGTCTTAACATCCGTGGTCTGTATCTCCTCCTTTGGCCAACTTATGATTCCTGCTGGGTATCTGATCACTGGCAGGGCATAGCTGTTTATATATATATATATATATATATATATATATATATATATATATATATATATATATATATATATATATATATATATATATATATATATATATATATATATATATATATATATATTATTGGTGCACACATGTGAATCCATATTGCACATATTCGTCTGACCACTTTCTTTTTTTGCTTGACACAATTCGTATGAAGAGAAAATATTAAGAAAGAAATTACACGACGTACCATCACAACAGTCACAAACTATTGCACTCACAAAATTTCCTGCAGCCAATAACGGCCAAACGGGGCGAGTCATCACCAATCATATGAGTCTGACCCTGAACCCCTGAGACTGACTCACCGAACCCCTGGGGTTCGATCAAACCAGGTTAAGAACCACTGGTTTAAGGTCATTGGACAATGAGACACATGTGAAATATCAATGGGATAAAGATTTGGCAATTGTAATCCCAGAGGAGCTCTGGTTGGAGGGTTGAAAATCTCAAGGCCTGGAGAGATTTTAGTTGGAAGAGCTTGGCCCGCCTTTTTTATCACCCTTGTCCACAAGTCAGAGATTTTGGCTCCTCAATGCCCCTGCTCACTCTTATGTAACAGATAATACTCCCTACAACTGTACAACTCACCTTTATGTAACAGATAATACGCTAAGTCTGAGCCTGTTTCCAGTGGTACGAGTGTGCACTCTGCTGGACGAACAGAGGAACTTCAGGATCTCATCGTCCCGGGACTGACTCAGTTCTGACAGACGTTTTTTTTTTTTTTCAGATACCAGCAGGTAGCAAACCCCCGACCAGAAAAATTACATAAACCCTTAAACTGTACCTCATGTGTCTCTCCCCAGTTCAGATTATTGTAAAATCCACTTTCGAGGTAAAAAAAAAAACAAGTCCGCTGTGTCCCATCTGCATCTGATTATAAGAGCATTTTGCTGTCTGAGGATCAGGAAGAGCGTCTTAGCGTGCTAGTTGTTGAAGGAAAAACTCCGCTCTAGTGTCTGAAAGTTGTGAAAAGTGCTGATAAACTCATCTCGCTGAATAATAAAGATGTTTTGAAGGCATAAATTCAGCGAGGAAGAACTTTGGACCACTGCAAACGGTTTTAAAGGAACTAGTTTTGCTTTTCGCGTTTTTAAGACAGAAAAACAGTTTCCGTTTGGTTCTCCTTTTGGCTGCAGCTGCTTGGACTTCCTCGTTTGGACTGCAGATGGCGCTGTTGTCGCTCTCTACAGTAACTCTGGGGACACATGGATAATGTTCTTTTAATTTTGCAATTAGAGTAAACGAGTACCGTATTTTCCGGAGTATAAGTCGCACCAGCCAAAAAATGCACAATGAAGAAAAGAAAAACATATAAAAGTCGCACTTTTGGGGAAATTCATTTGATCAAATCAGACTCCAAGAACAGACATTTCATCTTAAAGGCGAGTTATAGAAATACCAAAAGAACAGAGAAGAACAGGCTGAACATGTGTCTGGTTTGTTCACATCACATATGAACAGTTCTTCACAAAACTAGAGCAGAAACAACAGAACAAGTTTACCAAACTCTCCATCTCGCTCCAAATCACTAAATCCACTGAATTCTTCATCCTCGGTGTCACTTCTGAGTAACTCCACCAACTCCAGATAAATCCAGCCTTTAGCCGCAATGAACTTTTGTTTTCTTCATTTCAGTTTGAGTTTCCTTCACTTTTCTCCATCAAACACAAGTTTCTCTCACTTCAAACTTTCTTTCTGCTGCTCGTTTGCTCCTCTCTTCCTCCGTTCAGTATAAACACAGTAATAATGTGTTTAATGCAGCTTTAAACATTTGTTTAGTTTTACAGAAACTAAACTTAAATCCTGGATTAAGCGGTAGATGATGGATGGATGGATGGATAAACCAGGACTAAACAAGGACTAAACAAAGACTAAACCAGGACTAAACCAGGACTAAACCAGGACTAAACCAAGACTAAATCAGGACTAAACAAAGACTAAACCAAGACTAAACCAGGACTAAACAGACACTAAACCAGGACTAAACCAGGACTAAACCAAAACTAAACCAGGACTAAACCAGTACTAAACCAGGACTAAACCAAGACTAAACCAGGACTAAACAAAGACTAAACCAAAACTAAACCAGGACTAAATCAGGACTAAACAAAGACTAAACCAAGACTGAACCAAGACTAAACCAGGACTAAACCAGGACTAAACAAAGACTAAAAAAAGACTAAACCAGGACTAAACCAAGACTAAACCAGGACTAAACAAAGACTAAACCAGGACAAAACCAGGACTAAACCAGGAATAAACCAGGACTAAACCAAGACTAAAATAGGACTAAACAAAGACTAAACCAGGACTAAACCAGGACTAAACCAGGACTAAACCAAGATTAAGCAAAGACTAAACCAGGACTAAACCAGGACTAAACAAAGACTAAACCAGGACTAAACCAGGACTAAAGCAGGACTAAACAGGACTAAACAAAGACTAAACCAGGACTAAACCAGGACTAAATCAGGACTAAACAAAGACTAAAACAGGACTAAACCAGGACTAAACCAAGACAAAACCAGGACTAAACCAGGACTAAACAAAGACTAAACCAGGACTAAAACAGGATTAAACCAGGACTAAACCAGGACCAAACCAGGACTGAACCAGGACTAAACCAGAAATAAGGAAAGACTAAACCAGGACTAAACCAGGGCTAAACAAAGACTAAAACAGGACTAAACCATGACTAAACCAAGACCAAACCAGGACTAAACCAGGACTAAACCAGGACTAACCCAGGACCAAACCAGGACTGGACCAGGACTAAACCAGGACTAAGCAAAGACTGAACCAGGACTAAACCAAGACTAAACCAGGACAAAACCAGGACAAAACCAGGACTGAACAGGACTAAACAAAGACTAAACCGGACTAAACCAGGACTAAACCAGTACTAAACCAGGACTAAACCAAGACTAAACCAGGACTAAACAAAGACTAAACCAAGACTAAACCAGGACTAAATCAGGACTAAACAAAGACTAAACCAAGACTGAACCAAGACTAAACCAGGACTAAACAAAGACTAAATAAAGACTAAAAAAAGACTAAACCAGGACTAAACCAAGACTAAACCAGGACTAAACAAAGACTAAACCAGGACAAAACCAGGACTAAACCAGGACTAAACCAGGAATAAACCAAGACTAAACCAAGACTAAAACAGGACTAAACAAAGACTAAACCAAGACTAAACCAGGACTAAACCAGGACTAAACCAGGACTAAACCAAGATTAAGCAAAGACTAAACCAGGACTAAACCAGTACTAAACCAGGACTAAACAAAGACTAAACCAGGACTAAACCAGGACTAAACCAGGACTAAAGCAGGACTAAACAGGACTAAACAAAGACTAAACCAGGACTAAACCAAGACTAAATCAGGACAAAACAAAGACTAAAACAGGACTAAACCAGGACTAAACCAGGACTAAACCAAGACAAAACCAGGACTAAACCAGGACTAAACAAAGACTAAACCAGGACTAAAACAGGATTAAACCAGGACTAAACCAGGACCAAACCAGGACTGAACCAGGACTAAACCAGAACTAAGGAAAGACTAAACGAGGACTAAACCAGGGCTAAACAAAGACTAAAACAGGACTAAACCATGATTAAACCAAGACCAAACCAGGACTAAACTAGGACTAAACCAGGACTAACCCAGGACCAAACCAGGACTGGACCAGGACTAAACCAGGACTAAGCAAAGACAAAACCAGGACTAAACCAAGACTAAACCAGGACAAAACCAGGACAAAACCAGGACTGAACAGGACTAAACAAAGACTAAACCGGACTAAACCAGGACTAAACCATGACTAAACCAGGACTAAAACAGGACTAAACCAAGACAAAACCAGGACTATACCAGGACTAAACCAAAACTAAACCAGGACTAAGCCAGGACCAAATCAGGACTGAATCAGGACTAAACCAGGAGTAAGCAAAGACTAAACCAGGACTAAACCAGGACTAAACCAAGACTAAATCAAGACTAAACAAAGACTAAACCAAGACTAAACCAGGACTAAACAGACACTAAACCAGGACTAAACCAGGACTAAACCAAAACTAAACCAAAACTAAACCAGGACTAAACCAGTACTAAACCAGGACTAAACCAAGACTAAACCAGGACTAAACAAAGACTAAACCAAGACTAAACCAGGACTAAATCAGGACTAAACAAAGACTAAACCAAGACTGAACCAAGACTAAACCAGGACTAAACCAGGACTAAACAAAGACTAAACCAGGACAAAACCAGGACTAAACCAGGACTAAACCAGGAATAAACCAGGACTAAACCAAGACTAAAACAGGACTAAACAAAGACTAAACCAAGACTAAACCAGGACTAAACCAGGACTAAACCAGGACTAAACCAAGATTAAGCAAAGACTAAACCAGGACTAAACCAGGACTAAACAAAGACTAAACCAGGACTAAACCAGGACTAAACCAGGACTAAAGCAGGACTAAACAGGACTAAACAAAGACTAAACCAGGACTAAACCAGGACTAAATCAGGACTAAACAAAGACTAAAACAGGACTAAACCAGGACTAAACCAGGACTAAACCAAGACAAAACCAGGACTAAACCAGGACTAAACAAAGACTAAACCAGGACTAAAACAGGATTAAACCAGGACTAAACCAGGACCAAACCAGGACTGAACCAGGACTAAACCAGAAATAAGGAAGACTAAACCAGGACTAAACCAGGGCTAAACAAAGACTAAAACAGGACTAAACCATGACTAAACCAAGACTGGACCAGGACTAAACCAGGACTAAGCAAAGACTAAACCAGGACGAAACCAAGACTAAACCAGGACAAAACCAGGACAAAACCAGGACTGAACAGGACTAAACAAAGACTAAACCGGACTAAACCAGGACTAAACCAGTACTAAACCAGGACTAAACCAAGACTAAACCAGGACTAAACAAAGACTAAACCAAGACTAAACCAGGACTAAATCAGGACTAAACAAAGACTAAACAAAGACTGAACCAAGACTAAACCAGGACTAAACCAGGACTAAATAAAGACTAAAAAAAGACTAAACCAGGACTAAACCAAGACTAAACCAGGACTAAACAAAGACTAAACCAGGACAAAACCAGGACTAAACCAGGACTAAACCAGGAATAAACCAGGACTAAACCAAGACTAAAACAGGACTAAACAAAGACTAAACCAAGACTAAACCAGGACTAAACCAAGACTAAACCAAGATTAAGCAAAGACTAAACCAGGACTAAACCAGTACTAAACCAGGACTAAACAAAGACTAAACCAGGACTAAACCAGGACTAAAGCAGGACTAAACAGGACTAAACAAAGACTAAACCAGGACTAAACCAGGACTAAACCAGGACTAAACCAAGACAAAACCAGGACTAAACCAGGACTAAACAAAGACTAAACCAGGACTAAAACAGGATAAAACCAGGACTAAACCAGGACCAAACCAGGACTGAACCAGGACTAAACCAGAACTAAGGAAAGACTAAACCAGGACTAAACCAAGGCTAAACAAAGACTAAAACAGGACTAAACCATGACTAAACCAAGACGAAACCAGGACTAAACTAGGACTAAAACAGGACTAACCCAGGACCAAACCAGGACTGGACCAGGACTAAACCAGGACTAAGCAAAGACTAAACCAAGACTAAACCAAGACTAAACCAGGACAAAACTAGGACAAAACCAGGACTGAACAGGACTAAACAAAGACTAAACCGGACTAAACCAGGACTAAACCATGACTAAACCAGGACTAAAACAGGACTAAACCAAGACAAAACCAGG
Source organism: Odontamblyopus lacepedii (assembly GCA_034769755.1). Lineage (NCBI taxonomy): Eukaryota > Metazoa > Chordata > Actinopteri > Gobiiformes > Gobiidae > Odontamblyopus > Odontamblyopus lacepedii. Next base: position 36,972,810 of record CM068344.1, on the reverse strand, counting down.
ACTATACCAGGACTAAACCAAAACTAAACCAGGACTAAACCAGGACCAAATCAGGACTGAATCAGGACTAAACCAGGAGTAAGCAAAGACTAAACCAGGACTAAACCAGGACTAAACCAAGACTAAATCAGGACTAAACAAAGTCTAAACCAAGACTAAACCAGGACTAAACAGACACTAAACCAGGACTAAACCAGGACTAAACCAGGACTAAACCAAAACTAAACCAAAACTAAACCAGGACTAAACCAGTACTAAACCAGGACTAAACCAAGACTAAACCAGGACTAAACAAAGACTAAACCAAGACTAAACCAGGACTAAATCAGGACTAAACAAAGACTAAACCAAGACTGAACCAAGACTAAACCAGGACTAAACCAGGACTAAACAAAGACTAAAAAAAGACTAAACCAGGACTAAACCAAGACTAAACCAGGACTAAACAAAGACTAAACCCGGACAAAACCAGGACAAAACCAGGACTAAACCAGGAATAAACCAGGACTAAACCAAGACTAAAACAGGACTAAACAAAGACTAAACCAAGACTAAACCAGGACTAAACCAGGACTAAACCAGGACTAAACCAAGATTAAGCAAAGACTAAACCAGGACTAAACCAGGACTAAACCAGGACTAAACAAAGACTAAACCAGGACTAAACCAGGACTAAAGCAGGACTAAACAGGACTAAACAAAGACTAAACCAGGACTAAACCAGGACTAAATCAGGACTAATCAAAGACTAAAACAGGACTAAACCAGGACTAAACCAGGACTAAACCAAGACAAAACCAGGACTAAACCAGGACTAAACAAAGACTAAACCAGGACTAAAACAGGATTAAACCAGGACTAAACCAGGACCAAACCAGGACTGAACCAGGACTAAACCAGAACTAAGGAAAGACTAAACCAGGACTAAACCAGGGCTAAACAAAGACTAAAACAGGACTAAACCATGACTAAACCAAGACCAAACCAGGACTAAACCAGGACTAACCCAGGACCAAACCAGGACTGGACCAGGACTAAACCAGGACTAAGCAAAGACTAAACCAGGACTAAACCAAGACTAAACCAGGACAAAACCAGGACAAAACCAGGACTGAACAGGACTAAACAAAGACTAAACCGGACTAAACCAGGACTAAACCAGGACTAAAACAGGACTAAACCAAGACAAAACCAGGACTATACCAGGACTAAACCAAAACTAGACCAGGACTAAGCCAGGACCAAACCAGGACTGAACCAGGACTAAACCAGGAGTAAGCAAAGACTAAACCAGGACTAAACCAGGACTAACCAAAGACTAAACCAGGACTAAACCAGGACTAAACCAAGACTAAACCAGGACTAAGCCAGGACCAAACCAGGACTGAACCAGGACTAAACCAGGACTAAGCAAAGACTAAACCAGGACTAAACCAGGACTAATCAAAGACTAAACCAGGATTAAACCAGGACTAAAGCAGGACTAAACCAGGAGTAAAACAAGACTAAACCAGGATGAAACCAGGACCAAACCAGGACTGAACCAGGACTAAACCAAGACTAAACCAGGATGAAACCAGGACCAAACCAGGACTGAACCAGGACTAAACCAGGACTAAGCCAAGACTAAACAAAGACTAAACCAGGACTAAACCAGGACTAAACCAGGAATAAACCAGGACTAAGCCAAGACTAAACAAAGACTAAACCAGGACTAAACCAGGACTAAACCAGGACTGAACCAGGACTAAACCAGGACTAAGCCAAGACTAAACAAAGACTAAACCAGGTCTAAACCAAGACTAAACAAAGACTAAACCAGGACTAAACCAGGACTAAAGCAAGACTAAACCAGGACAAAACAAGGAATAAACCAAGACTAAACCAGTACTAAACCGAGTCTAAACCAGGACTAAACCGAGACTAAACCAGGACTAAACCAGGACTAAACAAAGACTAAACCAGGAATAAACCAAGACTAAACCAGCACTAAACCGAGTCTAAACCAGGACTAAACCGAGACTAAACCAGGACTAAACCAGGACTAAACAAAGACTAAACCAGGACTAAAGCAAGACTAAACCAGGACAAAACAAGGAATAAACCAAGACTAAACCAGTACTAAACCCAGTCTAAACCAGGACTAAACCGAGACTAAACCAGGACTAAACCAGGACTAAACAAAGACTAAACCAGGACTAAACCAGGACTAATCCAGGACTAAACCAGGACTAAACCAGGACTAAACCAAGACTAAATCAGGACTAAACAAAGACTAAACCAGGACTAAACCAAGACTAAACCAGGACTAAACCAGGACTAAGCCAGGACCAAACCAGGACTGAACCAGGACTAAACCAGGACTAAGCAAAGACTAAACCAGGACTAAACCAGGACTAAACAAAGACTAAACCAGGATTAAACCAGGACTAAACCAGGACTAAACCAAGAGTAAAACAAGACTAAACCAGGATGAAACCAGGACCAAACCAGGACTGAACCAGGACTAAACCAAGACTAAACCAGGATGAAACCAGGACCAAACCAGGACTGAACCAGGACTAAACCAGGACTAAGCCACGACTAAACAAAGACTAAACCAGGACTAAACCAGGACTAAACCAGGAATAAACCAGGACTAAGCCAAGACTAAACAAAGACTAAACCAGGACTAAACCAGGACTAAACCAGGACTGAACCAGGACTAAACCAGGACTAAGCCAAGACTAAACAAAGACTAAAGCAGGTCTAAACCAAGACTAAACAAAGACTAAACCAAAACTAGACCAGGACTAAGCTAGGACCAAACCAGGACTGAACCAGTACTAAACCGAGTCTAAACCAGGACTAAACCAGGACTAAACCAGGACTAAACCGAGACTAAACCAGGACTAAACCAGGACTAAACAAACACTAAACCAGGACTAAACCAAGACTAAATCAGGACTAAACAAAGACTAAACCAGGACTAAACAGAGACTAAACCAGGACTAAACCAGGACTAAACAAAGACTAAACCAGGACTAAAGCAAGACTAAACCAGGACAAAACAAGGAATAAACCAAGACTAAACCAGTACTAAACCGAGTCTAAACCAGGACTAAACCGAGACTAAACCAGGACTAAACCAGGACTAAACAAAGACTAAACCAGGACTAATCCAGGACTAAACAACGACTAAACCAGGACTAAACCAGGACTAAACCAGGACTAAACCAAGACTAAATCAGGACTAAACAAAGACTAAACCAAGACTAAACCAGGACTAAACAGACACTAAACCAGGACTAAACCAGGACTAAACCAAAACTAAACCAGGACTAAACCAGTACTAAACCAGGACTACTTCTGAGTAACTCCACCAACTCCAGATAAATCCAGCCTTTAGCCGCAATGAACTTTTGTTTTCTTCATTTCAGTTTGAGTTTCCTTCACTTTTCTCCATCAAACACAAGTTTCTCTCACTTCAAACTTTCTTTCTGCTGCTCGTTTGCTCCTTTCTTCCTCCGTTCAGTATAAACACAGTAATAATGTGTTTAATGCAGCTTTAAACATTTGTTTAGTTTTACAGAAACTAAACTTAAATCCTGGATTAAGCGGTAGATGATGGATGGATGGATGGATAAACCAGGACTAAACAAGGACTAAACAAAGACTAAACCAGGACTAAACCAGGACTAAACAAAGACTAAACCAAGACTAAACCAGGACTAAACAGACACTAAACCAGGACTAAACCAGGACTAAACCAAAACTAAACCAGGACTAAACCAGTACTAAACCAGGACTAAACCAAGACTAAACCAGGACTAAACAAAGACTAAACCAAAACTAAACCAGGACTAAATCAGGACTAAACAAAGACTAAACCAAGACTGAACCAAGACTAAACCAGGACTAAACCAGGACTAAACAAAGACTAAAAAAAGACTAAACCAGGACTAAACCAAGACTAAACCAGGACTAAACAAAGACTAAACCAGGACAAAACCAGGACTAAACCAGGAATAAACCAGGACTAAACCAAGACTAAAATAGGACTAAACAAAGACTAAACCAGGACTAAACCAGGACTAAACCAGGACTAAACCAAGATTAAGCAAAGACTAAACCAGGACTAAACCAGGACTAAACAAAGACTAAACCAGGACTAAACCAGGACTAAAGCAGGACTAAACAGGACTAAACAAAGACTAAACCAGGACTAAACCAGGACTAAATCAGGACTAAACAAAGACTAAAACAGGACTAAACCAGGACTAAACCAAGACAAAACCAGGACTAAACCAGGACTAAACAAAGACTAAACCAGGACTAAAACAGGATTAAACCAGGACTAAACCAGGACCAAACCAGGACTGAACCAGGACTAAACCAGAAATAAGGAAAGACTAAACCAGGACTAAACCAGGGCTAAACAAAGACTAAAACAGGACTAAACCATGACTAAACCAAGACCAAACCAGGACTAAACCAGGACTAAACCAGGACTAACCCAGGACCAAACCAGGACTGGACCAGGACTAAACCAGGACTAAGCAAAGACTAAACCAGGACTAAACCAAGACTAAACCAGGACAAAACCAGGACAAAACCAGGACTGAACAGGACTAAACAAAGACTAAACCGGACTAAACCAGGACTAAACCAGTACTAAACCAGGACTAAACCAAGACTAAACCAGGACTAAACAAAGACTAAACCAAGACTAAACCAGGACTAAATCAGGACTAAACAAAGACTAAACCAAGACTGAACCAAGACTAAACCAGGACTAAACCAGGACTAAATAAAGACTAAAAAAAGACTAAACCAGGACTAAACAAAGACTAAACCAAGACTAAACCAGGACTAAACCAGGACTAAAGCAGGACTAAACAGGACTCAACAAAGACTAAACCAAGACTAAACCAGGACTAAACCAGGACTAAAGCAGGACTAAACAGGACTAAACAAAGACTAAACCAGGACTAAACCAGGACTAAACCAAGATTAAGCAAAGACTAAACCAGGACTAAACCAGTACTAAACCAGGACTAAACAAAGACTAAACCAGGACTAAACCAGGACTAAACCAGGACTAAACCAGGACTAAAGCAGGACTAAACCAGGACTAAACCAGGACTAAACAAAGACTAAACCAGGACTAAAACAGGATTAAACCAGGACTAAACCAGGACCAAACCAGGACTGAACCAGGACTAAACCAGAACTAAGGAAAGACTAAACGAGGACTAAACCAGGGCTAAACAAAGACTAAAACAGGACTAAACCATGATTAAACCAAGACCAAACCAGGACTAAACTAGGACTAAACCAGGACTAACCCAGGACCAAACCAGGACTGGACCAGGACTAAACCAGGACTAAGCAAAGACTAAACCAGGACTAAACCAAGACTAAACCAGGACAAAACCAGGACAAAACCAGGACTGAACAGGACTAAACAAAGACTAAACCGGACTAAACCAGGACTAAACCATGACTAAACCAGGACTAAAACAGGACTAAACCAAGACAAAACCAGGACTATACCAGGACTAAACCAAAACTAAACCAGGACTAAGCCAGGACCAAATCAGGACTGAATCAGGACTAAACCAGGAGTAAGCAAAGACTAAACCAGGACTAAACCAGGACTAAACCAAGACTAAATCAGGACTAAACAAAGACTAAACCAAGACTAAACCAGGACTAAACAGACACTAAACCAGGACTAAACCAGGACTAAACCAAAACTAAACCAAAACTAAACCAGGACTAAACCAGTACTAAACCAGGACTAAACCAAGACTAAACCAGGACTAAACAAAGACTAAACCAAGACTAAACCAGGACTAAATCAGGACTAAACAAAGACTAAACCAAGACTGAACCAAGACTAAACCAGGACTAAACCAGGACTAAACAAAGACTAAACCAGGACAAAACCAGGACTAAACCAGGACTAAACCAGGAATAAACCAGGACTAAACCAAGACTAAAACAGGACTAAACAAAGACTAAACCAAGACTAAACCAGGACTAAACCAGGACTAAACCAGGACTAAACCAAGATTAAGCAAAGACTAAACCAGGACTAAACCAGGACTAAACAAAGACTAAACCAGGACTAAACCAGGACTAAAGCAGGACTAAACAGGACTAAACAAAGACTAAACCAGGACTAAACCAGGACTAAATCAGGACTAAACAAAGACTAAAACAGGACTAAACCAGGACTAAACCAGGACTAAACCAAGACAAAACCAGGACTAAACCAGGACTAAACAAAGACTAAACCAGGACTAAAACAGGATTAAACCAGGACTAAACCAGGACCAAACCAGGACTGAACCAGGACTAAACCAGAAATAAGGAAAGACTAAACCAGGACTAAACCAGGGCTAAACAAAGACTAAAACAGGACTAAACCATGACTAAACCAAGACCAAACCAGGACTAAACTAGGACTAAACCAGGACTAACCCAGGACCAAACCAGGACTGGACCAGGACTAAACCAGGACTAAGCAAAGACTAAACCAGGACTAAACCAAGACTAAACCAGGACAAAACCAGGACAAAACCAGGACTGAACAGGACTAAACAAAGACTAAACCGGACTAAACCAGGACTAAACCAGTACTAAACCAGGACTAAACCAAGACTAAACCAGGACTAAACAAAGACTAAACCAAGACTAAACCAGGACTAAATCAGGACTAAACAAAGACTAAACCAAGACTGAACCAAGACTAAACCAGGACTAAACCAGGACTAAATAAAGACTAAAAAAAGACTAAACCAGGACTAAACCAAGACTAAACCAGGACTAAACAAAGACTAAACCAGGACAAAACCAGGACTAAACCAGGACTAAACCAGGAATAAACCAGGACTAAACCAAGACTAAAACAGGACTAAACAAAGACTAAACCAAGACTAAACCAGGACTAAACCAAGACTAAACCAAGATTAAGCAAAGACTAAACCAGGACTAAACCAGTACTAAACCAGGACTAAACAAAGACTAAACCAGGACTAAACCAGGACTAAAGCAGGACTAAACAGGACTAAACAAAGACTAAACCAGGACTAAACCAGGACTAAACCAGGACTAAACCAAGACAAAACCAGGACTAAACCAGGACTAAACAAAGACTAAACCAGGACTAAAACAGGATAAAACCAGGACTAAACCAGGACCAAACCAGGACTGAACCAGGACTAAACCAGAACTAAGGAAAGACTAAACCAGGACTAAACCAAGGCTAAACAAAGACTAAAACAGGACTAAACCATGACTAAACCAAGACGAAACCAGGACTAAACTAGGACTAAACCAGGACTAACCCAGGACCAAACCAGGACTGGACCAGGACTAAACCAGGACTAAGCAAAGACTAAACCAAGACTAAACCAAGACTAAACCAGGACAAAACCAGGACAAAACCAGGACTGAACAGGACTAAACAAAGACTAAACCGGACTAAACCAGGACTAAACCATGACTAAACCAGGACTAAAACAGGACTAAACCAAGACAAAACCAGGACTATACCAGGACTAAACCAAAACTAAACCAGGACTAAACCAGGACCAAATCAGGACTGAATCAGGACTAAACCAGGAGTAAGCAAAGACTAAACCAGGACTAAACCAGGACTAAACCAAGACTAAATCAGGACTAAACAAAGACTAAACCAAGACTAAACCAGGACTAAACAGGACTAAACAAAGACTAAACCAGGACTAAACCAGGACTAAACCAAAACTAAACCAAAACTAAACCAGGACTAAACCAGTACTAAACCAGGACTAAACCAAGACTAAACCAGGACTAAACAAAGACTAAACCAAGACTAAACCAGGACTAAATCAGGACTAAACAAAGACTAAACCAAGACTGAACCAAGACTAAACCAGGACTAAACCAGGACTAAACAAAGACTAAAAAAAGACTAAACCAAGACTAAACCAGGACTAAACAAAGACTAAACCCGGACAAAACCAGGACAAAACCAGGACTAAACCAGGAATAAACCAGGACTAAACCAAGACTAAAACAGGACTAAACAAAGACTAAACACAGCCTAAACCAGGACTAAACCAGGACTAAACCAGGACTAAACCAAGATTAAGCAAAGACTAAACCAGGACTAAACCAGGACTAAACCAGGACTAAACAAAGACTAAACCAGGACTAAACCAGGACTAAAGCAGGACTAAACAGGACTAAACAAAGACTAAACCAGGACTAAACCAGGACTAAATCAGGACTAATCAAAGACTAAAACAGGACTAAACCAGGACTAAACCAGGACTAAACCAAGACAAAACCAGGACTAAACCAGGACTAAACAAAGACTAAACCAGGACTAAAACAGGATTAAACCAGGACTAAACCAGGACCAAACCAGGACTGAACCAGGACTAAACCAGAACTAAGGAAAGACTAAACCAGGACTAAACCAGGGCTAAACAAAGACTAAAACAGGACTAAACCATGACTAAACCAAGACCAAACCAGGACTAAACCAGGACTAACCCAGGACCAAACCAGGACTGGACCAGGACTAAACCAGGACTAAGCAAAGACTAAACCAGGACTAAACCAAGACTAAACCAGGACAAAACCAGGACAAAACCAGGACTGAACAGGACTAAACAAAGACTAAACCGGACTAAACCAGGACTAAACCAGGACTAAAACAGGACTAAACCAAGACAAAACCAGGACTATACCAGGACTAAACCAAAACTAAACCAGGACTAAACCAGGACCAAATCAGGACTAAACCAGGACTAAACCAAGATTAAGCAAAGACTAAACCAGGACTAAACCAGGACTAAACAAAGACTAAACCAGGACTAAACCAGGACTAAACCAGGACTAAACCAGGACTAAACCAGGACTAAACCAGGACTAAACCAGGACTAAACCAGGACTAAACAAAGACTAAACCAGGACTAAACCAGGACTAAACCAAGACTAAACCAGGACTAAACCAGGACTAAACAAAGACTTGACCAGGACTAAAACAGGATTAAACCAGGACTAAACCAGGACTAAACCAGGACTGAACCAGGACTAAACCAAGACTAAACCAGGATGAATCCAGGACTAAACCAGGACTAAACCAGGACTAAACCAGGACTAAACCAGGACTAAACAAAGACTAAACCAGGACTAAACCAGGACTAAACCAGGACTAAACCAGGACTAAACCAGGACTAAACAAAGACTAAACCAGGACTAAACCAGGACTAAACCAGGACTGAACCAGGACTAAACCAGGACTAAGCCAAGACTAAACAAAGACTAAACCAAGACTAAACCATGAACTAAAGAAAGACTAAACCAGGACTAAACCAGGAACTAAACCAAGACTAAACCAGGACTAAACAAGGTCTAAACCAGGACTAAACCAGGATTAAACCAGGACTAAACCAGGACTAAACCAGAAACTAAACCAGGACTAAACCAGGACTAAACAAAGACTAAACCAGGACTAAACCAAGAATAAACCAGGACTAAACCAGGACTAAACCAGGACTAAACCAGGACTAAACCAGGACTAAACCAGGACTAAACCAAGACTAAACCAGGACAAAACCAGGACAAAACCAGGACTGAACAGGACTAAACAAAGACTAAACCGGACTAAACCAGGACTAAACCAGGACTAAACCAGGACTAAACCAGGACTAAACCAGGACTAAACAAAGACTAAACCAGGACTAAACCAAAACTAAACCAGGTCTAAACCAGGACTAAACCAGGACTAAACCAAGACTAAATCAGGACTAAACAAAGACTAAACCAGGACTAAACCAAGACTAAACCAGGACTAAACCAGGACTAAGCCAGGACCAAACCAGGACTGAACCAGGACTAAACCAGGACTAAGCAAAGACTAAACCAGGACTAAACCAGGACTAAACCAGGACTAAACCAGGACTAAACCAGGACTAAACCAGGACTAAACCAAGACTAAAACAAGACTAAGCCAGGACTAAACCAGGACTAAACCAGGACTAAACCAGGACTAAACCAAGACTAAACCAGGACTAAGCCAGGACCAAACCAGGACTGAACCAGGACTAAACCAGGACTAAGCCAAGACTAAACAAAGACTAAACCAGGACTAAACTATGACTAAACCAGGACTAAAACAGGACTAAACCAAGACAAAACCAGGACTAAACCAGGACTAAACCAGGACTAAACCAGGACTAAACCAGGACTAAATCAGGACTAAACCAGGACTAAACAAAGACTAAACCAGAACTAAACCAGGACTAAACCAGGACTAAACAAAGACTAAACCAGGACTAAAACAGGACTAAACCAGGACTAAACCAGGACTAAACCAAGACTAAACCAGGACTAAACCAGGACTAAACCAGGACTAAACCAGGACTAAACCAGGACTAAACCAGGACTAAACAAAGACTAAACCAGGACTAAACCAGGACTAAACCAGGACTAAACCAGGACTAAACCAGGACTAAACCAGGACTAAACCAGGACTAAACCAGGACTAAACAAAGACTAAACCAGGACTAAACCAAGACTAAACCAGGACAAAACAAGGACTAAACCAGGACTAAACCAGGACTAAACCAAGACTAAACCAGGACTAAACCAGGACTAAACCAGGACTAAACCAGGACTAAACAAAGACTAAACCAGGACTAAACCAGGACTAAACAAAGACTAAACCAGGACTAAACCAGGACTAAACCAGGACTAAACAAAGACTAAACCAGGACTAAACCAAGACTAAACCAGGACTAAACAGACACTAAACCAGGACTAAACCAGGACTAAACCAGGACTAAAGCAGGACTAAACCAAGATTAAGCAAAGACTAAACCAGGACTAAACCAGGACTAAACAAAGACTAAACCAGGACTAAAACAGGATTAAACCAGGACTAAACCAGGACCAAACCAGGACTGAACCAGGACTAAACCAGAAATAAGGAAAGACTAAACCAGGACTAAACCAGGGCTAAACAAAGACTAAAACAGGACTAAACCATGACTAAACCAAGACCAAACCAGGACTAAACCAGGACTAAACCAGGACTAACCCAGGACCAAACCAGGACTGGACCAGGACTAAACCAGGACTAAGCAAAGACTAAACCAGGACTAAACCAAGACTAAACCAGGACAAAACCAGGACAAAACCAGGACTGAACAGGACTAAACAAAGACTAAACCGGACTAAACCAGGACTAAACCAGTACTAAACCAGGACTAAACCAAGACTAAACCAGGACTAAACAAAGACTAAACCAAGACTAAACCAGGACTAAATCAGGACTAAACAAAGACTAAACCAAGACTGAACCAAGACTAAACCAGGACTAAACCAGGACTAAATAAAGACTAAAAAAAGACTAAACCAGGACTAAACCAAGACTAAACCAGGACTAAACAAAGACTAAACCAGGACAAAACCAGGACTAAACCAGGACTAAACCAGGAATAAACCAGGACTAAAGCAAGACTAAAACAGGACTAAACAAAGACTAAACCAAGACTAAACCAGGACTAAACCAGGACTAAACCAGGACTAAACCAAGATTAAGCAAAGACTAAACCAGGACTAAACCAGTACTAAACCAGGACTAAACAAAGACTAAACCAGGACTAAACCAGGACTAAACCAGGACTAAAGCAGGACTAAACAGGACTAAACAAAGACTAAACCAGGACTAAACCAAGACTAAATCAGGACAAAACAAAGACTAAAACAGGACTAAACCAGGACTAAACCAGGACTAAACCAAGACAAAACCAGGACTAAACCAGGACTAAACAAAGACTAAACCAGGACTAAAACAGGATTAAACCAGGACTAAACCAGGACCAAACCAGGACTGAACCAGGACTAAACCAGAACTAAGGAAAGACTAAACGAGGACTAAACCAGGGCTAAACAAAGACTAAAACAGGACTAAACCATGATTAAACCAAGACCAAACCAGGACTAAACTAGGACTAAACCAGGACTAACCCAGGACCAAACCAGGACTGGACCAGGACTAAACCAGGACTAAGCAAAGACAAAACCAGGACTAAACCAAGACTAAACCAGGACAAAACCAGGACAAAACCAGGACTGAACAGGACTAAACAAAGACTAAACCGGACTAAACCAGGACTAAACCATGACTAAACCAGGACTAAAACAGGACTAAACCAAGACAAAACCAGGACTATACCAGGACTAAACCAAAACTAAACCAGGACTAAGCCAGGACCAAATCAGGACTGAATCAGGACTAAACCAGGAGTAAGCAAAGACTAAACCAGGACTAAACCAGGACTAAACCAAGACTAAATCAGGACTAAACAAAGACTAAACCAAGACTAAACCAGGACTAAACAGACACTAAACCAGGACTAAACCAGGACTAAACCAAAACTAAACCAAAACTAAACCAGGACTAAACCAGTACTAAACCAGGACTAAACCAAGACTAAACCAGGACTAAACAAAGACTAAACCAAGACTAAACCAGGACTAAATCAGGACTAAACAAAGACTAAACCAAGACTGAACCAAGACTAAACCAGGACTAAACCAGGACTAAACAAAGACTAAACCAGGACAAAACCAGGACTAAACCAGGACTAAACCAGGAATAAACCAGGACTAAACCAAGACTAAAACAGGACTAAACAAAGACTAAACCAAGACTAAACCAGGACTAAACCAGGACTAAACCAAGATTAAGCAAAGACTAAACCAGGACTAAACCAGGACTAAACAAAGACTAAACCAGGACTAAACCAGGACTAAACCAGGACTAAAGCAGGACTAAACAGGACTAAACAAAGACTAAACCAGGACTAAACCAGGACTAAATCAGGACTAAACAAAGACTAAAACAGGACTAAACCAGGACTAAACCAGGACTAAACCAAGACAAAACCAGGACTAAACAAAGACTAAACCAGGACTAAAACAGGATTAAACCAGGACTAAACCAGGACCAAACCAGGACTGAACCAGGACTAAACCAGAAATAAGGAAGACTAAACCAGGACTAAACCAGGGCTAAACAAAGACTAAAACAGGACTAAACCATGACTAAACCAAGACCAAACCAGGACTAAACCAGGACTAAACCAGGACTAACCCAGGACCAAACCAGGACTGGACCAGGACTAAACCAGGACTAAGCAAAGACTAAACCAGGACTAAACCAAGACTAAACCAGGACAAAACCAGGACAAAACCAGGACTGAACAGGACTAAACAAAGACTAAACCGGACTAAACCAGGACTAAACCAGTACTAAACCAGGACTAAACCAAGACTAAACCAGGACTAAACAAAGACTAAACCAAGACTAAACCAGGACTAAATCAGGACTAAACAAAGACTAAACAAAGACTGAACCAAGACTAAACCAGGACTAAACCAGGACTAAATAAAGACTAAAAAAAGACTAAACCAGGACTAAACCAAGACTAAACCAGGACTAAACAAAGACTAAACCAGGACAAAACCAGGACTAAACCAGGACTAAACCAGGAATAAACCAGGACTAAACCAAGACTAAAACAGGACTAAACAAAGACTAAACCAAGACTAAACCAGGACTAAACCAAGACTAAACCAAGATTAAGCAAAGACTAAACCAGGACTAAACCAGTACTAAACCAGGACTAAACAAAGACTAAACCAGGACTAAACCAGGACTAAAGCAGGACTAAACAGGACTAAACAAAGACTAAACCAGGACTAAACCAGGACTAAACCACGACTAAACCAAGACAAAACCAGGACTAAACCAGGACTAAACAAAGACTAAACCAGGACTAAAACAGGATAAAACCAGGACTAAACCAGGACCAAACCAGGACTGAACCAGGACTAAACCAGAACTAAGGAAAGACTAAACCAGGACTAAACCAAGGCTAAACAAAGACTAAAACAGGACTAAACCATGACTAAACCAAGACGAAACCAGGACTAAACTAGGACTAAACCAGGACTAACCCAGGACCAAACCAGGACTGGACCAGGACTAAACCAGGACTAAGCAAAGACTAAACCAAGACTAAACCAAGACTAAACCAGGACAAAACTAGGACAAAACCAGGACTGAACAGGACAAAACAAAGACTAAACCGGACTAAACCAGGACTAAACCATGACTAAACCAGGACTAAAACAGGACTAAACCAAGACAAAACCAGGACTATACCAGGACTAAACCAAAACTAAACCAGGACTAAACCAGGACCAAATCAGGACTGAATCAGGACTAAACCAGGAGTAAGCAAAGACTAAACCAGGACTAAACCAGGACTAAACCAAGACTAAATCAGGACTAAACAAAGACTAAACCAAGACTAAACCAGGACTAAACAGACACTAAACCAGGACTAAACCAGGACTAAACCAGGACTAAACCAAAACTAAACCAAAACTAAACCAGGACTAAACCAGTACTAAACCAGGACTAAACCAAGACTAAACCAGGACTAAACAAAGACTAAACCAAGACTAAACCAGGACTAAATCAGGACTAAACAAAGACTAAACCAAGACTGAACCAAGACTAAACCAGGACTAAACCAGGACTAAACAAAGACTAAAAAAAGACTAAACCAGGACTAAACCAAGACTAAACCAGGACTAAACAAAGACTAAACCCGGACAAAACCAGGACAAAACCAGGACTAAACCAGGAATAAACCAGGACTAAACCAAGACTAAAACAGGACTAAACAAAGACTAAACACAGCCTAAACCAGGACTAAACCAGGACTAAACCAGGACTAAACCAAGATTAAGCAAAGACTAAACCAGGACTAAACCAGGACTAAACCAGGACTAAACAAAGACTAAACCAGGACTAAACCAGGACTAAAGCAGGACTAAACAGGACTAAACAAAGACTAAACCAGGACTAAACCAGGACTAAATCAGGACTAATCAAAGACTAAAACAGGACTAAACCAGGACTAAACCAGGACTAAACCAAGACAAAACCAGGACTAAACCAGGACTAAACAAAGACTAAACCAGGACTAAAACAGGATTAAACCAGGACTAAACCAGGACCAAACCAGGACTGAACCAGGACTAAACCAGAACTAAGGAAAGACTAAACCAGGACTAAACCAGGGCTAAACAAAGACTAAAACAGGACTAAACCATGACTAAACCAAGACCAAACCAGGACTAAACCAGGACTAACCCAGGACCAAACCAGGACTGGACCAGGACTAAACCAGGACTAAGCAAAGACTAAACCAGGACTAAACCAAGACTAAACCAGGACAAAACCAGGACAAAACCAGGACTGAACAGGACTAAACAAAGACTAAACCGGACTAAACCAGGACTAAACCAGGACTAAAACAGGACTAAACCAAGACAAAACCAGGACTATACCAGGACTAAACCAAAACTAGACCAGGACTAAGCCAGGACCAAACCAGGACTGAACCAGGACTAAACCAGGAGTAAGCAAAGACTAAACCAGGACTAAACCAGGACTAACCAAAGACTAAACCAGGACTAAACCAGGACTAAACCAAGACTAAACCAGGACTAAGCCAGGACCAAACCAGGACTGAACCAGGACTAAACCAGGACTAAGCAAAGACTAAACCAGGACTAAACCAGGACTAATCAAAGACTAAACCAGGATTAAACCAGGACTAAACCAGGACTAAACCAGGAGTAAAACAAGACTAAACCAGGATGAAACCAGGACCAAACCAGGACTGAACCAGGACTAAACCAAGACTAAACCAGGATGAAACCAGGACCAAACCAGGACTGAACCAGGACTAAACCAGGACTAAGCCAAGACTAAACAAAGACTAAACCAGGACTAAACCAGGACTAAACCAGGACTAAACCAGGACTAAGCCAAGACTAAACAAAGACTAAACCAGGACTAAACCAGGACTAAACCAGGACTGAACCAGGACTAAACCAGGACTAAGCCAAGACTAAACAAAGACTAAACCAGGTCTAAACCAAGACTAAACAAAGACTAAACCAGGACTAAACCAGGACTAAAGCAAGACTAAACCAGGACTAAACCAGGACTAAACCAAGACTAAACCAGGACTAAACCAAGACTAAACCAGGACTAAACCAGGACCAGACCAGGACTAAACCAGGACTAAACAAAGACTAAACCAGGACTAAACCAAGACTAAACCAGGACTAAACCGAGTCTAAACCAGGACTAAACCGAGACTAAACCAGGACTAAACCAGGACTAAACAAAGACTAAACCAGGACTAAAGCAAGACTAAACCAGGACAAAACAAGGAATAAACCAAGACTAAACCAGTACTAAACCCAGTCTAAACCAGGACTAAACCGAGACTAAACCAGGACTAAACCAGGACTAAACAAAGACTAAACCAGGACTAAACCAGGACTAATCCAGGACTAAACCAGGACTAAACCAGGACTAAACCAAGACTAAATCAGGACTAAACAAAGACTAAACCAGGACTAAACCAAGACTAAACCAGGACTAAACCAGGACTAAGCCAGGACCAAACCAGGACTGAACCAGGACTAAACCAGGACTAAGCAAAGACTAAACCAGGACTAAACCAGGACTAATCAAAGACTAAACCAGGATTAAACCAGGACTAAACCAGGACTAAACCAAGAGTAAAACAAGACTAAACCAGGATGAAACCAGGACCAAACCAGGACTGAACCAGGACTAAACCAAGACTAAACCAGGATGAAACCAGGACCAAACCAGGACTGAACCAGGACTAAACCAGGACTAAGCCACGACTAAACAAAGACTAAACCAGGACTAAACCAGGACTAAACCAGGAATAAACCAGGACTAAGCCAAGACTAAACAAAGACTAAACCAGGACTAAACCAGGACTAAACCAGGACTGAACCAGGACTAAACCAGGACTAAGCCAAGACTAAACAAAGACTAAAGCAGGTCTAAACCAAGACTAAACAAAGACTAAACCAGGACTAAACCAGGACTAAAGCAAGACTAAACCAGGACAAAACAAGGAATAAACCAAGACTAAACCAGTACTAAACCGAGTCTAAACCAGGACTAAACCGAGACTAAACCAGGACTAAACCAGGACTAAACAAAGACTAAACCAGGAATAAACCAAGACTAAACCAGTCCTAAACCGAGTCTAAACCAGGACTAAACCGAGACTAAACCAGGACTAAACCAGGACTAAACAAAGACTAAACCAGGACTAAAGCAAGACTAAACCAGGACAAAACAAGGAATAAACCAAGACTAAACCAGTACTAAACCGAGTCTAAACCAGGACTAAACCGAGACTAAACCAGGACTAAACCAGGACTAAACAAAGACTAAACCAGGACTAATCCAGGACTAAACAACGACTAAACCAGGACTAAACCAAGACTAAATCAGGACTAAACAAAGACTAAACCAGGACTAAACCAAGACTAAACCAGGACTAAACAGACACTAAACCAGGACTAAACCAGGACTAAACCAGGACTAAAGCAGGACTAAACCAAGATTAAGCAAAGACTAAACCAGGACTAAACCAGGACTAAACAGGACTAAAGAAAGACTAAACCAAACAATCAATCAATCAATCAACCTTTATTTATATAGCCCTTTACAACACCATTGGTGACCAAAGTGCTTTCCAATCAAAAACAGAAAATACAACAACACAAAGGACAGAACATACAACAATGTAAACAATATACAGTAAAACACACAATGCAGAAAAATTACGTGCCACAAACCACTAAGTATTAAAAGCCATTTTGAATAAATATGTTTTAAGCCTAGATTTAAAAAGATTAAAATCAGTGATGCTACGTAGCTCAAAGGGCAGATTGTTCCACAGTCTGGGACCAACCACAGAGAAAGCTCGATCACCCCAGTGTTTGAGCCTGGCTCGGGGGACTTCCAAAAAAAGTTGGTTATTTGACCTTAAAGTGCGACCTGATTTTCGGAAAGATAAATTCTCGGTCAAATAACAAGGTGCTAAGCAATTAAGAGCTTTAAAAACAAAAAGTAAAAAAAAATCAATTCTAAAAGAAACTGGAAGCCAATGAAGTGTAAAAAGGACTGGGGTGATGTGCTGACGTCTACATGTGTTGGTTAAAAAACGAGCTGCAGCATTCTGCACAAGCTGAAGGCGACTGAGAGCAGTTTGGGAGAGCAGTGCGTTACAATAATCTATTCTCGAACTGATAAAAGCATGAATAGTCCTTTCGAGGTCGGTGCGATTTAAAAAAGGCTTTACTTTAGATAAAAGGCGTAACTGATAAAAACTGGCTCTCACAACACTGTCAATCTGCTTATCAAATTTGAAGTTGTTGTCAAAAGTGACCCCAAGGTTCCTGACGGTCAATTTTAACTTTGATGACAACCAATCAAAATCGGAAGATGCAGAATCACCAAATAAAATGTATTCTGTTTTGTTTTCATTCAAATGAACCAGGACTAAATCAGGACTAAACAAACACTAAACCAGGACTAAACCAGGACTAAACCAAGACAAAACCAGGACTAAACCAGGACTAAACAAAGACTAAACCAGGACTAAAACAGGATTAAACCAGGACCAAACCAGGACCGAACCAGGACTGAACCAGGACTAAACCAGGACTAAGCAAAGACTAAACCAGGACTAAACCAGGGCTAAACAAAGACTAAAACAGGACTAAACCATGACTAAACCAAGACCAAACCAGGACTAAACCAGGACAAAACCAGGACTAACCCAGGACCAAACCAGGACTGGACCAGGACTAAACCAGGACTAAGCAAAGACTAAACCAGGACTAAACCAAGACTAAACCAGGACAAAACCAGGACTGAACAGGACTAAACAAAGACTAAACTGGACTAAACCAGGACTAAACTATGACTAAACGAGGACTAAAACAGGACTAAACCAAGACAAAACCAGGACTATACCAGGACTAAACCAAAACTAAACCAGGACTAAGCCAGGACCAAACCAGGACTGAACCAGGACTAAACCAGGAGTAAGCAAAAACTAAACCAGGACTAAACCAGGACAAAACAAAGACTAAACCAGGACTATACCAGGACTAAACCAAAACTAAACGAGGACTAAGCCAGGACCAAACCAGGACTGAACCAGGACTAAACCAGGACTAAGCCAGGACCAAACCAGGACTGAACCAGGATTAAACCAGGACTAAGCAAAGACTAAACCAGGACTAAACCAGGACCAATCAAAGACTAAACCAGGATTAAACCAGGACTAAACCAGGACTAAACCAGGAGTAAACCAAGACTAAACCAGGATGAAACCAGGACCAAACCAGGACTGAACCAGGACTAAACTAGGACTAAGCCAAGACTAAACAAAGACTAAACCAGGACTAAACCAGGACTAAACCAGGACTGAACCAGGACTAAACCAGGACTAAGCCAAGACTAAACAAAGACTAAACCAGGACTAAAACAAGACAAAACCAGGACTAAACCAGGACTAAGCCAAGACTAAACACAGACAAAACCAGGACTAAACCAGGACTAAACCAGGACTAAACCAAGACTAAACCAGGACTAAAACAAGACTAAACCAAGACGAAACCGAGACTAAACTAGGACTAAACCAGGACGAAACCAGGAATAAACCAGGATCAAACCGAGACTAAACCAGGACAAAACCAAGACTAAACCAGGACTAAGCCAGGACCAAACCAGGACTGAACCAGGATTAAACCAGGACTAAGCAAAGACTAAACCAAGACTAAACGAGGACCAATCAAAGACTAAACCAGGATTAAACCAGGACTAAACCAGGACTAAACCAGGAGTAAACCAAGACTAAACCAGGATGAAACCAGGACCAAACCAGGACTGAACCAGGACTAAACCAAGACTAAACCAGAATGAAACCAGGACCAAACCAGGACTGAACCAGGACTAAACTAGGACTAAGCCAAGACTAAACAAAGACTAAACCAGGACTAAACCAGGACTAAACCAGGACTGAACCAGGACTAAACCAGGACTAAGCCAAGACTAAACAAAGACTAAACCAGGACTAAAACAAGACTAAACCAGGACTAAACCAGGACTAAGCCAAGACTAAACAAAGACTAAACCAGGACAAAACCAGGACTAAACCAGAACTAAACCAAGACTAAACCAGGACTAAACCAAGACTAAACCAGGACGAAACCGAGACTAAACCAGGACTAAACCAGGACGAAACCAGGAATAAACCAGGATCAAACCGAGACTAAACCAGGACAAAACCAGGAATAAACTAGGACTAAACCAAGACTAAACCAAGACTAAACCAGGACTAAACCAAGACTAAACCAGGACTAAAGCAAGACTAAACCAGGACTAAACCAGGACTAAACCAAGACTAAACCAGGACTAAACCAAGACTAAACCAAGACTAAACCAGTACTAAACCGAGTCTAAACCAGGACTAAACCAGGACTAAACCGAGACTAAACCAGGACTAAACCAGGACTAAACAAACACTAAACCAGGACTAAACCAGGACTAAACCAAGACTAAATCAGGACTAAACAAAGACTAAACCAGGACTAAACCAAGACTAAACCAGGACTAAACAGACACTAAACGAGGACTAAACCAGCACTAAACCAGGACTAAACCAGGACTAAACCAGGACTAAACCAAGACTAAACAAAGACTAAACCAAGATTAAACCAGGACTAAACCAGGACTAAACAAAGACTAAACCAAGACTGAACCAGGACTAAACCAGGACTAAACCATGAATAAACCAGGACTAAACCAAGACTAAACCAGGACTAAACAAAGACTAAACCAAGACTAAACCAGGACTAAACCAAGATTAAGCAAAGACTAAACCAGGACTAAACCAGGACTAAACAAAGACTAAACCAGGACTAAACCAGGACTAAACAAAGACTAAACAAAGACTAAACCAAGACTAAACCAAGACTAAGCCAGGACTAAATCAGCACTAAACAAAGACTAAACCAAGACTGAACCAAGACTAAAAAAGGACTAAACCAGGACTAAACAAAGACTAAAAAAAGACTAAACCAGGACTAAACCAAGACTAAACCAGGACTAAACAAAGACTAAACCAGGACAGAACCAGGACTAAA
Organism: Odontamblyopus lacepedii; assembly: GCA_034769755.1. Taxonomy (NCBI): domain Eukaryota; kingdom Metazoa; phylum Chordata; class Actinopteri; order Gobiiformes; family Gobiidae; genus Odontamblyopus; species Odontamblyopus lacepedii. The sequence goes on along the minus strand of CM068344.1, from coordinate 36,951,687 downwards.
CCATGACTAAACCAGGACTAAAACAGGACTAAACCAAGACAAAACCAGGACTATACCAGGACTAAACCAAAACTAAACCAGGACTAAACCAGGACCAAATCAGGACTGAATCAGGACTAAACCAGGAGTAAGCAAAGACTAAACCAGGACTAAACCAGGACTAAACCAAGACTAAATCAGGACTAAACAAAGTCTAAACCAAGACTAAACCAGGACTAAACAGACACTAAACCAGGACTAAACCAGGACTAAACCAGGACTAAACCAAAACTAAACCAAAACTAAACCAGGACTAAACCAGTACTAAACCAGGACTAAACCAGGACTAAACAAAGACTAAACAAAGACTAAACCAAGACTAAACCAGGACTAAATCAGGACTAAACAAAGACTAAACCAAGACTGAACCAAGACTAAAAAAGGACTAAACCAGGACTAAACAAAGACTAAAAAAAGACTAAACCAGGACTAAACCAAGACTAAACCAGGACTAAACAAAGACTAAACCAGGACAAAACCAGGAATAAACCAGGACTAAACCAGGAATAAACCAGAACTAAACTAAGACTAAAACAGGACTAAACAAAGACTAAACCAAGACTAAACCAGGACTAAACCAGGACTAAACCAGGACTAAACCAAGATTAAGCAAAGACTAAACCAGGACTAAACCAGGACTAAACAAAGACTAAACCAGGACTAAACCAGGACTAAACCAGGACTAAAGCAGGACTAAACAGGACTAAACAAAGACTAAACCAGGACTAAACCAGGACTAAATCAGGACTAAACAAAGACTAAAATGGTACTAAACCAGGACTAAACCAGGACTAAACCAAAACAAAACCAGGACTAAACCAGGACTAAACAAAGACTAAACCAGGACTAAAACAGGATTAAACCAGGACTAAACCAGGACCAAACCAGGACTGAACCAGGACTAAACCAGAAATAAGGAAAGACTAAACCAGGGCTAAACAAAGACTAAAACAGGACTAAACCATGACTAAACCAAGACCAAACCAGGACTAAACCAGGACTAAACCAGGACTAACCCAGGACCAAACCAGGACTGGACCAGGAATAAACCAGGACTAAGCAAAGACTAAACCAGGACTAAACCAAGACTAAACCAGGACAAAACCAGGACAAAACCAGGACTGAACAGGACTAAACAAAGACTAAACCGGACTAAACCAGGACTAAACCAGTACTAAACCAGGACTAAACCAAGACTAAAACAGGACTAAACAAAGACTAAACCAAGACTAAACCAGGACTAAACCAGGACTAAACCAGGACTAAACCAAGATTAAGCAAAGACTAAACCAGGACTAAACCAGTACTAAACCAGGACTAAACAAAGACTAAACCAGGACTAAACCAGGACTAAACCAGGACTAAAGCAGGACTAAACAGGACTAAACAAAGACTAAACCAGGACTAAACCAAGACTAAATCAGGACAAAACAAAGACTAAAACAGGACTAAACCAGGACTAAACCAGGACTAAACCAAGACAAAACCAGGACTAAACCAGGACTAAACAAAGACTAAACCAGGACTAAAACAGGATTAAACCAGGACTAAACCAGGACCAAACCAGGACTGAACCAGGACTAAACCAGAACTAAGGAAAGACTAAACCAGGACTAAACCAGGGCTAAACAAAGACTAAAACAGGACTAAACCATGATTAAACCAAGACCAAACCAGGACTAAACTAGGACTAAACCAGGACTAACCCAGGACCAAACCAGGACTGGACCAGGACTAAACCAGGACTAAGCAAAGACTAAACCAGGACTAAACCAAGACTAAACCAGGACAAAACCAGGACAAAACCAAGACTGAACAGGACTAAACAAAGACTAAACCGGACTAAACCAGGACTAAACCATGACTAAACCAAAACTAAACCAGGACTAAGCCAGGACAAAATCAGGACTGAATCAGGACTAAACCAGGAGTAAGCAAAGACTAAACCAGGACTAAACCAGGACTAAACCAAGACTAAATCAGGACTAAACAAAGACTAAACCAAGACTAAACCAGGACTAAACAGACACTAAACCAGGACTAAACCAGGACTAAACCAAAACTAAACCAAAACTAAACCAGGACTAAACCAGTACTAAACCAGGACTAAACCAAGACTAAACCAGGACTAAACAAAGACTAAACCAAGACTAAACCAGGACTAAATCAGGACTAAACAAAGACTAAACCAAGACTGAACCAAGACTAAACCAGGACTAAACCAGGACTAAACAAAGACTAAACCAGGACAAAACCAGGACTAAACCAGGACTAAACCAGGAATAAACCAGGACTAAACCAAGACTAAAACAGGACTAAACAAAGACTAAACCAAGACTAAACCAGGACTAAACCAGGACTAAACCAGGACTAAACCAAGATTAAGCAAAGACTAAACCAGGACTAAACCAGGACTAACCAAAGACTAAACCAGGACTAAACCAGGACTAAACCAGGACTAAAGCAGGACTAAACAGGACTAAACAAAGACTAAACCAGGACTAAACCAGGACTAAATCAGGACTAAACAAAGACTAAAACAGGACTAAACCAGGACTAAACCAGGACTAAACCAAGACAAAACCAGGACTAAACCAGGACTAAACAAAGACTAAACCAGGACTAAACCAGGACTAAACCAGGACTAAACCAGGACTAAACCAGGACTAAACCAGGACTAAACCAGGACTAAACCAGGACTAAACCAGGACTAAACCAGGACTAAACCAGGACTAAACAAAGACATAATAAAGGACTAAAACAGGATTAAACCAGGACTAAACCAGGACCAAACCAGGACTGAACCAGGACTAAACCAGAAATAAGGAAGACTAAACCAAGACCAAACCAGGACTAAACCAGGACTAAACCAGGACTAACCCAGGAATAAACCAGGACTAAACCAAGACTGAAACAGGACTAAACAAAGACTAAACCAAGACTAAACCAGGACTAAACCAGGACTAAACCAGGACTAAACCAAGATTAAGCAAAGACTAAACCAGGACTAAACCAGGACTAAACAAAGACTAAACCAGGACTAAACCAGGACTAAACCAGGACTAAAGCAGGACTAAACAGGACTAAACAAAGACTAAACCAGGACTAAACCAGGACTAAACCACGACTAAACCAAGACAAAACCAGGACTAAACCAGGACTAAACAAAGACTAAACCAGGACTAAACCAGGACTAAACAAAGACTAAACCAGGACTAAAACAGGATTAAACCAGGACTAAACCAGGACCAAACCAGGACTGAACCAGGACTAAACCAGAACTAAGGAAAGACTAAACCAGGATTAAACCAGGAATAAAGCAGGACTAAACAGGACTAAACAAAGACTAAACCAGGACTAAACCAGGACTGAACCAGGACTAAACCAGGAGTAAGCAAAGACTAAACCAGGACTAAACCAGGACTAAACCAGGACTAAACAAAGACTAAACCAGGACTAAAACAGGACTAAACCAAGACAAAACCAGGACTATACCAGGACTAAACCAAAACTAGACCAGGACTAAACCAGGACCAAACCAGGACTGAACCAGGACTAAACCAGGAGTAAGCAAAGACTAAACCAGGACTAAACCAGGACTAAACCAGGACTAAACCAGGACTAAACCAGGACTAAACCAAGACTAAACCAGGACTAAACCAGGACTAAACCAGGACTAAACCAGGACTAAACCAGGACTAAACCAGGACTAAACCAGGACTAAACCAGGACTAAACCAGGACTAAACCAAGACTAAACCAGGACTAAACCAGGACTAAACAAAGACTAAACCAGGACTAAACCAGGACTAAACCAGGACTAAACCAGGACTAAACCAGGACTAAACCAGGACTAAACCAGGACTAAACCAGGACTAAACCAGGACTAAACCAGGACTAAACCAGGACTAAACCAAGACTAAACCAGGACTAAACCAGGACTAAACCAGGACTAAACCAGGACTAAACCAGGACTAAACCAAGACTAAACCAGGACTAAACCAGGACTAAAACAAGACTAAACCAGGACTAAACCAGGACTAAACCAAGACTAAACCAGGACTAAACCAGGACTAAACCAGGACTAAACCAGGACTAAACCAGGACTAAACCAGGACTAAACCAGGACTAAACCAGGACTAAACCAAGACTAAACCAGGACTAAACCAGGACTAAACCAGGACTAAACCAGGTCTAAACCAGGACTAAACCAGGTCTAAACCAGGACTAAACCAGGACTAAACCAGGACTAAACCAGGAGTAAAACAAAACTAAACAAAGACCAAGCAAAGACTAAACCAGGACTAAACCAGGACTAAACCAGGACTAAACCAGGACTAAACCAGGACTAAACCAGGACTAAACCAGGACTAAACCAGGACTAAACCAGGACTAAACCAGGACTAAACCAGGACTAAACCAGGACTAAACCAGGACTAAACCAGGACTAAACCAGGACTAAACCAGGACTAAACCAGGACTAAACCAGGACTAAACCAGGACTAAACAAAGACTAAACCAGGACTAAACCAGGACTAAACCAGGACTAAACCAGGACTAAACCAGGACTAAACCAGGACTAAACAAAGACTAAACCAGGACTAAACCAGGACTAAACCAGGACTAAACCAGGACTAAACCAGGACTAAACCAGGACTAAACCAGGACTAAACCAGGACTAAACCAGGACTAAACCAGGACTAAACCAGGACTAAACCAAGACTAAACCAGGACTAAACCAGGACTAAACCAGGACTAAACCAGGACTAAACAGGACTAAACCAGGACTAAACAGGACTAAACCAGGACTAAACCAGGACTAAACCAGGACTAAACCAGGACTAAACCAGGACTAAACCAGGACTAAACCAGGACTAAACCAGGACTAAACCAGGACTAAACCAAGACTAAACCAGGACTAAACCAGGACTAAACCAAGACTAAACCAGGACTAAACCAGGACTAAACCAGGACTAAACCAGGACTAAACCAGGACTAAACCAGGACTAAACCAGGACTAAACCAGGACTAAACCAGGACTAAACCAGGACTAAACAAAGACTAAACCAGGACTAAACCAGGACTAAACCAAGACTAAACCAGGACTAAACCAGGACTAAACCAGGACTAAACCAGGACTAAACCAGGACTAAACAAAGACTAAACCAGGACTAAACCAGGACTAAACCAGGACTAAACCAGGACTAAACCAGGACTAAACCAGGACTAAACCAGGACTAAACCAGGACTAAACCAGGACTAAACCAGGACTAAACAAAGACTAAACCAGGACTAAACCAGGACTAAACCAGGACTAAACCAGGACTAAACCAAGACTAAACCAGGACTAAACCAGGACTAAACCAGGACTAAACCAGGACTAAACCAGGACTAAACCAGGACTAAACCAGGACTAAACCAGGACTAAACAAAGACTAAACCAGGACTAAACCAGGACTAAACCAAGACTAAACCAGGACTAAACCAGGACTAAACCAGGACTAAACCAGGACTAAACCAGGACTAAACCAGGACTAAACCAGGACTAAACCAGGACTAAACCAGGACTAAACCAGGACTAAACCAAGACTAAACCAGGACTAAACCAGGACTAAACCAGGACTAAACCAGGACTAAACAAAGACTAAACCAGGACTAAACCAGGACTAAACCATGACTAAACCAGGACTAAAACAGGACTAAACCAAGACAAAACCAGGACTATACCAGGACTAAACCAAAACTAAACCAGGACTAAACCAGGACCAAATCAGGACTAAACCAGGACTAAACCAGGAGTAAGCAAATACTAAACCAGGACTAAACCAGGACAAAACCAAGACTAAATCAGGATTAAAGAAAGACTAAACCAAGACTAAACCAGGACTAAACAGACACTAAACCAGGACTAAACCAGGACTAAACCAGGACTAAACCAAAACTAAACCAAAACTAAACCAGGACTAAACCAGGACTAAACCAGGACTAAACCAGGACTAAACCAGGACTAAACAAAGACTAAACCAAGACTAAACCAGGACTAAATCAGGACTAAACAAAGACTAAACCAAGACTGAACCAAGACTAAACCAGGACTAAACCAGGACTAAACAAAGACTAAAAAAAGACTAAACCAGGACTAAACCAAGACTAAAACAGGACTAAACAAAGACTAAACCAAGACTAAACCAGGACTAAACCAGGACTAAACCAGGACTAAACCAGGACTAAACAAAGACTAAGCAAAGACTAAACCAGGACTAAACCAGGACTAAACCAGGACTAAACCAGGACTAAACCAGGACTAAACCAAGATTAAGCAAAGACTAAACCAGGACTAAACCAGGACTAAACAAAGACTAAACCAGGACTAAACCAGGACTAAACCAGGACTAAAGCAGGACTAAACAGGACTAAACAAAGACTAAACCAGGACTAAACCAGGACTAAATCAGGACTAAACAAAGACTAAAACAGGACTAAACCAGGACTAAACCAGGACTAAACCAAGACAAAACCAGGACTAAACCAGGACTAAACAAAGACTAAACCAGGACTAAAACAGGATTAAACCAGGACTAAACCAGGACCAAACCAGGACTGAACCAGGACTAAACCAGAAATAAGGAAAGACTAAACCAGGGCTAAACAAAGACTAAAACAGGACTAAACCATGACTAAACCAAGACCAAACCAGGACTAAACCAGGACTAAACCAGGACTAACCCAGGACCAAACCAGGACTGGACCAGGAATAAACCAGGACTAAGCAAAGACTAAACCAGGACTAAACCAAGACTAAACCAGGACAAAACCAGGACAAAACCAGGACTGAACAGGACTAAACAAAGACTAAACCGGACTAAACCAGGACTAAACCAGTACTAAACCAGGACTAAACCAAGACTAAAACAGGACTAAACAAAGACTAAACCAAGACTAAACCAGGACTAAACCAGGACTAAAGCAGGACTAAACAGGACTAAACAAAGACTAAACCAAGACTAAACCAGGACTAAACCAGGACTAAACAGGACTAAACAAAGACTAAACCAGGACTAAACCAGGACTAAAGCAGGACTAAACAGGACTAAACAAAGACTAAACCAGGACTAAACCAAGACTAAATCAGGACAAAACAAAGACTAAAACAGGACTAAACCAGGACTAAACCAGGACTAAACCAAGACAAAACCAGGACTAAACCAGGACTAAACAAAGACTAAACCAGGACTAAAACAGGATTAAACCAGGACTAAACCAGGACCAAACCAGGACTGAACCAGGACTAAACCAGAACTAAGGAAAGACTAAACGAGGACTAAACCAGGGCTAAACAAAGACTAAAACAGGACTAAACCATGATTAAACCAAGACCAAACCAGGACTAAACTAGGACTAAACCAGGACTAACCCAGGACCAAACCAGGACTGGACCAGGACTAAACCAGGACTAAGCAAAGACTAAACCAGGACTAAACCAAGACTAAACCAGGACAAAACCAGGACAAAACCAGGACTGAACAGGACTAAACAAAGACTAAACCGGACTAAACCAGGACTAAACCAGGACTAAACCAGGACTAAACCAGGACTAAACCAAGACTAAACCAGGACTAAACCAGGACTAAACCAGGACTAAACCAGGACTAAACCAGGACTAAACCAGGACTAAACCGGACTAAACCAGGACTAAACCATGACTAAACCAGGACTAAACCAGGACTAAACCAAGACTAAATCAGGACTAAACAAAGACTAAACCAAGACTAAACCAGGACTAAACAGGACTAAACAAAGACTAAACCAGGACTAAACCAGGACTAAACCAAGATTAAGCAAAGACTAAACCAGGACTAAACCAGTACTAAACCAGGACTAAACCAGGACTAAACCAGGACTAAAGCAGGACTAAACAAAGACTAAACCAGGACTAAAACAGGATTAAACCAGAACTAAGGAAAGACTAAACGAGGACTAAACCAGGGCTAAACAAAGACTAAACCAGGACTAAACCAAGACTAAATCAGGACAAAACAAAGACTAAAACAGGACTAAACCAGGACTAAACCAAGACAAAACCAGGACTAAACCAGGACTAAACAAAGACTAAACCAGGACTAAAACAGGATTAAACCAGGACTAAACCAGGACTAAACCAGGACTAAACCAGGACTAAACCAGGACTAAACCAGGACTAAACAAAGACTAAACCAAGATTAAACCAGGACTAAACCAGGACTAAACCAGGACTAAACCAGGACTAACCCAGGACCAAACCAGGACTGGACCAGGAATAAACCAGGACTAAGCAAAGACTAAACCAGGACTAAACCAGGACTAAACCAGGACTAAACCAGGACTAAACCAGGACTAAACCAAGACTAAACCAGGACTAAACCAGGACTAAACCAGGACTAAACCAGGACTAAACCAGGACTAAACCAGGACTAAACCAGGACTAAACCAAGACTAAACCAGGACTAAACCAGGACTAAACCAAGACTAAACCAGGACTAAACCAGGACTAAACCAGGACTAAACCAGGACTAAACCAGGAGTAAGCAAAGACTAAACCAGGACTAAACCAGGACTAAACCAGGACTAAACAAAGACTAAACCAGGACTAAACCAGGACTAAACCAGGACTAAACCAGGACTAAACCAGGACTAAACCAGGACTAAACCAAGACTAAACCAAGACTAAACCAGGACTAAACCAGGACTAAACCAGGACTAAACCAGGACTAAACCAGGACTAAACCAGGACTAAAGCAGGACTAAACAGGACTAAACAAAGACTAAACCAGGACTAAACCAGGACTAAATCAGGACTAAACAAAGACTAAAACAGGACTAAACCAGGACTAAACCAGGACTAAACCAAGACAAAACCAGGACTAAACCAGGACTAAACAAAGACTAAACCAGGACTAAAACAGGATTAAACCAGGACTAAACCAGGACCAAACCAGGACTGAACCAGGACTAAACCAGAACTAAGGAAAGACTAAACCAGGACTAAACCAGGGCTAAACAAAGACTAAAACAGGACTAAACCATGACTAAACCAAGACCAAACCAGGACTAAACTAGGACTAAACCAGGACTAACCCAGGACCAAACCAGGACTGGACCAGGACTAAACCAGGACTAAGCAAAGACTAAACCAGGACTAAACCAAGACTAAACCAGGACAAAACCAGGACAAAACCAGGACTGAACAGGACTAAACAAAGACTAAACCGGACTAAACCAGGACTAAACCATGACTAAACCAGGACTAAAACAGGACTAAACCAAGACAAAACCAGGACTATACCAGGACTAAACCAAAACTAAACCAGGACTAAGCCAGGACCAAATCAGGACTGAATCAGGACTAAACCAGGAGTAAGCAAAGACTAAACCAGGACTAAACCAGGACTAAACCAAGACTAAATCAGGACTAAACAAAGACTAAACCAAGACTAAACCAGGACTAAACAGACACTAAACCAGGACTAAACCAGGACTAAACCAAAACTAAACCAAAACTAAACCAGGACTAAACCAGTACTAAACCAGGACTAAACCAAGACTAAACCAGGACTAAACAAAGACTAAACCAAGACTAAACCAGGACTAAATCAGGACTAAACAAAGACTAAACCAGGACTAAACCAGGACTAAACCAGGACTAAACCAGGACTAAACAAAGACTAAACCAGGACAAAACCAGGACTAAACCAGGACTAAACCAGGAATAAACCAGGACTAAACCAAGACTAAAACAGGACTAAACAAAGACTAAACCAAGACTAAACCAGGACTAAACCAGGACTAAACCAGGACTAAACCAAGATTAAGCAAAGACTAAACCAGGACTAAACCAGTACTAAACCAGGACTAAACCAGGACTAAACCAGGACTAAACCAGGACTAAAGCAGGACTAAACAGGACTAAACAAAGACTAAACCAGGACTAAACCAAGACTAAATCAGGACAAAACAAAGACTAAAACAGGACTAAACCAGGACTAAACCAGGACTAAACCAAGACAAAACCAGGACTAAACCAGGACTAAACAAAGACTAAACCAGGACTAAAACAGGATTAAACCAGGACTAAACCAGGACCAAACCAGGACTGAACCAGGACTAAACCAGAACTAAGGAAAGACTAAACCAGGACTAAACCAGGGCTAAACAAAGACTAAAACAGGACTAAACCATGACTAAACCAAGACCAAACCAGGACTAAACTAGGACTAAACCAGGACTAACCCAGGACCAAACCAGGACTGGACCAGGACTAAACCAGGACTAAGCAAAGACTAAACCAGGACTAAACCAAGACTAAACCAGGACAAAACCAGGACAAAACCAGGACTGAACAGGACTAAACAAAGACTAAACCGGACTAAACCAGGACTAAACCATGACTAAACCAGGACTAAAACAGGACTAAACCAAGACAAAACCAGGACTATACCAGGACTAAACCAAAACTAAACCAGGACTAAGCCAGGACCAAATCAGGACTGAATCAGGACTAAACCAGGAGTAAGCAAAGACTAAACCAGGACTAAACCAGGACTAAACCAAGACTAAATCAGGACTAAACAAAGACTAAACCAAGACTAAACCAGGACTAAACAGACACTAAACCAAGACTAAACCAGGACTAAACCAGGACTAAACCAGGACTAAACCAGGACTAAACCAGGACTAAACCAGGACTAAACCAGGACTAAACCAGGGCTAAATCAAAGACTAAACCAGGCCTAAAACCGGGGCTAAACCAGGACTAAACCAGGACTAAAACCAAGACTAAACCAGGACTAAACCCAAGACTAAACCAGGACTAAACCAGGACTAAACCAGGACTAAACCAGGACTAAACCAGGACTAAACAAAGACTAAACCAGGACTAAACCAGGACTAAACCAGGACTAAACAAAGACTAAACCAAGGACTAAACCAGGACTAAACCAGGACTAAACCAGGACTAAACCAGGACTAAACCAGGACTAAACCAGGACTAAACCAGCGCTAAACAAAGACTAAACCAAGACTAAACCAAGACTAAACCAGGACTAAACCAGGACTAAACCAGGACTAAACCAGGACTAAAACCAAGACTAAACCAGGACTAAACCCAAGACTAAACCAGGACTAAACCAGGACTAAACCAGGACTAAACCAGGACTAAACCAGGACTAAACCAGGACTAAACCAGGACTAAGCAAAGACTAAACCAGGACTAAACCAGGACCAAACCAGGACTGAACCAGGACTAAACCAGGACTAAGCAAAGACTAAACCAGGACTAAACCAGGACTAAACCAGGACTAAACCAGGACTAAACCAGGACTAAACCAGGACTAACCAAAGACTAAACCAGGACTAAACCAGGACTAAACCAGGACTAAACCAGGACTAAACCAGGACTAAACCAGGACTAAACCAGGACTAAACCAGGACTAAACCAAGACTAAACCAGGACTAAACCAGGACTAAACCAGGACTAAACCAGGACTAAACCAGGACTAAACCAGGACTAAACCAGGACTAAACCAGGACTAAACCAGGACTAAACCAGGACTAAACAAAGACTAAACCAGGACTAAACCAGGACTAAACAAAGAATAAACCAGGACTGAACCAGGACTAAACCAGGACTAAACAAAGACTAAACAAAGACTAAACCAGGACTAAACCAGGACTAAACAAGACTAAGCCAGGACTAAACCAGGACTAAACAAAGAATAAACCAGGACTAAACCAGGACTAAACAAAGACTAAATGTCAAGAGAATAAGATCACAAACCAGTGATATATCTTACAGTTTTACATTAAACCAGTCTCTTCCTATTGAGATTGAATCACCTGAGTCAGCCTTTCATTTTACGTGCGCACGGAGGAGAGAAGCTGGTGTCTGCCTGCTACTAAGGCCAGGCCATTCACACCCAGACCTCCTAGCCCCTCCTCCGGCAGCACGGCCTTTATTTCTTCTCACCAAATCCATCATGTCAGTACAAAGCATAGTCAGAGAATACATAGTTTACAACATAGTGAATACATAGTTTACAACCTAGTGAAGTATATCATGGCTTTGTTTTACATTTGTTCAGATAAGTTACAAGTTACGATCTGGGAACAGCCCCGCAAGGAGGGAAAAGGTCATAAGAGGTCATGCATCTGGTTTCTCAGAGCAGATAGTGCATTCCTTTCTAACAAAGAACTTTCTGTACTCTGAAATCACCTTTTAACCACATGTACATTTTTAATAACTTCGTCATTATAAGCATTTTATTCTAACATTTTTCCCCCTTTTTTATAAAAATTACATCATATAAGATCAGAACATGAGCCGTTTACATTTTAATAACTTTAGCACATGTCGTCATAAAAATGTGTAAAATCGTACACTCGAGGATAATGTTGGCTCTTAGTCATTTTACCTGTGTTTCAGTTTGTCTATTTGTGTTCAAAGTCCAGGTCCGGGCTGTCCTTGTCAGAGTCAAAAGTTAAGGTATCTGTTAAGAGAAGTTGAAACTCCTCATTGTTTAAGGTCATTGTACTCTGAATAGACTTTTGCATTAGTGCTTTGAAGATTGGAATACAACAACATCCACACACTAGAAGCAGAAGTGCACACATTATTAAGGAGGTTAATATAGTTGCTGCCAATTTCCTGTATCGGCCGAATATATCAAACCAACTGTACCATGAATCAAAATTTCCTCCCTGATCTTTAGCTTGAGCTAATTCTTCTTTGAGGGTGGAAACTCTGTCATGTATTTCAGACCAGTTTCCAGCAGAGTCTGGAATAAAGGTACAACAGTGTTCAGAGCCAAATTTAGTACAGATTCCTCCATCTGATGCAAATAGGAAATCTAGAGAGAGCTGGTGTAACATGAGCATTTCTCTCATAGCTTTGCGCTCTGGGTCATCACGGAGTTGAGTAGTAATATCATCTAGTATACCAGTTATGTTTTCTAACGCCCACCATACATCATTCATTCTTTTTCCTAGATAAGCTGCACCATAGTTTGGTAAGAGAGTCATAAAAAACCCTCTTGTGCCACTTATCAGTGGGGTATGGGTGTTAGATTGCTTTGGCGGTGTGTATGCCCTTTTTACCTTATTGTAGTGCGGGTTTTGGTCAGTTGAGACTAATTGGAAAACTGTTGGCTGGAGAGAAGCTAAGTAACAGCCTCCACACCAGTCTGGTGGTAGGATGAGGTGAGCAGTTTTCCCACACATCCATACCGCTCCTACAGGAGCTGGAATGGCCCAGATGGGTACATTAAGTCTAGTCCAGTCGGCTGGCAGTCCAACTAAGTTTAGGTCTTTAGCTACCTGCGTCAAATTAAATGTGAATATGCCTATTATGGGTCCAACTGCTCTACCTCTGTGGGTAAGAGGCAGTGCATACCATGGCCCCCCCTTATAGGCTGTGGTTTTCCATCCGGGGACTGGGAGCTCTTTACGGCCTTGAGTGCTCCCCACCCACTGGAAACCCCTGTCACATTCTCTGGTCACTGTCAGTCCGGGGAACTCAGGTCCCTTTCTAACCTGGACACCTTTCCATATGGTCTGGTTAGTGTTGTCAGTCCACTTAGCTGGATCCCTCCAGTCTGAGGCATTTGTCAAATAACCATCACATAGAGGCAGTTTAACACTCGTCCGCATCGACCAGTACCCTACCAGTGCACAAAACATGTCTTTAGCTGAAAGAGGGACAGGTGTAAACACCGGTACCTCATTGGCATGGTGAGGGATAAGGGAACAGATATAACAGTCCTTTGTGATGTTAAGGTGTTGTGCTGTTATGTTCATAAGGTTAAACCATTTATTATTTAGTATGTGATGTACTTGATGTGGATTTATCACGTCTCTACGAGCAAGTATGTATCGTTTATGCATCAATACTTGGGTCAATTCTGTCTTGTCTTTTTTTGTCATTTCAGTCGTAGGATGTGTCACAGTCTCAGAGACAGTGGAGTTGTTGTATTTGTTTTGTGTGACCTGTGTACTCACTACCAAGTCAGTGTGTGTATGTTTGTTATATATCAAAAACATTATTGCTATGTACACCATGAATAAAACCATGACAAATAACACCTTATTTAACCATCTTAACTGGGTGGCTTGTGGCTGTTTTACTTCTCTTTTCTCAGACAGTTGCTTCTCCCTTGGGATGAATGGAGCTGTCATCTTTTTCAGTGCCCGAGGGTAAACTTCCTCGTAAGAACACCGTTGGAGTGAACGTAGTTTACCTACTGCTCACTCTTGTAGTCTGGTTGACTTGAAGTCCTGGTCTAGGAGTAATCTAGGAGGTCTCTGAAGGCCTGAGTCAGAGATGTCCTGAGTCTAGGAGTAATCTAGGAGGTCTCTGAAGGCCTGAGTCAGAGATGTCCTGAGTCTAGGAGGTCTTGGAGGTCTAGGAGGCTGAGTCTGGATCTGTCAGGTCCAACTGGTTCCTTAACTTACAGTGTGATTGATGAATCCAGGTGGCTTTGCCCTCGACCTTTACTGCAGTGGGTGTAGCCAAGATGACTCGGTACGGTCCCTCCCACCTTGGACTGGTCCAGTTCTTCCTCTTTAGAGTCTTTATGAACACGTGGTCTCCTGGTTTTGCCGTGTTGCCCTGTAGAGAAATAGTTCCTTCTGGCAGTTTATTGCTGTTTACAACATCTCTTGTTAACAGGGTTTTTCTCATATAGTCAATAAGATCTTGATCAGAGTCTGGTTGATCTATTGTCTTTAATTGTAAATCCGGAATAGTATACGGCCTTCCATATAGTATTTCAAATGGGCTCAACGTATGTCCTTCTGCTGGCAAAATATGCATGTTTAGTTTAACTAGTTCAATGCAATCAGGCCATGGTCTGTTGGTTTCCTTCATTGTTTTGACCAACTTGTTTTTTATTGTCCCGTTCGTCCTCTCCACTAGGCCTGCTGACTGTGGGTGATATACACAGTGTCTTTTCAGATCTATGTTAAATCTCTCCCCTATCTTTGTGATGACTTCATTAACAAAATGGGTTCCGTTATCTGATCTTATAACTTTTGGAATGCCAAATGTGGGAATTATGCTCTTGCATATTGCTTTCGCCACCGTTAGTGCATCCGGTTTAGCTGTTGGGAATATTTCCACCCATTTGGAGAATGCGTCTATAATCACTAGACAATACTCTACACCTTTAGATTTCGTTAATTGAATGAAATCCATGTGTAGTGTATGAAAAGGATGTTCTGGATTAGGGAAAGCTCCTCTTTTAGGTCTCAGCTGTCCCTGTGCATTATTTTTAATACAGATTAGGCATTGTTTACAAAAAATTTTTGAATATGTATTAAAGCCTATTGTATTATAATGCTTTTCCACCATATCAATCATTCCCCCTGTTGACACGTGGCATGGACTATGTGTCAATTTTGCTGCCCAATTAAATAATGATTTTGGTAGCCATGGTTTATCAGCAGGGCCTACATATAGGTTATTTTTTATTGTAGCTCCTTTCCCTATCCAGGCATCTCTCTCAGATTTGGGAGCATTTTGTTGATAATTTAACAACAAATTTTCGTCTTGATTCGTTATTTCTTCTGAATGTAACGTCTGTGTGCTTTGTGCCACAGCTTTAGCTGCGGTATCTGCTAATCTGTTGCCTACCGAGATAGGATCTGTTTTTGATTTGTGTGCTTCACATTTGCAGATGGCTAGCCTTTTAGGTAATTTTATGGCTTCTAAAAGATTTTCTAGTAGGACTTTATGTGCCACTGTTTTGCCGCTGGATGTTTTAAAACCTCTTCTGGCCCATTGTGTACAGAAGTGATGTGTTGATCCATAAGTATATTGACTATCTGTCCATATGGTCAACTCTTCATCTTTGAATAATTTACATGCTTCCGTAACTGCTATTAATTCTGCAGCCTGTGCTGATAAGTTTGAAGGTAGTTTCATTTGTTTTAAAATTTTATCCATAGTAGTAATGGCATATCCTACTTGATTTTGGCCTGTCTTGTTCTTACTTGCTGAGCCATCTACAAATACTATTGCACCTGCATTCAGTGGAGTATCTTGTAAGTCAGGTCGGGGTTTGTGTATTATTTCAGTTTCTTTTATGCAATCGTGTTTCTGCCCATCCTCCGGCAGGGGGAGGAGTGTGGCTGGGTTTAGTGCACTGCACCTCTCTATGGTTAAGTGTGGTTGTGATAATAGCACTGTCATGCACATTAAATGTCGTGCAGGTGACAAAAATGCCATATTGGTTTGCATTAAAAGCGCTGATACGGTATGTGAAACCTTGAGGGTCAGCGGGTGAAATAGAACCACTTCTGCTGACTCCTGTATGGCCATTGCAGCAGCTATCACTGCCTGTACACAAGGTGGTGTGGCTCTGGCTACAGGATCTAATTGTTTTGAGTAATAGGCTACTGGTCTTAGTTTTGAGCCATATTTTTGCATTAACACTGAAGTCATAAACCCATTTCGGGTATCACATGTTTGAATGAAAGGTTTTGTGTAATCAGGAAGTGCCAGTACAGTGGTAGTTGCCAATGTCTGTTTCAATTTACAGAAGGCTGTTTCTGCCTCTGCTGTCCAATGTATATGATCTGTCATTGTCATTGGAGTCTCATAAATTAGATTTTGTAAGGGTCGGACCATTTCTGCGTAATCTACAACCCATGCTCTGCAATAATTACAGAGGCCTAAAACGACATCATCTGTTTTTTGTGAGTGGTTTTGGGGCAGCTAAAATGGTTGCTTTTCTGGATTCACAGATGGTTCTGCCCTCTGAAGTGAGATTGTGGCCTAAATATTTCACTTCTTTTCTCCATAGTTGTAATTTATCACGGCTCACTTTATTGCCTGTTTGGCCTAGGTATTCAAGTAAGGCTAATGTATTTTGTTAGCATTTTTCCTGATCTGCATTCGTCACTAAGATGTCATCTACATAGACAATAATTTGGCTATCATTTTTTGGGTTAAAACCACTTAGGCAATTTGCAATGTTTTGAGAAAACACTGTGGGAGAAATAGCCAATCCTTGTGGGAGTCGAGCAAAGGTATATTTCTGGCCTTTATAAGTGAATCCAAACTAATCTTGACTCTCTCTTGCAACTGGAATGCTGAAAAAGGCGTTTGCTAAGTCTATAACTGAGAAGAATTTGCTTTCTGGGTTAATAGAATTTAATAAGGTGTGTGGATTAGGCACATTTGGTGTAGTCTGTTGCATTGCATCATTTACTGCACGTAGGTCTTGAATCATTCTCCACGAAGTGGAGGGTGGGGCTTTTTTTATTGGAAAAATTGGTGTATTGCATTTAGCCTCTGGGCATGGAACTATTACACCTGCCTTTTTTAAATCTTCTATTACTGGTTCTATCCCTTTTTCTGCATCTGGCTTTAGGGGATATTGTTTAATTCTTGGCCTAAACTCAGTTTTGCCTGTAATTTTTACAGGTTGGGCACCATGCATTAGACCTACATCTGCTGGGCCTTTGCTCCACACTTTTTGTGAGATCTGTTCTAAAGCTTCATTTTCTTCTGGAGTTAGCACGAATGTTTCTGCATCTACATGTCACATTTCACAGTCTATTCCTCCCTCTGTCAAATGTGTCTGTGGTTTTGTTGTCACTCTATAATGTAGTTTTTTCCTTTTCCATCTAGTACTCAGGCTTTTTTCTACACTAGGATCTTCAGTTTCAGTCCAGTCTGTAATTGAACGTACATGTCTCATATTTATTGCATTGTCTCTCCATTCGTCATTTTTCCCTTTTGTCAGTGACACGTGTCTTGTGTATGGGGACTGCATTAGTCTAGTCACAGCTTCAGTTACATTTATGTCACAGAAGGAACACCCATCTTTGGCATAAATGTAAGGTAAGGTCACGCTTTGGGGACCTACTTTGTGCACTTCGTCATTATAGGGTTGGTCTGGTCCTGGGGTGCGTTTGTACCTAAGTGTACAATGTAATTCGTCTCTTTCTTTTCTGTCATACTCCCCCTGTATTATCCCTTCTGCTATCTCTATAAGTGATTTAGCAGTTTGTTGTAGATCCTTCTCTGGGAGGTCTAAACTCCACCAATAGTGGAGGGCCCCTGTGCTCTCAACGGGGTGGACCCCTGTGTAATTCAGGGCATCTGCTTTGATTATCATTAGACGTCCCTCTGGCGTAGGAAGCAATGCTAAACCTAACATTAATATTAGATCTCTGCCTAGGAGGTTATGTGGACATCTTGGTGATAATACTACTTCTAACTGTAGTCTCGGCTCTGCGGCTGTCAAACTAAACCCTATTGGGGTGCTTATTTTTTGGGATTGTATATTGCCATTTGCTGAAATAATTCTTATGGTTTTATTTGAGGGTGTAAATGGCTTTGTGTCTCTCATAACAGTTCTTTCTGCACCTGTGTCTACCAAGAATAACATAGGTTGCCCATTCACATAAATTGTCATTTCTGGTTTTGTCCTGTAATCTATCTCATTAAATGACAGATACATTTCTGCACTTTGGGGATCCTCTTCCTCTCCTGTGTTATTTTGAATCTGTATTTCTGTAGGCATAGGTTTTTCAGCCACATGTATTTCTTTTTGTTTTGTTACTTTCCCTTTTCTGTCTTCCTGACATTTATCCTTGTATTTCTTATCTAGTCATGCTCTACTGGGCTTCTGTCTTACGTTCTCTTCCTCTCCTTCACTGTCACTATCTCCCCCTCTCAGCCTACAGTTTTTAGCAAAATGTCCTCTCTTGTGGCATAAATAACATCTGCCCTCCTCCTTATCTCTTTCCTGTTTATCATTTCCTTTGTATCTTTGTTCAGTGTTTTGATATCGTTTTTTTCTTCTTTTTTCTAAGACATATATCTCTACTCCAGATTCAGAGATAAGCACTTTGTTTGCTTGCTGCATTTTCTTTTTCTGCACTACACCCTCAGCGTGTATTGCGTATGTCATAAAATCTGTCAATGTTGCTGTAGGAAAGCCTACGTACGTCTTTTGGAGCCAGTTTTTAATTGGTTCTTTAAGTCCTCCTAATATAGCCATTTTTAGTTGTTGTTGATAAGGCCCATTAACATCTGCATTCTCTGTGATGCCACTGTTTGCTTTAAATACTTCCGTCATTCGGACCTGAAATTCCTGCACCGTTTCCCCATCTTTCTGTTTGGTGTTTTGGATTTTATTATAATCTGCTCTACGCTGAAACTGTGTACGCATCCTAGCAAACACTCCATTTTGATGGTCTAGAACAGGTACAATTTCTGCTGCGGGAATTACGCGTCTCCCGTTTCCGTGAGGTTGAGTTGGGTAAAAATCTCCTCTAACTAAAGCCCATTTATGTCCTAAATGCAACATTAGAACCCGTTGACATTCCATTGCGTCAAGGCCATATGAATTTATTAGATCTTTTAAGTCTGAAATGCATGTCTCTATGTCAGCTTCAGCTCTAGTAACGCCTTCCAATGCCTTTTTTATATCTGCTACAGCCCATGGTCTGTATACCTGTATCGTTGCCCCCTGTGTGTGCGGGTCTGGAAGCGAAATTAAAGGATACCCTTCAGCTATTTCTTCTTCTTTCGTGGGACAGTCCATTTGAATCCATGTCTGGTCTGTGGTATATTTAACTAGACCTGGCATCTCTGTCTTACTTCTGGTATGGTTTGATATAGGAGATGGGAGCTGCCAGGGGGGTGGAGTTTTTGTATCATATGCGGGTGGAGGGCTCTGCTGGGCCTCTGGGGCAGTGGGAGGAGCCCAAAATGGGTTTTGGTTGGCTTGTTTTTTTCGTCGTACTTCTATTTCTGGAAGTTTTGGATAAAGCCCCAAGGTCCTAAACTCCTCCTCTTTTCTTTCTCACCCAATTCCTCATTTTCGCCTTGTTCCTCACCACCCTCTGCCTGCTCTGCCTGCAGAGGGCGCCTTTGCACCACTGTGCCATCATCGTCCTCCGGACGAGACACAGCCAATGCAGTTGTCTTTTTAGTGTTAACATTTTTACGTTTTTTACTTTCTGCTATCCATAGTCTAGCTGTAGTTACCTGTTTACCAGGTGTATATTTTGTCTTTCCTTTAAATTGATCATGAATTGATAAGTTCAACATTAACTGACTTAATTTAATTTCATCAAGAGTTCCATCAAAATTATATTTTACTTTCCATTTTTTTAGGAATTTGCAACTCTCTGGATAAATTCGCTTCATATACTCCGAATCTGTTTCTATTTTTACTGTTTTTTCCGCCATGTTGTACTATGTGTCTAGGTCTGCTTACTGTTGATCTCCTGGAATCTTCTCTGTGTTTTATGACAAGCTTCTACCACGATGGGCGGTCATAAACTTGGTGTTAATTCACACACCGAGAAGGACACTGGATCAATTTTCAGCACACCGTCAACCTTAATGAGATTCAACCTTGATACACCTTAACAGTGTTCAATTTGAATCCCCATTCAACAGTTCATTCAACAGTTCATTCATACTCTACACTAGATTCATCTCTAGTTCTGTATAACTTCACTCTTTAGAAGTTAAATTTCTGACCTCAGGTGATATAACTGGCTCTGGTTGACTGGGTCCTTCCACGAAGAGGATGCCCAACAGGGGTTGCCGTCGAGAAAAGACGGATTTCTCAGCTCAAGCTGCTCAAGCTGGGTGCGCGCACTCTCCAACCTTTGCCGTTCATCCTCCAGGCAGAAGTACACCGATCCGGCTCGAACTGGACCATTTACTGTCAAGAGAATAAGATCACAAACCAGTGATATATCTTACAGTTTTACATTAAACCAGTCTCTTCCTATTGAGATTGAATCACCTGAGTCAGCCTTTCATTTTACGTGCGCACGGAGGAGAGAAGCTGGTGTCTGCCTGCTACTAAGGCCAGGCCATTCACACCCAGACCTCCTAGCCCCTCCTCCGGCAGCACGGCCTTTATTTCTTCTCACCAAATCCATCATGTCAGTACAAAGCATAGTCAGAGAATACATAGTTTACAACATAGTGAATACATAGTTTACAACCTAGTGAAGTATATCATGGCTTTGTTTTACATTTGTTCAGATAAGTTACAAGTTACGATCTGGGAACAGCCCCGCAAGGAGGGAAAAGGTCATAAGAGGTCATGCATCTGGTTTCTCAGAGCAGATAGTGCATTCCTTTCTAACAAAGAACTTTCTGTACTCTGAAATCACCTTTTAACCACATGTACATTTTTAATAACTTCGTCATTATAAGCATTTTATTCTAACACTAAACCAGGATTAAACCAGGACTAAACCAGGACTAAACCAAGACTAAACCAGGAATAAACCAGGACTAAACAAAGACTAAACCAGGACTAAACCAGGACTAAACAAAGACTAAACCAGGATTAAACCAGGACTGAAACAGGACTAAACCAGAACTAAACCAGAACTAAACAAAGACTAAACCAGGACTAAACCAGGACTAAACAGGACTAAACAAAGACTAAACCAGAACTAAACAAAGACTAAACCAGGACTAAACCAAGACTAAACTAGGACTAAACAAAGACTAAACCAGGACAAAACCAGGACTAAACCAGGACTAAACCAGGATTAAACCAGGAATAAACCAGGACTAAACCAAGACTAAAACAGGACTAAACAAAGACTAAACCAAGACTAAACCAGGACTAAACCAGGACTAAACCAGGACTAAACCAAGATTAAGCAAAGACTAAACCAGGACTAAACCAGGACTAAACCAGGACTAAACAAAGACTAAACCAGGACTAAACCAGGACTAAATCAGGACTAAACAAAGACTAAAACAGGACTAAACCAGGACTAAACCAGGACTAAACCAAGACAAAACCAGGACTAAACCAGGACTAAACAAAGACTAAACCAGGACTAAACCAGAACTAAGGAAAGACTAAACCAGGACTAAACAAGGGCTAAACAAAGACTAAAACAGGACTAAACCATGACTAAACCAAGACCAAACCAGGACTAAACCAGGACTAACCCAGGAGCAAACCAGGACTGGACCAGGACTAAGCAAAGACTAAACCAGGACTAAACCAAGAGTAAACCAGGACAAAACCAGGACAAAACCAGGACTGAACAGGACTAAACCAAGACTAAACCAGGACTGAACCAGGACTGAACCAGGACTAAACAAAGACTAAACCAGGACTAAACCAGGACTAAACAAGACTAAGCCAGGACTAAACCTGGACTAAACAAAGACTAAACCAGGACTAAACCAGGACTAAACCAAGACTAAATCAGGACTAAACAAAGACTAAACCAGGACTAAACCAAGACTAAACCAGGACTAAACAGACACTAAACCAGGACTAAACCAGGACTAAACCAGGACTAAACAGGACTAAAGAAAGACTAAACCAGGACTAAATCAGGACTCAACAAACACTAAACCAGGACTAAACCAGGACTAAACCAGGACTAAACCAAGACAAAACCAGGACTAAAACAGGATTAAACCAGGACCAAACCAGGACCGAACCAGGACTGAACCAGTACTAAACCAGGACTAAGCAAAGACTAAACCAGGACTAAACCAGGGCTAAACAAAGACTAAAACAGGACTAAACCATGACTAAACCAAGACCAAATGAGGACTAAACCAGGACGAAACCAGGACTAACCCAGGACCAAACCAGGACTGGACCAGGACTAAACCAGGACTAAGCAAAGACTAAACCAGGACTAAACCAAGACTAAACCAGGACAAAACCAGGACTGAACAGGACTAAACAAAGACTAAACCGGACTAAACCAGGACTAAACTATGACTAAACCAGGACTAAAACAGGACTAAACCAAGACAAAACCAGGACTATACCAGGACTAAACCAAAACTAAACCAGGACTAAGCCAGGACCAAACCAGGACTGAACCAGGACTAAACCAGGAGTAAGCAAAAACTAAACCAGGACTAAAACAGGACTAATCCAAGACAAAACCAGGACTATACCAGGACTAAACCAAAACTAAACCAGGACTAAGCCAGGACCAAACCAGGACTGAACCAGGACTAAACCAGGAGTAAGCAAAAACTAAACCAGGACTAAACCAGGACAAAACAAAGACTAAACCAGGACTAAACCAGGACTAAATAAAGACTAAACCAGGACTAAGCCAGGACCAAACCAGGACTGAACCAGGATTAAACTAGGACTAAGCAAAGACAAAACCAGGACTAAACCAGGACCAATCAAAGACTAAACCAGGATTAAACCAGGACTAAACCAGTAGTAAACCAAGACTAAACCAGGATGAAACCAGGACTGAACCAGGACTAAACCAAGACTAAACCAGGATGAAACCAGGACCAAACCAGGAATGAACCAGGATTAAACTAGGACTAAGCCAAGACTAAACAAAGACTAAACCAGGTCTAAACCAGGACTAAACCAGGACTGAACCAGGACTAAACCAGGACTAAGCCAAGACTAAACAAAGACTAAACCAGGACTAAAACAAGACTAAACCAGGACTAAACTAGGACTAAACCAAGACTAAACAAAGACTAAACCAGGACTAAACCAGGACTAAACCAAGACTAAACCAGGACTAAACCAAGACTAAACCAGGACGAAACCGAGACTAAACCAGGACGAAACCAGGAATAAACCAGGATCAAACCGAGACTAAACCAGGACAAAACCAGGACCAAACCAGGACTGAACCAGGACTAAACCAGGACTAAGCAAAGACTAAACCAGGACTAAACCAGGACCAAACCAGGACTGAACCAGGACTAAACCAGGACTAAGCAAAGAATAAACCAGGACTAAACCAGGGCTAAACAAAGACTAAACCAGGACTAAATCAGGACTAAACCAGGACTAACCAAAGACTAAACCAGGACCAAACCAGGACTGGACCAGGACTAAACCAGGACTAAGCAAAGACTAAACCAGGACTAAACCAGGACTAAACCAAGACTAAACCAGGACTAAACCGAGACTAAACCAGGACTAAACCAAAACAAAACCAGGACTAAACCAGGACTAAACCAAGACTAAACCAGGACTAAACAAGGACCAAACCAGAACTGAACCAGGACTAAACCAGGACTAAGCAAAGACTAAACCAGGACTAAACCAGGACTAAACAAAGACTAAGCCAGGACTAAACCAGGACTAAACAAAGACTAAACCAGGACTAAACCAGGACTAAACAAGACTAAGCCAGGACTAAACCAGGACTAAACAAAGAATAAACCAGGACTAAACCAGGACTAAACAAAGACTAAACCAGGATTAAACCAGGACTAAACCAGGACTAAACCAAGACTAAACCAGGACTAAGCAAAGACTAAACCAGGACTAAACCAAGACTAAACCAGGAATAAACCAGGACTAAACAAAGACTAAACCAGGACTAAACCAGGACTAAACAAAGACTAAACCAGGATTAAACCAGGACTGAAACAGGACTAAACCAGGAATAAACCAGGACTAAGCCAAGACTAAACAAAGACTAAACCAGGACTAAACCAGGACTAAACCAGGACTGAACCAGGACTAAACCAGGACTAAGCCAAGACTAAACAAAGACTAAACCAGGACTAAACCAAGACTAAACCAGCACTAAACCAGGACTAAGCCAAGACTAAACAAAGACTAAACCAGGACTACACCAGGACTAAAGCAAGACTAAACCAGGACAAAACAAGGAATAAACCAAGACTAAACCAGTACTAAACCGAGTCTAAACCAGGACTAAACCGAGACTAAACCAGGACTAAACCAGGACTAAACAAAGACTAAATCAGGACTAAACAAGGACTAATCCAGGACTAAACCAGGACTAAACCAAGACTAAATCAGGACTAAACAAAGACTAAACCAGGACTAAACCAAGACTAAACCAGGACTAAACAGACACTAAACCAGGACTAAACCAGGACTAAACCAGGACTAAACCAAGATTAAGCAAAGACTAAACCAGGACTAAACCAGGACTAAACCAGGACTAAACAGGACTAAAGAAAGACTAAACCAGGACTAAATCAGGACTAAACAAACACTAAACCAGGACTAAACCAGGACTAAACCAGGACTAAACCAAGACAAAACCAGGACTAAACCAGGACTAAACAAAGACTAAACCAGGACTAAAACAGGATTAAACCAGGACCAAACCAGGACCGAACCAGGACTGAACCAGTACTAAACCAGGACTAAGCAAAGACTAAACCAGGACTAAACCAGGGCTAAACAAAGACTAAAACAGGACTAAACCATGACTAAACCAAGACCAAATGAGGACTAAACCAGGACGAAACCAGGACTAACCCAGTACCAAACCAGGACTGGACCAGGACTAAACCAGGACTAAGCAAAGACTAAACCAGGACTAAACCAAGACTAAACCAGGACAAAACCAGGACTGAACAGGACTAAACAAAGACTAAACCGGACTAAACCAGGACTAAACTATGACTAAACCAGGACTAAAACAGGACTAAACCAGGACTGAACCAGGACTAAACCAGGAGTAAGCAAAAACTAAACCAGGACTAAAACAGGACTAAACCAAGACAAAACCAGGACTATACCAGGACTAAACCAAAACTAAACCAGGACTAAGCCAGGACCAAACCAGGACTGAACCAGGACTAAACCAGGAGTAAGCAAAAACTAAACCAGGACTAAACCAGGACAAAACAAAGACTAAACCAGGACTAAACCAGGACTAAATAAAGACTAAACCAGGACTAAGCCAGGACCAAACCAGGACAGAACCAGGATTAAACCAGGACTAAGCAAAGACTAAACCAGGACTAAACCAGGACCAATCAAAGACTAAACCAGGATTAAACCAGGACTAAACCAGTAGTAAACCAAGACTAAACCAGGATGAAACCAGGACTGAACCAGGACTAAACCAAGACTAAACCAGGATGAAACCAGGACCAAACCAGGACTGAACCAGGACTAAACTAGGACTAAGCCAAGACTAAACAAAGACTAAACCAGGACTAAACCAGGACTGAACCAGGACTAAACCAGGACTAAGCCAAGACTAAACAAAGACTAAACCAGGACTAAAACAAGACTAAACCAGGACTAAACCAGGACTAAGCCAAGACTAAACAAAGACTAAACCAGGACTAAACCAGGACTAAACCAGGACTAAACCAAGACTAAACCAGGACTAAACCAAGACTAAACCAGGACGAAACCGAGACTAAACCAGGACTAAACCAGTACTAAACCAGGAATAAACCAGGATCAAACCAAGACTAAACCAGGACAAAACCAGGACCAAACCAGGACTGAACCAGGACTAAACCAGGACTAAGCAAAGACTAAACCAGGACTAAACCAGGACCAAACCAGGACTGAACCAGGACTAAGCAAAGACTAAACCAGGACTAAACCAGGGCTAAACAAAGACTAAACCAGGACTAAACCAGGACTAAACTAGGACTAACCAAAGACTAAACCAGGACTAAACCAGGACCAAACCAGGACTGGACCAGGACTAAACCAGGACTAAGCAAAGACTAAACCAGGACTAAACCAGGACTAAACCAAGACTAAACCAGGACTAAACCGAGACTAAACCAGGACTAAACCAAAACAAAACCAGGACTAAACCAGGACTAAACCAAGACTAAACCAGGACTAAACAAGGACCAAACCAGAACTGAACCAGGACTAAACCAGGACTAAGCAAAGACTAAACCAGGACTAAACCAGGACTAAACAAAGACTAAGCCAGGACTAAACCAGGACTAAACAAAGACTAAACCAGGACTAAACCAGGACTAAACAAGACTAAGCCAGGACTAAACCAGGACTAAACAAAGAATAAACCAGGACTAAACCAGGACTAAACAAAGACTAAACCAGGATTAAACCAGGACTAAACCAGGACTAAACCAAGACTAAACCAAGAATAAACCAGGACTAAACAAAGACTAAACCAGGACTAAACCAGGACTAAACAAAGACTAAACCAGGATTAAACCAGGACTGAAACAGGACTAAACCAGGACTAAACCAGAACTAAACAAAGACTAAACCAGGACTAAACCAGGACTAAACAGGACTAAACAAAGACTAAACCAGAACTAAACAAAGACTAAACCAGGACTAAACCAAGACTAAACTAGGACTAAACAAAGACTAAACCAGGACAAAACCAGGACTAAACCAGGACTAAACCAGGATTAAACCAGGAATAAACCAGGACTAAACCAAGACTAAAACAGGACTAAACAAAGACTAAACCAAGACTAAACCAGGACTAAACCAGGACTAAACCAAGACTAAACCAGGACTAAACCAAGACTAAACCAGGACGAAACCGAGACTAAACCAGGACGAAACCAGGAATAAACCAGGATCAAACCGAGACTAAACCAGGACAAAACCAGGACCAAACCAGGACTGAACCAGGACTAAACCAGGACTAAGCAAAGACTAAACCAGGACTAAACCAGGACCAAACCAGGACTGAACCAGGACTAAACCAGGACTAAGCAAAGACTAAACCAGGACTAAACCAGGGCTAAACAAAGACTAAACCAGGACTAAACCAGGACTAAACTAGGACTAACCAAAGACTAAACCAGGACCAAACCAGGACTGGACCAGGACTAAACCAGGACTAAGCAAAGACTAAACCAGGACTAAACCAGGACTAAACCAAGACTAAACCAGGACTAAACCAGGACTAAACCAGGACTAAACCAGGACTAAACTAGGACTAACCAAAGACTAAACCAGGACTAAACCAGGACTAAACAAGGACCAAACCAGAACTGAACCAGGACTAAACCAGGACTAAGCAAAGACTAAACCAGGACTAAACCAGGACTAAACAAAGACTAAGCCAGGACTAAACCAGGACTAAACAAAGACTAAACCAGGACTAAACCAGGACTAAACAAGACTAAGCCAGGACTAAACCAGGACTAAACAAAGAATAAACCAGGACTAAACCAGGACTAAACAAAGACTAAACCAGGATTAAACCAGGACTAAACCAGGACTAAACCAAGACTAAACCAGGACTAAGCAAAGACTAAACCAGGACTAAACCAAGACTAAACCAGGAATAAACCAGGACTAAACAAAGACTAAACCAGGACTAAACCAGGACTAAACAAAGACTAAACCAGGATTAAACCAGGACTGAAACAGGACTAAACCAGGAATAAACCAGGACTAAGCCAAGACTAAACAAAGACTAAACCAGGACTAAACCAGGACTAAACCAGGACTGAACCAGGACTAAACCAGGACTAAGCCAAGACTAAACAAAGACTAAACCAGGACTAAACCAAGACTAAACCAGCACTAAACCAGGACTAAGCCAAGACTAAACCAGGACAAAACAAGGAATAAACCAAGACTAAACCAGTACTAAACCGAGTCTAAACCAGGACTAAACCGAGACTAAACCAGGACTAAACCAGGACTAAACAAACACTAAACCAGGACTAAACCAGGACTAATCCAGGACTAAACCAGGACTAAACCAAGACTAAATCAGGACTAAACAAAGACTAAACCAAGACTAAACCAAGACTAAACCAGGACTAAACAGACACTAAACCAGGACTAAACCAGGACTAAACCAGGACTAAACCAAGAGTAAACAAAGACTAAACCAGGACTAAACCAGGACTAAACCAGGACTAAACAGGACTAAAGAAAGACTAAACCAGGACTAAATCAGGACTAAACAAACACTAAACCAGGACTAAACCAGGACTAAACCAGGACTAAACCAAGACAAAACCAGGACTAAACCAGGACTAAACAAAGACTAAACCAGGACTAAAACAGGATTAAACCAGGACCAAACCAGGACCGAACCAGGACTGAACCAGTACTAAACCAGGACTAAGCAAAGACTAAACCAGGACTAAACCAGGGCTAAACAAAGACTAAACAGGACTAAACCATGACTAAACCAAGACCAAATGAGGACTAAACCAGGACGAAACCAGGACTAACCCAGTACCAAACCAGGACTGGACCAGGACTAAACCAGGACTAAGCAAAGACTAAACCAGGACTAAACCAAGACTAAACCAGGACAAAACCAGGACTGAACAGGACTAAACAAAGACTAAAACAGGACTAAACCAGGACTAAACTATGACTAAACCAGGACTAAAACAGGACTAAACCAGGACTGAACCAGGACTAAACCAGGAGTAAGCAAAAACTAAACCAGGACTAAAACAGGACTAAACCAAGACAAAACCAGGACTATACCAGGACTAAACCAAAACTAAACCAGGACTAAGCCAGGACCAAACCAGGACTGAACCAGGACTAAACCAGGAGTAAGCAAAAACTAAACCAGGACTAAACCAGGACAAAACAAAGACTAAACCAGGACTAAACCAGGACTAAATAAAGACTAAACCAGGACTAAGCCAGGACCAAACCAGGACAGAACCAGGATTAAACCAGGACTAAGCAAAGACTAAACCAGGACTAAACCAGGACCAATCAAAGACTAAACCAGGATTAAACCAGGACTAAACCAGGAGTAAACCAAGACTAAACCAGGATGAAACCAGGACTGAACCAGGACTAAACCAAGACTAAACCAGGATGAAACCAGGACCAAACCAGGACTGAACCAGGACTAAAGTAGGACTAAGCCAAGACTAAACAAAGACTAAACCAGGACTAAACCAGGACTGAACCAGGACTAAACCAGGACTAAGCCAAGACTAAACAAAGACTAAACCAGGACTAAAACAAGACTAAACCAGGACTAAACCAGGACTAAGCCAAGACTAAACAAAGACTAAACCAGGACTAAACCAGGACTAAACCAGGACTAAACCAAGACTAAACCAGGACTAAACCAAGACTAAACCAGGACGAAACCGAGACTAAACCAGGACTAAACCAGTACGAAACCAGGAATAAACCAGGATCAAACCAAGACTAAACCAGGACAAAACCAGGACCAAACCAGGACTGAACCAGGACTAAACCAGGACTAAGCAAAGACTAAACCAGGACTAAACCAGGACCAAACCAGGACTGAACCAGGACTAAGCAAAGACTAAACCAGGACTAAACCAGGGCTAAACAAAGACTAAACCAGGACTAAACCAGGACTAAACTAGGACTAACCAAAGACTAAACCAGGACTAAACCAGGACCAAACCAGGACTGGACCAGGACTAAACCAGGACTAAGCAAAGACTAAACCAGGACTAAACCAGGACTAAACCAAGACTAAACCAGGACTAAACCGAGACTAAACCAGGACTAAACCAAAACAAAACCAGGACTAAACCAGGACTAAACCAAGACTAAACCAGGACTAAACAAGGACCAAACCAGAACTGAACCAGGACTAAACCAGGACTAAGCAAAGACTAAACCAGGACTAAACCAGGACTAAACAAAGACTAAGCCAGGACTAAACCAGGACTAAACAAAGACTAAACCAGGACTAAACCAGGACTAAACAAGACTAAGCCAGGACTAAACCAGGACTAAACAAAGAATAAACCAGGACTAAACCAGGACTAAACAAAGACTAAACCAGGATTAAACCAGGACTAAACCAGGACTAAACCAAGACTAAACCAAGAATAAACCAGGACTAAACAAAGACTAAACCAGGACTAAACCAGGACTAAACAAAGACTAAACCAGGATTAAACCAGGACTGAAACAGGACTAAACCAGGACTAAACCAGAACTAAACAAAGACTAAACCAGGACTAAACCAGGACTAAACAGGACTAAACAAAGACTAAACCAGAACTAAACAAAGACTAAACCAGGACTAAACCAAGACTAAACTAGGACTAAACAAAGACTAAACCAGGACAAAACCAGGACTAAACCAGGACTAAACCAGGATTAAACCAGGAATAAACCAGGACTAAACCAAGACTAAAACAGGACTAAACAAAGACTAAACCAAGACTAAACCAGGACTAAACCAGGACTAAACCAGGACTAAACCAAGATTAAGCAAAGACTAAACCAGGACTAAACCAGGACTAAACCAGGACTAAACAAAGACTAAACCAGGACTAAACCAGGACTAAATCAGGACTAAACAAAGACTAAAACAGGACTAAACCAGGACTAAACCAAGACAAAACCAGGACTAAACCAGGACTAAACAATGACTAAACCAGGACTAAACCAGAACTAAGGAAAGACTAAACCAGGACTAAACAAGGGCTAAACAAAGTCTAAAACAGGAATAAACCATGACTAAACCAAGACCAAACCAGGACTAAACCAGGACTAACCCAGGACCAAACCAGGACTGGACCAGGACTAAACCAGGACTAAGCAAAGACTAAACCAGGACTAAACCAAGACTAAACCAGGACAAAACCAGGACAAAACCAGGATTGAACCAAGACTAAACCAAGACTAAACCAGGACTGAATCAGGACTGAACCAGGACTAAACCAGGACTAAACCAGGACTAAACAAAGACTAAACCAGGACTAAACCAGGACTAAACAAGACTAAGCCAGGACTAAACCTGGACTAAACAAAGACTAAACCAGGACTAAACAAGACTAAGCCAGGACTAAACCAGGTCTAAACAAGACTAAGCCAGGACTAAACCAGGACTAAACAAAGACTAAGCCAGGACTAAACAAAGACTAAACCAGGACTAAACAAGACTAAGCCAGGACTAAACCAGGACTAAACAAAGAATAAACCAGGACTAAACCAGGACTAAACAAAGACTAAACCAGGACTAAAACAGGACTAAACCAAGACTAAACCAGGACTAAGCAAAGACTAAACCAGGACTAAACCAAGACTAAACCAGGAATAAACCAGGACTAAACCAGGACTAAACCAGGATTAAACCAGGACTAAACCAGGACTAAGCAAAGACTAAACCAGGACTAAACCAGGACTAAACAAAGACTAAACCAGGACTAAACAAAGACTAAACCAGGACCAAACCAGGACTAAACCAGGACTAAGCAAAGACTAAACCAAAACAACAAGACTAAACTCCTCTTTAATGTTGGCGTGATCAGATTAGTCAAAACTTGTGATAGTCCTGGTTTAGTCCTGGTTTAATCCTGCTTTAGACCTGGTTCAGTCCTGGTTTAGTCCTGGTTTAGTCTTGGTTAGTCCTGGCTTAGTCCTGGTTTAGTCCTGGTTTAATCCTGGTTTAGACCTGGTTCAGTCCTGGTTTAGTCCTGGTGTAGTCCTGGTTTAGTCCTGGTTCAGTCCTAGTTTAGTCTTAGTTTAGTCCTGGTTTAGTCCTGGTTAGTCCTGGTTTAGTCCTGGTTCAGTCCTGGTTTCTTCTTAGTTTAGTCCTGGCTTAGTCCTGGTTAGTCCTGGTTTAGTCCTGGTTTAGTCCTTGTTTAGTTCCCGCTCTTATTCTGACACGCTCTCTTTTATTGTGAAGGCGCCCCGGCGGAAGTGTTGGATCCTAAGATGGCGGCCGTGCTCGGTGCTCCTCGCGGTTCGCTCCGGTTTCCCGCCGCGGCTCCGGTTTCCCGCCGTTAAGCGCGCTCCCGCCGCGGCATGAGGTGCGCGTGATCGAGGCGCGGATGGTGCGCGTGAACCGGAGCGCGCTGCTGTACGTGCTCGCGCTCGGCAGCTGCGCGTTCCTGCTGTTCCAGCTGTACTACTACCGGAAGTACGTCATTAAGGTCAGTAAACAAAGTCCCGAGTGTGTGTCAGATGTCTACACACGGGAGGGCATCTGACACACGGGGAGGGCATCTGACACACGGGGAGGGCATCTCTGACACAGATGTTTTTCTGTTGCAGGCCGGGCCCCGCCCCCTCAGTGCCGACAGCCAATGGGTGAGCTCCTCAAGCACAACGTCATCAAACTGACCTGGTTCAGTCCTGGTTCAGTCCTGGTTCAGTCCTGGTTTAGACCTGGTTTAGACCTGGTTCAGTCCTGGTTCAGTCCTGGTTTAGACCTGGTTCAGACCTGGTTCAGTCCTGGTTTAAACCTGGTTTAGACCTGGTTTAGACTTGGTTCAGTCCTGGTTTAGTCCTAGTTTAGACCTGGTTTAGACCTGGTTCAGTCCTGGTTTAGACCTGGTTTAGACCTGGTTTAGACCTGGTTCAGTCCTGGTTTAGACCTGGTTTAGTCCTGGTTTTGTCCTGGTTTCTTCCTGGTTCAGACCTGGTTTAGTCCTGGTTTAGACCCAGTCCTGGTTCAGACCCGGACCTGGTTTAGACCCGGTTTAGTCCTGGTTTAGACCCGGTTTAGTCCTGGTTTAGACCCGGACGTGGTTCAGACCCGGACCTGGTTTAGACCCGGTTTAGTCCTGGTTTAGACCCGGTTTAGTCCTGGTTTAGACCCGGTCCTGGTTCAGACCCGGACCTGGTTCAGACCCGGTTTAATTCTGGTTTAGACCCGGTCCTGGTTCAGACCCGGTCCTCTCCTCTCAGCAGGGGGTCAGGTCCTTCTTGTCTTCGGCTCAGTCTTGTCATCTTCCCGTGTTCCTCATCGACGTCGCTGCTCTGAACTCCGTCTCCCACGATGCACCTGGGCACCACCACTGCAACTTCCTGTGCAGCCGACCAATCACAGCCTTCGGCCTCAATGCCAAACACTGGAGCCACGACGCCAGCGTGAGTGTGACGCCCACGACTCCATACTCCGTACCGATACCGATACTTTCTAACTTTAGTGATACTCCATACCGATACTTCATACCAATTCTCCATACGATACTCTGATACTCCATACAGATACTGATACTCCATACTGATAGTACATACCGATACTACATACCGATACTCCATATGATACTCCATACCGATACTGATACTCCATACCAATACCACATACCGATACTCCATACGATACTCTGATACTCCACACCGATACTGATACTACATACTGATACTCTGATACTACACACGATACGATACTCCATAAGGATACTCCATACCGATACTCCATACCGATACGATACTCTCTAAGGATACCGATACTCCCTAACGATACTGATACTCCATTCTCCGTACCAATACTCCCTAACTATACCGATGCTCCCTAATGATACCGATACTCCCTAATGATACCGATGCTCCCTAACGATACTGATACTCCATTCTCCGTACCAATACGCCCTAACGATACGATACTCCCTAACGATACCGATACCCCATACCAGCAGCAAACACTGGAGCTACGACGCCAGTGTGAGTGTGACTCCATACTCCACACCGATACCGATACTCCCTATCGATACTGGTATTCCATACCGATACCCCGTACCTATACTCCTTTGAGATACCGATACTGTGCTAGGTGACGATGCTTGATACCGATTCTGGTCCCACCATCGTAAAACCCTCTGTTCAGACGATCTTCATGATCTTCACATTAAATGGAAAAACTTTCATTTCTGTTCACGTGTTTCCTGTGTGACCCCTGACCCCTGTGTGACCCCTGACCCTGTGTGACCCCTGACCCCTGTGTGACCCCTGACCCTGTGTGACCCCTGACCCTGTGTGACCCCTGACACCTGTGTGACCCCTGTGTGACCCCTGTGTGACACCTGTGTGACCCCTGTGTGACCCCTGACACCTGTGTGACCCCTGTGTGACCCCTGACACCTGTGTGACCCCTGACCCTGTGTGACCCCTGACACCTGTGTGACCACTGTGTGACCCCTGACACCTGTGTGACCCGTGACCCTGTGTGACCCGTGACCCTGTGTGACCCGTGACCCTGTGTGACCCGTGACCCTGTGTGACCCCTGACCCCTGTGTGACCCCTGACACCTGTGTGACTCCTGATCCCTGACCCCTGTGTGACCCCTGTGTGACCCCTGACACCTGTGTGACTCCTGATCCCTGACCACTGTGTGACCCCTGTGTGACCCCTGACCCCTGTGTGACCCCTGACCCCTGTGTGACCCCTGACCCCTGTGTGACTCCTGACCCCTGTGTGACCCCTGTGTGACCCCTGTGTGACCCCTGTGTCCTCAGGGCTGTTTCCTGTCGCTGTTGGAGCAGAAGGATTTTTCCTGGATCCTGACGTCAGGTGAGTTTCTGACTGTTTAACCTGTGGCCTCATTCTGTGTGTGCAGCAGTGACACAAACCCACATGTCACAGCTTATTAAAGAAAACCTTAGACCAGAGGTGTCAAACTCATTTTGGTCCGGGGGCCGTATACAACCTACTTTGATCCCAAAGGGGCCGGATTGGAAAACTCCATTCTCTGTTCAAGTTATTGCATTTTTCGCCATGTTCACTCACTTCATCACTTACAGCACACACATTCAAACATGTCTAAAAATTGAATTTTTTTGCCTCGGAAAAAAAATACAAAATAATAAAGGCTGTGACTTGGGCAAACTTCATCCTGGGCATGTGTGGCTCACTACACTCACTGCTGAAGCTGTGGCAACAACTGTGTAAAATGTCAGACTCTGGGCCTCAGGGTTTGGTGCTGTGACCCTTTGTGTAAAAATATGTCAATTCCAAATATGGACCAGATGTTCCAAACTGTAATAAGATGTAATAAATAAATCTTCTTCTGAATTTTAGGCAGGTTTTCTTAAGATAAAAAACTAAAACAAACCAAAAAAATTCTCTCCAGAGCCTCTGGTGCCTCCACCAGTGTCTGTGCGTAAGAGCAGGTCAGAGGCTGTCCCCAGGCCGCTGTGCGCTGATTTCCTCTCTCACTACCTCACCTCTGCCCCACATGGGGCCCACCGCCGAAATCGTCCTTTCATAGGCTACTCAGATCTGTCAATCATTTCCTGAAAGAACCAATGACTGAAGAGCTTTTGCCGTGGAACTGTCCCTCGGTCATGCGCAATACGCCGCTAACTGGACGCGCTCCTTTTGTTCCCCGAGCTGTAGCGCGGTGTCCCGTAACCGGACCGAAGCCTGGATACGCTTGTTTTGTAGCTAAGAGTGTGGAGAAAACAAACATACCCCACACCGCTAACAGGAGCTAAGCGCTTAGCTATGCTAACCCTAACCCTAGAGCGAGAGAAGTAGAGAGATGCGTCGCTCATCCATTCAGACAAACTCAGACTTTCTGGATTATTTCTCCACATGGAATTATTTTATGAAAAAAACAACTGGATATTCTTTTTCTGTGGATTGTTACGGACTAATTGAGCACAGCTGTTCCTGGACTGGACCCGTTTCGGACCGACAGAACCGGCTCAAAGGTAAGAAATACGCAAATATGTTTTGAATATTTTTGGAAATTATAAATTCTGGCTCTTTGGGCTGTGTGGCATAAAATGAATGATATGGTTGTTTTACTGAGGAATTAAGCTTTCAAACGATGTACAGCAGGTCAATAGTGGAAAAATAAGTACGGTGAATATCTGGCTTGACTTTTTAATGTCGTGTAATCGCCCGGGGGGCGGGTGGCAAGAGGTTAATCAGAGCAGGATGAGCCGCCCCCCTCAGGCCGAGTGAGGAACTGCGGGAAACTGTGTGAAACCCGCCCGTGTTCTTCAGGGCGTTTGTGTGAAACCCGCCCGTGTTCTTCAGGGCGTTTGTGTGAAACCCGCCCGAGTTCTTCAGTACGTTTGTGTGAAACCCGCCCGTGTTCTTCAGGGCGTTTGTGTGAAACCCGCCCGTGTTCTTCAGGGCGTTTGTGTGAAACCCGCCCGTGTTCTTCAGGGCGTTTGTGTGAAACCCGCCCGTGTTCTTCAGGACGTTTGTGTGAAACCCGCCCGAGTTCTTCAGAGCGTTTGTGTGAAACCCGCCCGAGTTCTTCAGGGCGTTTGTGTGAAACCCGCCCGAGTTCTTCAGGGCGTTTGTGTGAAACCCGCCCGAGTTCTTCAGGGCGTTTGTGTAAAACCCGCCCGTGTTCTTCAGGGCGTTTGTGTGAAACCCGGCCGTGTTCTTCAGGGCGTTTGTGTGAAACCCGCTCGAGTTCTTCAGGGCGTTTGTGTGAAACCCGTCCGAGTTCTTCAGGGCGTTTGTGTGAAACCCGCCCGAGTTCTTCAGGGCGTTTGTGTGAAACCCGCCCGAGTTCTTCAGGGCGTTTGTGTGAAACCCGCCCGAGTTATTCAGGGCGTTTGTGTGAAACCCGCCCCTGTTCTTCAGGGCGTTTGTGTGAAACCCGCCCAAATTCTTCAGGGCGTTTGTGTGAAACCCGCCCGAGTTCTTCAGGGCGTTTGTGTGAAACCCGCCCGAGTTCTTCAGGGCGTCAGCAGCTTTCACAAAGCTCAGATTCTTCTGTATTTTTACAATATGAACTTTAAACCCTTAAAATTCCATGTCCCGGTACCGGGTCATTGTAGATAAACGGCGAATACCGAGCGACACACACACGACCCAACTTGAGACACCAACACATGTAACACATCACTAGAAAGCTACGGCTCTCGTCTTTCCGATCATAAACACCATTTTGAGGTACAACAATCACAGCACTTGCACCAAACCGCACCCCGATACTAGTAATTTGGTGTTCCCTACCTTTGAAGGGGGTCTATGGTCCAAACATTGATCCTTCCCCACAAGTTTAGGCATCATTCTGTCCGTAACAGTCCAGAGAATATAATCCGAAAAAGCCATAAGGTCCAAAAATGAATTAGATCCACAGGGGGACAAAGACTGCAGCAATTCTGTTCCTAAAAAAATAGTAATTGCCATTTTTCCTCCCCATTTTTATCCGATTCTGCAGCCAATATTGACATTTGGAGCTAATGTTTGATGTCAAATTGTTCCCTCGGACTTTAGCTTTTGATTGATGGCGACTCTGGCCAATTACAACAGTGTGGGGGTTGACCGTAGCAAGGAAAAACCAATGAGTGTCACAGACTGGCAAAAGTTCACTCCCAACTGTCAGCCTTGTAGATCCAAGCTATTAGGTTGCAGGATAAAAATGATGCTACGTACTTGTAGCCAATGAGCTGCTGAACACGGAGAGGTATTATGTGAGGGGTCAGGGTTTATTTGGGAGGTGCATTTTTCGTGCGTAAAGGGTAAATAGTATTTCCGGGAATCAGTGCGCTCGCGCGTAATTTGTCGTCTCTGTGCGTAAATCGCTTTCTGTGCTTTGTTTTCATTTTTGGGGTTTTTAGAGCCCTCATTGATGTCTGTAGGTTGAAGCATTCAAAAGTTATTGTATTTTTTCCAGACGTTATCCAAGTTTATCCAAATTGATCCAGTGTCCATTTGGAGTCTCCAAATTGTCCCTCTGTAAAAACGCATGAACTAAACCATGTAAATAATGCTGTAAAATGCTCATTTTTAGAGCTATTGTTTTCAAATTTGAAATGGGAGTAGACAAGACCGGATACTTTGAGGAAATACTGTGTTGAAGTCTATAAGTACCAAACTTAGCTGTTTACACTCTTGTTTTTACAAAGAAAAATCTAGGCGAAGATAAAAAGTCTTAATTTCTCTGTGTTCCAAAGAGTATAACTTTTTATTGGTTATACTTAGAGTATTTTTTTCTTTTGTGGTAGAAAATACAGAATGTTACCTTTCCAAAATGCCCAAACTTTTACGTATACTCCAAAGGGTTCAAGAACAGCTTTACTTTGAAACTTTTATTACATTTTTCAGGCATTTTAGTAAAAAATACCAGGATTTTTAAAGGTTTAAACATTTTAAATGGTCAAAGCGCCTAAAACTCAACTCTGTCAGATTCTGACGCCGCTCTGAGCCCCACAGGGGGCGCTCCTCTGTCCTCTCTGCCCGCAGGGGGCGCTCCTCTGTCCTCTCTGCCCACAGGGGGCTCTCCTCTGTCCTCTCTGCCCGCAGGGGGCGCTGCTCTGTCCTCTCTGCCCGCAGGGGGCGCTCCTCTGTCCTCTCTGCTCGCAGGGGGCGCTCCTCTGTCCTCTCTGCCCGCAGGGGGCGCTCCTCTGTCGTGTAAATGAGGAAGTAAAAATCTTTTTTGGAGTAAATGCCCCACAGGAGTAAATGCCCCACAGGAGTAAATACCCCACAGGAGTAAATGCCCCATAGGAGTAAATACCCCACAGGAGTAAATGCCCCACAGGAGTAAATACCCCACAGGAGTAAATGCCCCACAGGAGTAAATGCCCCATAGGAGTAAATACCATCACATGTAAATACCCCACAGGAGTAAATACCCCACAGGAGTAAATGCCCCACAGGAGTAAATGCCCCACAGGAGTAAATACCCCACAGGAGTAAATGCCCCACAGGATTAAATACCCCACAGGAGTAAATGCCCCATAGGAGTAAATACCCCACAGGAGTAAATACCCCACAGGAGTAAATGCCCCATAGGAGTAAATACCATCACATGTAAATACCCCACAGGAGTAAATACCCCACAGGAGTAAATACCATCACATGTAAATACCCCTGTAACGAACAGGCCGTTCGTTACTAGTAACGTATTCACACATGCACTTTCATTCACTTTGCACTTTATAAATTTACATTGCACTTTTATAGCACGGAGCACTTATGAGATACGCTGATTTGCACATAAATAAAATTGCACATATTTGTATTGTTTTAAAATTATTTATTGGAACTTGGTCATTTGTTGCGCGGATTCGGTCGGGCAGGGCACTTCCGGTAATGGCGGCCGCCGGTCTGCGGAGACAAATGTAGGATTACAATTGGGATTGTGCAATATATGTGCCGTGTTTAAATGGGTAGTGTCTCATGTGTGTTTGCGTGTGTGTGTCGTGTAGGTATTTTAAAGTGTGAGTGGTATGCGTGTGTATGTGATGAATGTAGTTTGTGCTTTCACTCACCCAGTGT
Organism: Odontamblyopus lacepedii; assembly: GCA_034769755.1. NCBI lineage: Eukaryota > Metazoa > Chordata > Actinopteri > Gobiiformes > Gobiidae > Odontamblyopus > Odontamblyopus lacepedii. Next base: position 36,911,980 of record CM068344.1, on the reverse strand, counting down.
CTTGTGTCCGGAGGTCTGGCCAAAAGAGTCCCCGGGGAACCAGACACCGCTTAAGAGTTCCGGGCCAGCTCAAATTAGAGGACATCGGGAGGGGGGAATGGCACTGGTTTTAATCGGGATATCACTATATTTTATTAGGTGTTTGGTTTTAGGGTTTTATCTTTTGTATTTTGGTTTTGTATAGTTTATTTGGTTTGGGTTAATTTAGTGGAGGATTTTAACTTAGTTTTAAGTGAGCTAATGTTAATTTTATACCCCTTTGAGTTTTATTGGTTTCACCCAGTGGTATATAAGGCGCCTGATGGCACCATTCTAGGACTACTGCTGGGGAGGACCCAGGCTCTGATCCTCCGAGTCACCTTTTTTTTTGCACTGCACTTTCTTGCACTGGCGCACTTTGTTTTTGGAATGTAAAATAAAGAATTGTGGATCCTGACATCCTGCCTCACGTCATCTGTACAGCTGGGTAACTCACTGTAGATCCAGCCGCTCTATCTGTCCTGGCTACAACCCCACAGGAGTAAATGCCCCACAGGAGTAAATACCCCACAGGAGTAAATGCCCCATAGGAGTAAATACCATCACATGTAAATACCCCACAGGAGTAAATACCCCACAAGAGTAAATACCATCACATGTAAATACCCCACAGGAGTAAATGCCCCACAGGAGTAAATACCCCACAGGAGTAAATACTATCACATGTAAAGACCCCACAGGAGTAAATACGCCACAGGAGTAAATACCATCACATGTAAATACCCCACAGGAGTAAATGCCCCACAGGAGTAAATGCCCCATAGGAGTAAATACCATCACATGTAAATACCCCACAGGAGTAAATGCCCCATAGGAGTAAATACCCCACAGGAGTAAATACCCCATAGGAGTAAATACCCTCACATGTAAATACCCCACAGGAGTAAATGCCCCACAGGAGTAAATACCCCACAGGAGTAAATGCCCCACAGGAGTAAATACCCCACAGGAGTAAATACCCTCACATGTAAATACCCCACAGGAGTAAATGCCCCACAGGAGTAAATACCCCACAGGAGTAAATGCCCCACAGGAGTAAATACCCCACAGGAGTAAATACCATCACATGTAAATACCCCACAGGAGTAAATGCCCCATAGGAGTAAATACCATCACATGTAAATACCCCACAGGAGTAAATACCCCACAGGAGTAAATGCCCCACAGGAGTAAATACCCCACAGGAGTAAATGCCCCACAGGAGTAAATGCCCCACAGGAGTAAATACCCCACAGGAGTAAATACCATCACATGTAAATACCCCACAGGAGTAAATACCCCACAGGAGTAAATGCCCCACAGGAGTAAATACCCCACAGGAGTAAATACCCCACAGGAGTACATGCCCCACAGGAGTAAATGCCCCACAGGAGTAAATGCCCCACAGGAGTAAATACCCCACAGGAGTAAATACCCTCACATTTAAATCCCCCACAGGAGTAAATGCCCCACAGGAGTAAATACCCCACAGGAGTAAATGCCCCACAGGAGTAAATGCCCCACAGGAGTAAATACCATCACATGTAAATACCCCACAGGAGTAAATACCCTCACATGTAAATACCCCACAGGAATAAATGCCCCACAGGAGTAAATGCCCCACAGGAGTAAATGCCCCACAGGAGTAAATACCCCACAGGAGTAAATGCCCCACAGGAGTAAATACCATCACATGTAAATACCCCACAGGAGTAAATACCCCACAGGAGTAAATACCATCACATGTAAATACCCCACAGGAGTAAATGCCCCACAGGAGTAAATACCCCACAGGAGTAAATACCCCACAGGAGTAAATACCCCACAGGAGTAAATGCCCCATAGGAGTAAATACCATCACATGTAAATACCCCACAGGAGTAAATGCCCCATAGGAGTAAATACCCCACAGGAGTAAATGCCCCATAGGAGTAAATACCCTCACATGTAAATACCATCCATCCATCCATCTTCTTCTTCCGCTTATCCGGGGCCGGGTCGCGGGGGCAGCAGTCTAAGCAGGGGCTCCCAAGCTTCCTTCTCCCCAGCCACTTCCTCCAGCTCCTCCGGACAGACCCCAAGGCGTTCCCAGGCCAGCCGAGAGACATAGTCCCTCCAGCGTGTCCTGGGTCTTCCCCGGGGCCTCCTACCGGTGGGACATGCCCGGAACACCTCCCGAGGGAGGCGTCCAGGAGGCATCCGGACCAGATGCCCGAGCCACCTCAGCTGGCTCCTCTCGACGTGGAGGAGCAGCGACTCTACTCCGAGCTCCTCCCGTGTGACCGAGCTCCTCACTTTATCTCTAAGGGAGCGCCCGGCCACTCTGCGGAGGAAACTCATTTCGGCCGCTTGTATCCGCGATCTTGTCCTTTCGGTCATTACCCAGAGCTCATGGTGAGGGTAGGAACGTAGATTGACCGGCTCAGCTCCCTCTTCACCACAACGGTCTGATACAGCGACTGCATCACTGCCGACGCCGCACCGATCCGCCTGTCAATCTCACGCTCCATCCTCCCCTCACTCGTGAACAAGACCCCGAGACACTTGAACTCCTCCACTTGAGGCAGAGACTCCCCACCCACCCAGAGAGGGCAATCCACCTTTTTCCGGTCGAGAACCATGGCCTCGGATTTGGAACAGCTGATTCTCATCCCGGCCGCTTCACACTCGGCTGCAAACCGCCCCAGTACACGCTGCAGGTCCTGGCTCGATGGAGCCAACAGGACAACATCATCCGCAAAAAGCAGCGATGAAATCCTGTGGTCCCCGAACTGGACCCCCTCCGGCCCCTGGCTGCGCCTAGAAATTCTGTCCATAAATACAATGAACAGAACCGGTGACAAAGGCCAGCCCTGGCGGAGTCCAACATGCACCGGGAACAGGTCTGACTTACTGCCGGCAATGCGAACACAGCTCCTGCTCCGGTCATACAGGGACCGGACAGCCCTTAGCAGAGGGCCCCGGACCCCATACTCCCGGAGCACCCCCCACAGGGCACCACGAGGGACACGGTCGAATGCCTTCTCCAGGTCCACAAAGCACATGTGGACTGGTTGGGCAAACTCCCATGAACCCTCGAATGTAAATACCCCACAGGAGTAAATGCCCCCACAGGAGTAAATACCCCACAGGAGTACATGCCCCACAGGAGTAAATGCCCCCACAGGAGTAAATACCCCACAGGAGTACATGCCCCACAGGAGTAAATGCCCCACAGGAGTAAATGCCCCACAGGAGTAAATGCCCCACAGGAGTAAATACCCCACAGGAGTAAATACCCTCACATGTAAATACCCCACAGGAGTCAATGCCCCACAGGAGTAAATACCCCACAGGAGTAAATACTATCACATGTAAAGACCCCACAGGAGTAAATACGCCACAGGAGTAAATACCATCACATGTAAATACCCCACAGGAGTAAATGCCCCACAGGAGTAAATACCCTCACATGTAAATACCCCACAGGAATAAATGCCATCACATGTAAATACCCCTCAGGAGTAAATACCCCTCAGGAGTAAATACCCCTCAGGAGTAAATACCCCTCAGGAGTAAATACCCCTCAGGAGTAAATACCCCTCAGGAGTAAATACCCCTCAGGAGTAAATACCCCTCAGGAGTAAATACCATCACGTGTAAATACCCCACAGGAGTAAATGCCCCATAGGAGTAAATACCCTCACATGTAAATACCCCACAGGAGTAAATGCCCCACAGGAGTAAATACCATCACATGTAAATACCCCACAGGAGTAAATACCCCACAGGAGTAAATACCCCACAGGAGTAAATGCCCCACAGGAGTAAATACCCCACAGGAGTAAATGCCCCATAGGAGTAAATACCACCACATGTAAATACTCCACAGGAGTAAATGCCCCACAGAAGTAAATACCCCACAGGAGTAAATACCCCACAGGAGTAAATGCCCCATAGGAGTAAATACCATCACATGTAAATACCCCACAGGAGTAAATGCCCCATAGGAGTAAATACCCCACAGGAGTAAATACCCCACAGGAGTAAATGCCCCACAGGAGTAAATACCCTCACATGTAAATACCCCACAGAAGTGAATGCCCCACAGGAGTGAATGCCCCACAGGAGTAAATGCCCCACAATAGTAAATGCCCCACAAGAGTAAATGCCCCTCTGTGTGTCTCAGGTGAAGATCCGCGATTGGTCGGTTTGGACGTGTCAGGTGACCAAGTCCCTCTGCACCTGCTGCTGCGTCGCCACGACAACGTCATACAGGTGACTTTTGACCCCACACATTGCTTTAGTCCTGGTTTGGTCCTGGTTTAGTCCTGTTTCGGTCCTGGTTTGGTCCTGGTCTAGTCCTGATTCGGTCCTGGTTTAGTCCTGGTTCGGTCCTGGTTTGGTCCTGGTTTAGTCCTGGTTTGGTCCTGGTTTAGTCCTGGTTTGGTCCTGGTCTAGTCCTGGTTTAGTCCTGTTTCGGTCCTGGTTTGGTCCTGGTCTAGTCCTGGTTCGGTCCTGGTTCGGTCCTGGTTTGGTCCTGGTCTAGTCCTGGTTTGGTCCTGGTTTAGTCCTGGTTCAGTCCTGGTTTAGTCCTGGTTTAGTCCTGGTTTGGTCCTGGTTTAGTCCTGGTTTAGTCCTGGTTCAGTTCTGGTTTAGTCCTGGTTTAGTCTTGGTTCGGTCCTGGTTTAGTCCTGGTTTGGTCCTGGTTTAGTCCTGGTTTAGTCCTGGTTTAGCCCTGGTTCGGTCCTGGTTTAGTCCTGATTTAGTCCTGGTTTAGTCCTGGTTTGGTCCTGGTTCGGTCCTGGTTTGGTCCTGGTCTAGTCCTGGTTCGGTCCTGGTTTAGTCCTGGTTTAGTCCTGGTTTAGTCCTGGTTTAGTCCTGGTTTAGTCCTGGTTCAGTTCTGGTTTAGTCCTGGTTTAGTCTTGGTTCGGTCCTGGTTTAGTCCTGGTTTGGTCCTGGTTTAGTCCTGGTTTAGTCCTGGTTTAGCCCTGGTTCGGTCTTGGTTTAGTCCTGATTTAGTCCTGGTTTAGTCCTGGTTTAGTCCTGGTTCGGTCCTGGTTTGGTCCTGGTCTAGTCCTGGTTCGGTCCTGGTTTAGTCCTGGTTTAGTCCTGGTTCAGTCCTGGTTTAGTCCTGCTTTAGTCCTGCTTTAGTCCTGGTTTAGTCCTTGTTTAGTCCTGATTTAGTCCTGGTTCGGTCCTGGTTTAGTCCTGGTTTAGTCCTGGTTCGGTCCTGGTTCGGTCCTGCTTTAGTCCTGCTTTAGTCCTGGTTTAGTCCTGGTTCGGTCCTGGTTCGGTCCTGGTTCAGTCCTGGTTTAGTCCTGGTTTAGTCCTGGTTTAGTCCTGGTTTAGTCCTGGTTCAGTCCTGGTTTAGTCCTGGTTCAGTCCTGGTTTAGTCCTGCTTTAGTCCTGGTTTAGTTCTTGTTTAGTCCTGATTTAGTCCTGGTTCGGTCCTGATTTAGTCCTGGTTTAGTCCTGGTTCGGTCCTGGTTTAGTCCTGGTTTAGTCCTGGTTTAGTCCTGGTTCAGTCCTGGTTTAGTCCTGGTTCGGTCCTGGTTCAGTCCTGGTTTAGTCCTGCTTTAGTCCTGGTTTAGTCCTGATTTAGTCCTGGTTTAGTCCTGGTTCGGTTCTGCTTTAGTCCTGGTTTAGTCCTGCTTTAGTCCTGGTTTAGTCCTGATTTAGTCCTGATTTAGCCCTGGTTCGGTCCTGGTTCGGTCCTGGTTTAGTCCTGGTTTAGTCCTGGTTTAGTCCTGGTTTGGTCCTGGTTTAGTCCTGGTTTAGTCCTGGTTCGGTCCTGGTTTAGTCCTGGTTTAGTCCTGGTTTAGTCCTGGTTTAGTCCTGGTTTAGTCCTGGTTCAGTCCTGGTTTAGTCCTGCTTTAGTCCTGCTTTAGTCCTGCTTTAGTCCCGGTTTAGTCCCGGTTTAGTCCTCGTTTAGTCCTGGTTCGGTCCTGGTTTAGTCCTGGTTTAGTCCCTGTGTTGCAGGTGGTCTTCTTCGTAGAACGTGGAGGTGGATTCTTGTGGCACGGAGCCCTGAGACTGAGACCGGACCAAGACCGGACCTTCCCCTTCAAACAGCTGGACTACGGCCGCCACCAGGGGGCGTACGACAGGTCAGTCCTGGTTTAGTTCTGGTTTAGTCCTGGTTTAGACCCAGTTCAGTCCTGTTTTAGACCTGGTTTAGACCCAGTTCAGTCCTGGTTCAGTCCTGGTTCAGTCCTGGTTTAGTCCTGGTTTAGTCCTGGTTTAGTCCTGGTTTAGACCTGGTTCAGTCCTGGTTTAGACCTGGTGTAGTCCTGGTTTAGACCTGGTTTAGACCTGGTTTAGACCTGGTCTGTGTCCTGTTTCAGGCCGGACTTGGTCCTCACGGTCCTGGACGGTCTGGACGTTCGTGTTCCTCGGAACGTCACCCACTTCCTGTTGGAGCAGAGACACGCCCACTTCCTGGAGTGCGGTTACCGTGACGCCCGCAACTTCCTGCAAGTGAGTTCTGCACATGCTCAGAAGCCTTGGCACAAGCGTTACCGTGACGACACAACGACAAACCCGACCTGCTCTGGCGTCTTATAGACTTGTGTCTCGGTTCCCCTCGGTTCTCCTCGGTTCCCCTCGGTTCTCCTCGGTTCCCCTCGGTTTTCTTCGGTTCTCCTCGGTTCCCCTCGGTTCTCCTCGGTCCCCCTCGGTCCCCCTCGGTCCTCCTCGGTTCTCTTCGGTTCTCTTCGGTTCTCGGTCCTCCTCGGTCCTCCTCGGTCCTCCTCGGTCCTCCTCGGTTCTCCTCGGTTCTCTTCGGTCCTCCTCGGTCCTCCTCGGTTCTCCTCGGTTCTCTTCGGTCCTCCTCGGTCCTCCTCGGTTCTCCTCGGTTCTTCTCTGTTCTCCTCGGTCCTCCTCGGTTCTCTTCGGTTCTCTGTTCTCCTCGGTCCTCCTCGGTTCTCCTCGGTCCTCCTCGGTTCTCCTCGGTCCTCGGTTCTTCTCTGTTCTCCTCGGTTCTCCTCTGTTCTCCTCGGTCCTCCTCTGCCCTCCTCGGTTCTCCTCGGTTCTCGGTCCTCCTCGGTCCTCCTCGGTTCTCCGCGGTTCTCCGCGGTTCTCTGTTCTCCTCGGTCCTCCTCGGTTCTCTGTTCTCCTCGGTCCTCCTCGGTCCTCCTCGGTCCTCCTCGGTCCTCCTCGGTTCTCCTCGGTTCTCTTCGATTCTCTGTTCTCCTCGGTTCTCCTCGGTTCTCTCTCTGCAGATGTTCCCTCAGGACTCGGGTCCGTCGGTTCTCGACTTCAGGAGGAAAGTCCAGACTCTGCTCCAGATCTCGGTCCAGACTCTGGGTCAGATCCAGGTCCCGTTTTGGATCAGCAGCGGAACCTGTTTGGGTCAGACACACACACACTATACACACACTATACACACACACACTATACACACACACTATACACACACACTATACACACACACACTATACACACACACTATACACACACACTATACACACACACACTATACACACACACTATACACACACACACTATACACACACACACTATACACACACACACACACACACTATACACACACATTATCCACACACTATACACACACACACTATACACACTATACACACACACTATACACACACTACACACACACTATACACACACACTATACACACACTACACACACTACACACACTACACACACACACACACTATACACACACACACACACACTATACACACACTATACACACATTATACACACACTATACACACACACACTATACACACACACACACTATACACACACTGCACACACACTACACACACACACACTATACACACACACTACACACACACTGTACACACACACGCACAGACACACTATACACACACTATATCGGTCCTCCTCGGTTCTCCTCGGTCCTCCTCGGTCCTCGGTCCTCCTCGGTCCTCCTCGGTCCTCCTCGGTCCTCCTCGGTCCTCCTCGGTCCTCCTCGGTCCTCCTCGGTTCTCCGCGGTTCTCTGTTCTCCTCGGTCCTCCTCGGTTCTCTGTTCTCCTCGGTCCTCCTCGGTCCTCCTTGGTCCTCCTCGGTCCTCCTCGGTCCTCCTCGGTCCTCCTCGGTTCTCCGCGGTTCTCCGCGGTTCTCTGTTCTCCTCGGTCCTCCTCGGTTCTCTGTTCTCCTCGGTCCTCCTCGGTCCTCCTCGGTTCTCCTCGGTTCTCTTCGGTTCTCTGTTCTCCTCGGTTCTCCTCGGTTCTCTCTCTGCAGATGTTCCCTCAGGACTCGGGTCCGTCGGTTCTCGACTTCAGGAGGAAAGTCCAGACTCTGCTCCAGATCTCGGTCCAGACTCTGGGTCAGATCCAGGTCCCGTTTTGGATCAGTAGCGGAACCTGTTTGGGTCAGACACACACACACTATACACACACTATACACACACACACTATACACACACACTATACACACACATTATACACACACACACTATACACACACACTATACACACACACTATACACACACACACTATACACACACACACACTATACACACATTATCCACACACTATACACACACATTATCCACACACTATACACACACACACACTATACACACTATACACACACATTATACACACACACTATACACACACTACACACACACACACTATACACACACACTATACACACACTACACACACTACACACACACACACACACACACTATACACACACACACTACACACACACACACTATACACACACACACTATACACACACACACTGTACACACACACACACTATACACACACTATACACACTATACACACACATTATACACACACTACACGCACACACTATACACACACACACACACACTATACACACACTATACACACACACACACTATACACACTATACACACACACACTATACACACACACACACACTATACACACACTATACACACACACACACACACTATACACACACATACTGTACACACACACGCACACACACACTATACACACACTATACACACACTATACACACTATACACACTATACACACTATACACACACACTATACACACACACACTGTACACACACACTATACACACACTATACACACTATACACACACATTATACACACTATACACACACTACACACACACTATACACACACACACTGTACACACACACACTATACACACACTATACACACACTATACACACACTATACACACTATACACACACATTATACACACACTATACACACACTACACACACACTATACACACACACATACACACACTATACACATACTGTACACACACACGCACACACACACTATACACACACTATACACTGACTATACACACACACACACTATACACACACACACTATACACACACACACACACTATACACACTATACACACACACACTATACACACACACACTATACACACACTATACACACACACACACTATACACACTATACACACACATTATCCACACACTATACACACACACACTATACACATTATACACACACTATACACACACACACTATACACACACTACACACACACTATACACACACAATATACACACACTACACACACACACTACACACACACTATACACACACACACACACTACACACACACACTATACACACACACACACTATACACACACACACTGTACACACACACACTATACACACACTACACACACACACACACTATACACACACACACTATACACACACTACACACACACACACACACTGTACACACACACTATACACACTATACACACACACTGTACACACACACACACTATACACACACTATACACACACTATACACACACACACACTATACACACTATACACACACATTATACACACACACATTATACACACTATACACACACATTATACACACACACTATACACACACACGCACTATACACATTATACACACACGTTATACACACACTATACACACACACACTATACACACACTACACACACACACACACACACTATACACACACACACTGTACACGCACACACACACACACACACAATATACACACACACGCAATATACACACACACGCACACACACTATACACACACACTATACACACGCACACTATATACACACACACTATACACACAGACACACACTATACACACACACTATACACACACACACACACTATACACACACTACACACACACTACACACACACACTATACACACACACACACTATACACACACACACTGTACACACACGCACACTATACACACACTATACACTGACTATACACACACACTATACACACACACACTATACACACACTATACACACACACACACACTATACACACACACACACTATACACACTATACACACATTATCCACACACTATACACACACACACACTATACACACACATTATACACACACTATACACACACACACTATACACACACACACACTATACACACACACTATACACACACTACACACACACACACACACACACTATACACACACTACACACACACTACACACACACACTATACACACACACACACACACACTACACACACACACACTACACACACACTACACACACACACACACTATGCACACACACACTATACACACACACTGTACACACACACACACACTATACACACTATACACACACATTATACACACACTATACACACACACACTATACACACACTATACACACACTACACACACACATTATACACACACTACACACACATACTATACACTGACTATACACACACACTATACACACACACACTATACACACACACTATACACACACACACTATACACTCACACACTATACACACACACACACTATACACACACTACACACACATTATACACACACACACACACACTATACACACACACACTATACACACGCACACTATACACACACACACACACACACACACTATGCACACACTATACACACACACACTATACAAACACACACATTATCCACACACACACTATACACACACACTACACACACACACACTATACACACACACTATACACACACTACACACACTACACACACACACACTATACACACACACTATACACACACACACACTATACACACACTATACACACACACACTATACACACACACACTACACACACACACACACACACTATACACACACTATACACACTATACACACACATTATACACACACACACACACACACACACTATACACACACACACACACACTGTACACACACACTATACACACACTACACACACACTATACACTGACTATACACGCACACACACACTATACACACACACTATATACACTATACACACACACACTATACACACACACACTATACACAGACACACACACACTATACACACATTATACACACACTATACACACACACTATACACTCTATACACACTATACACACATTATACACACACTACACACACATACTATACACACACACTATGCACACACTACACACACACTATACACAGACACACACACTATACACACACACACTGTACACGCACACACACACACACAATATACACACACACGCACACACACTATCTACACACACTATACACACACACACACTATATACACACACTATACACACACACACACTATCCAAACACACACACTATACACACACACACACACACACTATACACACACACTATGCACACAGTATACACACACACACACATACTGGTTTATGCTACATGGTGGGGACACATGACCGAATGCAGCCTGGTGGGAACCAGCCTTTCTGAAGGGTTTAGAGACACGGGAAAACAGATCCACGCTCCATTTCCAGCCCTGATCACAGCCCGCACTTGAAAATTTGAGTATGACCCCTGGAAGACTGACCTGACATTTCACGGACCGCTGGGGACCCCGCCAAGTCGAGGACCCTCATGGGGACCTGTGACGTCATTCATTTGCATATTCAAATTACATCAGTGTGTGTGTTTTAGAGGTGACCGATGGGGACCAAGGACGTAAAAATCACAATTTTTGGATTTTTCACTTATTTGGGTTATTAATGAGCAGAAATGCAATACTGGAGACACCATCATGAATAACTCAGATCAAATATAAAATGACAAAGGTAGATAAGCACCAAAAGACAGTGGTTTGACACTTGATTTGTGAAATAACTCTTCTGATTAATTCCTGAATAGCCAAATGAGAAAAGCATCTGCTGCCTCAAATCTTTGCAATCTTTTATTGCAAACATGAACAGGAAATAAATGGATCACATTCCAGGCCAGCAACATGAAAACATGTGAAATGTTTTGTAAAACAATCAAAGTACAGCTGCCAAACATAAAAATACTTACATATGGTTAAACAAGTAACGGCATACGGTAAGTCATTTCTTATGAAATGAATGTTTTGGAATGTCTTAAGTACCTGTTCCTTTTCGTAAATCATAAAAATAAAGTGTAGCAGTTTGAAAGACAGAACTGACAAAAACTCATTTTCAGTATGAACATATTTGCTTGCTTATGTGTTAAAGCCAGAAGAACGTAAACAAATGCTGTAAAAACTGGAGTGAAAAGTAAAGCGGTGTTCTTAGCAAAAGCTCTTAACACTTTTAAGACCTTTTGCTAAGAACAATGTTTGCTCCATGACAGGTGCCTGTTTTGGAGGATAGAACTGACCTGAAGGACGCATTATCTTTTCAGAACCGTAGTCTTTTCTCACACTTCCTCCGGTGTGCTGCTATTCGGTTCCTGACGTAGAACTTAACCGATTCCCATCTTCTATGTTTAAAAACCTCTGGAGCTGACCTGATGCAGTCTTCACATGGCCTTTTTCCTGGTATGCGGCCAGATGTGATGTAATCCAAGAGTTTGTTTTCAACCAGCTTCACCTCCTCTTTGGTCCATCTTGTCCATCCTTTGGGGCCTTTTTTTAACGAACCTAGAAATGAAAATAATTTGATATAAAAAGCTCTGTAGGGTTGGGGTTTGTATGTTTGTATGATTCTGGCTCCTCCTCAACCTTTGTTGTCCTTGAGCAAAACACTAAATGTCAAACTTGCAGGGTGGCACCTTGCCTGCCCTTCAGTGTGAGTGTGTGAATGTGTGGCATTGATACATAAATGAGTGCCTTAATGAGGAGAAAAGCGCTACATAAATGTACCATTTAGCAGCAGAGTTCAGACTCTTTACCTGACTTTGAAGGAGTCTCTCTGTCCTTTGCAGACTTACGCCCACACAAAGGTTCTCCTGGAAGAAAAAGCAAATAAACATCAACATGTTTGGCACAGCATGACCGAAGGCAAAGTGATGAAAAACAAGTCTGCGCTGCATAATCTAATGCAGACTCTGTATTCAGAGCTTTAAGTGAGCACATTTGGTCACCTGACCGACCAACACAAGGCCACTTTAAATGACACTGATGATCAGGCAAGTTCCTTCTCAGACGACAGGCTTGACTTTACCTGAAGGTTCCCCTTCGGGAGCTGAAGGTTCCCGTTCGGGAGCAGAAGGTTGCCCTTTGGGAGCTGAAGGTTCCCGTCCGGGAGCAGAAGGTTCCCCTTTAGGAGCTGAAGGTTCCTGTTCAGGAGGCGAATGTTCCCTTTTAGGAGCTGAAAGTTCCTGTTCGGGGGCTGAAGGTTCCCATTCGGGAGCTGAAGGTTCCTGTTCAGAAGGTGAAGGTTCCCCTTTGGGAGATGAAGGTTCCCGTTCGGGGGCTGAAGTTTCCCGTTCGGGAGCTGAAGGTTCCTGTTCAGGAGGTGAAGGTTCCCCTTTGGGAGCTGAAGGTTCCCGTTCGGGGGCTGAAGGTTCCCTTTTGGGAGCTGAAAGTTCCTGTTCAGGTTGAAGGTTGTGTTTATCAACTGTTTCTCACCTTTAGATTTTTTTAATACACACAAAAATAACTTACTAAGGAGTTTTCTCGATGCATCAGCTGTAATGCAAAGATGAACTCAATGAAGAGAGAAGGGCCCGGGTCATCTGGGGCCTGATGGGGCCTGATGGGGCCGGGACTCGGTTTCCCATTTGAACCTTCTAATGCCTGTAAAGTTCAAAACTGTAAAAACTGTGGTCATAGAAAACATGCTTAACAAGTGTTTTTGGAGCATTAAATATTTGATTTGATATTAAAATTACATTTTCTGTTATATGGACAGTGCTTTTATACATATTCATACAATCCACTAGATTTTTACTTATGTCTGGGTGAGTTTGACTAATATTTATTACCACAATCCAACATGAACAATAAATTCCAATATTTTCCTATTAGGAGAAGGCCTCAGTGGTTTAGGGCATTGTTTCCTAAAGACTGGGTTGCGACCTTACGTGGGTCGCATGAAGATTTTTTTTGGGTCGCTTGGCATGGTTCACGCTCATCCGCATGTCTGTATCTAGGCCCTAAATAAAAACAAAGACAAAGCACAGGAACCGACTGAACGCATCTGCTGATATGCGTGTTGCTCTCCTCCTGCACCCCGGACTGGAACGCGCTACAGAAGCGCAGACAGGCCCACCCATCTCACTAGCTGAGTAATCAGGCCATTCAATCTCGTTAGGCCTAGTTATGTTGATATAATTATTACTGTTATTTTTTAAATCTTACTGCTGATTCATTCGAAAAGATGAATAGAGTTTATATCCCAAGAGGTCTGCTATTTGATTATTGTTCTGCTTTTGGATTATTGCTGGTTTGGATTATTTTACTTTTATTATTATTATTTTTTTAAACTTTATTGCTGGTTCAATTGAATGTTTAAAAGGAAAAAAGAATACATTTCATGCTGCAAAGGGAGCATGTGTAATTTGTTACTTAAATGAAAATATAATAGTGTATAATATAAATAGGCTTGAAAAGAAATTCAGAAATAATTTTGTTTAGTTGATAGATAATTAAACAATAAAATATCCACTTTACTGTTCAATACGTCTATTTTTTTTATTAACATATAAGAACTACTGATTTGGGTCACAAAACTTTGTGACTTTTAAAATGTGGGTCACCAGAAAAAAAGTTTGGGAAACACTGGTTTAGGGTACTACTTCTACTTTAGGTTAGTCATTTCCATTCAGGAAATGAAATAAAAAATTGGCTTTTATAAAAATCCGTCACCTTCAGTCTTGCTGAGCGTCTCCTGCTGTCGTCATGAGGCTTTCTCAGTCTTAGGCGGCGTTGAAGTCTGGCTTCAGTCGCCTCGCTCACGCGCTTCTTCTGTTTATTTGAACTGAAAGGGAAAAAGAACTAGATTAGACCATTTTAGTCCATCTGATCTTTTTCTCAATTTGTCTGGGGGCACTTTATGATAAAGATGCAACAATGGCGGGCTGTCCTTACAAAGACAAGAATATATAGCAAATATTAAAAAGTACACTTTTATGGGAGTACTTCAATACTTTTACTTAAGTAGATTTTTGCATTTAATACTTTTACTTAAGTATTTTTTTTTCTCCTGCATCTGTACTTTTACTTAAGTAACAAAACGAAGTATTTCATCCTCCACCGAGTTTATGACACAGCTCAGTGTGACAGACGCGCACAGCAGCGGCCCGGGGCCGTGCTCGAGGCGCAGGATCCGCTCAGGACTTGGATCTGATCCGGTTCTGATCTGGACTCAGGTTTAGGATTCGACTCTCACTCGCGGCAGCCTTGTCCAGAGTGGATTTGGTTCGGAGGTGTAAAACAGAGGTTCCGGTCCACACGCGCTCCTCCGGCTTACGGAGTGAGCCCAGAACCGGAGCCGCGCGCGCGCACCGCTCTTTAAGCGCCGCGTGCGAGGACTCTGCACGTGCACGCGCTGTGGGGTGAGAAAGGGACACGCGTGGGGCCTGGAGTTGTGACAGGACCTTTAGGAGCGCGCGGGTCATATGGCTCCACGAGGAGCGTGCGTGGGTTTTACGCGCCGCGCGCTCCCGTGTCCTCGCACGCGGCGCTTAAAGAGCGGTGCACGCGCGCGGCTCCGGTTCTGGGCTCACTCCGTAAACCGGAGGAGCGCGTGTGGACCGGAGCGCGCGCTCCCGTTCGTTTTTGAGCCTGTTCGGTTTCCTTTTCTCTTTCACAGCCATTTCCGTGGGTTTAGACCAATTTTCATCAAATAAAAAGCATTTTGTAGCTTGAAAGCAGCAGAACAAGGCTGCGCGGTCAGTTTATGCCAAAGAGTCGGATCTGCAGCTGTTCAGGTTTGATTCATGTAGGACGCCCGTGACCCGCTCAACAATAAAAAAGATTTAAAAAAAACATCGACACGAAACGAACACTGTACACAAACGATCTACTGCAGCCACGTGTCCTGCCGGGCTCAAGCTAACGTCACCTAACGTCAGTGGAAACAACGCACTTTATTAAACGACTTTGTTCAAGACATTCCTGCACCAATAACAGACAGCAGTTCTAGTGTACATGCTCATTATGTTGGAGAATTCCATTCTTACCTCGTTTCGTCCATGATCCTCTTCATCCACACGTGTCCAATGTGAAAATGGCTCCTTCACCTGACAAGCCCCTCCCTTCTGCCCGACCGAATCCGGTGAAATAACTATCGCCACTTTGATTAGAATATTAATAAACCTAATCATGAATGTGACATGTTTTCAACATTTTAGTCTCTGAATACTGCATAAAAAATAAAATTAAAAAAACACTTCTAATGCAGATGCTCTGTCACTGGAAGAGCAGTGGGAGCAGTGGGGCCCTGATGTGCCCGGTGGACACACTTCATCCTTCAGACTCGTTCATACTTGTTCTTCAGTCTGTAGTCGGGGAGCAGTGGGGGCAGTGGGGGCCTGATGTGGCAGGTGGACACACTTCATCCTTCAGACTCGTTCATACTTGTTCTTCAGTCTGTAGTCGGGGAGCAGTGGGGGCAGTGGGGGCCTGATGTGGCAGGTGGACACACTTCATCCTTCAGACTCGTTCATACTTGTTCTTCAGTCTGTAGTCGGGGAGCAGTGGGGGCAGTGGGGGCCTGATGTGGCAGGTGGACACACTTCATCCTTCAGACTCGTTCATATAGTCCGGTCGATAGATGCAGATTTTCATGCGAATCGATCACTTTGCGATAAAAGCGTCAAATTTGGTATGATGACTCACAAAGGGGTTCTGATCAAATTTGGGACCGGAGGCGCTCAAGATTTGGGTCCTGGGGGCCATGGCGGCCATTTTCCAAAATGGCCATCATGGAAATGGGAAAATGGATTAAAAGCACCCAGAAACATCATATATTTGGATCAATTTTGGTAGGAAGGTTCCCAAAAGGGATCTGATTAGATCTAGAACCATAGGCGTTAAATATGGCAGCCATTTTCCAAAATGGCCACCAAATATTTATTTTGTATGGTAAAATTATGGATGAAAATGGATGAAACAGCCAGAAACACAACATATTTGTATCAAATTTGGTAGGAAGGTTCACAAAGGGCATCCAATTATATTAGGAACCATAGTTTTTCAATCTGGTGGCCATTTTCCAAAATGGCCACCAAATATGGATTCCATAATGAGAAAATGTATGCCAGAAACACAGCATGCAATAACATATTACTATCAAATTTGGTAAGTATGTTCACAAACTGGGACTCATCAGATTTAAAGGTGTATGCTACTATTTGGGGCTAGATATGGTTAAAATTGTTGCTCTGGGTTTATAAAGGTGGTAGAGGGTTTTATTTTTCATGTTAGGCGTTGTGTTGTTTTAAACTGTCTTGGGGGAGTATGTAGCTCAGCTAGCAAGAGCCAATGGATTACACGTAGCAAGACCCACTACAAATTATTTGGGAAACATAGATTGTCAGTAATTGTAAATCTTGCATGATCTCTGAAATGTTCTCTGTGCTCAACCAAGTCATGAGCTAGTTTTCATGCAGTAATTAATTCAGCGAATATTGTGCTAACGAGCTAACGTGCTATGATGCGTTTTGTCAACAGTCGCTGCAGCCAATTGGAATGCCGGACAGTGTTGAAAAGTCGCAGAAAGTCGCTACTGGCTCTCTGAAAAGTCGCTAAGAGTTGATAGATCAGAAAAATCGCTCTGCAATTTCGCTCCACCGGTGGACAATTTTTCCGCTTTAGCATTTTTCGCATTTTCGCTTTTCCGCATTTTCGCTTTCCGCTCGGGTCTGAACTGTCCTTTAGGATGAAAAAAGTACAGTAATTGTGAACTGGGAAACTAACTTCCATGGAAAATGGAATATAAGCAGTAACACCTTTACATTTCATTCAGTGACACATTGTGATGGTGTGAGCAATAGAGTCAGTGAGATTTTTTTCTTTCATGTAATTTTGCTTTTGATAATGTTAATATTCATTCCAAATTTCATTTAGTTGTAGCTTTTAGGGGTGTGAGAGGTCAGTCTTGAGAATTTAGTTTTCATTTATTGTCTACTAATTCTACATAGTCTTTACCAACTGTATTTCATCCAGTGAAGAGGGTGTGAAGTTAATTGGTGACATTTCTTACTTTTCACATTATGTTGACTTGTTAAAGTGCAAATCTGCACCCCAAGTCCTCTAGCTGACGCCAAAGCCTGTAGTCTGTACAATATTTCAGCACTCCCTGGGTAGCTTAATCGAACGAATTAGAAGGTATAGAGGTATATGTGCAAGACTTTGCTGGCATTTCGGAGAACGTTAAGAGAGGAACAGGAAATTGAATACTTTTTTTATTTTTCGGTTATTTTTCGGTTAAAATTAGCAACCCAATCAGTAACATACTGCGACCCAATGCAATGGCAAAAACATTTAAAGTATACAATTCAGGATACACCGACCCCCCCCCACAAAAAACTGACAAAACAATGACATGTTGTGAGTTCAATCTTGTATGAATGTTCAAAACTCAACTGGTGAAGGGTTGAGCCACTTGTTCTTCGTTCTGTTTGTTGTTATGCAGTCCTACATCAATATCTAAAAGCCAAAAAGTAAAACAAAAAAACAAAAACAAAACAACCTAATCCTAATGAGCTGGCACCTTGCCGTGGTGGATTAGCTTGCGTGTCTCTTATCATGCCAACTGAACTTTCTGTTTCACCATTTGTGAATTTCTTTGGCTGAGACAAAGATCAGCTCTTAATCAGTTTTCATGGTGATCACATTTTCCATGATTTGGATCACATAAATAATTTAAAGACATATCAATAGCCATTTTTGTGAAGTATGTTTATATTGACATGTATTTCTGTTGTATTATTGCACTGTTTTTAATCTGTTTTCCAATTAGGAACTCCATTTATGGCGGCCATTTTGGAAAATGGCCGCCATATTGGATGTCGATAGTTCTAAATCTATTCAGTCCCCCTTTGTGACATCCTACCAACTTTGATACAAATATGTTGTGTTTCTGGCTGTTTTCAATTCATTTTATCATTATTCAATCCATATTTGGCGGCCATTTTCCAAAATGGCCACCATATTGAATGCCTATGGTTCTAAATCTAATCAGTCTTCTTTTGGGAACCTTCCCACCAAATTTGGTACAAATATGTGATGTTTCTGGGTGCTTTTAATCCATTTCCCCATTTCCATGGCGGCCATTTTGGAAAATGGCCGCCATGGCCCCCAAGGGCCAGATCTTGAGCGCCTACGGTTCCAAATCTGATCAGACCCCATTTGAGAGTCTTCATACCAATTTTCATGCTTTTATCGCAAAGTGATCGATTTTCGCAGCTATCCGCCGGACTAATACTCTTTCTTCAGTCATTTACAATGTATGGGCGAATAGTAATTAAAATCTCCTCCCGCTCCTGTATGCCGCATCTCCCCCTGTAAACCTCTAAACTAGGAGTAAACCAGAACTAAAGCCAGTCCTAAACCAGGACTAAGCCAGGACTAAAATCAGGACTAAAACCAGGTCTAAACCAGAACTAAACCAGTCCTAAAGCAGGACTAACCTGCTCAGCCCTTGTTTCTTTACTTCGATGTGAAAAGTTGCACTTTAGGCTTTGTCTGTATTTTTTAATATAATAAACATGTTACATTTTTCTGAAACTATTTCAGTTTGTTCTGTGTGAATAAAATCAGAGCCACTGGTGAAAAAAAAATAAAATAAGGGACATCCTGGATCTTATTCTTTGCTCTTAGTTAATTTCAAAATGTTTTATAGAAGTATCGGATCGACTCGTA
The DNA here is from genome assembly GCA_034769755.1 of Odontamblyopus lacepedii. Classification (NCBI taxonomy): domain Eukaryota; kingdom Metazoa; phylum Chordata; class Actinopteri; order Gobiiformes; family Gobiidae; genus Odontamblyopus; species Odontamblyopus lacepedii. The sequence goes on along the minus strand of CM068344.1, from coordinate 36,891,805 downwards.
TCTGCAGATACTCAAAATCAAATGACTCGGAGGCAAAAAAACGTGATTGAGACATCTCTACTTTTTTGACAGTCTAGCACAGGGGTGTCCACACTTTTTCAGCATGCGATCGTCTTATAAAATGACCAAGTCAAAATGATCTGTCTACTACAAAAATGCAAATAATTTATTTATTTATAAATATCTTGAGAATCAGTAAAGGTGGAACAGTACTTGGACTTAACGATCTTCATGTGGGAAAAGGCCGACTCACATAAATAAGTTTTTATAGATTTATCTACATTTTTATCTGATAAATGTTCATTTAAGCTTAAAATAAGCCAAACAAACTGTACTGCAAGGAAACACTCTGTGCCCCCTTTTTGGACCCCCACCCACAGTTTGAGAACCCTTCTTTAAGAGAACTTCCACTGGCACTTTACACAAAACTGTGAAGAAAGTGTGTAGGATTTTGAAACCTGGAGTTACATTATCTTACTGGTTTTGCAGTGATATTGAGCAGCCTCTGCATGTTTACCAAATGCACATCGTACAGATGCATTTGTGGCATTTAGTCAAACTCCACCCGTCGCAGTAGGTCGGCTTTGTGCTGTCGGCCTGCTTTGTTACAACACGGTAACATAAATTTAGATTAGTTTTTGCGTAGTGTTTCGTCTTGCCCTTCAAATCAGTGCTCATTGAGCAGGGAGCCTGTGTGCACTGTATGTGGGCAGGGGCGAGCTTCGAAAAAGGCAAAGAGCAGTGCGCTGAAGTGAGAATGGACAGGTGTTTTAAGAAGTTTAACCTGCCCTGTGATGCACACTGTTACGCAATTGTACACACGTTCTGGACAAGATGCACGTGCTGGGCGCCCGTATGGTGAAGCAGTGTCTGCGGGCTCCATATGAGCGCACAGGCTGCAGAGAGACTCCCCGCACGCTCCCGCTCACCGGTACGAGTTTATGGCAGCAGCCGTAATGAAATATGATCACACTTGACAAGACTGAGTCCAAACACGGTCCAAGTCCTTAAAGAAACGGTCTTGAGACTAAGACCAGTCTTGAATACTACACTACGATCTACCTTGGCGATCTACTCACACTACGTTGGTGATCGACTGCTCGATCGCAATCGACGTATTGGGCACCCCTGATCTAGTACACGACCAAAGTCTGGCCCGGGGGCCAAATAGGGCCACTGGCCCTCAGCCTCTGGCATAAAATGACTGATGTTTGGCCCCTGAGCAGGTGCCGGGCTGTTCACTCCTCTTACCTCCGTCAGTTTGAACTCACTCCTGCTGCGAGGTCAGGCTTCAGAGACAGCGAGACCAACCACAACAATAACTGTCATTATGACTATTTTTATTCTTAATTCATTTTATTAGTATTTAATAATGTAACATTAATTGTTAAATACACCTCTGATCTGGCCTGTGTCAGTGGGAGGAGTGTTTTAGCAGTGGGACCTGATGGGGGCGGGGGTGGAGCGGTGGGGTCCTGACATGTCAGGTGAACACACTGGGGGCGGGGCTAACGGGTGGGAACATATTCGGGGGCGGAGCCAGTGGGTGGGGCGGGAGCGGTGGGGACCACATGTCAGGTGAACACACACTGTCACACACAGTTGTTCCAGTACTGTCCACAGGGGGAGCAGTCACACTCACACTATACACACTTTATACACAAACACACTTTTTGTCCGGTGAAATGGGACCCGTGAGAGCCTGAGTCCTTACGGGTCCAAACTTCACCAGACATGTTAAAAAAGGCTTTTTTATCATTTGTGATGGTTGTGCCTGTGGGGACTCGAGGTCAGGCCCCCACGGCACTCGGGGTCCCCACGGGTTTGGTGTGCAAACAGGTTCAAGTCCCCACCGGAATAGAAAAACAAGTACACACTATACAAACACACACACTATACACACACACACTATACAAACACACACACTATACACACACACTATACACACACACACTATACACTCACACACACTATACACACACACACACTATACACAGATTATACACACACACACTATACACACGCTCTTCGGTTAAGGGGGCATGGGTGTGTTTTGAAGCAGAGTTTGTTCGTCTGAGTATCTGAGTATATCGCCGCACACCTGGAGCTCGTATGCTGGGGTTGTGCACGGGCACGGTTTGGTTGCGCTCGCGCTGGGCGTGTTGCGCTTTAGGGGCGATCCAGGCTTGGGCACGATTCTGAAGTCCTAGTGTGAGTGCGCCCCTAATGTTTGATACATGTAGAACGTTTAACTCGTCACGTTGCGTCTGTGCGCAGCTCCTTATTGTGCTGCAGAATCACTCGCATAGGTGCGACTGTTTTATTTTCCTCGTTCGCACGACGAAATATTTGCTCGCAAATGCGAGTGAAATGGGCGCACTGTAGATCCCTGGTCTTTAGGCAAGGCACTTCATCTACATTGCCTAGTATGAAGGTGGTGTGTGCGTGAATGGTGGTGGTGGTCAGAGGGGCCGATAGCGCATATTGGCAGCCTCGCCTGGCCAGTCTACCCCAGGGCAGCTGTGGCTACAATAGTAGTTTACCACCACCGGGTCTGGAGTGAATGAATAATGCTCTGTAAAGCGTCTTTGAGTGTCCTGAAAAGCGCTATATAAAACTGATGCATTATTATTATTATTATTATTACTATACACACACACACACACTATACACACACACACACTATACACACACACACTATACACACACACACACACACTATACACACACACTATACACACGCACACTATACACACACACACTATACACACGCACTATACACACACACACTATACACACACACACTATACACACACACTATACACACACACACACTATACACACTATACACACACATTATCCACACACTATACACACACACACCATACACACTATACACACACTATACACACACTACACACACACACACTATACACACACACTATACACACACTATACACACACTACACACACTATACACACACACTATACACACACACACCATACACACTATACACACACATTATACACACACTATACACACACACACACTATACACACACACTATACACACACTACACACACACACACTATACACACACACTATACACACATTACACACACACACTACACACACTACACACACACACACTATACACACTATACACACAATACACACACACACTATACACACACACTATACACACACACTGTACACACACACACACACATTATACACACTATACACACTATACACACACATTATACACACACACTATACACACACACACACTATACACACACTATACACACACACACACTACACACACACACTACACACACACTATACACACACACACACACACTATACACACACACACTATACACACACACACTATACACACACACTATACACACACACACACTATACACACACACACACACTATACACACACTATACACACACACACACACACTATACACACACTACACCCACACACACACACTATACACACTATACACACACATTATACACACACTATACACACTATACACACACATTATACACACACTATACACACACTATACACACACACACTATACAAACACACACACTATACCCACACACTATACACACACACACACTATACAAACACACACACTATACACACACACACACACACTATACACACACTACACACACACACACTATACACACACTATACACACACACACTATACACACACACACACACTATACACACACACACTATACACACACTATACACACACACTATACACACACTATACACACACACACACTATACGCACACACTATACACACACATTATACACACTCACACTATACACACACACTATACACACACACTATACACACACACTATACACACACACACTATACACACACACACACACTATACACACACACACACACTATACACACACATTATCCACACACTATACACACACATTATACACACACACTACACACACACACACTATACACACACACTATACACACACTACACACACTACACACACTATACACACACACACTATACACACACACACTATACACACACACACTGTACACACACACACACTATACACACACATTATACACACACTATACACGCACACACTATACACACACACACACACTATACACACACTATACACACACACACACTATACACACTATACACACACACACTATACACACACACACACTATACACACACTATACACACACACACACACTATACACACACATACTGTACACACACACGCACACACACACACTATACACACACTATACACACACTATACACACTATACACACTATACACACACACTATACACACACACACTGTACACACACACACTATACACACAATATACACACTATACACACACATTATACACACTATACACACACTACACACACACTATACACACACACACTGTACACACACACACTATACACACACTATACACACTATACACACACATTATACACACACTATACACACACTACACACACACTATACACACACACATACACACACTATACACACATACTGTACACACACACGCACACACACACTATACACACACTATACACTGACTATACACACACACACACTATACACACACACACTATACACACACACACACTATACACACTATACACACACACACTATACACACACACACTATACACACACTATACACACACACACACACTATACACACTATACACACACATTATCCACACACTATACACACACACACTATACACATTATACACACACTATACACACACACACTATACACACACTACACACACACTATACACACACAATATACACACACTACACACACACACTACACACACACACACTGTACACACACACACACACACTATACACACACTACACACACACACTACACACACACACACTATACACACACACACTATACACACACTACACACACACACACACTATACACACTATACACACACACTGTACACACACACTATACACACACACACACGATACACACACTATACACACACACTCTACACACACACACACTATACACACTATACACACACATTATACACACACACATTATACACACTATACACACACTACACACACACACTATACACACACTATACACACACACTATACACACACACACACTATACACACACACACTATACACACACTATACACACACACACTATACACACACTATACACACACACACTATACACACACACTATACACACACATTATACACACTCACACTATACACACACACTATACACACACACTATACACACACACACTATACACACACACACACACTATACACACACATTATCCACACACTATACACACACATTATACACACACACTATACACACACTACACACACACACACTATACACACACACTATACACACACTACACACACTACACACACTATACACACACACACTACACACACACACTATACACACACACACTATACACACACACACTGTACACACACACACTATACACACACTATACACACACATTATACACACACTATACACGCACACACTATACACACACACACACACTATACACACACTATACACACACACACACTATACACACTATACACACACACACTATACACACACACACACACTATACACACACTATACACACACACACACACTATACACACACATACTGTACACACACACGCACACACACACTATACACACACTATACACACACTATACACACTATACACACACACTATACACACACACACTGTACACACACACACTATACACACACTATACACACACATTATACACACTATACACACACTACACACACACACACTGTACACACACACACTATACACACACTATACACACTATACACACACATTATACACACACTATACACACACTGCACACACACTATACACACACACATACACACACTATACACACATACTGTACACACACACGCACACACACACTATACACACACTATACACTGACTATACACACACACACACTATACACACACACACTATACACACACACACACTATACACACTATACACACACACACTATACACACACTATACACACACACACACTATACACACTATACACACACATTATCCACACACTATACACACACACACTATACACATTATACACACACTATACACACACACACTATACACACACTACACACACACTATACACACACAATATACACACACTACACACACACACTACACACACACTATACACACACACACACACTACACACACACACACTATACACACACACACTGTACACACACACACACACACACTATACACACACTACACACACACACTACACACACACACACACTATACACACACTACACACACACACACACACTGTACACACACACTATACACACACACACACTATACACACACTATACACACACACTATACACACACACACACTATACACACTATACACACACATTATACACACACACATTATACACACTATACACACACATTATACACACACTATACACACACACGCACTATACACATTATACACACACGTTATACACACACTATACACACACACACTATACACACACTACACACACACACACACACTATACACACACACAATATACACACACAAGCAATATACACACACACGCACACACACTATACACACACACTATACACACGCACACTATATACACACACACTATACACACAGACACACACTATACACACACACACACACTACACACACTACACACACACTACACACACACACTATACACACACACACACTATACACACACACACTGTACACACACACGCACACTATACACACACTATACACTGACTATACACACACACTATACACACACACACTATACACACACACACTATACACACACTATACACACACACACACACACACTATACACACACACACACTATACACACTATACACACATTATCCACACACTATACACACACACACACTATACACACACATTATACACACACTATACACACACACACTATACACACACACACACTATACACACACACTATACACACACTACACACACACACACACTATACACACACTACACACACACTACACACACACACACACACACACACACACACACACACACACACACACACACACACACACACACACACACACACACACACACACACTATGCACACACACACTATACACACACACTGTACACACACACACACACTATACACACTATACACACACATTATACACACACTATACACACACACTATACACACACTATACACACACTACACACACACATTATACACACACTACACACACATACTATACACTGACTATACACACACACTATACACACACACACTATACAAACACACACACTATACACACACACTATACACACACTATACACTCACACACTATACACACACACACACTATACACACACTACACACACATTATACACACACACACACTATACACACACACACACTATACACACGCACACTATACACACACACACACACTATGCACACACTATACACACACACACTATACAAACACACACATTATCCACACACACACTATACACACACACTATACACACACACTATACACACACACACTATACACACACTATACACACACACACTATACACACACACACTGTACACACACACACACACACACACTATACACACACTATACACACTATACACACACATTATACACACACACACACACACTATACACACACACACACACTGTACACACACACTATACACACACTACACACACACTATACACTGACTATACACGCACACACACACTATACACACACACTATATACACTATACACACACACACTATACACACACACACTATACACAGACACACACACACTATACACACATTATACACACACTATACACACACACTATACACACTATACACACTATACACACATTATACACACACTACACACACATACTATACACACACACTATGCACACACTACACACACACTATACACAGACACACACACTATACACACACACACTGTACACGCACACACACACACACAATATACACACACACGCACACACACTATCTACACACACTATACACACACACACACTATATACACACACTATACACACACACACACTATCCAAACACACACACTATACACACACACACACACACACTATACACACACTATACACACACACTATGCACACAGTATACACACACACACACTATACAAACACACACACTATACACACACACACTATACAAACACACACACTATACACACACACTATACACACACACACTATACACTCACACACACTATACACACACACACACTATACACAGATTATACACACACACACTATACACACGCTCCTCGGTTAAGGGGGCATGGGTGTGTTTTGAAGCAGAGTTTGTTCGTCTGAGTATCTGAGTATATCGCCGCACACCTGGAGCTCGTATGCTGGGGTTGTGCACGGGCACGGTTTGGTTGCGCTCGCGCTGGGCGTGTTGCGCTTTAGGGGCGATCCAGGCTTGGGCACGATTCTGAAGTCCTAGTGTGAGTGCGCCCCTAATGTTTGATACATGTAGAACGTTTAACTCGTCACGTTGCGTCTGTGCGCAGCTCCTTATTGTGCTGCAGAATCACTCGCATAGGTGCGACTGTTTTATTTTCCTCGTTCGCACGACGAAATATTTGCTCGCAAATGCGAGTGAAATGGGCGCACTGTAGATCCCTGGTCTTTAGGCAAGGCACTTCATCTACATTGCCTAGTATGAAGGTGGTGTGTGCGTGAATGGTGGTGGTGGTCAGAGGGGCCGATAGCGCATATTGGCAGCCTCGCTTCCGTCAGTCTACCCCAGGGCAGCTGTGGCTACAATAGTAGTTTACCACCACCGGGTCTGGAGTGAATGAATAATGCTCTGTAAAGCGTCTTTGAGTGTCCTGAAAAGCGCTATATAAAACTGATGCATTATTATTATTATTATTATTACTATACACACACACACACACTATACACACACACACACTATACACACACACACTATACACACACACACACACACTATACACACACACTATACACACGCACACTATACACACACACACTATACACACGCACTATACACACACACACTATACACACACACACACACTATACACACACACACTATACACACACACTATACACACACACACACTATACACACTATACACACACATTATCCACACACTATACACACACACACCATACACACTATACACACACTACACACACACACACTATACACACACACTATACACACACTATACACACACTACACACACTACACACACTATACACACACACTATACACACACACACCATACACATTATACACACACTATACACACACACACACACTATACACACACACTATACACACACTACACACACACACACTATACACACACACTATACACACATTACACACACACACTACACACACTACACACACACACACTATACACACTATACACACACACTATACACACACACTATACACACACACTGTACACACACACACACACACATTATACACACACTATACACACTATACACACACATTATACACACACACTATACACACACACACTATACACACACTATACACACACACACACTACACACACACACTACACACACACTATACACACACACACTATACACACACACACTATACACACACACTATACACACACACACACTATACACACACACACACACTGTACACACACTATACACACACACACACACACTATACACACACTACACCCACACACACACACTATACACACTATACACACACATTATACACACACTATACACACACACTATACACACTATACACACACATTATACACACACTATACACACACTATACACACACACACTATACAAACACACACACTATACCCACACACTATACACACACACACACTATACAAACACACACACTATACACACACACACACACACTATACACACACTACACACACACACACTATACACACACTATACACACACACACTATACACACACACACACACTATACACACACACACTATACACACACTATACAAACACACACACTATACACACACACACACACACACACTATACACACACTACACACACACACACTATACACACACACACACACTATACACACACACACACTATACACACACTATACACACACACATTAAACAAACACACACTATACACACACTATACACACACACACTATACAAACACACACACTAGACACACACACTATACAAACACACATACTATACATACACACACACTATACACACACTATACACACACACACACACACTATACACACACACACTATACACACTATACAGACACACACTATACACACACACTATACACACACACACACACACACACTATACACACACTGTACACACACACACTATACACACACTACACCCACACACACACACTATACACACTATACACACACATTATACACACACTATACACACACACTATACACACTATACACACACATTATACACACACACACACACACACACTATACACACTATACACACACATTATACACACACTACACACACACACTATACACACACACACACACACACACACTATGTGTGGCCATACCGTCTCGTCAAAGCCTGATCCCGTCAGATCTCAGAAGCTAAGCAGGGTCGGGCCTGGTTAGTACTTGGATGGGAGACCACTGGGAATTCCAGGTGCCACAGTGGGGCGCCAGTGGCAAAAACTGTCGTTGTGTCTTTCGGCAAGGCACTTCATCCACATTGCCTAGTATGAAGGTGGTGTGTGCGTGAATGGTGGTGGTGGTCGGAGGGGCCGATGGCGCAGATTGGCAGCCTCGCTTCCGTCAGTCTACCCCAGGGCAGCTGTGGCTACAATAGTAGTTTACCACCACCGGGTCTGGAGTGAATGAATAATGCTCTGTAAAGCGTCTTTGAGTGTCCTGAAAAGCGCTATATAAAACTGATGCATTATTATTATTATTATTACTATACACACACACACTATACACACACACACTATACACACACACACACACTATATACACACACACACTATACACACACACACACTATACACACAGTATACACACACACTATACACACACTACACGCACACACACACACTATACACACACATTATACACACACTATACACACACACACTATACACACACATTATACACACACTATACACACGCACACACTATACACACACACACACACTATACACACATTATACACACACTACACACACACACTATACACACACTACACACACACTATACACACACACACTATATACACACACACTATACACACACACACACACTATACACACACAGTATACACACACACACACACTATACACACACTATACACACACACACTATACAAACACACACACTATACCCACACACTATACACACACTATACACACACACACACTATACAAACACACACACTATACACACACACACACACACTATACACACACTACACACACACACACTATACACACACTATACACACACACACTATACACACACACACACTATATACACACACACACTATACACACACTATACACACACACACTATACAAACACACACACTATACACACACACACACACTATACACACACTACACACACACACACTATACACACACACACACTATACACACACACACACACTATACACACACTATACACACACACACACTAAACAAACACACTATACACACACTATACACACACACTATACAAACACACACACTAGACACACACACTATACAAACACACATACTATACATACACACACACTATACACACACTATACACACACACACACACACTATACACACACACACACTATGCACACACTATACACACACACACTATACAAACACATGCACTATCCACACACACTATACACACACACACTATACACACACACTATACAAACACACACACTATACACACACACACTATACACTCACACACTATACACACACACACACTATACACACACTACACACACATTATACACACACACACACACACACTATACACACACACACACTATACACATGCACACTATACACACTCACTATACACACACACTATACACACACACTATACACACACACACTATACACACACAGACACTATACACACACTATACACACACACACACACTATACACGCACACACACACACTATGTGTGGCCATACCGGTTTGTCAAAGCCTGATCCCGTCAGATCTCAGAAGCTAAGCAGGGTCGGGCCTGGTTAGTACTTGGATGGGAGACCACTGGGAATTCCAGTTGCCACAGTGGGGCGCCAGTGGCAAAAACTGTCGTAGTGTCTTTCGGCAAGGCACTTCATCCACATTGCCTAGTATGAAGGTGGTGTGTGCGTGAATGGTGGTGGTGGTCGGAGGGGCCGATGGCGCAGATTGGCAGCCTCGCTTCCGTCAGTCTACCCCAGGGCAGCTGTGGCTACAATAGTAGTTTACCACCACCGGGTCTGGAGTGAATGAATAATGCTCTGTAAAGCATCTTTGAGTGTCCTGAAAAGCGCTATATAAAACTGATGCATTATTATTATTATTATTACTATACACACACACACTATACACACACACACACACTATACACACACACACACACTATATACACACACACACTATACACACACACACACTATACACACAGTATACACACACACACTATACACACACTACACGCACACACACACACTATACACACTATACACACACATTATACACACACTATACACACACACACTATACACACACTATACACACGCACACACTATACACACACACACACACACTGTACACGCACACACACAATATACACACACGCACACACACTATACACACACTATATACACACACACTATACACACACACTATACACACACAGTATACACACACACACACTATACACACACTATACACACACACACTATACAAACACACACACTATACCCACACACTATACACACACTATACACACACACACACACTATACAAACACACACACTATACACACACACACACACACTATACACACACTACACACACACACACTATACACACACTATACACACACACACTATACACACACACACACTATACACACACACACACTATGCACACACTATACACACACACACTATACAAACACACACACTATACACACACACACACACACTATACACACACTACACACACACACACACTATACACACACACACACACTATACACACACACACACTATACACACACTATACACACACACACACACACACACTAAACAAACACACTATACACACACTATACACACACACACTATACAAACACACACACTAGACACACACACTATACAAACACACATACTATACATACACACACACTATACACACACTATACACACACACACTATACACACACACACACACACACTATGCACACACTATACACACACACACTATACAAACACATGCACTATCCACACACACTATACACACACACACTATACACACACACTATACAAACACACACACTATACACACACACACTATACACACACACACTATACACTCACACACTATACACACACACACTATACACACACTACACACACATTATACACACACACACACACACTATACACACACACACACTATACACATGCACACTATACACACACACTATACACACACACTATACACACACACACTATACACACACACACACTATACACACACTATACACACACACACACACTATACACGCACACACACACACTATGTGTGGCCATACCGGCTCGTCAAAGCCTGATCCCGTCAGATCTCAGAAGCTAAGCAGGGTCGGGCCTGGTTAGTACTTGGATGGGAGACCACTGGGAATTCCAGTTGCCACAGTGGGGCGCCAGTGGCAAAAACTGTCGTAGTGTCTTTCGGCAAGGCACTTCATCCACATTGCCTAGTATGAAGGTGGTGTGTGCGTGAATGGTGGTGGTGGTCGGAGGGGCCGATGGCGCAGATTGGCAGCCTCGCTTCCGTCAGTCTACCCCAGGGCAGCTGTGGCTACAATAGTAGTTTACCACCACCGGGTCTGGAGTGAATGAATAATGCTCTGTAAAGCGTCTTTGAGTGTCCTGAAAAGCGCTATATAAAACTGATGCATTATTATTATTATTATTACTATACACACACACACACTATACACGTACACACTATACACACACACACACACTATACACACACACACACTATACACACACACTATACACACACACACGCACACACACACACTATACACACACACTATACACACACACACACACTATACACACACTATACACACACTACACACACACACACTATACACACACGCTCTACACACACACTATACACACATACTATACACACACACACTATACACACACTATACACACACACACACACACACACACACTATACACACACGCTATACACACACACCTACACACACTATACACACACACACTATACACACACTATACACACACATACCCTCACACTCTCTGTCGCCCCCTGCAGGTTGTTGTGTGTAATTGTGCGTTGTTGCGCCCCCTGCAGGTTGTGTTGTGTGTAATTGTGCGTTGTTGCGCCCCCTGCAGGTTGTGTTGTGTGTAATTGTGCGTTATTGCGCCCCCTGCAGGTTGTGTTGTGTGTAATTGTGCGTTGTTGCGCCCCCTGCAGGTTGTGTTGTGTGTAATTGTGCGTTGTTGCGCCCCCTGCAGATTGTGTTGTGTGTAATTGTGTGTTGTTGCGCCCCCTGCAGGTTGGCTCAGGCAGTGTGGCGTCATCTCCTACAGCAAAGACGTCGACATCGGGATTTTCATCCAGGACTTTAGACCTGAGATCGTCCAAGTCCTGATTCAGGCCGGACTCCGGCTCAAGCACCGCTTTGGGAAGGTGAGTCCGTGAGACCTGGTTTCAGAATCAGAATCAGAATCAGAATTACTTTTATTCATCCCCGAAGGGAAATTTTCTTTGTTACAGATGCAACCGACCAAGAGCATGTACATCAAACAAGTTACAAAATAAGCTAAATACAATAAGATAAAAGATAAAAATAGCTCTCTCTGGGAAATTATTTACATCATTGACCTATTTATGACTATATACATGTGTGAGCAGGGAATAGGATGAAAAGGATTGAGTAGTTTGTGAGTTAAAGTGCAGCGTTCAACAGTTTGATGGCGACAGGCAGGAAAGATTTCCTGTGTCTCTCAGTGGAGCAGCGCGGCAGCCGCAGTCTATGGCTGGAAGAGCTCCTCTGATTGGCCAGCACCTCGTGGAGGGGGTGGGAGGGAGAGTCCAGAATAGTCCAGATTTTGTCTAGTATTCTCCTGTCCAACACCACCGCCAGAGAGTCCAGCTCCTCCCCCACAACATGTCCAGCCTTCCTAATGATCTTCTCGAGTCTATTAGTGTCCCTCAGGCGCAGACTGCTGCCCCAGCAGACTACAGCGTACATGATGGCACTGGCCACCATAGACTCGTAGAACATCCTGAGCATTGTCCTGCAGATGTCAAAGGACCTCAGCCTCCTCAGGAAACAGAGGCGGCTCTGGCCCTTCTTGTAAACCGCGTCCACGTTCCTGCTCCAGTCCAGTTTATTGTCCAAGTACACCCCCAGGTACTTGTACTCCTCCACCACGTCCACACTGACCCCCCGGATGGAGATGGGGGTCACAGCAGCTTTGGTCCTCCTAAGGTCCACCACCAGTTCCTTTGTCTTCATCACATTGAGCTGGAGGTGGTTCTCCTCACTCCAAGTGACAAAGTTGTCCACTACAGTCCTGTACTCCTCCTCGTCACCCCGCTGATGCATCCCACCACTGCAGAGTCGTCAGAAAACTTCTGAAGGTGGCAAGACTGGCTGCAGTTGTTGAATTCCGTTGTGTAGAGTGTGATGTGGTAGGGAGAGAGGTCTGTCGCCTGTGGAGCCCGGTGTTGCTGACCACTCTGTCCGACACACAGCTCTGCAGACGCACATACTGTGGTCTTCCAGTGAGGTAATCCACAATCCAGGACACCAAGGAGGCATCCACCTGCATCACTGCCAGCTTCTCAGCCAACAGAGCCGGCCTGATGGTATTGAACGCACTGGAGAAGTCAAAAAACATGATCCTCACAGTGGCAGCCGGCTTGTCCAGGTGGGAGTAGACTCTGTGGAGTAGGGTCAGGATGGCGTCATCTACTCCAAGGTGGGGCTGGTAGGCAAACTGGAGAGGGTCTTGCAGATGTTGGACCATAGGCCTCAGCTGCTGCAGGACGAGTCGTTCCAGAGTCTTCATGATGTGGGAGGTCAGTGCCACGGGCCTGTAGTCCTTAGGGTCGCTGGGGCGCGGCGTCTTCGGGACAGGGACGAGGCACGATGTCTTCCATAGCAGGGGGACTCTCTGAAGACTCAGGCTCAGGCTGAAGATCTGGTGCAGAACACCACTGAGCTGGGGAGCACAGCCCTTCAGGACTCTGGGGCTCACTCCATCAGGTCCTGGTTTGGACCTGGTGTAGTCCTGGTTTAGACCTGGTTCAGTCCTGGTTCAGTCCTGGTTCAGTCCTGGTTCAGTACTGGTTCAGTTCTGGTTCAGTCCTGGTTCAGTCCTGGTTCAGTCTTGGTTCAGTCCTGGTTCAGTCCTGGTTCAGTTCTGGTTCAGTCCTGGTTCAGTCCTGGTTCTGTTTCAGGTGGAGGACAGTCTGGAGCTTTCGTTTCTTTTGGACGACGTCAAACTTGACATTTTTTTCTTTTACGACGACGGAGACGTGATGTGGAACGGAGGAACTCAGGCCCGGACCGGCCGCAAGTTCAGGTGAGACCAGGACCACACCGGGACCAGACCGGGACCAGACCAGGACCAGACCAGGACCAGACCAGGACCAGACCGGGACCAGACCAGGACCAGACCGGGACCAGACCAGGACCAGGACCAGACCGGGACCAGACCGGGACCAGACCGGGACCAGACCGGGACCAGACCGGGACCGGGACCAGACCGGGACCAGGACCAGGACCAGGACCTTGATCAGACCGGGACCAGACCAAGACCGGACCAGACCGGGACCAGGACCAGACCAGGACCGGACCAGGACTGGGACTGGACCAGGACTAAACCAGGTCTAGACGAGGACCAGACCAGGCTCAGTGTGTTGCAGGTACGTGACTCCGCCCCTCTCTGTTGCAGGTATGTGACTTCGCCCCTCTCTGGCCCGGTGTGTTGCAGGTACGTGACTCCGCCCCTCTCTGTTGCAGGTACGTGACTCTGCCCCTTTCTGTTGCAGGTACGTGTTCCCGCCCTTCTCGCTGTGCTGGAGCGTGTTTCTGGAGCTGAAGCTTCGTGTTCCGTGTCAGACGCTCGATTACGTTCGGGCGAATTATGGCGACGGCTGGAGCGTTCCCGTGGCGACCTGGGACTGGAAGACGTCGCCGAGCAACGTCCTCGACAACGGGGTGTGGCCTGTGGACCAGTGGGACGAGGTCATCCAGGTGTTCTGACCAATCACAGAGCAGGAGCATTTGAAATGGACCAATCATCTGTGGTCCCATCCAGGAACCAAACCAGGCCTAAACCAGGTCTAAAGCAGGACTAAAGCAGGACTAAAGCATGACTAAAGCATGACTAAAGCAGGACTAAACCAGGACTAAACCAGGTCTAAAGCAGGTCTAAAGCAGGACTAAAGCATGACTAAAGCAGGACTAAAGCAGGACTAAACCAGGACTAAACCAGGTCTAAAGCAGGTCTAAAGCAGGACTAAAGCAGGACTAAAGCAGGACTAAAGCAGGACTTAACCACTGAAGTATTCTGGATGAATGTTTGTGTAATAAAATCATGTTTTTTTATTTGAGTCTCTGTTTATTCGTTTATTTCATAAGTGTTCATCAGATGCCCTCCCGCCTTTATGTAAAATGATCAGACTGAACTTTAGTTTTTATTTGGACATTTATTCCTCACAGTCACATGTTCACAATACTCGCTCCTGATTGGTCGAGAGCCAAACACAATCACAACATTTATAAATAAAACAAAAACACAATTTTATTATTTTCAGAAAACACAAAACCGAACTTTGCACCAGCGACACCAGGAACCAGGACTAAACCAGGTCTACACCAGGACTGAACTAGGACTAAACCAGGTCTACACCAGGACTGAACCAGGTCTACACTGGGTTGAATAAGGATTCCACATGTTTAGGTCACAGTGCCGTCCTGCTCCTGGTTCCTGGTCGAGTCTTGGGTCGGGTCCGGTCCTGGTCCTGGTCCCGGCCCCGGCCCCGGGTCTACCCCTGGACCCGGTAGTTGGCGTGGAACTCGGGCTGGATGTCGCAAACCCTCTTGAGGAGCTCGTTCAGAACCGCGTCCTTGTTTCCTTTGAAACTGGCCTGGATCCGGCTCATCCGCTCGGCCGTGTCCCGGTCCACCTCCACCGCGCTGTTACCGTGGGAACCCAGGGCCTGTAATACGGAACATTCTGTTACCGTGGGAACCCAGGGCCTGCAATACGGAACATTCTGTTACCGTGGGAACCCAGGGCCTGCAATACGGAACATTCTGTTACCGTGGGAACCCAGGGCCTGCAATACGGAACATTCTGTTACCGTGGGAACCCAGAGCCTGCAATACGGAACATTTTCTCCAGAGGAGCAGGAGCAGACGGTGCTGATGGACAAAACACTGAAGCATCGACACAGCGGAGCTCAAAGAGTGAAGCTCTGTCATTTCACTTTAAGAGTCACGACACCGAAACAGTCGCTGTGTCGTTTCAGCTAAGCGTCACGGTATTACACAGGAAGTGCAACTTTGAACCGCTTTGCTCACGGATGTATGATAAGATTTTATTATAGTTCTGTGGGTTTGGTGGGTTTATTTGCTCGTTGCTGTCAAGAAAGCGAAAATTTTCTCAAGTTTCACAAGCACCGTCACTTTCACACTTAACTATCCAGCAATTTCACGTTTATTTTTTTCACTTGTACATTTTTGGCTGCATTTCATACTTTATTAGTCATGACATATAGTTTAATGGTTATATAGAAATTCAGTTAAATATATGGAGCTTTCAATTACAGCTTTTTCAACATAAAAGATTGTTTTAGGTCCAGATCAGAGGAGCTCTTTCAGCCATAGGCTGCGGCTGCAGCGCTGCTCCACTGAGAGACACAGGAAATCTTTCCTGCCTGTCGCCATCAAACTGTTGAACGCTGCACTTTAAATCACAAACTACTCAATCCTTTTTATCCTATTCCCTGCTCACACATGTATATAGTCATAAATATGTCACTGATGTAAATAATTTCCCAGAGAGAGCTATTTTATCTTTTATCTTATTGTATTTATCTTATTTTTGTAACTTTTTGTAACTTGTTTCGAACTACATGCTCTTGGTCGGTTGCATCTGTAACAAAGAAAATTTCCCCTCGGGGATGAATAAAAGTAATTCTGATTCTGATTCTGATGTGACAATGAAAGAAGCAGCCACATGTTTTACTCATAAAGCCTGCAGTGATTTTTAAACTCCAGCAGATGTCACAATTGAGCAATAAACCGACACAGATGAGGGAAAGTGCCACACACCATGAGGCGTCATCTGCCCATCACTAGAGACAGTAGTAGTAGAAGAAGTATTTGAAGTATCAGCAGTATCAGTTGTACTCGTAGTACCTGTAGTATCAGTTTTATTGCAGTACCTGTAGTACTCGTACTCACCGCGGCCTCCTTGGTCTTGAACTCCTTCTCCCTCTGGAGTCTGTACTGTTCGATCTCGGCCTGGGCCTCCTCTTTGGCCTGTTTCAGACGACGGTTCTTCCCTAAAAACACAAACCAAAGCTAAAGCATCTGAACTGGAACAAACTCCGGAGCGATGGGGAAATGAAATAGTGAAAAGAGCGTGTACAATAATAATGTGCAATAATAATGTGCAATAATAATGTGAGACGATAATGTGCAATAA
This sequence comes from Odontamblyopus lacepedii, assembly GCA_034769755.1. Lineage (NCBI taxonomy): Eukaryota > Metazoa > Chordata > Actinopteri > Gobiiformes > Gobiidae > Odontamblyopus > Odontamblyopus lacepedii. The sequence goes on along the minus strand of CM068344.1, from coordinate 36,871,500 downwards.
TAATGTGAGATAATAATGTACAATAATAATGTGAGATAATAATGTGCACTAATAATGTGCAATAACAATGTGAGATAATGTGCAATAATAATGATAATAATGTGCAATAATGTGAGATAATGTGCAATAATAATGATAATAATGTGCAATAATGTGAGATAATGTGCAATAACACAGTGAGTTTCACCGGAACGAAAAACCCGCATCCCCAGAACACGAATAACACCGCGGGTTTCACTGAAACTCCATCAGCTCAGACCTCAGACTGTCCAACTAAACCCCCGTGTGTCCATGTCCTCCCCGGGTCTGGGCTCTTCCCTCCCCGGGCCTCGGTGCCCCTCTCCCCGGATCACACTCACTCTTGCGGGCCTCCGCCACCTTCTCGGCCGCTCTCTTCTCCGCCTGCAGCAGCTGCTGGATTCCCTGGGACTGGGACGCCATTTTGAGACCAGAACAGCGGTGGATCAGCAACAGAACCTGGACAGAACCTGGACAGAACCTGGACAGAACCGCGACAGAACCGGGACAGATGCGCGGAGCGGCGGATCGCAGCGGCGGAAGGTCAGATCTCCACAGTCAGCTGACTCACGTCACGTGTCACATGGTCACGGATCACGTGGCCACGTCTTCTTCTTTTAGAGTTTAGCTGGCGGTTGGCAACCAACTTAAGGTGCATTTACCGCCACCTACCGGGCCGGAGTGTGGACGTCGAGAAAATCAGAGGGAGTCCTTTACCCATGTATGTAAAACATACATGCATTAGATACGATTAAACAACCCAGTGTTCTTCACAAAAATCATTAATCCTTTCCTTATATTTTTAGATGTATCTCCTAATAGATAGACTAATGTAAGTGCTTTATTCTCTCTGCTCAGGACTGAAGTTAAATGCCTACGTTCTACTGAATACTTGTTACACTCTAACAAGACATGTACAACTGTTTCTAACTGACTACAAAAAATCACACACTCCCGTATGATATTTTCCTATACGGTAAAGAGCTGGTAAGACCTGCATGACCGATTCTCAGGCGAGTGAACACTGCCTCCTCCCTCCGGCTCCCATCCCTTGATCTGATACCACCCACATTCCTTTGAATAAGATGTAAATGTCTGTCAGTGTCATTGTCATTCCACTGCTCTTGCCACATCTTAAGGACCTTACTGTGAATGACAGATTTACCCTCATTTTTGTTTAGTGGGATGTTAATGTTGATCATATCCTGCTTCAGAGCTTGTTTAGTTAAAATATCTACCTCTTCATTACCTTCAATACCTACATGGGCAGGGACCCAAACAAGCTTTACATAAACATTTTTATTACACAACTGAAACACGAAGTAATATATTTCAAATAAAAGCTCCAGTCTGCAAGATTTACCTGATTTTATGCTCAACAACGCGGCCTGACTATCAGAAGCCACTATTGTATTGGAAGTAACCACTGAAGAGCTAATACAACAGCTGTCACGTGGCCACGTCACGAGGCTTCTGCTTATTCATATTTATTTATATTTATGTCTCTATAAAATATCTGCTTTTATTTATCTTTATAAATGTATATATGTATTATAAATGAACTCAAACCTTTTTTTTTTTATTATCGTGAAAAAAAGTTGAGTTTATTTGTGCGCAGCCGCAGTGTCTTCTGCTCGGACCTGCGGAATATTTGTATTTTAATCACTGGTTTAAGTTGAATAATGACTTGATGTGCTCAGTATTTTCACTCAGACACATATGTATCTGTGGAGAAATAAGTTTAATCAAAATAATCGTTCAAATGACTCGGCTGTTTTCAGAGTTCCTGTTTGCTCAGAGCGGAACCTTCGTGCGCCGCTGTTTACCCCGGACCCTCGCGTCTCTCGGTACAGCTGCTGTTTTGGTCCGCCACGCGCTCGTGCTCCCGGTGCTCCCGTTCTCACGCGCTTCTCCGTTAAACCCCGTGACCCCCGTTGCCCCTGTGACGCCCGCTCCCGACACCGGGACCATGACGTCAGGCGGCGGGAGCGCGCTCTTCTCCGGGTTCCGCGTGCTCGGGCTCTATTCCAACCACGTGCCGCACGCGCTCCGGTACCATCAGAAGCACCGCGAGTTCTACGTGGTGACGTCTGTGGGAAAATGCTTCCACACGTACAACGTAAGACCCCCCTGACCTCTGACCCCCCCCTGACTTCTGACCCCCCTGACCTCTGACCCCCGACCTCTGACCTTTGACCCTCTGAACTGAACTTCTGTTTGTTTCAGGTGAGTCGTCTGGGGATCGTCTCCGTCAGTGAGTATCAGACCAGGTCTAAACCAGGTCTAAACCGAGACTAAACCAGGACTGAACTGGGTCTAAACCGGGACTTAACCGGGACTTAACCGGGACTAAACCAGGACTAAACCAGGTCTACGTGAGTATCTGAGTCTCTGCTCTGTTATTGGTCGTCTGTTGCCAGGTAACAGCCTATCAGAGGACATCTCGTGTTTGGTGGCAGATGGGATGTTGGTTTTTGCTGCTGCGGGACGAGAGATCAGTGCCTTCGCCCGGAACAAAGAGGTAAATGCCCAGAACACAGAGAACGATCTGAGGAGAACCACCTGAGGAGAACCCTGTGAGAGGAGAACCCTGTGAGAGGAGAACCCTGTGAGAGGAGAACCCTGTGAGAGGAGAACCCTGTGGGCAGAACCCTGTGGGGACAACCCTGTGGGGAGAACCCTGTGGGGACAACCCTGTGAGGACAACCCTGTGGGCAGAACCCTGTGGGGACAACCCTGTGGGCAGAACCCTGTGAGGACAACCCTGTGGGCAGAACCCTGTGGGGACAACCCTGTGGGCAGAACCCTGTGAGGACAACCCTGTGAGGAGAACCCTGTGGGCAGAACCCTGTGGGCAGAACCCTGTGGGGACAACCCTGTGGGCAGAACCCTGTGGGGACAACCCTGTGGGGAGAACCCTGTGGGCAGAACCCTGTGGGCAGAACCCTGTGGGCAGAACCCTGTGGGCAGAACCCTGTGGGGAGAACCCTGTAGGGACAACCCTGTAGGGACAACCCTGTAGGGACAACCCTGTGGAGACAACCCTGTGAGGACAACCCTGTGGGGACAACCCTGTGAGGAGAACCCTGTGAGGACAACCCTGTGGGCAGAACCCTGTGGGGACAACCCTGTGGGCAGAACCCTGTGGGCAGAACCCTGTGGGCAGAACCCTGTGGGGACAACCCTGTGGGGACAACCCTGTGGGGACAACCCTGTGGGGACAACCCTGTGGGGAGAACCCTGTGGGCAGAACCCTGTGGGGACAACCCTGTGGGCAGAACCCTGTGGGGACAACCCTGTGGGGACAACCCTGTGGCAGGGCTCTACAGTGCGCCCATTTCATTCGCATTTGCGAGTAAATATTTCGTCGTGCGAACGAGGAAAATAAAACAGTCGCACCAGTGCGAGTGCTTCTGCAGCCACAGTAAGGAGCTGCGCACAGACGTAACGTGACAAGTTAAACGTTCTAAATATATCAAACATTAGGGGCGCACTCACACTAGGGCTTCAGAATCGTGCCCAAGCCTGGATCGCCCCTAAAGCGCCGCACGCTTGCCCAGCGCGAGCGCTGACCCCAGCGTACGAGCTCCGCGTGTGGCTGATATCACTCGTATGAACAAACTCCGCTTCAAAACACACCCACGCCCCCTTCAACGAGGAGCGCCCCGCAGCAGGACCCACACCTGTCCCACCACTCAGTAAACACCTCCACGCCGCTGGACTTCCTCCTCCGCTAAAGCGAGAGCTTTGTCTTGGTCTTGTCTCGGACTCGAGCGCATTTGGACTCGGTCTTATCACGGACTCAAGGTCTGAATACTGAGTGTGATCATATTTTACGGCCGCTGCAATAAACCGGTACGTGACCGCGTGGTCACGTACCGGTGTGCGTGACCACGCGGGACGTCCCTCTGCGGCCTGTGCACTGGAGCCCGCAGACACTGTGCGGCCCGTCAGCACAGGCTCCGCAGCGCACGGCTTGTCCACAGCGCCACCTTCGTGTACCAACGTGCGTCACAGGGCAGGTTAAGTATCCCACCTGTCCTTCCGCCTCACGTCAAATACGCCAATACTAATTTTCTGTCAGTGTCCGCACAGAGCAGACCCACAACACAGAGCAGGCGATATGTGGGCTGAAGTTTGCCTAAGAAAATGCCAAATAACAATGTGCGTTTAGTTTGGTAAATGTGCAGAGGCTAAAAACCACTGTAAAACCACTAAGAGAAAGTAACTTCATCGAGGAATTTGAAAATACAGGTTTAAAAATCTTACCTATGTTTTTCACTTTGAAGCAGTTTTGTGTAAAGTGCCAGTGGAAGTTCTCTTAAAGAAGAGGTTCTCAAACTGTGGTGAAGGTCCAAAAAGGGCCACAGAGTGTTTCAGTGCAGTACAGTTTGTTTGGCTTATTTTAAGTCTAAATATTAATCAGATAAAATGAAGATATATTTATAAAAACACTGCGATCATGCAGGAAAAGTACAGTCATAATTCTTTTGTTTTTTGTATTAAATTCATTCAAATAAGTTGGCGTGCGCAAGTTCTGCACTGTAATAATCGTTCGAAATGAAAACCTATTTGTGCCCCCATTTTTTTTTCTGTGCTCCTAAATTTTTTAACTTAGGGGCACATGTGCTCCTGGAGAAAAAAGTTAGCGTAGAGCCCTGCCCTGTGGGGAGAACCCTGTGGGCAGAACCCTGTGGAGACAACCCTGTGAGGACAACCCTGTGGGGACAACCCTGTGGGGACAACCCTGTGAGGAGAACCCTGTGGGCAGAACCCTGTGGGGACAACCCTGTGGGCAGAACCCTGTGGGCAGAACCCTGTGGGCAGAACCCTGTGGGGACAACCCTGTGGGGACAACCCTGTGGGGACAACCCTGTGGGGACAACCCTGTGGGGAGAACCCTGTGGGCAGAACCCTGTGGGGACAACCCTGTGGGCAGAACCCTGTGGGGACAACCCTGTGGGGACAACCCTGTGGCAGGGCTCTACAGTGCGCCCATTTCATTCGCATTTGCGAGTAAATATTTCGTCGTGCGAACGAGGAAAATAAAACAGTCGCACCAGTGCGAGTGCTTCTGCAGCCACAGTAAGGAGCTGCGCACAGACGTAACGTGACAAGTTAAACGTTCTAAATATATCAAACATTAGGGGCGCACTCACACTAGGGCTTCAGAATCGTGCCCAAGCCTGGATCGCCCCTAAAGCGCCGCACGCTTGCCCAGCGCGAGCGCTGACCCCAGCGTACGAGCTCCGCGTGTGGCTGATATCACTCGTATGAACAAACTCCGCTTCAAAACACACCCACGCCCCCTTCAACGAGGAGCGCCCCGCAGCAGGACCCACACCTGTCCCACCACTCAGTAAACACCTCCACGCCGCTGGACTTCCTCCTCCGCTAAAGCGAGAGCTTTGTCTTGGTCTTGTCTCGGACTCGAGCGCATTTGGACTCGGTCTTATCACGGACTCAAGGTCTGAATACTGAGTGTGATCATATTTTACGGCCGCTGCAATAAACCGGTACGTGACCGCGTGGTCACGTACCGGTGTGCGTGACCACGCGGGACGTCCCTCTGCGGCCTGTGCACTGGAGCCCGCAGACACTGTGCGGCCCGTCAGCACAGGCTCCGCAGCGCACGGCTTGTCCACAGCGCCACCTTCGTGTACCAACGTGCGTCACAGGGCAGGTTAAGTATCCCACCTGTCCTTCCGCCTCACGTCAAATACGCCAATACTAATTTTCTGTCAGTGTCCGCACAGAGCAGACCCACAACACAGAGCAGGCGATATGTGGGCTGAAGTTTGCCTAAGAAAATGCCAAATAACAATGTGCGTTTAGTTTGGTAAATGTGCAGAGGCTAAAAACCACTGTAAAACCACTAAGAGAAAGTAACTTCATCGAGGAATTTGAAAATACAGGTTTAAAAATCTTACCTATGTTTTTCACTTTGAAGCAGTTTTGTGTAAAGTGCCAGTGGAAGTTCTCTTAAAGAAGAGGTTCTCAAACTGTGGTGAAGGTCCAAAAAGGGCCACAGAGTGTTTCAGTGCAGTACAGTTTGTTTGGCTTATTTTAAGTCTAAATATTAATCAGATAAAATGAAGATATATTTATAAAAACACTGCGATCATGCAGGAAAAGTACAGTCATAATTCTTTTGTTTTTTGTATTAAATTCATTCAAATAAGTTGGCGTGCGCAAGTTCTGCACTGTAATAATCGTTCGAAATGAAAACCTATTTGTGCCCCCATTTTTTTTTCTGTGCTCCTAAATTTTTTAACTTAGGGGCACATGTGCTCCTGGAGAAAAAAGTTAGCGTAGAGCCCTGCCCTGTGGGGAGAACCCTGTGGGCAGAACCCTGTGAGGACAACCCTGTGAGGACAACCCTGTGAGGACAACCCTGTGGGTAGAACCCTGTGGGTAGAACCCTGTGGGGAGAACCCTGTGGGGACAACCCTGTGGGGAGAACCCTGTGGAGACAACCCTGTGGGCAGAACCCTGTGGGGACAACCCTGTGGGGACAACCCTGTGGGCAGAACCCTGTGGGGACAACCCTGTGGGCAGAACCCTGTGGGGACAACCCTGTGGGCAGAACCCTGTGGGGACAACCCTGTGGGGAGAACCCTGTGAGGACAACCCTGTGGGCAGAACCCTGTGGGGACAACCCTGTGGGCAGAACCCTGTGAGGACAACCCTGTGGGGACAACCCTGTGGGCAGAACCCGGTGGGGAGAACCCTGTGGGGAGAACCCTGTGGGGAGAACCCTGTGAGGACAACCCTGTGGGCAGAACCCTGTGAGGACAACCCTGTGAGGACAACCCTGTGGGCAGAACCCTGTGGGGACAACCCTGTGGGCAGAACCCTGTGAGGACAACCCTGTGGGGACAACCCTGTGGGCAGAACCCTGTGGGGAGAACCCTGTGGGGAGAACCCTGTGGGGAGAACCCTGTGAGGACAACCCTGTGGGCAGAACCCTGTGAGGACAACCCTGTGAGGACAACCCTGTGGGCAGAACCCTGTGGGCAGAACCCTGTGGGGAGAACCCTGTGAGGACAACCCTGTGGGGACAACCCTGTGGGCAGAACCCTGTGGGCAGAACCCTGTGGGCAGAACCCTGTGGGCAGAACCCTGTGAAGACAACCCTGTGGGGACAACCCTGTGAGGACAACCCTGTGGGGACAACCCTGTGAGGACAACCCTGCAGGTTCTTCTGGCTCAGACTCGTTTGTTTTCAGGTGGTGCGTCGTTTCCGTGGACACGAACAGGAAGTGCACCTGTTACTTCCTGTGGGGGATCAGCTGATCTCGGCCGACGTGGGCGGAGACCTGATCGTTTGGGACGTACAGAGTGGAGGTGAGCACCTCCTCCTACACCTCCTCCTCCTGCACCACCTCCTCCTACACCTCCTCCTTTTGCACCTCCTCCTGCACCTCCTCTCCTCCTGCACCTCCTCCTCCTGCACCTTTTCCTCCTCCTGCACCTCCTCCTGCACCTCCTCCTGCACCTCCTCTTGCTCCTCCTCCTGCACCTCCTCCTACACCTCCACCTCCTGCACCTCCTCCTCCTCCTCCTGCACCTCCTCCTACACCACCTCCTCCTACACCTCCTCTTGCACCTCCTCCTGCACCTCCTACACCACCTCCTCCTACACCTCCTCTTGCACCTCCTCCTGCACCTCCTACACCTCCTCCTCCTCCTCCTGCACCTCCTCCTGCATCTCCTCTTCCTGCATCTCCTCCTCCTGCACATCCTCCTACACCTTCTCCTACACCACCTCCTCCTCCTGCACCTCCTCCTCCTGCACCTCCTCCTGCACCTCCTCCCGCATCTCCTCCTCCTGCTCCTTCTCCTGCACCTCCTCTCCTCCTCCTGCACCTCCTCCTGCACCTCCTGCTCCTCCTGCATCTCCTCCTGCACCTCCTCCTCCTGCTCCTCCTCCTGCATCTCCTCCTCCTGCACCTCCTCCTGCATCTCCTCCTCCTGCATCTTCTCTTCCTGCACCTCCTCTCCTCCTCCTGCACCTCCTCCTGCATCTCCTCCTCCTGCACCTCCTCTCCTCCTCCTGCACCTCCTACACCTCCTCCTCCTGCATCTCCTCCTGCAGCACCTCCTCCCGCATCTCCTCCTCCTGCACCTTCTCTCCTCCTCCTGCTCCTTCTCCTGCACCTCCTCTCCTCCTCCTGCACCTCCTCCTGCTCCTCCTGCATCTCCTCCTGCACCTCCTCCTCCTGCATCTCCTCCTCCTGCACCTCCTCCTCCTGCACATCCTCCTACACCTTCTCCTACACCACCTCCTCCTCCTGCATCTCCTCCTACACCTCCTCCTCCTGCACCTCCTCCTGCACCTCCTCCCGCATCTCCTCCTCCTGCACCTTCTCTTCTCCTCCTGCACCTCATCTCCTCTCTCCTCGTCTCCTAACCCCTTGTCTCCTCGTCTCCTAACTTCTTCTCTCCTCGTCTCCTAACCCCTCGACTCCTCTCCTCAGAGTCATACCTGCGTCTGCACTTTGACCCCTCCTCTCCTAACCCCTCGTCTCATCTCCTCAGAGTCGTACCTGCGTCTGCACTTTGACCCCTCGTGCTTCTCCCTCTCGGTCCTGATGCATCCGAGCAGCTACATGAACAAAGTCCTGCTGGGCTCAAGGCAGGGACTGATACAACTGTGGAACATCCGGACCAGGTCTGAACCAGAACTAAACCGGGTCTGAACCAGGACTGAACCGGGTCTGAACCAGGACTAAACCAGGACTGAACCAGGACTAAACCGGGTCTGAACCAGGACTGAACCGGGACTAAACCAGGACTGAACCGGGACTAAACCGGGTCTGAACCAGGACTGAACCGGGACTAAACCAGGACTGAACCGGGACTGAACCAGGACTGAACCAGGACTAAACCGGGTCTGAACCAGGACTGAACCGGGACTAAACCAGGACTGAACCAGGACTAAACCGGGTCTGAACCAGGACTGAACCGGGACTAAACCGGGTCTGAACCAGGACTGAACCGGGACTAAACCAGGACTGAACCGGGACTAAACCAGGTCTAACCCAGGTCTAATCCCTGACCCGTCTGTTGCAGTTCTCTGGTGTTCTCCTTCCCGGGTTGGGGCTGTGGCGTCACGGCGCTGGAGCAGGTCTGTGACTCGCCTCTCCACAAACCCGACTCTCACTCGTCTGTTGTTTTATTTAACATTCCAGTGTGGCATTAAAACACCCATTGCCGTGGAGAATGTCCTGAAGTGCGGCTTTACCTCTGCACTGCGGGACATTTCCTCATAGTGGAACAGTTAAAGCTCCACTTCAGGACATTTCCTTAAAGCGCCTCTGTTTTCCAGAGTCCCGCGGTGGACGTGGTGGGTGTCGGCACGGCAACGGGACGCATCATCATCCACAACATCCGATTGGACGAGACACTCATGAGCTTCACTCAGGACTGGGGACCAATCACAGCACTCGCCTTCAGGACAGGTGAGACGGGCCAATCACAGTGCTTGCCTTCAGGACAGGTGAGACGGGCCAATCGCAGCGCTCGCCTTCAGGACAGCGTGCTGCCCAATACTCATAGCACCTGACCCCCCCTATGAACCCCTCTGCAGGTGGTGAGCCCACAGGAGGGTGGACAACATGGTCCTTGATGTTAGTTCATAGGGGTGCGGGCATGTTTTAGGTTGATGGGGGAAACCGGAGTACCCGGAGGAAACAACCATATCATTCATTTATGCTGCAGCCCAAAGAGCCTTAACTTATTTGCGCATTTCTGACCTTTGAGCCGGTTCTGTCCGAAACTGTTTCAGTCCAGGAACAGCTGAGCTCAGTTAGACCAGAACAGTCACAGAAAAAGAATATCCAGGTGTTTTTCCATGTGGGGAAATAATCCAGAAAGACCGTGTTTGTCTGAATGGATGAACGACGCATGAAAACATGTCTGTCTGTTATCATCCTTTAGCCTAGCTTAGCGTCCACTCCTGTTAGTTCTGTGGGGTCTGTTTGTTTTCTTCAGACTCTAAGCTACAAAATGAGACCATCCACGAAAGGATCCGAGGTTCAGTGCAGCAGGCACAGCTCACAGAACAAAAGGAGGCGTCCAGTTAGCGGCGTATTACACATGTCTGAGCGAGCGCTGCACGGCAAAAGCTCTTCAGTCATTGGTTCTTTCAGAAAATGATTGACAGATCTGAACAGCCAATCAGGAGCCTTTAGGGCGGTAGCCCCACGTGGGGCAGAGGTGAGATAGCGACAGAGCAGCTCAGTAAAGCTGTTTGCAGAGGCTCTGACCTCCTCTGACCACAGACACTGGAGGAGGCTCCAGAGGCTCTGACCTCCTCTGACCACAGACACTGGAGGAGGCTCTGACCTCCTCTGACCACAGACACTGGAGGAGGCTCCAGAGGCATATGGAGACACATTTTAGGCTTGTTTTAGTTTTTTATCTTAAAACCTGCCTAAAGCTCAGAAGAGATTTATTTATTACACGTTACATCTTATCACAGTTTGAACATCTGGTCCATATTTGGACACTTGTGTGAATTGACATATTTTTACACAAAGGGTCACAGCACCAAACCCTGAGGCCCAGAGTCTGACACAGCTTCAGCAGTGAGTGTAGTGAGCCACACATGCCCAGGATGAAGTTTGCCCAAGTCACAGCCTTTATTATTTGTTTTTGTTTTTTTCCGAGGCAAAAAAAATCAGTTTTTAGACATGTTTGAATGTGTGTGCTGTAAGTGAGCTGCACTCACAGTCTTCATATGCAGATCTACAGAAACTAGAAGGTCTGAGCTTTAAAATGATGCGTCACACAAACCTGTGGGTCTAAGGTTTTCTTTAATAAGCTGTGACATGTGGGTTTGTGTCACTGCTGCACAGAATTAGGCGGGTGTAAACAGGTTAAAGCGGCAGGTTAAAGGAGCGGGTTAAAGGGGCGGGTTAAAGCAGCGGGTTAAAGCAGCGGGTTAAAGCGGTGGGTTAAAGGGGAGGTTAAAGCGGCAGGTCAAAGGAGCGGGTTAAAGGGACAGGTTAAAGGGGTGGGTTAAAGCGGCGGGTTAAAGGGGAGGTTAAAGGAGCGGGTTAAAGGGACAGGTTAAAGCGGCGGGTTAAAGGGGAGGTTAAAGGAGCGGGTTAAAGGGGAGGTTAAAGGAGCGGGTTAAAGCGGCGGGTTAAAGGGGAGGTTAAAGGAGCGGGTTAAAGCGGCGGGTTAAAGCGGTGTGTTAAAGAGGTGGGTTAAAGGGGCAGGTGAAAGGGGAGGTTAAAGCGGCAGGTCAAAGGAGCGGGTTAAAGGGACAGGTTAAAGCGGCGGGTTAAAGTGACGGGGTAAAGCGGCGGGTTAAAGTGGCGGGGTAAAGCGACGGGGTAAAGTGGCATGTTAAAGGAGCGGGTTGAAGGGGCGGGTTAAAGCTATGGGTTAAAGCGACGGGGTAAAGCGGCGGGGTAAAGCGGCGGGTTAAAGCGGCGGGTTAAAGCGACTGGGTAAAGTGGCGGGTTAAAGGGGCGGGTTAAAGGAGCGGGTTGAAGGGGCGGGTCAAAGGAGCGGGTTAAAGGGACAGGTTAAAGTAGCGGGTTAAAGGGGTGGGTTAAAGGGGAGGTTAAAGGAGCGGGTTAAAGGGGCGGGTTAAAGGGGAGGTTAAAGCGGCGGGTCAAAGGAGCGGGTTAAAGGGGCAGGTTAAAGGAGCGGGTTAAAGGGGTGGGTTAAAGGAACCGGTTGAAGGGGCGGGTTAAATAAGCAGGTTAAAGGGGCGGGATAAAAATACAGTTTGTTAAACTTTGAAAATATACAAAGACTCGCTAGGGTTTGATTGGCATAGAGAATCATCCATGACACTGCACCTCCACCTCTGAAGAAGTTTGTTCAGCAAACATCTCAAGTGACAAAGAGAACGACACGCTCCTCCTCCAGAGCACAGTGTATCGTACCAAAACGCAAAACAACATTTGCACAGACAGCTTTCTCAAATAAAGCAATTAAAGACTGGAATAATATCCCACCTGAAATAAAAAAATCAAACAAACTTTGCCACTTTTACTCGGGGAACTTAAAAAGTGGTTATGGAATGGTCAAACCTGTCAGCACTGACACTGTGTATTTATGTCCATCTTGGACCAGTGTCAGTTGGTCTTTTCTCTTGTTCCTATGGAATTCCTATGGTCTCTGACCAATGTGCAATGGAATTTAAACGTGTGTAAATATTAAGTAATCTGACGGATAAATGGATGGATACAGAGTGAAATGCAGTGAATGATACAGTGGTTCTATAATTGGCTGATGGTGTTTGACTGTGACTGTATCACTGAGGTTTGAATGTTGGCGAAGTTTTAGAGAAGTTTAGAGACTTAAAGGGGAATGTACCCTGTTTATTTATGTAAAAAGGGACGACAGATGGAAACGAGCTATTCAGCTATAATCTGGTTCAGTGCATCTCTGTCTTTCAATTTAATGTTTCTGTGCATTGTCCCTCAAATAAAGATTAAAGTAAGTAAAGTAAGTAAAGCAGCGGGTTAAAGTGGCGGGTTAAAGTGGCGGGTTAAAGGGGCGGGTTAAAGCGGCGGGTTAAAGCGGCGGGTTAAAGCGGCGGGTTAAATGGGCGGGTTGAAGGGGCTGGTTAAAGGGGCGGGTTGAAGGAGCGGGTTAAAGCGGCGGGTTGAAAGGGCGGGTTAAAGCGGCGGGTTAAAGGGGAAGGTTAAAGCGGCGGGGTAAGAGACGGGTTGAAGGGGCGGGTTAAAGCGGCGGGGTAAAGGAGCGGGTTAAAGCGGCGGGGTAAAATGGCGGGTTAAAGTGGCGGGGTAAAGTGGCGGGTTAAAGCGGCGGGGTAAAGTGGCGGGTTAAAGCGGCGGGGTAAAGGACGGGTTGAAGGGGCGGGTTGAAGGGGCGGGTTAAAGCGGCGGGGTAAAGGAGCGGGTTAAAGGACGGGTTGAAGGGGCAGGTTAAAGCGGCGGGTTAAAGTGACGGGGTAAAGCGGCGGGTTAAAGTGGCGGGGTAAAGCGACGGGGTAAAGTGGCATGTTAAAGGAGCGGGTTGAAGGGGCGGGTTAAAGCTGTGGGTTAAAGCGACGGGGTAAAGCGGCGGGGTAAAGCGGCGGGTTAAAGCGGCGGGTTAAAGCGACTGGGTAAAGTGGCGGGTTAAAGGGGCGGGTTAAAGGAGCGGGTTGAAGGGGCGGGTTAAAGCTGCGGGTTAAAGCGGCGGGTTAAAGCGACGGGGTAAAGTGGCGGGTTAAAGGAGCGGGTTGAAGGGGCAGGTTAAAGCGGCGGGTTAAAGCGGCGGGTTAAAGCGACGGGGTAAAGGAGCGGGCTGAAGGGGCGGGTTAAAGCTGCGGGTTAAAGCGATGAGGTAAAGTGGCAGGGTAAAGCGACGGGGTAAAGTGGCGGGGTAAAGCGGTGGGTTAAAGCGGCGGGTTAAAGCGGCGGGGTAAAGCGGCGGGTTAAAGGCGCGTCACCTGAGTGTCACCTGTGTCTCGCCACTCCACAGACGGCGTTCCCGCACTGGCGTCCTGCTCGCCTCAGGGCCACGTGGCGTTCTGGGACCTGGAGCGGCGGCAGATGACATCACAGCTGATCCACGCTCACCGCGGGGCCGTCGCCGGGGCGACGTTTGTGCACGGAGAGCCGCTATTGGTCACAAACGGCGGCGACAACGCGCTGAGGGCATGGCTAATGGAGGAGGGCGGGGCCAGGCTCCTGCGCTGTCGCCATGGACACAGCTCCCCGCCCACCACCATCCGTCACTACGGCAACGACGGCAAGAACATCCTCAGCGCAGGTGAGGTCCTGGTCCGGTCCTGGTCCAGTCCTGGTCTGGTCCTGGTCTTAACCCTGGTTTCTGCAGGTCTGGACGGGACTCTTCAGTCTTTCTCCACCGTCCACGAGCGATTCAACAAAAACCTGGGCCACGGTCAGTCTCATGTTTCAGCCACGGGTTTAGTCCGGGTTTAGTCCTGGTTTAGACCTGGTTTAGTCCTGGTTTAGACCTGGTTTAGACCTGGTTTAGTCCGGGTTTAGACCTGGCTTAGTCCCTTTGTTGTTTTGCAGGTTCCATCGACAAAAAGAAAGAGAAAAAAAAGAAACACGGTTTAAAACACGAAGAACTCAGACTGCCCCCGATCACCACCTTCTGCTCCGGTCAGTCCTGTTATAGTCCTGGTTTAGTCCCGGTCTTAGTCCCGGTCTTAGTCCTGGTCTTGGTCCCGGTCTGGTCCCGGTCTTAGTCCCGGTCTGGTCTCTCCTCAGCCTCCTCTCGTCAGGCCGACTGGGATTCTGTGGTTTCGTGTCATCGCGGTCGTGGCTCCGCCTCCACCTGGAACTACCAACGCTGCAGCTCCGGACGCCACCACCTGAGGGCGCCAGAGCGAGGGGCGCGCAGCGAGGCCACGGTACCACGGGAGGGCATCTGACACACGGGGAGGGCATCTGAGGCACGGGGAGAGCAGCTGACACTCTGATGCCACTTCCTGTCCCCCCAGGCTGTTGACATCACTTCCTGTGGACACTTCGCTGTGATTGGCTGGTCCTGCGGTGCTGTGGGAGTCTTCAACCTGCAGTCGGGGCTAAGCCGAGGAGACTTCAGAGCCGGAGACACGGACAGAGGTAACGAGACTTAACGAGGAGACTTAACGAGGAGACTTAATGAGGCCTAACGAGGAGACTTCAGAGCCAGAGAGATGGACACGAGGAGAGAGGTAATGAGGAGAGGTAACGAGGGTTAGCAAGGAGAGAGGTAACGAGGAGAGAGGTAACGAGGGTTAACGAGGAGAGGGTTAACGAGGAGACAGGTAACGAGGGTTAACGAGGAGAGGGTTAACGAGGAGAGAGGTAACAAGGGTTAACGAGGAGAGAAGTTACGATGGTTAACGAGGAGAGAGGTAACGAGGGTTAACGAGGAGAGAGGTAACGAGGGTTAATGAGGAGAGAGGTAACGAGGAGAGAGGTAACGAGGGTTAACGAGGAGAGGGTTAACGAGGAGAGAGGTAACGAGGGTTAACGAGGAGAGAGGTTACGATGGTTAACGAGGAGAGAGGTAACGAGGGTTAACGAGAGGTAACGAGGGTTAATGAGGAGAGAGGTAACGAGGAGAGAGGTTACGATGGTTAACGAGGAGAGGGGTAACAAGGGTTAACGAGGAGAGGTAACAAGGAGAGAGGTAACGAGGGTTAACGAGGAGAGGGTTAACGAGGAGACGGGTAACGATGGTTAACGAGGAGAGAGGTAACGAAGGTTAACGAGGAGAGGTAACGAGGGTTAACGAGGAGAGAGGTAACGAGGGTTAACGAGGAGAGAGGTAACGAGGGTTAACGAAGAGAGAGGTAACGAGGGTTAACGAGGACAGGTAACGAGGGGTAACGAGGAGAGAGGTAACAAGGAGAGGTAACGAGGCTTAATGAGGGGAGAGAGGTAATGAGGAGTGACTTAACGAGGAGAGGTAACGAGGAGAGGTAAAGAGGGGCGAGACTTGACGAGGAGAGAGAGGTAACGAGGGGAGAGACTTAACAAGGATAGGTAACAAAGGGAGAAAGGTAACGAGTGGAGAGACTTAACAAGGAGAGGTAACGAGGGGAGAGACTTGAGGGGAGAGACTTGAGGAGAGAGAGGTAACGAGGGGAGAGACTTAACGAGGAGAGACTTAACGAGAATAGTTAACAAAGGGAGAAAGGTAACGAGGGGAGAGACTTAACGAGGATAGGTAACAAAGGGAGAAAGGTAACGAGTGGAGAGACTTGACAAGGAGAGGTAACGAGGAGAGAGACTTGACGAGGATAGGTAACAAAGGGAGAAAGGTAACGAGTGGAGAGACTTAACAAGGAGAGGTAACGAGGGGAGAGACTTGACCAGGAGAGAGAGGTAACGAGGGGAGAGACTTAACAAGGAGAGACTTAACGAGGATAGGTAACAAAGGGAGAAAGGTAACGAGTGGAGAGACTTAACAAGGAGAGGTAACGAGGGGAGAGACTTAATGAGGAGAGACTTAACGAGGATAGGTAACAAAGGGAGAAAGGTAACGAGTGGAGAGACTTAACAAGGAGAGGTAACGAGGGGAGAGACTTGACGAGGAGAGAGAGGTAACGAGGGGAGAGACTTAACGAGGAGAGACTTAACGAGGATAGGTAACAAAGGGAGAAAGGTAACGAGGAGACCTAACTAGCAGAGCGAGTGGTGTTTCTGCGCGTTAGCCTGGCAGGAAATGGGCTCGTCTGATTGGTCGTTTCCGCAGCGCACAGCGGCGCGGTGAGGGGCGTGGCGACGGACCTCCTGAATTGGCTGACCGTCTCCGTGGGCTCTGATTGGCTGCTCAGGTTATGGAGATTCAAAACAAAGAAACTGGAACATGAACTACAACTCCCATCATCCCCCTGTGCCCTGCGCCTGCACCGAGAGAGGTACAGGGACCTGGTTTAGATCTGGTTCAGTCCTGGTTTAGACCTGGTTTAGACCCGGTTCAGTCCCGGTTCAGTCCCGGTTCAGTCCCGGTTCAGTCCCGGTTCAGTCCCGGTCTAGTCCCGGTCTAGTCCCGGTTTAGTCCTGGTTTAGTCCTGGTTCTGTTTCAGTGGGATGTTGGCGTTGGCGTTGGATGATTTCTCGTTGTTTATCGTCGACATGGAAACGAGACGCGTCGTCAGGAGGTTCAGCGGTCACCACGGCAACGTCAACGACATGGTGAGTTATGCGAAGCCGCGCGTCACACACACTATACACACACTATACACACACTGTACACACACACACACTGTACACACACACACACTATACACACACTATACACACACTGTACACACACACACACTGTACACACACACACTATACACACACTGTACACACATACACTATACACACACTATACACACACACACACGATACACAGACACTATACACACACACGATACACAGACACTATACACTCACTATACACACACACTATACACACACTATACACACACACTATACACACACACTATACACTCACTAGACACACACTATACACACTCACACTATACACACACTATACACACACTGTACACACACTATACACACACACTACACACACACTATACACACACACTATACACTCACTATACACACACACTATACACACACTATACACACACTATACACACACACTATACAAACACACTATATACACACACACACACTTTACACACACACTATACACACACTATACACACTATACACACACTCACTATACACACACTATACACACTACACACACACACACTATACACACTATACACACACACACACACTATACACACACACTATACACACACACTATACACACACACTATACACTCACTATACACACACAATACACTCACTATACACACACTATACACACTCACACTATACACACACTATACACACACTTTACACACACACTATACACTCACTATACACACACTATACGCACACTATATATTCACTATGCACACACACTATACACTCACTATACACACACTATACACTCACTATACACACACTATACACTCACTATACACACACTATACACACACACTATACACTCACTATACGCACACACTATACACACACTATACACTCACACACTATACACACACACTATACACACACGCTATACACTCACTATACACACATACTCACTATACACACACACTATACACACACACTATACACACACACTATACACACTCACTATACACACACACTATACACACACACTATACACACACACTATACACACTATACACACACACTACACACACACATTATATACACACACTATACACACATGCACACTATATACACACATACTATACACACACACTATACACACACACACTATACACACACTATATACACACATACTACACACACACTATACACACACGCACACTATATACACACGCTATACAATATACACACACACACACTATGCACACATACACACTATACACACACTATACACACGCACACTATATACACACACTATACACACACACACTATGCACACACACTATACACACACACTATATACACACACTATACACACACGCACACTATACACACACTATACACTCACTATACACACACACTATACACACACACACTATGCACACACACACTATACAAACACACTATATACACACACACTTTACACACACACTATACACACACTATACACACACTCACTATACACACACTATACACACTACACACACACACTGTACACACACACTATACACACACTATACACTCACACACTATACACACACTATACACTCACTATACACACATACTATATACACACACTATACACACATGCACACTATATACACGCATACTATACACACTTGCACACTATATACACACATACTATACACACACACACACACTACACACACACTATACACACACACACACACTATACGCACACACTATATACACACTATACACACACACTATACACACACTATACACACACACACTATACACACACTATACACACACACTATACACACACCCTCACTATACACACACACTCACTATACACACACACTATACACACACTATACACACACACTATACACACACACACTATACAAACACTATATACACACATACACACTTTACACACACACTATACACACACACTATACACTCACTCACTATACACACACTATACACACTACACACACACACTGTACACACACACTATACACACACTATACACACACACACACACTATACACATCCTATAAACACACACACACTATACACACACACTATAACCACACACACTATATACACACATACTACACACACTATACGCACACTATATACACACATACTATACACACACACTATACACACACACTACACACACACTATACACACACACACTATACGCACACACTATATACACACTATACATACACACACTATACACACACACTCACTATACACACACTATACACACACACTCACTATACACACACTATACACACACACACTATACACACACTATACACACACTGTACACACACACACTATACACACACACACGCTATACACAGACACACTACACACACATTATACACACACACACACTATACGCACACTATATACACACTATACACACACTATACACACACACTATACACACACCCTCACTATACACACACACTCACTATACACACACACTATACACACACTATACACACACACTATACACACACACACTATACAAACACTATATACACACATACACACTTTACACACACACTATACACACACACTATACACTCACTCACTATACACGCACTATACACACTACACACACACTGTACACACACACTATACACACACTATACACACACACACTATACACACCCTATAAACACACACACACTATACACACACACTATAACCACACACACTATATACACACATACTACACACACTATACGCACACTATATACACACATACTATACACACACACTATACACACACACTACACACACACTATACGCACACACTATATACACACTATACATACACACACTATACACACACACTCACTATACACACACTATACACACACACTCACTATACACACACTATACAAACACACACACTATACACACACTATACACACACTGTACACACACACTATACACACACACACACTATACACACGCTATACACACACTATACACACACACACTATCCACACACTATACACACACACTATACACACACTACACACACACACACTATATACACACACTATGCACACACACACTATACACACTATATACACACACTATACACACACACACACTATACACACGCTATACACACACTATACACACACACACTATCCACACACTATACTCACACACTATACACACACACTATACACACACACTATACACACACGCTATACACTCACTATACACACATACTCACTATACACACACACTATACACACTCACTATACACACACGCTATACACACTCACTATACACACACACTATACACACACACTATACACACACTACACACACACACTATATACACACACTATACACACATGCACACTATATACACACATACTATACACACACACACACTATACACACACTATATACACACATACTACACACACACTGTACACACACGCACACTATATACACACATACTATACACACACTATACACACACACACTACACACACACTATACACACACACACTATACGCACACACTATATACACACTATACACACACTATACACACACTATACACACACACACTATACACACACTCACTATACACACACTATACACACACACTATACACACACACTCACTATACACACACTATACACACACACTATACACACACTATACACACACACACACTATACATACACACTATACACATACTATACACACACTGTACACACACACACTATACACACACTATACACACATTATACACACACACACTATCCACACACTATATTCACACATTATACACACACACTATGACCACACACACTATACACACGCACCCTATATACACACACACACACTATGCACACATACACACTATACACACACTATACACACACACACTATAACCACACACACTATACACACACACTATGCACACACACTATACACACACACTATATACACACACTATACACACACGCACACTATACACACACACTATACACTCACTATACACACACACACACTATACACACACACTATGCACACACACACTATACAAACACACTATATACACACACACACACTTTACACACACACTATACACACTCACTATACACACACTATACACACTACACACACACAGTATACACACACTATACACTCACACACTATACACACACACTATACACTCACTATACACACATACTCACTATACACACACTATATACACACACTATACACACATGCACACTATATACACATACTATACACACACGCACACTATATACACACATACTATACACACACTACACACACACTATACACACACACACACTATACGCACACACTATATACACACTATACACACACACTACACACACTATACACACACACACTATACACACACACTCACTATACACACACTATACACACACACTATACACACACCCTCACTATACACACACACTCACTATACACACACACTCACTATACACACACACTATACACACACACTATACACACACACACTATACAAACACTATACACACACTTTACACACACACTATACACACACTCACTATACACACACTATACACACACACACTGTACACACACACTATACACACACACACACACACTATACACACACTATACACACCCTATAAACACACACACACTATACACACACACTATAACCACACACACTATATACACACATACTACACACTATACGCACACTATATACACACATACTATACACACACACTATACACACACACTACACACACACTATACACACACACACTATACGCACACACTATATACACACTATACACACACACACTATACACACACTATACACACACTATACACACACACTCACTATACACACACTATACACACACACACTATACACACACACTCACTATACACACACTATACAAACACACTATACACACACACACTATACACACAATACACACACTACACACACACTATACACACACACACACACGCTATACACACACTATACACACACACACTATCCACACACTATACTCACACACTATAACCACACACACTATACACACGCACACTATATACACACACACACTATGCACACATACACACTATACACACACTATACACACACTATACACACTATATACACACACTGTACACACACACACTATACACACACACTATACACGCTATACACACACTATACACACACACACTATCTACACACTATACTCACACACTATACACACACACTATACACTCACTATACACACACACTCACTATACACACACACTATACGCTCACTATACACACACACTCACTATACACACACACTATACACACACTATACACACACGCACTATACAAACACACTATATACACACACACTTTACACACACACTATACACACACACTATACACACACTCACTATACACACACTATACACACAATACACACACTATACACACCCTATACACACACACACACTATATACACACTATACACACACACTATAACCACACACACTATACACACGCACACTATACACACACACACACTACGCACACACACACACTATACACACACTATACACACACTATACACACACTATACACACGCACACTATACACACGCACACTATATACACACACTATACACCCATGCACACTATATACACACATACTATACACACACTATACACACACTATATACACACATACTACACACACACTATACACACACTATACGCACACACACTATACACACACACTATACACACACTATACACACACGCACTATACAAACACACTATATACACACACACTTTACACACACACTATACACACACACTATACACACACTCACTATACACACACTATACACACTATACACACACTATACACACCCTATACACACACACACACTATATACACACACTATACACACACACTATAACCACACACACTATACACACGCACACTATATACACACACACACTACGCACACACACACACTATACACACACACTATACACACACTATACACACACTATACACACGCACACTATACACACGCACACTATATACACACACTATACACCCATGCACACTATATACACACATACTACACACACACTATACACACACTATACGCACACACACTATACACACACACATACTACACACACTATACACACGCACACTATATACACACACTATACACACACGCACACTATATACACACATACTATACACACACACACTATACCCACACTATACACACACACACACACTATACACACACACACTATACACACACTGTACACACCCTATACACACACAGACACTATACGCACACACTATACACACACACTATACACACGCACACTATATACACACACACACTTTGCACACACACACACTATACACACACTATACACACACTATATACACACATACTACACACACACTATACACACACACACTATATGCACACACTATACACACACACACTATACACACACACTATACACACACTATACACACACACACTATGCACACACACACTATACACACACACTATATACACACATACTACACTCACGCACACACGCACACTATACACACACACACACACTATACACACACTATACACACACACACACTATACACGCACTATACACACACACACACACAGACAGGTTCATATCGGCCTGCAGGAGCCGCTCATACTAAATATTTTACTTTTTTTATACCGACTAAAAGTCACTTTTTTCATGGTTTGGGTGTTTCCTGCAACTTATAGATGTTTTTTCTTCATTGCGCATTTTTTGGTCTTATAGTCTGAAAAATACAGTAAAAGTGTTTGTTTCTGTCAGAGCTTCAGTCCCGACGGTCGTTGGATCGTCTCCGTCTCCATGGACCGAACTGTGCGAACCTGGGACCTGCCCACCGGGAGGTACTGACACAGTACTGACACTACAGACACACTACAGACACTACTGACACCAGGCATGAAAATCTCTCACCTTTCGGCGAAATTCGCCGTTTTGAAGTTAAAAAAGACCTACGTGAATCGTGTAGATCCGAGGAGTTTTTTTGGGGGAGGGGGCTAGCCAAAGCTCCGGTGAAAAATAGCTCCCGTTTGCTAGCTTCAATCTTCTGCAGTTAACCATAACGTAAAAGAAGAAACACAAACTTCTTTCTTATTCTCTGTAATTGGTATTTCAGGGACGTGTGAGGATAATATTCGCGTGAGGGGCTGAAAAGGCTGAAGGTGAAGTGAAACTCTAGAACTTGTTATCCTATGCTTTGGCCCATGCTTGAAGCCTTTTGAGACCAAATAAAAATGTGAACCCTGGTCTTTTTACACTCCTTTTCCCCGCTAATGTTATTTATTGATTCATTAAAACATCTAAAATAGCGAAAGCGTCTCGCGTTTACTGCTCTAGCTCCATCCATCGACAAGAGTGGCGTCAATTTTTTTTTCAGCGCGACATAGCGTGATGCCCGATGTCCGCATCACAGAACCCTCATCATTTCAATGGGACGCGAATGACCGTTATTTCCGCACGCTCCATCCACTAACAAGACTACGGACACACTACAGACACACTATTCAATTTTCAATTCAGTTTATTTTTGTAGCGCCCAAAATCACAGTTGCCTCTAAGGCCGTTCCAAGATTTGGATGAGTAAAACATACAGACAGACATATCAAAACAGGAATAAACAACATTCATGTAAAGCAGCAAATGAAACATGGTCCAGTCATCCCCTGTCCTTAGACCCTCCTTCTCAGCAAGGAAAAACTCCAAAAAATCCAGGGTCCTGGGAAAAAGAAGAAATCTCGGGGAGAACTACAGTGAAGGAGAGATCTACTCCCATGGACAGACAGGCTATAGATGTCCAGGCCCGTGGGCCAGTTCGGTATGGCCACAGCTACCCAGGTGGGAAGGAGCCGGGCGAGGAGGAGGCCGGGCGAGGAGGAGGAGAGGGGTCCAGCTGCCATCAGGCGTCTGAAAGAGTTACACTCCACAGAGGGAGTGGGACAGTGGACAACATGTGAATAGCAATGAACGAGCTACAGATGAGAACATAGTAAGTGATGCTGATGAGAAAATAGGAGGAAACAGAGGACAGTGCTCAGGTTGCCACACTTCCCCCAGCTTGTTATCTCCTGCGGCAGCTTATCTTAGTGACATCAACTAAGTAACCTGGTCATAAGCTATTCCGAAGAGGAAGGTTTTAAGCCTGGTCTTAAATAAAGAGACTGTGGGAGCCTGTTTAACATCAACAGGGAGTTGATTCCATAACACAGGAGCTTGGTAACTGAAGGCTCTCCCCCCCACTGTACTTTTAGACACTCTAGGAACCACTAATAATCCTGCATTCTGAGAGCGAAGTGCTCTATTTGGCTGATAGGGGACAATGGCATCCTGAAGATATGATGGGGCCATATTGTTTAAGGCTTTATATGTCAGGAGGAGAACTTTGAATTTAATTCTAAACTCGACAGGAAGCCAGTGAAGTGATTTTAACACAGGACTGATGTGATCACGTCTTTTAGTTCCTGTTAGGACTCTGGCCGCTGCATTTTGGACCAACTGGAAGCTTCTTAAAGTACCTTTAGCGCAGGCGGTGAGCAGAGAATTACAGTAATCTAGTCTGGATGTAACAAATGCATGGATACGTTTTTCGGCATCATTTTTAGGCAAAATATTTCTGATTTTAGTTATGTTTCGCAGGTGAAAATATGCAGTTTTACAAGCTTGGTTTATATGAGCTGTGAATGAGAGATTTTGGTCAAATACGACTCCAAGGTTTTTTACAGTAGAGCTAGAGGCTATACTCACATTGTCAAGTGAGATTATCTGGTCGGACAGAGAATCTCTCTGACCTTTAGGACCGACAACAATGCCCTCTGTTTTTTCAGGGTTTAAGAGCAGGTAATTCAGGGTCATCCAGGTTTTGATGTCCTTCACACAGGCACTGAGCTTATCGATTTGATCGGTCTGATTTGGTTTCATTGATAAGTACAGCTGAGTGTCATCAGCATAGCAGTGGAAATTAATGCCATGTTTTCTGATAATGTTACCTAATGGAAACATATACAGAGTAAACAGGATTGGACCAAGCACAGATCCTTGTGGAACACCGCAAGTTACTTTAGAGCAGGGAGAGGTGCACTGGTTTACACTAACAAACTGGTACCTATCTGATAGATAGGATTTAAACCATTTGAGGGCGGTCCCTCTGACACCTATGTCACATTCTAACCTCTGCAGTAGAATGTTGTGATCAGTGGTCTCAAACGCTGCACTGAGGTCCAGTAGGACCAGGACTGAAGCCAGCCTGTTATCAGCAGCTAGTAACAAATCATTTGTCACTTTAAAGAGAGCAGTTTCTGTGCTGTGGTGAGCTCTGAAACCAGACTGAAATTTTTCATATAAATTATTGTCCTGCAGATGGTGACAAAGCTGTTTCACCACAACTCGTTCCAGAATCTTTGAGAGAAAAGGAAGATTCGAGATAGGTCTGTAGTTGGCTAGTTCATCAGGATTTAAGCTAGGTTTTTTCAAAAGCAGTTTAATTACAGCATATTTAAAGGACTGAGGAACATAGCCATTTTCTAATGACATATTTATTATGTTATGGATGGAACCTATTATTAGGTGGAGAGCTTCTTTGAGGAGTCTGACTGGAATAGGGTCGAGCAAACAAGTTGATGGTTTGGACGACATGATGACTGAGGTAATCTCCACCTCATCGACAGGAGTAAATTTGTCTAATGCTGTTAGAGGATTTATGTGGGATATTGGTGTTACTGACTGGATTTGCTGGATTTGCTCGGGGCTGATTTTTGGAGTGGCTTCGTTGATCTTGTCTCTAATGGTTGTAATTTTGTAATCGAAGAATTCAAGAAAGTCATCACAACTGAACTTTGAGGGGAGAAGAAACTCAGGGGCAGTGTGCGAGTTTGTCAGCCTGGCTACAGTGCTGAACAGAAATCTGGGGTTGCTTTTGTTTACTTCTATTAGGTTTGAATAGTATCTGGTTTGTGCTTTTCGCAGAGCGGCCTTATAAGAGAGCAGGCAGAGCTTCCATGCCTTCAGAGACTGCTCGGAGCGCGAGCGGCGCCAGAGCTTCTCTGTGCGTCTCACGTGTTGTTTGAGTGATCGCAGTTCTGTAGTATACCATGGAGCCGGAGGTCTTGGTTTAATGCTTTTCTGTTTTAGCGGAGCTGCAACATCGAGAGCAGATTTTAATGTGAGCATTGTTCTATCAACAAACTGATCCATGATAATTGGGTTAAAGTTGTTCTCATTGTGACATGGCATATCATTTAATACTGGCTCGATTATTTCTTTGAACTCGGCTACCGTTTTTTCTGATATTGTTCTTTTCATTATAGTTTTCTCCTGCCGAGCTGGATAGTCTTTTAGTACGAATTGAAAGGTAATTAAAAAATGGTGTGATTGTGACAGTGAGTCGGCTTGTTCACACTCTGGGTAAAACCGACCCCATCCAGGAGAGCACCAAAAGCACTGCTGAGGCACTCACTGCTGTTATCAACATGAATGTTGAAATCTCCAACTATAACAATCCTTTCCCATTCCAAAACTAAACTTGAAATAAAGTCAGAAAACTCTGTCAGAAACTCGGCATATGGACCAGGAGGTCGGTAGATTGTTATGAATATAACAGCTTTTTGTTTTTTCCAGTTGGCGCACGTAATAGATAGTGCGAGGCTTTCAAAGGAGCGGAATGTATAATTAGATTTGAGGCTGAGAATTAGGCTGGAGTGAGAAATGACGGCCACACCGCCACCTCGACCTGTGCTCCTGGCACTTTGAAAGTTCACGTGACTTGGAGGTGTAGATTCGTTTAATCTAACATAATCATTTTCCTGAAGCCATGTTTCAGTTAAAGCTAGAAGATCAATATTAAAGTCGCCAATTAATTCATTTATTAAAAGAGATTTAGAGGAGAGGGACCTGATGTTTAGCAGTCCACATTTTACACACTTATCATTTTGTTTATTTGCGACACATGTATTTATTTTTATTAAGTTAGGAGATCTGATGCCTTTCCTGTCAGAGTTTAGCTGTGTTTTATTTGTGCTTTTTGTGCGTGGGACATACACAGCCTCAGCCAGTCTGGGAGAATTGTTCATGCAGGGTGGCTCAGAGGAGGCCCCTGTACGTGGGGCACACAGTCTCAGCCTGTTTGGAGCTGTTCTCGCTAACAGAGCAGTGCCTCACTAGTCTACTCTGCTCCCTAGCGTCACTGACACTCCCTGAGCTATTCTGTGTGCTAGTCTTACCTGATGGTCATCTAAGGCTAGCAATCATATTCTGAGCTAACAGGGAGGAGCCAGCCGCTGTGGGATGGATGCCGTCGCTACGTATAAGCCTGGGCTTCCCCTCAAATGCCCTCCAGTTGTCTATGAAGACGACACCATTCTGCGGGCACCAATTGGACAACCACTGTGACCTCTGACTACAGACGCTATAGACAAACTACAGTCACCCTACAGACACATTACAGACACACTACAGACAAGTTAATCATTGGTTGGTTGTGCGTTTGTTTCAGTCTGGTGTAATCGTTTGTGTGTCTAATCGTTGGTTGGTTGTGCGTTTGTTTCAGTCTGGTGTAATCGTTTGTGTGTCTAATCATTGGTTGGTTGTGCGTTTGTTTCAGTCTGGTGTAATCGTTTGTGTGTCTAATCGTTGGTTGGTTGTGCGTTTGTTTCAGTCTGGTGTAATCGTTTGTGTGTCTAATCGTTGGTTCGTTGTGCGTTTGTTTCAGTCTGGTGTAGTGATGCTCCGATCACCATTTTTTGGGCCGATCACCGATACCGATCACCAAAAAACTTGATCTGCCGATTGCCGATCACTGCCGATCAAAGAATGAATTTAAATTTTTAAATAATTAACTATATATTTTAGAATATTATAGAAACAGTCTAAATCTTCAAATGTACAGAATGCCTTTATTTTACTGTAGCCTTTGTGAACAATATCCATGTCACCATTCAAAATATAAATATGAATCTTTCCATTCAAAATGTAAATAAAAGAACATTAGAAAAGCCAAGCAGACGGCTCCTAACTCACATAAGAAAAACTTGGGCTACTTGAAAACTGGCTTGTTAATGCTGGTTAAAGATAAAATAAACAACTGGCCACAAAACCAAAACGTACAAGGCCTACTATCACAAAGGACAAAATCTTTCACTGCCCAATAACATATGGCAAGTTTCTTTTGATCATTATGAGCATCTCTGCATTTTTGGGGGTGAGACGGTTTCTTTTGTCATCAATGATGTTTGCAGCTGTGCTAAACAGCCGCTCACTATCCACACTTGTGCATGGTGAACAAAGATATGCTCTTGCTGCCTGTGCAAGTGCAGGGAAGCGGCCTTTGTTCACCTGCCAATAGGCAAGTGGGTTTGAACTGCTCACTGTGCCCTGCTACCTCATCGACTAACTCTGCGAACATTGCCTGCAAAGAGCAGGCAGGTGGGGTCTTGTCAGTTGACTTGCTGGAACTGGGTTGCTCCACAGTGCTTGTAGTGATGGGTTGTTCAGGGTGGCTGGTTTCAAGTGCATTCTGAAGCTGTTCATGGAAAGATGGTTTGAGTGCCTCTGAGAAATATCTGTCTTTATACCTAAAACAGACATAACAAAAATGAAAACGAGAAATTGATTAGGTTATAGTGATATGCCAAAAAAAATAACATTCATTTCAGTCAGGTAGCCGAGAAAAAAATACATCCATTGCCAGCTGATATTTGACATTTATATTATATTATATTATATTAATTATATTGTATTATATTATATTATATTTATTATATTATATTATATTATATTGTTGGGCTTCAGGAATATAGGCTACTTAATTGGGACAGGATGTGTCTCTTACCTTGGGTCTAGCATTGTAGCAATTGTGTACAACTTCTGTGCATCAATGTCAGCGAATCGTCGTTGGACAGCCTCCAGTAGCACTGATTTCGCCGTCTTCACGCCATGGTCCGTCTCAGCTGTTTTCTCTAGTAGACGAGTGAGCGCTCGGACGCATGGGATTACGTCCGCAGCGGACGCAGTGGATGTGCTGATTTCTTTGGTTAGCTCTTCAAACGGGGCCAGGATGGTTATTGTGTTTTCAATCAATTTCCATTGGTGGACTGTGAAGTTGCATGGCAATTCGTAATCTGCTGCATATGAGGCCAGGGCCAGTTTCTGCTCCAAGAGACTCTGGAGCATATAGAAAGAACTATTCCAGCGCGTTGGTACATCTTGGCGCAGTTTTTTAATTGGCTGGCCGAGTTGCTTCTGACAGAACTCCAGTCGACTGTATGCTAACGGAGAGTGTTTGAAGTGTCCAACAATGCGTCTTCCTGATGCTACAATATCCGAGATGGAGCGCTGGGACAGTATTCCCTCATGTACCGCCAACTGTAGCGTGTGAGCCATACATGGCAGCCCAGGGAAATCTGCGTCTCTCGTGGCTTTTTGCATGTTTTTTGCATTATCGGTTAGAATGGCGTGGATTCGCTCCGTTTGGATCCCCCATGACTGAAACATGCCACAATAAGCCTCAACCAAAGCCTCCGCGGAGTGAGACCCCGTGAACTCCTGGCAGTGTAGCACAATGTTGTGTCTTTCAAAATTAGCATCAATAAAGTGCGCTGTTAAGCTAAGTAGAGACATCGGGCAGGCGTCTGCACTCCAAATATCGCTGGTGAAACTAATGGATACGTTATCCTTCAGAAGGGTTTCAATGTGTGCGTACACAGTTTGGTACAATTGAGGGAGACATACATCAGTTAGATATTTCCTGCCTGGGGCGTCGTAACGGGGATCAAGGAATGTTATCATGTGACGGAATGATTTCTCCTCCACAACAGATAGTGGCTGTTCACCAAGGCAAATGAATTCCATAATCTTAGACGTGATGTCTTTCCACCTTTTACTTTCCCTGCTGTATGGTTCACGTCGATGTAAACTTTCGCTTAAAGTCGGCTGGCTGAGGGATGGGGATGAACCGGTTGCCTTCGGCTTGACAAGTTTCTCGTACTCGGCATATTCAGTTGAATGCCGAATTCTAAGATGCCTAATGAGGTTAGTGGTGTTGAACTGTCGAGGGTTACTCCCACCTCGAGGTATTTCGTCATTGCATACATTCCATACAGCAAGTTTCACATCTGCCTCACTCACTTTAAAGAAAGTCCAGACAGGAGAAGTCATTGTGCTGTCGAGATGCACCTGTAGGCCTACTGTTGCGCGTGTTTGCCAGTTTGAAACGTTGCTTATAATTTACGTCACGTGATCGGCTTTTTGATCGGCATGTTTTTCCGATCGCCGATCAGGCTATTTTTAGGCAATATCGGCCGATCATGATCGGCAGCCGATCGATTGGAGCAACACTAGTCTGGTGTAATCGTTTGTGTGTCTAATCGTTGGTTCGTTTGTTTCAGTTTGGTGTAATCATTTGTGTGTCTAATCGTTGGTTCGTTGTGCGTTTGTTTCAGTCTGGTGTAATCGTTTGTGTGTCTAATCGTTGGTTCGTTGTGCGTTTGTTTCAGTCTGGTGGACTGTTTCCTGGTTGCCACGGCGCCGGTGGGTGTGTCCCTGTCGCCGACCGGAGACTTCCTGGCGACGGCGCACGTGGACTCGCTCGGCGTGTTTTTATGGTAACGACCAATCAGGGCTCACCACTCTGCCACTCACAGCGATACTGATAACGATATACAGAACCAGAACCTCACAGAACCACACAGAACCACACAGAACCACAGAGAACCACACAGAACCTCACAGAACCACACAGAACCTCAAAGAACCACACAGAACCACACAGAACCTCACAGAACCACACAGAACCACACAGAACCATCAGAACCTCACAGAACCAAACAGAACCTCACAGAACCACACAGAACCTCACAGAACCACACAGAACCTCAAAGAACCACACAGAACCTCACAGAACCACACAGAACCTCACAGAACCACACATAACCATCAGAACCTCACAGAACCATCAGAAGCTCACAGAACCACACAGAACCTCGCAGAACTATCAGAACCATCAGAACCACACAGAACCTCACAGAACCACACAGGACCACACAGAACTTCACAGAACCACACAGAACCATCAGAACCACACAGAACCTCACAGAACTATCAGAACCTCATCAGAACTACACAAAACCTCACAGAACCTCACAGAACCTCACAGAACCACACAGAACCTCACAGAACCACACAGAACCTCACAGAACCTCACAGAACCACACAGAACCTCACAGAACCATCAGAACCTCATTGATCTGAAACAGGCGCTGACTCCGCCCCTCTGTCTCAGGACCAATCGCAGCCTGTGTGGCCCCGTGGGGCTCCGCCCCCTGCCCTCGGACTTCCAGCCGGCCAATGAGGCGCTGCCGTGCGTGCGTCCGGAGGCGGAGCAGGAAGTGATGTCACCGGAGGACGATCATGCGTTTGTGTCACGTGATCAGCTGGAGGCAGAGCTTGTCACCCTCAGTCTCCTCCCAGAGTCAAGATGGAGGACGCTGCTGCAGCTGGACGCCATCAAGGTCTGACCCCTGACCTCTGACCCCTGTGACCCCCCTGACCTCTGACCCTCTGTCGTTCCTCGTGTTTCAGAAGAGGAACAGACCCGCGGCGCCTCCTGTGGCTCCACCTTCAGCGCCGTTCTTCTTACCCACAATCCCCGGCCTCACGCCGCAATTCAGTGTTCCCACGGCTACGGACACCGACGCCCAGGTGATGCTACAGGGATTAGACCCTGGTTCAGTCCAGGTTCAGTCCAGGTTCAGTCCTGGTTCAGTCCAGGTTCAGTCCTGGTTCAGGCCTGGTTCAGTCCTGGTTCAGGCCTGGTTCAGTCCTGGTTCAGGCCTGGTTCAGGCCTGGTTCAGTCCTGGTTCAGGCCTGGTTCAGTCCTGGTTCAGTCCTGGTTCAGTCCTGGTTCAGTCCTGGTTTAGTCCTGGTTCAGTCCTGGTTCAGTCCTGGTTCAGTCCTGGTTTAGTCCTGTGATGTCACAGTTCTCTCAGCCAATCACGTGCTTCTCTCTGATCACATGGTGCAGTCGAAGGTCGTGACCTGGAGCGCTGTGGGTCGAAGGTCAGAGTTCAGCCGAGCCCTGGAGGACGCCGCAACCTCTGGAGCCTGTGAGTGACCCCTGACTCCTCAACCTAACTGTGACCTCTGACCCTAAACTCTGACCCCTGACCTTAAACCATGACCTCTGGAGTCTGAGCATGGATTAAAATGGCGGCTCGGTGTCGCTCACGTCTCACATTAGAAGGTTGCAGGTCGCCTGGGCCTTTCTGTGTGGAGTTTGCATGTTCTCCTTGTGTCTGGATGAGTTTCCTCCAGGCTCGGGTTTCCCCATCAGCCCTAAACCTGCTGTAGGTGTGACAGTGGAGTGAGTGTTGGAGGTCAGAGGGACGATGGCGCCGGTTGGAGCTGCACCTCCGTCAGTCTGTCCAAGGGCAACTGTGGCTACAACAGCAGCACCACCGGGTCTGAGGGAATGAAGAATGTAAATTACCCTCTGTAAAGAGTCTTTGAGGACATGTGTGTGTGTAAAGCCTCTTTGGGGACATGTGTGTGTGTAAAGCCTCTTTGGGGACATGTGTGTGTGTAAAGCCTCTTTGGGGACGTGTGTGTGTAAAGCCTCTTTGGGGACGTGTGTGTAAAGCCTCTTTGGGGATGTGTGTGTAAAGCGTCTTTGGGGACGTGTGTGTATGTAAAGCGTCTTTGGGGACGTGTGTGTATATAAAGTGTCTTTGGGGATGTGTGTGTGTAAAGCATCTTTGGGGACGTGTGTGTAAAGCGTCTTTGAGGATGTGTGTGTAAAGCATATTTGGGGACGTGTGTGTGTAAAGCGTCTTTGAGGACGTGTGTGTGTAAAGCGTCTTTGGGGACAAGTTTGTGTGTAAAGCGTCTTTGGGGACGTGTGTGTGTAAAGCGTCTTTGGGACGTGTGTGTGTAAAGCGTCTTTGGGGACGTGTGTGTGTAAAGTGTCTTTGGGGACGTGTGTGTGTGTAAAGCGTCTTTGAGGATGTGTGTGTAAAGCGTCTTTGGGGACGTGTGTGTAAAGCGTCTTTGGGGACATGTGTGTGTAAAGCGTCTTTGAGGATGTGTGTGTAAAGCGTCTTTGAGGACGTGTGTGTGTGTAAAGCGTCTTTGGGGACGTGTGTGTGTAAAGCGTCTTTGGGGACGTGTGTGTGAAAAGCACTAGAGAAATAAACACTTACTAAAGTTTACCATCAACCAAAGGCTGACTGATGCAGAGAAATAAGGGACCATGTTTGGACTTGGTCTTGAAGGCGTTTGGACTCAGTCTTGAACCATGTTTGGACTCGATCTTGAAGGTTTGGACTCGGTCTTGGACGGCGTTTGGACTTGGTCTTGGACCATGTTTGGACTTGGTCTTGAAGGCGTTTGGACTCAGTCTTGAACCATGTTTGGACTTGGTCTTGAAGGTTTGGACTCGGTCTTGGACCGTGTTTGGACTCGGCCTTGAAGGTGTTTGGACTTGGTCTTGAAGGCGTTTGGACTCGGTCTTGGACCATGTTTGGACACGGCCTTGGACCATGTTTGGACTTGGTCTTGAAGGCGTTTGGACTCAGTCTTGAACCATGTTTGGACTCGGTCTTGAAGGTTTGGACTCGGTCTTGGACCGTGTTTGGACTCGGCCTTGAAGGTGTTTGGACTTGGTCTTGAAGGCGTTTGGACTCGGTCTTGGACCATGTTTGGACTCGGTCTTGAACGTGTTTGGACTCGGTCTTGGACCATGTTTGGACTCGGTCTTGAAGGTGTTTGGACTCGGTCTTGGACCATGTTTGGACTCGGTGTTGGACCATGTTTGGACTCGGTCTTGGACCATGTTTGGACTTGGTCTTGAAGGCATTTGGACTCAGTCTTGAACCATGTTTGGACTCGGTCTTGAAGGTTTGGACTCGGTCTTGGACCGTGTTTGGACTCGGCCTTGAAGGCGTTTGGACTCGGTCTTGGACCATGTTTGGACTCGGTCTTGAACGTGTTTGGACTCGGTCTTGGACAGTGTTTGGACTCCGTCTTGAAGGCGTTTGGACTCTGTCTTGGACCATGTTTGGACTCGGACTTGAACGTGTTTGGACTTGGTCTTGAACGTGTTTGGACTCGGTCTTGGACCATGTTTGGACTCGGTCTTGGACCATGTTTGGACTCGGTCTTGAAGGTGGTTCTTGGTGGGATCTCGGTGGTTCTTGGTGGGATCTCAGTGGTTCTTGGTGGGCTATCGGTGGTTCTCGGTGGTTCTTGGTGGGATCTCGGTGTTTCTCAGTGCATTTCGGGCGCCTCGTTTCAGTTTCAGTTTCTCTTTTTCCCGTTTCTTCTTCTAGTCGCTCTTCCTGTTTCGCTGCTCCGGGAAAGTGGGCCGTCCCTTGTCTCGTTGGAGGTTTCTGACCTATCGACCGAAGGGGGCGTGGCCTTCCTGCAGATGATTGACAGCATGCTGCAGAGTGGGCGGGACTTTGACCTGGCGCACGGATACCTCGCCCTCTTCCTGCAGGTCAGCCAATCAGAGCGTAGCACGCTCCCTCTGACGTTCTCATGTTCTGACGTTCTCATGTTCTGACGTTCTCATGTTCTGACGTTCTCATGTTCTGACATTCTCATGTTTTAACGTTCTCATGTTCTGATGTTCTCATGTTCTGATGTTCTCATGTTTTAACGTTCTCATGTTTTAATGTTCTCATGTTTTAACGTTCTCATGTTCTGACGTTCTCATGTTCTGACGTTCTCATGTTTTAACTTTGTCATGTTTTAATGTTCTCATGTTTTAACATTCTCATGTTCTGACGTTCTCATGTTTTAACGTTCTCATGTTTTAACTTTCTCATGTTTTAACGTTCTCGTGTTTTAACGTTCTCATGTTCTGACGTTCTCATGTTTTAACGTTCTCATGTTTTAACATTCTCATGTTCTGATGTTCATGTTCTGACGTTCTCATGTTTTAACGTTCTCATGTTCTGATGTTCTGATGTTCTGACTAGAGCTGCAACTATCGAATATTTTTGGAATCGAGTATTCTGTCGATTATATCATCGATTAATCGAGTAATCGGATAAATCACACTTTTTTGTTTTTATACAACTATATCAATAGTGTGTAACGCAACATGAAAGGCCTCTTAAAATGAGCAAGCAATTGCTGTTATTCCTCACAAAAAAGGTTTTTATTTAAAGTCAACATTTTTTTTAAACAAGTGTAAAACCTTTGGCTTATTGGCTTATAAGACAGGAGTTTTCTAAGTGACAACGTTAATCCTTTAACTAGCCTAATTAATAAGCTAAATATAGAACTAGCGAACACATAAGTGTTAAGTAAGCGTCGATAAAATATTTCCTTTCTCTGATATTGGAATTATTGATGCCAGCGGTTCTAGATTAAATCAGATTTTTGGTAAAAGTAGAACAACGAACTAGACGTTTCTGATATGGGAAACACCGAGTGTGTGCATGTGTCTGTGTATACGTGAGGAAGGGAGCGATTTGAGTGAGATCATTTGCTCTCTTGCTGCTCATTATGCCTCGTTACTATCGACTCATAACACAGGTTACAAATAATTACAAATACTGTACATTCTAATAGGCGTTACTTTTCATTTCAGTTAGCAATCGTAAAAGTATATTACCTCGTAGATTCTCCGACTCCGCTTAGAGAAGTACAGTTCACATGAGGATGCTTTCGCTTTAAGTGCTGCAGCATTGAAGACGTACTGTTGTGGTACATCAGGTTGGCTTTGCCAGTGCACACTGGCACCGGCCACATCATTATCTGCCATTTCCACACCGTGGAATAAATCGCGCCGCTTCAAATCTTTGAAATGTACGTCATTGATAACTGTCCGTGTGAAACAGTGATCCCAGACTGGCGCAGCAGTCTACAAAGGAGGAGTGATACGATAGCAGAGACATTTTAAATAAATTGACTTTGGTGACATGAATTAAACGAAGCCTCGAGGCAAAGAATTTGCCCCGAATATTTTTTGTAATCGAATTATCCGAGTTACTCGAGTAATCGTTTCAGCCCTAGTTCTGACGTTCTCATGTTTTAACGTTCTCATGTTTTAATGTTCTCATGTTTTAACGTTCTCATGTTCTGACGTTCTTATGTTCTGACGTTCTCATGTTCTGACGTTCTCATGTTCTGACGTTCTCATGTTCTGACGTTCTCATGTTTTAACGTTCTCATGTTCTGACGTTCTCATGTTCTGACGTTCTCATGTTTTAACGTTCTCATGTTTTAACGTTCTCATGTTCTGACGTTCTTATGTTTTAACGTTCTCATGTTCTGACGTTCTCATGTTCTGACGTTCTCATGTTTTAACGTTCTCATGTTTTAACGTTCTCATGTTTTAACGTTCTCATGTTCTGACGTTCTCATGTTTTAACGTTCTCATGTTTTAACATTCTCATGTTCTGATGTTCATGTTCTGACGTTCTCATGTTTTAACGTTCTCATGTTTTAACGTTCTCATGTTCTCTTGTTCTGACGTTCTCATGTTCTGACGTTCTCATGTTTTGACGTTCTCATGTTCTGACGTTCTCATGTTCTGACGTTCTCATGTTCTGACGTTCTCATGTTTTAACG
Organism: Odontamblyopus lacepedii; assembly: GCA_034769755.1. NCBI lineage: Eukaryota > Metazoa > Chordata > Actinopteri > Gobiiformes > Gobiidae > Odontamblyopus > Odontamblyopus lacepedii. The sequence continues at coordinate 36,834,068 of CM068344.1, read as the reverse complement.
TTCTCTTGTTCTGACGTTCTCTTGTTCTGACGTTCTCATGTTCTGACGTTCTCATGTTCTGACGTTCTCATGTTTTAACGTTCTCATGTTCTGACGTTCTCATGTTCTGACGTTCTCATGTTCTGACGTTCTCATGTTTTGACGTTCTCATGTTCTGACGTTCTCATGTTTTGACGTTCTCATGTTCTGACGTTCTCATGTTCTGACGTTCTCATGTTCTGACGTTCTCTTGTTCTGACGTTCTCTTGTTCTGACGTTCTCATGTTCTGACGTTCTCATGTTTTAACGTTCTCATGTTCTGACGTTCTCATGTTTGTTCCTCGTCTCAGACTCACCTGAGGACCGTGTCACGTGACCCCGTCGCCATGGAGACGCTGCTCCGCCTCTCCACTCACCTGGAGCAGGTGTGGGCGGAGCTTAGAGCCTCTTTCGACCAAACCCTGTGTTTGCTGTCGTACGTCAAGAGTGCCCTGCTGTAATTTAATAAAAGACGAATGTGCAGCTGTTCCACCTGACCCCGCCCACAGGGCCTCCTGATCTCATCAATAACTTTTCTGAAAAATATTTTTTCTTTTTCTCTCGTGTTCAAACGTTCCTCAGAAACAGAATAATATCTTCCATACGCTTTTCAAGACACACACAAACACTCAGCTTTATTTATTTGACTGATAAAAGTCTTGTGAATTCTCACCGACATCATTCTAGAAACGTCAAACCCGAGTCTGTTCAGCTTAATGATGAAAATGTGACTTGCGTCTCCTCAGGGGTCAGAGGTCACAGGGTCAGAGAGGTCAGGGGGTCAGAGGTCGTGTACGAAGCAAAGTGCAGTGTGTTTCCTGTAAAGATTCACAGTCTGTTTTAGATAAAAATTAGTCACTGCGATTTAAAAGGAACTGATGTGTTTAAAACCCAGATTCAGAAGCAAAGTGACGGAGCGAAGCGTTGCTGAGAGGAGATCAGCTGCGGAACTTTTTCTGTTACGGAAGAGTCTCGAAAAAGAAATCAAAGAATCGAGTAGAATCACGGCTTTTAAAAAACACAAACTCCAGAGCAGTTTGTGTGGAGAAGAAAACAGGTGTTTGTGCATAAAAGGGAAGATTTCTGTTTGTACCTGATCCAAGTGTGACTGAAACGTGATTTGAAAAGTTTATCGGTGTCGAAGTGTTGGAACAGAAGATTCTTTCTGCTCCTTTTCATTCATTTCTTGTGTTTGATGTGACACTGTTGATGTAATTTTCTACTTTATGAATGAAATAAAATAATCCCTCCTGTTCCAACTCAAAGAAATCCATTTTCTAACAATAAAACTTTATTTGTGGACAAACCTACAGCAGATCATTTACCAAATAAAAAACAACATTAAACATGTTTCTATGACAGTCGCGCTCGTCAGACACTCGTCTTCACCCGATCGCTCGTCTTCGTTCGTCTTCAGCTTTGGTCCGTTCGTGGTGAAATGTGGCGACACAAAAATACTGGAGTTCGTTCAGTGCTCACGTCACACGGTTCAGCGGGAACGCCACAGCAGGAAACTGGTTTGAGTTTGGCACAAATAAAAAAAGACCATCTTGGTCCCGTTCCAGACCCAGGTCCTGGTCTAGCCCGGTGGCGGCGTTTGGATCAGACCAGTTTCCTGCGTTCCCTCCTCCTGTGTTTGTATAAATAAATCAGTTTATTCGTTTAAATGATCCAGTCGTCGTCTTCTCCTCTTTTTGTCGTTTTTTTTTTTGTCACAGTTCAGCAGGAGATCTCAGCGTCCAATCAGATCGCAGCAGCTCGATCCTGATTGGTCAGTGCTTTTTTTTTTTTTAACCACGAGGACATGCCCTCCTCTCCTCCAATCAGCTCAAAGATGCCAGGTCACAGTCCTGGTCCAGTCCTGGTTCAGTCTGGGTTCAGTTTTGTGCGAATTAACGACCTCATTAGCATATGCAAACATGGTGAACATGTCCGGACTTGTCGGGCAGTTTGTGGCTCTTTTCTGTTCTGTTCACACGAACTTTTCACGCCTCAAAGAACCTCCCACCATCTGAAGTGTGTAAATGTGTCAATGTGTGTAGCTTCATAAATCTGCCCCATCACCAAATCTTCCACCAACATTTACCACAGAAAAACCTTCACAGAAGCTCCTCAGACCTTCAGACTGTGCCAGGTTCTGTTCAACCTGACGTTTAGCTGCGTTTACACGAGGTCAGGGGCCTGTGATTGGAGAAGGGGGTGTGGTTTTGTGTGATTGGAGGAGGAGTAAAAGGGGGCGTGGTTTTGTGTGATTGGAGGAGGGAAAGGGGGTGTGGTTTTGTGTGATTGGAGGAGGAAAAAGGAGCGTGGTTTTGTGTGATTGGAGGAGGAGGAAAAGGGGGCGTGGTTTTGTGTGATTGGAGGAGGAAAAGGGGGCGTGGTTTTGTGTGATTGGAGGAGGAGTAAAAGGGAGCGTGGTTTTGTGTGATTGGAGGAGGAAAAGAAGGCGTGGTTTTGTGTGATTGGAGGAGGAGTAAAAGGGAGCGTGGTTTTGTGTGATTGGACGAAGAGTAAAAGGGGGCGTGGTTTTGTGTGATTGGAGGAGGAAAAGGGGGCGTGGTTTTGTGTGATTGGAGGAGGAAAAGGGGGCGTGTCTTCGTGGTTTCGCGCCTTTGTTCAGTTTAGCACCAACACAAAAGTCCAAAGTGAAATAATAAATGTGTCCGAGTGTCAGACGTCCAGCACTCCCTCTGCGTGTCAGACGTCCAGCACTCCCTCTGCGTGTCAGAAGTCCAGCACTCCCTCTGCGTGTCAGACGTCCAGCACTCCCCTCTGCGTGTCAGACGTCCAGCACTCCCTCTGCGTGTCAGACGTCCAGCACTTCCTCGGCCGTGCCGCCGCACCGCAGACGGTATCGACCCGTTCTCCAGCTGATGGTCGGGTCCCAAAGCGCCGACAGGAAGATCTGCACAGCCATCGACTCCCGGATGAACCAGGCCACGGCAAAGTCCAACTTAGAGAAGCACGGAGCCCCGCCCTGAAACCAGAACCAGGACAGCGCTTTGTAGTAGTATTTGTAGTACTGTAGTAGTAGTATTTGTAGTACTACTGTAGAAGTATTTGTAATAGTAGTAATAGTATTTGTAGTACTATAGGAGTATTACCTGTACTCCGGTGAGTTGGACGTAGTCTGAAATGAACCAGGCCAAACAGTGACACATGAAGAACACCATCATGTCCCATCTGACCAATCAGAGACAAGAACACAGCGTCAGCCAATCAGAGACAAGAATACAGCGTCAGCCAATCAGAGACAAGAACACAGCGTCAGCCAATCAGAGACAAGAACACAGCGTCAGCCAATCAGTAGTAGTAGAAATATTCGTAGTAGAAGTATTTGTAGTATTTGCAGTAGTATTTGTAGTATTTGCAATAGTATTTGTAGTATTTGCAGTAGTATTTGTAGTATTTGCAGTAGTATTCGTAGTATTCGCAGTAGTATTTGCAGTAGTATTTGCAGAAGTATTCGTAGTATTTGCAGTAGTATTTGCAGTAGTATTTGTAGTATTCGCAGTAGTATTCATAGTAGTATTTGCAGTAGTATTCATAGTATTTGCAGTAGTATTTGTAGTATTCGTAGTATTTGCAGTAGTATTCGCAGTAGTATTTGTAGTATTTGTAGTATTTGCAGTAGTATTCGTAGTATTCGCAGTAGTATTTGCAGTAGTATTTATAGTATTCGTAGTATTTGCAGTAGTATTCATAGTATTCGTAGTATTTGCAGTAGTATTTGTAGTATTTGCAGTAGTATTTGTAATATTTGTAGTATTTGCAGTAGTATTCGTAGTAGTATTTGCAGTAGTATTTGCAGTAGTATTTGTAGTATTTGCAGTAGTATTCGCAGTAGTATTTGTAGTATTCGTAGTATTTGCAGTAGTATTTGCAGTAGTATTCGCAGTAGTATTTGTAGTATTTGTAGTATTTGCAGTAGTATTCGTAGTATTCGCAGTAGTATTTGCAGTAGTATTTATAGTATTCGTAGTATTTGCAGTAGTATTCATAGTATTCGTAGTATTTGCAGTAGTATTTGTAGTATTTGCAGTAGTATTTGTAATATTTGTAGTATTTGCAGTAGTATTCGTAGTAGTATTTGCAGTAGTATTTGCAGTAGTATTTGTAGTATTTGCAGTAGTATTCGCAGTAGTATTTGTAGTATTCGTAGTATTTGCAGTAGTATTTGCAGTAGTATTTGTAGTATTTGCAGTAGTATTCGCAGTAGTATTTGCAGTAGTATTTGTAGTATTCGTAGTAGTATTTGCAGTAGTATTCGTAGTAGTATTTGCAGTAGTATTCGTAGTAGTATTTGCAGTTGTATTCGTAGTAGTATTTGCAGTTGTATTCGTAGTAGTATTTGCAGTTGTATTCGTAGTAGTATTTGCAGTAGTATTTGTAGTATTCGTAGTAGTATTTGCAGTAGTATTCGTAGTAGTATTTGCAGTGGTATTCGTAGTATTCATAGTAGTATTCGTAGTAGTATTTGTAGTATTCGTAGTAGTATTTGCAGTAGTATTTGTAGTATTCATAGTATTCATAGTAGTATTTGTAGTATTCGTAGTAGCATTTGCAGTAGTATTTGTAGTATTCATAGTATTCGTAGTAGTATTTGTAGTATTCATAGTATTCGTAGTAGTATTTGCAGTAGTATTTGTAGTATTCGTAGTAGTATTTGCTGTAGTATTTGTAGTATTCATAGTATTCGTAGTAGTATTTGTAGTATTCGTAGTAGTATTTGCAGTAGTATTTGTAGTATTCATAGTATTCGTAGTAGTATTTGTAGTATTCATAGTATTCGTAGTAGTATTTGCAGTAGTATTTGTAGTATTCGTAGTAGTATTTGTAGTATTCGTAGTATTCGTAGTACCTGAAGATGTAGTGCGCGGCCCAGCCGATGATGAGGCTGGCGAGGAAACACTCGGACACAGGCTCCAGGACCGTCCCCGGGAGCATGTTTATCCTCAGCTTAGTCCACCTGAAACACACGACCAGGACTAGGACCAGGACTAGGACCAGAACCGGGACTAGGACCAGAACCGGGACTAGGACCAGGACCAGGACTAATTCAAATGTATGTGTTTGTAACAGGTCTGTAACAGGTCTGAACGACCCTCAGACCCTCAGGACTCACCACATTTGCTTCATCAGGCAGAGTTCAGAAACCTGCAGTAAAAGGTTCAACTGTGGAACTTTGGGCCAGTTCCCCTGGAGCCTGAGGCCAAAACAGCCGGTCTGAGGGCCACATCTGGCCCCCGGGCCGTAGTTTGGACATGCATGATATACGGACACCTGAGCTGAGGTCACCTGATATAAACGCACCAATGAGAGCGCGAGCTGAGGTCAGCTGATATAAACGGACCAATGAGAGCGCGAGCTGAGGTCAGCTGATATAAAGGCACCAATGAGAGCGCGAGCTGAGGTCACTTGATATAAACGGACCAATGAGAGCGCGAGCTGAGGTCACCTGATATGAACGCACCAATGAAAGCGCGAGCTGAGGTCAGCTGATATAAATGCACCAATGAGAGCGCGAGCTGAGGTCACCTGATATAAACGCACCAATGAGAGCGCGATCTGAGGTCACCTGATATGAACGGACCAATGAGAGCGCGAGCTGAGGTCACCTGATATAAACGCACTAGGGCTGCAGCTATCGATTATTACAGTAATCAATTATTCTGTCGATTATTTTGTTCGAATAATCGAGTAATCGTTTGTTATTGTCGCGTCTACTTTGCACATGTTAAGTCCACACCACGTGCATTGACAGATACACGTGTTTTGGACATGAAAAACTTAATTATCGCTGGGCTAAGGTTGACTTAACTCGCGGTTTCTTTTCCACTTGATGTAATGTACGGGGCTTTCTGTTTAGATGTTGTAGCATCAGTGTTGAGAAGGTGACTTTTAAAATGTAATCCCCTACAGATTACAGAATACATTCCCCAAAATGTAGTTTGTGACATAATCAATTAAATTACTTAAAGTGAATAACGTAATCTGAATACTTTGGATTACTTGATATTGTCATGATTTTTAAAACTACATAAATGTAGCAACCAACTCCTGCAAATTCTTGTTTAGTTTTAGACCTGGATTAGTTCTGGTTTTAGATCTGTTTTAGTTCTGGTTTTAGATCTGGTTTAGACCTGGTTTAGACCTGGTTTAGTCCTGGTGTGAGTTCTGGCGCGGTCCACAGAGTGTACGCGACAAGACACAATCCACGTGCCGCGTACCGAAAATGTGGGGTGCACGGCAAACCGGACCGTACCGCGCACAAGGAGGTTATGCTCTTATTATACATCCATTATACATCCATGGGCGCCGCGCTGTTGTGTGTACAGTGAAGTGCAGTGGTCGTGCGGAAACTTTACCTCTACCACAAAAGGTTCCGGCCATCGCCGAGCGTATGAAAATAAAACGAAGCATCGAGGCAAAAAAAAATAATCGATGCATTTTTCTAATCGATTTAATCGATTAACTCGATGAATCGTTTCAGCCCTAAAACACACCAATGAGAGCACGAGCTGAGGTCACCTGATATGAACGGACCAATGAGAGCGCGAGCTGAGGTCACCCGATATGAACGGACCAATGAGAGCGCGAGCTGAGGTCACCCGATATAAACGCACCAATGAGAGCGCGAGCTGAGGTCACCCGATATAAACGCACCAATGAGGACGAGCTGAAGTCAGCTGATATAAACGGACCAATGAGAGCGTGAGCTGAGGTCACCTGATCATCCTGGACTGGAACTGAGCGATGGAATAAGAACCAGAGTTCTGCAGAGCCACTTGTGTCGCCATGGAGAACCTCCATCCCCTGGAACACACAGATACATATATTACACTTACACACACACACACACACACTATACACACACATACACTATACACAGACACACACACACACACACACACACACACTATACACACACTATACACACACATACACTATACACACACATGCACTATACACACACATGCACTATACACACATACACTATACACACATACACACACATAATACACACACATACACTATACACAGACACACACATACACTATACACAGACACACACACACACACTATACACACACATACACACACACACACACTATACACAGACATACACTATACACACACACACTATACACACACTATACACATACACTATACACACACATACACTATACACACACACACACAGTATTCACACACACTATACACACACACATACACTATACACACACATACACTACACACACACACACACGACTGTTACACACATGACTGTTACACACACGACTGTTAAACACGCACACGCACACACACACACGCACACGACTGTTACACACATGACTGTTACACACACACACAGTACACACACACACATACACTACACACACATACACATACACGCACACTATACACACACACGCACACTATACACACACATACACTATACACACACACTATACACATACACTATACACACACACACTATACACACACTATACACACACACATACACTATACACATACACACACACACACACACTATACACACACAACTGTTACACACATACACGACTGTCACACACACACAACACTGTCACACACACACATGACTGTTACACACATACACGACTGTTACACACATACACGACTGTTACACACATACACGACTGTTACACACACACACACACACACACACACATTATACACACACACACACACACACTTCTTACACACACACACACACACACATTACACAAACGTGTTGTTACGGTCCAGTCCCGGTCCAGTCCCAGTCCCGGTCCAGTCTCGGTCCAGTCCCAGTCCAGTCCCGGTCCAGTCCCAGTCCCGGTCCAGTCCCAGTCCCGTCCTGCTCCAGTCCCAGGCCCGGTCCAGTCCAGACCTGTCGGCGATGGCCTTGGCCATGAAATAATCCTCTGCGATGTACTGAGCGAAGGACACGAGTCCTCCGGCCTGGTCCAGCACGTCCTTCCTCATGAGGCACGACATCCCCGTCACACACTTGATCCCCGTCACATTCGCCGAGATGTAGGAGCGCGGGTGCGACGTGCCGAAGTACACCTGCCAGACAGACAGGTGAGACAGGTGAGCCCTACCTGCACCTGACAAACACTCTGCTCCACCCTGTGATGTCATCAAGTGAACAGCTCCTTTTCCTTTTAGTTCAGTCAAGGCTGAAATGATCCAGGTGATTCTAGTGAAGGTGTGTGGAGTTTAAAAACACAGTGGAGCACTTCCTGTATCACCACACCAAACTCTCTGTTCCACCTGGTGATGTCATCACATCACCAGGTGGAACAGAGAGTTTTCAGTCTGAGAGAAGAACTCGTGCTAAATGTGCAGGTTTGAGTGAAACATGAGAATGAAACAAACACCACTCCAAGAAACAACATCAGAGCAGCAGAGGATTATGGGACATGGAGTCTCAGGGTAAACTACATTAGAGCAGAGGATTATGGGACATGGAGTCTCAGGATAAACTACATTAGAGCAGAGGATTATGGGACATGGAGTCTCAGGATAAACTACATCAGAGCAGAGAATTATGGGACATGGAGTCTCAGTGTAAACTACATTATAACAGAGGATTATGGGACATGGAGTCTCAGGATAAACTACATTAGAGCAGAGGATTATGGGACATGGACTCTCAGGATAAACTACATTAGAGCAGAGGATTATGGGACATGGAGTCTCAGTGTAAACTACATTATAGCAGAGGATCATGGGACATGGAGTCTCAGGATAAACTACATTAGAGCATAGGATTATGGGACATGGAGTCTCAGGATAAACTACATTAGCGCACAGGATAATGAGACATGGAGTCTCAGGATAAACTACATTAGAGCATAGGATTATGGGACATGGAGTCTCAGGATAAACTATATTAGAGCAGAGGATTGTGGGACATGGAGTCTCAGGATAAACTACATTAGCGCACAGGATAATGGGACATGGACATGGAGTCTCAGGATAAACTACATTAGAGCAGAAGATTATGGGACATGGAGTGTCAGGATAAATTACATTAGAGCAGAGGATTATGTGACATGGAATCTCAGGATAAACTACATTAGAGCAGAGGATTATGGGACATGGAGTCTCAGTGTAAACTACATTATAGCAGAGGATTATGGGACATGGAGTCTCAGGATAAACTACATTAGAGCAGAGGATTATGGGACATGGAGTCTCAGGATAAACTACATTGGAGCAGAAGATTATGGGACATGGAGTCTCAGGATAAACTACATCAGAGCAGAGGATTATGGGACATGGAGTCTCAGGATAAACTACATTGAGCAGAAGATTATGGGACATGGAGTCTCAGGATAAACTACATTAGAGCAGAGAATTATGGGACATAAAGTCTCAGGATAAACTAAATTAGAGTAGAGGATTATGGGACATGAAGTCTCAGGATAAACTACATTATAGCAGAGGATTATGGGACATGGAGTCTCAGGATAAACTACATTAGAGCAGAGGATTATGGGACATGGAGTCTCAGGATAAACTACATCAGAGCAGAGGATTATGGGACATGGAGTCTCAGGATAAACTACATTAACGCACAGGATAATGGAACATGGACATGGAGGTCTCAGGATAAACTACATTGGAGCAGAGGATTATGGGACATGGAGTCTCAGGATAAACTACATTAGCGCACAGGATAATGGGACATGGACATGGAGTCTCAGGATAAACTACATTAGAGCAGAGGATTATGGGACATGGAGTCTCAGGATAAACTACATTAGAGCAGAGGATTATGTGACATGGAATCTCAGGATAAACTACATTAGAGCAGAGGATTATGGGACATGGAGTCTCAGGATAAACTACATTAGAGCAGAGGATTATGGGACATGGACTCTTAGGATAAACTACATTAGAGCAGAGGATAATGGGACATGGAGTCTCAGGATAAACTACATTAGAGCACAGGATAATGGCACATGGAGTCTCAGGATAAACTACATTAGAGCAGAGGATTATGGGACATGGAGTCTCAGGATAAACTACATCAGAGCAGAGGATTATGGGACATGGAGTCTCAGGATAAACTACATTAGAGCAGAGGATTATGGGACATGGAGTCTCAGGATAAACTACATTGGAGCAGAAGATTATGGGACATGGAGTCTCAGGATAAACTACATTAGAGCAGAGGATTATGGGACATGGAGTCTCAGGATAAACTACATTGAGCAGAAGATTATGGGACATGGCGTCTCAGGATAAACTACATTAGAGCAGAGGATTATGGGACATGGAGTCTCGGGATAAACTACATTAGAGCAGAGGATTATGGGACATGGAGTCTCAGGATAAACTACATTAGCACACAGGATAATGGGACATGGACATGGAGTCTCAGGATAAACTACATTGGAGCAGAGGATTATGGGACATGGAGTCTCAGGATAAACTACATTACCGCACAGGATAATGGGACATGGACATGGAGTCTCAGGATAAACTACATTGGAGCAGAGGATTATGGGATATGGAGTCTCAGAATAAACTACATTAGCGCACAGGATAATGGGACATGGACATGGAGTCTCAGGATAAACCACATTGGAGCAGAGGATTATGGGACATGGAGTCTCAGGATAAACTACATTGGAGCAGAAGATTATGGGACATGTATGCGTGTGTGTAAAGTGTGCGTGTGTGTATTTGTGTGTATTTGTGTGTGTAGTGTGTATTTGTGTGTGTGTGTGTGTAGTGTGTGTATTTGTGTGTGTGTGTGTGTGTGTAGTGTGTGTGTATAGTGTGTGTGTGTGTGTGTGTGTGTGTATTTGTGTGTGTGTGTGTGCGTGTGTATAGTGTGTGTGTGTGTGTGTGTGTGTAGTGTGTATTTGTGTGTGTGTAGTATGTGTGTGTGTATGTGTGTGTGTAGTGTGTGTGTGTGTGTATTTGTGTGTGTGTGTGTGTGTGCGTGTGTATAGTGTGTGTGTGTGTGTGTGTGCGTGTATAGAGTGTGTGTGTGTGTGTAGTGTGTGTAGTGTGTGTGTGTGTGTGTGTGTGTGTATGTGTGTGTGTGTGTGTATGTGTATGTGTACCTGCTCTAACGTGGCGGCGAACCCCTGCCGGTCGGCGACGTATGGGAGCCCGTGCACCAGCCCCACCTTCTCTGTCATCTGATTGGTCAAATCTGTGAGAGTGTCCGACTTCACTGAGGACAGAGACAGGACTGAACCAGGACTGAACCAGGACTGAACCAGGACTGAACCAGGACTGAATCAGGACTGAGACAGGACTGAGACAGGACTGAACCAGGACTGAACCAGGACTGAACCAGGACTGAACCAGGACTGAACCAGGACTGAGACAGGACTGAGACAGGACTAAAGCAGGACTAAAGCAGGACTAAAGCAGGACTGAACCAGGACTGAACCAGGACTGAGACAGGACTGAGACAGGACTAAAGCAGGACTGAACCAGGACTGAACCAGGTCTGAACCAGGACTGAACCAGGACTGAGACAGGACTGAACCAGGACTGAACCAGGACTGAACCAGGACAGAACCAGGACAGAACCAGGACTAAACCAGGACTAAACCAGGACTAAACCAGGACTAAACCAGGACTGAACCAGGACTGAACCAGGTCTAAACTAGGTCTAATCCAGGCTCACCTCGGATGCCGCTGTCACAGATCCACACCAGGTTGTACTTGGCGCTTTCGTATCCCGGCATCAGGTTGTTGATCTTGGGGTTGATGCCGACTTTTTTCCCCCCTGAAACACCGGGGCAGTTTATATGACCTGAGACTGGGTCTATACCACCTGAGACTGGGTCTATACTAGGGGTGGGTATTGCCAACAACCTTGCGATACGATACGATTTGCGATACAGGGGTCTCGATACGATACGATTCGCGATGCAGGGGTATGCCGATACATGGTCTTCAAGGCGATACGTATCCCGATATTTTACATTACGTAACCTATAATTTAAAAAAAAAGACAGATGTTTACTCAAATGTTATTTTTATTTTGGTGTAGCGCATCAGTTACAATGTAACAGAAGAAGGCTGTAAGGCAGAAACTGCCCTTGATTAACCTGTTAACACCCGCACTCGGCACAAGTGTTCAAATATGTACCAGATGTTCCAAACTGTAATAAGATGTAATGTATAATAAATAAACCATCTTCTGAAATTTAGGCATGTTTTCTTAAGATAAATAACTAAAACAAGCCAAAAAATTTCGCTCCATACGTTTCGTGTGCCTCCACCTGTGAGTGTGCGTAAAAGGAGGAGAGAGAGAGTCTCCATACACAGAGCGCATGGAGCTAGCCTATCACTACAGCACCTCTGCCCCACATGGGGCCCACCACTGAAATCGTCTTTTCATAGGCTACTCAGATCTGTCAATCATTTCCTGAAAGAACCAATGACTGAAGAGGTTTTGCCGTGGAACTGTCCCTCGGTCATGCGTAATACGCCGCTAACTGGGCCTTTTCGTTTTGTTCCCCAAGCTGTAGCGCGGCGCCGCGTAGCCGGACCGAAGCCTGGATACGCTTGTTTTGTAGCTAAGAGTGTGGAGAAAACAAACATACCCCACACCGCTAACAGGAGCTAGGCGCTTAGCTATGCTAAGGACCAAGAGCGAGAGTAGTAGAGAGATGCGTCGCTCATCCATTTAGACAAACTCGGACTTTCTGGATTATTTCTCCACATGGAATTATTTTATGAAAAAAACAACTGGATATTCTTTTTCTGTGGACTGTTACGGACTAATTGAGCACAGCTATTCCTGGATTGGACCCGTTTCGGACCGACAGAACCGGCTCAAAGGTAAGAAATGTGATGAATATTTTCGGGAATTATAAGTTATGGCTCTTTGGGCTCGCTGTGTGGCATAAAATGAATGATATGGTTGTTTTACTGAGGAATTAAGCTTTCAAACGATGTATAGCATGTCAATATTGGAAAAATAAGTACGGTGAATATCTGGCTTGACTTTTTAATGTTGTGTAATCGCCCGCCGGCGGGCGGGTGGGTGTTAAGTTTATTAATGTAAACATGGCTTAACAAGGCTGTATGCTGACATGCAGCTGCCTTTGATGAAAGTAAACTTAAGATATGGCCTTAACAAGGCTGTAGTGCAGAAGGAATGCTGCCTCTGACAATACGAAATGCGCATTGCAAGGATCACTTATCAGACGCAGTTTGCTGAAGCTTTTTTACATGCAACATGTTTGTTGCATGTAAAATATCGATACTGACGCCTCCTCGATACGTGTATCGCCAAGAGGCCCACGACGATGTATCCCCGTATCGATTTTTTGAACACACCCCTAGCCTATACGACCTGAAACCGGGTCTATACCACCTGAAACCGGGTCTATACGACCTGAAACCGGGTCTATACCACCTGAAACTGGGTCTATACCACCTGAAACCGGGTCTATACCACCTGAAACCGGGTCTATACCACCTGAAACCGGGTCTATACGACCTGAAACCGGGTCTATACCACCTGAAACCGGGTCTATACGACCTGAAACCGGGTCTATACCACCTGAGACTGGGTCTATACGACCTGAAACTGGGTCTATACGACCTGAAACCGGGTCTATACGACCTGAAACTGGGTCTATACCACCTGAAACTGGGTCTATACCACCTGAAACTGGGTCTATACGACCTGAAACCGGGTTTATATGACCTGAAAGTGGGTTTATCCGACCTGAAACCAGGTTTATACGACCTGAAACCGGGTTTATACGACCTGAAACTGGGTCTATACGACCTGAAACCGGGTTTACGTGTACACGTGAAACGGCTCGCCCGGGTTTATGCGACACATAGCAGAGGAGGAGGAGGAGCAGAGGAGAAGGAGGAGTAGAGGAGGAGGAGCAGAGGAGAAGCAGAGGAGGAGGAGCAGAGGAGGAGGAGGAGAAGGAGGAGGAGCAAAGGAGGAGGAGGAGCAGAGCAGGAGCAGAGGAGGAGCAGAGGAGGAGGAGGAGAAGGAGGAGGAGCAAAGGAGGAGTAGAGGAGGAGGAGCAGAGGAGGAGTAGAGGAGGAGGAGCAGAGGAGGAGGAGGAGCAGAGGAGGAGGAGGAGAAGAGGAGGAGTAGAGGAGGAGGAGGAGCAGAGGAGGAGTAGAGGAGGAGGAGCAGAGGAGGAGGAGGAGCAGAGGAGTAGAGAAGGAGGAGGAGAAGAGGAGGAGCAGAGGAGGAGTAGCAGAGGAGGAGCAGAGGAGGAGGAGCAGAGGAGGAGTAGAGGAGGAGGAGCAGAGGAGGAGGAGCAGTAGAGGAGGAGGAGGAGCAGAGGAGGAGGAGGAGGAGGAGCAGGAGGAGTAGAGAAGGAGGAGCAGAGGAGGAGTAGAGGGGGAGGAGGAGAAGAGGAGGAGGAGAAGCAGAGGAGGAGGAGGAGCAGAGGAGGAGGAGCAGAGGAGGAGTAGAGGAGGAGGAGTAGAGGAGGAGGAGTAGAGGAGGAGGAGGAGGAGAAGAGGAGTAGAGGAGGAGGAGGAGCAGAGGAGGAGCAGAGGAGGAGTAGAGGAGGAGGAGGAGCAGAGGAGGCGTAGCAGAGGAGGAGCAGAGGAGGAGCAGAGGAGGAGGAGCAGAGGAGGAGGAGTAGAGGAGGAGGAGAGGAGCAGAGGAGGAGTAGCAGAGGAGGAGGAGGAGCAGAGGAGGAGGAGCAGAGGAGGAGGAGTAGAGGAGGAGAAGGAGCAGAGGAGGAGAAGAGGAGGAGGAATAGAGGAGGAGGAGCAAAGGAGGAGTAGAGGAGGAGGAGCAGAGGAGGAGTAGAGGAGGAGGAGCAGAGGAGGAGGAGGATCAGAGGAGGAGTAGAGGAGGAGGAGAAGAGGAGGAGGAGTAGCAGAGGAGGAGTAGCAGAGGAGGAGCAGAGGAGGAGCAGAGGAGGAGGAGCAGAGGAGAGGGAGAAGGAGGAGAAGCAGAGGAGGAGGAGGAGCAGAGGAGGAGCAGAGGAGGAGGAGGAGGAGCAGAGGAGGAGGAGTAGAGGAGGAGGAGGAGCAAAGAAGGAGTAGAGGAGGAGGAGCAGAGGAGGAGAAGGAGGAGGAGCAGAGGAGGAGGAGGAGCAGAGGAGGAGGAGAAGGAGGAGGAGCAGAGGAGGAGGAGGAGAGGAGGAGCAGAGGAGGAGTAGAGGAGGAGGAGGAGCAAAGGAGGAGCAGAGGAGGAGGAGAAGGAGGAGAAGCAGAGGAGGAGGAGGAGCAGAGGAGGAGCAGAGGAGGAGGAGCAGAGGAGGAGGAGCAGAGGAGGAGGAGTAGAGGAGGAGGAGCAGAGGAGGAGTAGAGGAGGAGGAGTAGAGGAGGAGGAGGAGCAGAGGAGGAGGAGCAGAGGAGTAGAGGAGGAGGAGCAGAGGAGGAGTAGAGGAGGAGGAGGAGGAGCAGAGGAGGAAGAGGAGGAGCAGAGGAGGAGCAGAGGAGGAGCTGAGGAGGAGGAGGAGCAGAGGAGGAGGAGGAGCAGAGGAGGAGTAGAGGAGGAGGAGCAGAGGAGGAGGAGGAGAGGAGGAGCAGAGGAGGAGGAGCAAAGGAGGAGCAGAGGAGGAGTAGCAGAGGAGGAGGAGAAGGAGGAGGAGCAGAGGAGGAGAAGGAGGAGGAGCAGAGGAGGAGGAGTAGAGGAGGAGGAGGAGTAGAGGAGGAGGAGGAGCAGAGGAGGAGGAGAAGCAGAGGAGGAGGAGGAGCAGAGGAGGAGCAGAGGAGGAGGAGCGGAGGAGGAGGAGCAGAGGAGGAGGAGTAGAGGAGGAGGAGGAGCAGAGCAGGAGTAGAGGAGGAGGAGTAGAGGAGGAGGAGGAGCAGAGGAGGAGCAGAGGAGGAGGAGGAGCAGAGGAGGAGTAGAGGAGGAGGAGCAGAGGAGGAGCAGAGGAGGAGTAGAGGAGGAGGAGCAGAGGAGGAAGAGGAGGAGCAGAGGAGGAGCAGAGGAGGAGCTGAGGAGGAGGAGCAGAGGAGGAGGAGGAGCAGAGGAGGAGTAGAGGAGGAGGAGCAGAGGAGGAGCAGAGGAGGAGTAGAGGAGGAGGAGGAGCAGAGGAGGAGGAGCAGAGGAGGGGCAGAGGAGGAGCAGAGGAGGAGGAGCAGTAGAGGAGGAGGAGCAGAGGAGGAGGAGGAGCAGAGGAGGAAGAGGAGGAGCAGAGGAGGAGCTGAGGAGGAGCTGAGGAGGAGGAGGAGCAGAGGAGGAGGAGGAGGAGCAGAGGAGGAGTAGAGGAGGAGGAGCAGAGGAGGAGTAGAGGAGCAGAGGAGGAGTAGAGGAGGAGGAGCAGAGGAGGAGCTGAGGAGGAGGAGGAGCAGAGGAGGAGGAGGAAGAGCAGAGGAGGAGTAGAGGAGGAGGAGGAGCAGAGGAGGAGCAGAGGAGGAGCTGAGGAGGAGGAGGAGCAGAGGAGGAGCAGATGAGGAGTAGCAGAGGAGGAGCAGGAGCAGAGGAGGAGCAGAGGAGGAGGAGCAGACTCACCGATGAAGAGGCGGGCGTCCACTCCTGGATATTTCCCCAGGAGTTTCTTACACACGTCGACAGCCGGATCGTCCTGGTCCTGAACGCACAACAGGATCTCATACTGCAACAGAGGTCAGAGGTCACAGGTCAGAGAGTCAGAGGTCAATTCAATTCAATTTTATTTCTATAGCCCAGAATCATCATCATAGACATCAGCAAACACATTGTCCCATCCTCAGTCTCTCGATAAACGCACGATCCTGGTGCCAGAGCAAAAAACCCACCGGCAGGTGCAGTGTGGGAAAATTCTCTCCAGACACCGTTGCCAACCAGGTCACAGGTCAGAGGGTCAGAAGTCACAGGTCAGAGGGTCAGAGGTCACAGGGTCAGAGGTCAGACGTCACAGGTCAGAGAGTCAGAGGTCACAGTAATACTCCTCTGTAAATAATCCTCTGTAAATAATCCTCTGTAAATAATGCTCTGTAAATAATGCTCTGTAAATAATACTCTGTAAATAATGCTCTGTAAATAATGCTCTATAAATAATGCTCTATAAATAATGCTCTATAAATAATACTCTGTAATAATACTCTGTAAATAATACTCTGTAAATAATGCTCTGTAAATAATGCTCTGTAAATAATGCTCTGTAAATAATAATCTATAAATACTCTGTAATAATACTCTGTAAATAATGCTCTGTAAATAATGCTCTGTAAATAATGCTCTGTAAATAATGCTCTGTAAATAATACTCTATAAATAATACTCTATAAATAATACTCTGTAATAATACTCTGTAAATAATGCTCTGTAAATAATACTGTGTAAATAATGCTCTGTAAATAATGCTCTGTAAATAATGCTCTGTAAATGATGCTCTGTAAATAACACTCTATAAATAATACTCTGTAATAATACTCTAAATAATGCTCTGTAAATAATGCTCTGTAAATAATGCTCTGTAAATAATACTCTATAAATAATACTCTGTAATAATACTCTATAAATAATACTCTGTAATAATACTCTAAATAATACTCTGTAAATAATGTTCTGTAAATAATACTCTGTAATAATACTCTATGAATAATACTCTGTAAATAATGCTCTGTAAATAATGCTCTGTAAATAATGCTCTGTAAATAATGCTCTGTAAATAATGCTCTGTAACTAATACTCTGTAACTAATACTCTGTAAATAATGCTCTGTAAATAATGCTCTGTAAATAATACTCTGTAACTAATACTCTGTAAATAATACTCTATAAATACTCTGTAATAATACTCTAAATAATGCTCTGTAAATAATGCTCTGTAAATAATGCTCTGTAAATAATACTCTGTAAATAATGCTCTGTAAATAATGCTCTGTAAATAATGCTCTGTAAATACTCTGTAAATAATACTCTGTAACTAATACTCTGTAACTAATACTCTGTAAATAATACTCTGTAAATAATACTCTGTAAATAATAACTCTGTAAATAATGCTCTGTAAATAATACTCTATAATACTCTGTAACTAATACTCTGTAACTAATACTCTGTAACTAATACTCTGTAAATAATAACTCTGTAAATAATGCTCTGTAAATAATGCTCTGTAAATAATACTCTGTAAATAATACTCTGTAACTAATACTCTGTAACTAATACTCTGTAAATAATAACTCTGTAAATAACGCTCTGTAAATAATGCTCTGTAAATAATACTCTGTAAATAATGCTCTGTAAATAATACTCTATAAATACTCTGTAATAATACTCTAAATAATGCTCTGTAAATAATGCTCTGTAAATAATACTCTGTAAATAATGCTCTGTAAATAATGTGAAGAGTTATAACTTTGATTTCATTGTGCCATATATGCTGTTGCAATATTGAAATGAAGTTGTTTGTAACAAATGGCTTATGAAGTTAATTCTTTCTCTTCTCGCACACATTTTTCTGTTTCTTTCATCCTGTCTCATTAAAAAGCAGACAGCATACACACATACGGCTGACCTTCGTCCACCTGGCGAAGTTATGTACTTCCTTACAGATAAGACTGATGGGAAACGTACTCCCCGATACTGGATGTCGATAAGAGCAGCTTCAAAGCAGAAGTTATTAATTGGAATTGTATTGGGTTGAAGAGGAGGCGGAACACGAGGCGTTTACAATATTTGCATATTCATGATGAAATGTTTAAAATAGCTGGGTGAAAGGATTTGTGTCGTTGCTTGGTGATGCTCTGCGAGGAATCCACGCTTAGATGGTTTCCCAGGGAACCTAGTAACCCAGCATGCTGTATTAGAAATATTGTTAGGGGAATAAATTGGCTTGAATTGAACTTCACGAATCCTGGTCTTCAATCTGGTATGTGCTAAAATGTGTCTAGGGAGATCTTGTTATGACGTCGAGTAATTGGAGTCCCCTATTTCAGTTCTGGACAGCGACACCTTCTGATTGTATTTGTTTGAGTTTAAGGTTGGAGAAAGAGGACGATGTTTCTTCAAATGCTCTGTAAATACTCTGTAAATAATGCTCTGTAAATAATACTCTATAAATACTCTGTAATAATACTCTAAATAATACTCTGTAAATAATGCTCTGTAAATAATGCTCTGTAAATAATACTCTGTAAATAATACTCTGTAAATAATGCTCTGTAAATAATAGTCTGTAAATAATGCTCTGTAAATAATGCTCTGTAAATAATGCTCTGTAAATAATGCTCTGTAAATAATGCTCTATAATAATACTCTGTAAATAATGCTCTGTAAATAATACTCTGTAAATAATACTCTGTAAATAATGCTCTGTAAATAATGCTCTGTAAATAATGCTCTCTAAATAATACTCTATAATATCCATCCATCTTCTCCCGCTTAATCCAGTTGGGTCGCAGGGGCAGCAGCTGCCCAATCCTCATAGCACCTGACCCCCACTATGAACCCCTCTGCAGGTGGTGAGCCCACAGGAGGGTGGACGTCATGGTCCTTGATGTTAGTTCATAGGGGTGCTGCATGTTTTAGGTTGATGGGGGAAACCGGAGTACCCGGAGGAAACCCATCCAGACACGGAGAGGAACATGCAAACTCCACACAGAAAGGCCCGGGCGTAGTAATACTCCTGTACCTTGGGGTAGTCCAGCGTGAAGAAGGTCTAATAATACTCTGTAATACTCTATAATACTCCATAATACTCTGTAGTAATTCTCCTGTACCTTAGGGTAGTCCAGCGTGAAGAAGGTCTAATAATACTCTGTAATACTCTATAATACTCCATAATATTCTGTAGTAATTCTCCTGTACCTTGGGGTAGTCCAGCGTGAAGAAGGTCTAATAATACTCTGTAATACTCTATAATACTCTATAATACTCCATAATACTCCATAATACTCTGTAGTAATTCTCCTGTACCTTGGGGTAGTCCAGCGTGAAGAAGGTCTAATAATACTCTGTAATACTCTATAATACTCCATAATACTCTGTAGTAATACTCCTGTACCTTGGGGTAGTCCAGCGTGAAGAAGGTCTCCAGGTTGGACACCAGGTTGGGGTCAACTCCTTTGAGCGGCTTCAGGAGCGAAACGCCACTGATCTGAGTGAACGGCTGCTTCACCTCTGCTCGCTTACGGTGAAGATGGAGC
Source organism: Odontamblyopus lacepedii (assembly GCA_034769755.1). NCBI lineage: Eukaryota > Metazoa > Chordata > Actinopteri > Gobiiformes > Gobiidae > Odontamblyopus > Odontamblyopus lacepedii. Next base: position 36,813,969 of record CM068344.1, on the reverse strand, counting down.
CTCCTGCAGGACACGAGAGGGTTAGACAGGGACAGGGACAGGGACTGGGACTGGGACTGGGACCGGGACTGGAACCAGAGACCAGGACTAGGACCAGAGGGCACCAGACACCAGAGACAATCCAGGAGGTGTTTCTGAGGAGGTGACAGTTTTAGAACTAGACTAGACTAATGCCGACCACCTGACCGACCACCTGACCGACCACCTAACCGACCACCTGACCGACCACCTGACCGACCACCTGACTTACCACCTGACCACCTAACCTACCACCTGACCGACCACCTGACTTACCACCTGACCACCTGACCGACCACCTGACCTACCACCTGACCATGTGACCATCTAACCTACCACCCGACCGACCACCTGACCGACCACCTGACCGACCACCTAACCTACCACCTGACCACCCGACTTACCACCTGACCATCTGACCACCTAACCGACCACCTGACCTACCACCTGACCGACCACCTGACCATCTGACCTACCACCTGACCGACCACCTGACCGACCACCTAACCTACCACCTGACCACCTAACCTACCACGTGACCGACTGCGTGCCTGACCCACTGTGGAACATGAGGTTTGTGGGGAAAACTTAGGCCCTGGAGAAAGATCTGAGGAGAACAGTTTGGAGAACAGCTCTGGTGTCACAGGGATTCCTGTCACTTTTGCTCCTCACTCTTGCAGGAGTGGCACTCACGGGAGCCTCAGAGGGGCCTCAGAGGGGCCTCAGAGGAGCTAGACTTCTGTCTCACTGGAGACAAACTGCTGCTCAGGGGTAAATACTGCAGTTTGTTTCTCTGGTCCAGTGAGTCCAGAGGGTCGAGTATCCGTCCAACACAAGTAAAAGTGCCACAGTGGAATCACGCACACACCTGCTGCTGTTCTAACACTGTTTGGCAGCACATGACCCGACCAGGAGATCCAGAACATGGAACCGATACTCGATCCAGCTCCTTTTCCTGGATCGGTGCCCACACCTGTGTCCTCCTGTTCGCTGCAAACAGTCCGGGTTTGTGTGTTTGTTTAGAGGGAGGAGGAAGTAGCTGAAGCTAACGAGCTTCAGCTCTTTCTAAAACAAAAAACGACCAAACACGGCACTAATGCGCGATTATTTCGCCTTTTTACGGTTCAAACACGGCTCCAAACGAGAATCAGTTCTGCACCAACACAAAACACAACCGAACGGCCCAGAGAGAGGTTTTGTTTAGCTCTGAGGCTAAAGCTAACGCTGCGACTGAAAACGCCCCTTCAGTGAACCGGAGATTATAGCGGGGTCATACCGGGTCTGTACCGGGAACCCGGCGTCAGTAACCCTGCTGAAGGCCCGGGGGAGTGAGTCTGTGGGTAAATCTGTGGATAAATGTGTCCGTGTGTCACAAAACTACAAGATAACAGCCCCGTTAGCATGTAGCCGTTAGCATGTACCCGTTAGCCTCCGCGGTACTCACACATAGATGATGGACATGAAGTGCATGAGCCACAGAACCACGAACAGCAGGAGGCCGAACACCGCCAGGCCCTGCATGGCGAGCTCCAGAGCCGCCATGGTGCTCCCGAACCGGCCTCAGGCTCCAGGTGACCGGGCCTTAGGCTCCAGATGACCGGGCCTCAGCTCCACTCAGTCCGAGAAGAGAGCGACACTGCCCGGTCTCAGACCTCCACACTGCCCGGCTTCAGTGCTCCACACGCCGGTCTCAGAGCTCCACACCACCCGGCGCAGGCAGCGTCACGGGCGTCCTCAGATTAAGCGGAGCCCCGGGGAGCTCCACACCTACCAGCCCCTCACAGCGGCTCCGAATTCCACGAACCCGCCACACGGCTCCACACGTACCGGCTTTCGAGCTCCACTCAGCCCGGGTAGAGAGCGACACTGCCCGGCCTCCAAGCTTCGCACCTACCGGGCTCCGAGCAGAGTGTGCCCGGGATCAGGCTCCGGGGCTCGGTGTGACAGTCAGCTGACCCGCGCCTCCGCCCACCCCGGAGGAGACTGTCGAGGAACACGGAAGCTCCCGGGGACCTTCGGCTCTTCAGGGGGATTCGAATCTTTTGGATGCCGGTGGCTCCAAATGTGTGGCTCCCGTAACAAGAGCTCCTCCAGCGGGGCAAAATACGCCCGTACTTTGAATTATTGAATATAGAATTAAGTTAGAATTTGTCAAACCTAGTTAAAGATGAATTGTTGGTGCAGTTTGGAAGTTTGACATTCCTAGGTGAGACGGTTGTCGAGTTAGAGCGCGGACAAGAAATTGTCCACAGACAGACGGACAGACGGACAGACAGACGGATGGATAATCAATAGGGAAATCTGGCTCTTGCAGTAGGAGTATGAGTATGACATCATCACATTCTAGAATCGGAATTCCACCAATCAGATTGCAGCAACAGAACTTAAAGACACTACAAAGCTTTGAAGTGTCCACAGACGGATAGACGGACGGACGGACGGACAGACAGCGCCATACCATCTTATTACAACGGGCGTATAAAAAATTACATGGAAAAAGATTCGGCTCTTTTAAAAAAAAATGATATCCTGATCTGACTCGTTCATGAACTAGTTTCTAGTGATATGATTCACTAGAAACTCCCGTGGGTGCGTCAGTGTTTGTGTGTGTGTGTGTGTGTGCGCGCGCGCGTGTGTGTGTGTGTGCGTGCGCGCGTGTCTGTGGCTACATAAGCGTATTAGTATTATTAGTATAATAGTATAAAAGTATAAATATATTATTAAATATATATATTAAAGGTATTGGTGTGGTAGTATGTAATAGTATAGCTGCAGTACCTTTGCCCTCTGTGGCACCTTCACTGTATTTATATGTAATTAAGGATGTGGTTTTCAGTGTTATTTTCGGGTGTTACCCGCTCCAATGTGACGCCTTGATGTTTGACTTATTCAATAAAAAATAAAATAATATGTGAATATAACAGAACACGACTCCAGGTCTGTGCAGAGGAAACCACATTAGAATAGAGTGTGTACTAGTACTCACAGTACTACACCTGTACTCACAGTACTACACCTGTACTCACAGTACCACACCTGTACTCACAGTACTACACCTGTACTCACAGTACCACACCTGTACTCGCAGTACTACACCTGTACTCACAGTACCACACCTGTGCTCTCCTCAAAGTACAAACCACAGTAATCAGGCCCCGCGCACCTGCCACGCTCCTCCCCGCCCCTCCCGCACACACCTGAGTCATTATCTCCACGTGCGCGCGGCCTCGCGCCACAGGACCGGAACATGGCGGCGGCGGGGCGTGTGAGGGCAGTCCGGGCGCGTGCGCTGGCTCTGGTCTTGGTTTCTAGCCTGGTCCTGGGTCTGGGTCTGGTCCTGGGTCTGGTCCTGGGTCTAACGGGGCTCAGGCTGGTCTCAGTCCGGGGGGATCACCGGGACTCGGAGGCAGCTGAGCGGGAACACGGCGTGCCCTCCTCGGCCGCAGGCAGCAGACCGGCCTCGGTGACTGTGTGGCGCTTCATGCGGGAGACGGGAGCCGGCTCCGGAGGTAAGATCCGAGTCCGGGCCGGGTTCGGGCCGGTGTCCCAGGTGCAGGGGCCCCGGCAACAGGTGAAACGCGGTGAAAAGTTTTAGTAAAAAAAAAAAAAATCGCCACGAAAAGTTGTACTCAAGCACCATGTTTAGATCTGTGTTTCTACGTCAGAAATGTAAACAAAAAGCGGTAAAAACCGTGAGTTTTAAAGAAACACTTTTGGACTTGTAACCCTGTGGACCTGTGTGTAGCTAATGCTAATGATGCCACATCACGTGACCAGCCTGAGCTCTTGTTTTTAGTGAAAAGTTGTTCAAAAACTGTGTGTGGGGAAGGCAGTGACCAGAGGAGGGCGCTCTCCTTCTGTTTCAGGTTCTTTTACAGTTTCCTTTTAGAGAAGTTCTCACCCCTGAACCTGGACCTCCAGCACACCTTTAGAACCCCCAACATGAAGTTTATTTATTGTTTGTGGTATTGCTCAACAGGTTTGGTCCTGGTTTAGGTCCCAGTTTGTTGCTGTTATTTTTTGTCCAGGTGGAAACTGCTCCTCGGCCTCTGATTGGACGGAGCCCACCTTCCTTTGCAGCCAATCACAGCTCTTGGTTCGCTTCCACAGACCCAGGTTTTCTGCGATCCGATTGGACGGTGAGTACACACCTCATGGCGGCGGCAGAGTGGTTAACGTGCTCCACATGATCCGGGGTTTGACCATAAACCCTCCTGAGGTTCAGAGGGGAGTCTGAAGTGTTGGGACTTTTGGGGGACCAGGTTCCTCTGCCTGAACCGGGCCGGGGGAAAAAACTGAACTCCGTCTGTTCACGCCTTCATCCCAAACAGGAAGACATTTGGAATACTGCAATGAAACTTCTAGTGTGGTTCCTGACACTGGAGCGACTGTGATTAAACCCGCTGGAGTAAATGTGACGGTTGGACACGTTTGTGCTGTTTGGAATCCTCCTCGTCTCTGAGAATTGCATGGACCCAGAGAGTTTTGCATCAGTGGAAATGATGCAAACTGAGGTGTGGTCGGAAATGTGGATGAGCCGAACATAACAGAATACTGCGAAGATGAGGAAAACTGGGACATTTTCTCAGTTTTTCTACGTTTCGTCAGATGTACGACTGAACAGAGTCCAGAGGAAGTTTCATCGCAGGTTTCCAAACGTCTTCCTGGTTTGTGATGGAGCGTGAGGAGTCTGTTTGTGGCTCTTCTACGATTAAAAAAGAAATTAAAGGGAATCTAAACGTTTTGAGGCGACTGTAGAAGCATGGCAGATGTGGTCATCACAAAAGTATATTGTGTTTGGTTGTTAACTTCACATGGCATTAACACCAAAATGTCCCTTGTGTCCATTCCAGAGGACATAAAAATATAAAATTATAAATAAAAATAAAGTGAACAAAATCTAAATGCAAAGGTTCATTTACCTCCAAATTGAAAATCACAAAATGCATATTGAGATGCACTTTTTTCTTGAGGTCCCGGGAGGTTTAGGGCCGAATTTCTACCCCTTCCCTCCGCGACACTGCTCAGCATCGTATTGGCGACTTTTCCATGTGCAGTTTATGAAGAAAATGAGCATTACGCACTGGGACAACGTTAAACTTAAGACGATACAGCGGGTAGCACACATTTTAAACTGTAAATAACAGAACGTTGGTGAACTTCTTGGAGCTCTTTGGCCATGGTAGTAGGGATCCTGCCGCTGATTCGCATTCTGAGAAATTGCTCATACCCTCAGTTTGGAGTCTGAAAAATCTTGGTTTGGAGGAGTATAAAGTCCGACCTCTTTCCCCGACCCCACACTCCAACGCTCAGACCGGAGGGGAAGGTGGTCGGGCCGCGATGTGTGATGGGGTTCAGCCTGGTAGCCGCCGTAGCCGCTGGCGTCCATGAGCTTCATTTGTTGTTCTCCCGCAGATGGATCTCCGGTGGCGTGCCGTTCGTCTCTGCAGGCAGAAGGTTCCTGGTGGTTCTTCACAGTGGCGTTGTCCTGCCGTGCTGCATCACGGGTAAAGGCGTATTTCTCTGGAGCGATGGAGCGAGATCTGCCAGCGATAAACGAGAAGGAAATAAACGATAATGCTCGAAATAAAATCGCCCCAACACAAGAATCACCTCCAGCATCAACCCTTCCCCCTCTGTCGCCCCCTGTCTGTGGTTCTGTCTGTGGTTCTGTCTGTGGTTCTGTCTGTGGTTCTGTCTGTGGTTCTGTCTGTGGTTCTGTCTGTGGTTCTGTCTGTGGTTCTGTCTGTGGTTCTGTCTGTGGTTCTGTCTGCGCTTCTGTCTGCGCTTCTGTCTGCGCTTCTGTCGGCGCTTCTGTCGGCGCTTCTGTCGGCGCTTCTGTCGGCGCTTCTGTCGGCGCTTCTGTCGGCGCTTCTGTCGGCGCTTCTGTCGGCGCTTCTGTCGGCGCTTCTGTCGGCGCTTCTGTCGGCGCTTCTGTCGGCGCTTCTGTCGGCGCTTCTGTCGGCGCTTCTGTCGGCGCTTCTGTCGGCGCTTCTGTCGGCGCTTCTGTCGGCGCTTCTGTCGTTCTGTCTGTGGTTCTATGGTTCTGTCTGTGGTTCTGTCTGAGGTTCTGTTTCTGGTCCGGTTCAGGTCGGTTCTGGTCCGCTCCTTGTGGTTCTGAGGTACTGGGATCATCTGACCCAGCGGACCGTGACCTCACACGCCTCCTGCCCCCTTCCTGCGGCTGCCCCGCCCCTTCCTGCAGCTACCCCGCCCCTTCCTATGCTGTGCTCAGCAGGCACGGTGAAGGTGAGACTGCCCCCTGGTGTCCGGCAGGAGGACGTGATGGTCCACAGGTCAGTGCCACCTGCCTGACCGGGGGCAACTTTAACGCAGATTCTGTCCAAACATTTTTATTAAACTCTAGATTCTGTGGGTTCCTGTTTTATGTTCTTCCTCCTTTACAGAGGGCTGGCTCCTGATTGGACGAGCGTGGCAGGGCTGGCTCCTGATTGGACAGTGACTAAAACGAAGGTTGGCATGGTTGTGGAAGTCCAGAGGAACGAGTCGGTGAGAACAAACCCAGTGTTTGCTCTTCTCTTCTCCTCAGACATGTTTAAGTAATTTAGAGATCTGTCCTGGGCCCTATTCAAACCCTCCCCCACCCTTCCTTAGCAATATGAGCCTGTACGAGGCTCCGCCCCCATGTGGGAGGCTGTGTGTGAGGGCCTTTTTGTACGTTGGGGAGCGTGTGCGAGGGTGTGTGTGCGAGGGTCTTTTTGTACATTGTTGTGTGTGAGGTTTTTTTGTACATTGGTGTGTGTGCAAGGGTGTTTTTGTACGTTGGTGTGTGTGCAAGGGTCTTTTTGTATGTTTGTGTGTGCAAGGGTCTTTTTGTACGTTGGTGGATGTGTGCGAGGGTCTTTTTGTAGGTTGGTGTGTGCGCGAGGGTCTTTTTGTACGTTGGTGAGCGTGTGTGAGGGTCTTTTTGTACGCGTGTGTGAGGGTCTTTTTGTACGCGTGTGCGAGGGTCTTTTTGTAGGTAAGTGTGTGCGAGGGTCTTTTTGTAGGTAAGTGTGTGCGAGGGTCTTTTTGTACGTTACTGTGTGTGCGAGGGTCTTTTTGTACATTACTGTGTGTAGCGGCATCCGACAGTAGACAATTTGCGCGGATGCGCTTTGACGGGAGCGGTCAGTAATGTTAATGACGCGCAGGTTACTTTCTTAACTTAAACGTTTATTTGCTTTCAGATTGTTTTACAGTACATTTCTTAGGGTTCCACCAGGACGGTCAAAAAACTGTGTCCCCTTCCTACTCCCGCCAGCTAATTCCCACACCACCTGTGTGATCACCTGGTATAATTAAAGTGAGAGCAGGTGGGACTACGTATAGGAGCTACCGTGAATCTATTGGTGCCCGTTATCGCCCAAGCACCCTGTGACACAGATCAATATCACTATTTCAGTGACACTATACCAAAGAAATTATTATTATTATTATTATTAGCATACTAACAAGGGGAAACGACAAAATAGCGAAAATGGCTCCAACATCCCGGCCCCTAATTGTCTACAGTATTCATTGGACAATTACAGTAATAAACATGGAGCTATCAAATATAATTAATTCGTTTCAGGGTTAGAGTCCATATATTATATATCTGCAAAATGTATCATAGTTCTTTTCAGTGAAAAATGAAAAACTCTTCTTGAAAAGGCAAAAATATGAAAACTTCAAAGACAAAAAAAAGTCTTCTTTAGAGTACAAAGAAAGAAAAGAGGGGAAGAGGGAGAGAGAAAAAGGTCAAGGTAAGGGTCAGTCAGAGTCATGTCTCCTGAAGAAGGCACAACTTGGTGATGGGCCTCTCCAGAATGTTTGTTTTGGTCTGTATCTTGACCCGTCGAACATGTCCTCTGCTGTCTGGGAAGGTCTCTATTATTCTTCCCATTGGCCATGAGTTACGTGGTGATGTTTCATCCATGATCAACACAATGTCATCTGGCATAGCCTCTTGAGACCCTGTGGCCCCATACGAGGACATTACATTTTTGCCTCTTAGCACCATGATCTTCAATTATTTTAAACTTTCACCTGTAATCAACTAAAAACCTCTACAGCAGCTCCCGAAAGTAAAAAAAAAACTGCATGGTAAAGTTTAGATGCAAAATTTATGAATAAAACCAATGTATTTATGTACAATAATGTCTCTTCATGTATCTTCATTTGGCATTAAAATTTGACACATTTTATTGACCACAGCAGACGAGAGCATCAGTAAATGTCATGTCCTCGTTTGAAGACATTGGGACTATGTTATATTATTGATTGTACTTGTTGTTAGGTAAACTTGGGAATATTTAGATGAGTTTACAGTTATAAATTGCTGGACGTTTCTGCTGCTATAGGGAAACTGCTGCCGGTCTCCACTTTTTGCACCTCTACTTTTTTTTTGTAACGATTGAAAACCAGAAAAAATTAAAACTGTGGACCACATTTTCAGGCCTTTTTGTGTGTTTTTAACATCACTCACTGAACCCCAACCCGCTCACGGTCGACCTACGTCACATTTGGCAGGTTTAGGGCTTGAAATAAACAGCTAATTGCTGTTTGTTTGTTTTTTGTAATTAATTTATACATTTTAATGTTTTTACATTTTTTAACCAATGGTGTCATGCAGAAGACTTACTTAGTAGGTCCTACTTATCCCAAATAGCAAGAAGAAATGAAAAAATGCACACCAGACAAAAGCTCGGGTCTCGGGAGGTTAAGGTTCTTTCTTGCCACGTTCCACTTCTGTCTTTCTTGCATTAGGGGAAGATATTCTCTGACCCAGCGCTTCCAAAACAGGTCGGCGATGTATTGCACCTGTCGCCATCTTCGTCGGGCATAGCAGTTGTCCTTCTTAAATACTCCTGGTAGCAGCAGGGGCTTCCCTTTTAACAGGAGCAGATGGTTTGGTGTGAGAGGTTCTGGATCCTTTGCATCGTCAGAGACAACAGTGAGGGGTCTATCATTCAAGATATTCTCTACTTCACAGAGAACCGTCTGCAGGCTCTCCTCATCCAACACTTGCTGCCTAACAGTGGAGTAGAGGACCCTTTTGATGGTTCGAATGAGCCTCTCCCATGAGCCTCCATGGTGTGAGCCGAAGGGAGGATTAAAAGTCCATTTTATTCCTTGAGTAGATAGGTCTTGCTGGATTTTGCTGTGATTCAGAAGTGAAAGTGCGTCTCTCAATTCACGTTCTGCCCCCACGAAGTTTGTTCCATTATCAGAGAACATCTCTTTGACCTGACCCCTTCTGCACATGAATCTTCGGAGAGCCGCGATGCAAGAATCAGTGTCCAAGGAATGTGCCAGCTCTAAGTGAACAGCTCTGCTGACAAGACGGGTGAATAGGACTCCATATTTCTTTACCAATGCCCGGCCTCTCTTCGTTTCTATGGGGCCGAAGTAGTCAACCCCGACGTAGGTGGGGTGGTCTGGTAATATGCGGCATAAGGGCAGGTCAGCCATCTTCTGCACCGTGGGTGGAGCGTGCCAGCATCTACAGAAGACGCAATTCCTTATGGTCCCTCTGGTGGCTGAATTGGCCTTCAGGATCCAAAATCTTTGACGGAGCTTTGCCAGTGTTTGATTTCTTCCACCATGGCCAGCGGAAAAGTGTGCATGCCTGATGAGCAGTCTGGTTAGGTGGCTGGTCTTGGGTAGGATGGCTGGATGTTTGAACTCTTCTGGAATTGCCATCTTATTCAACCTCCCGCCCACTCGCAGCACTCCATCATCAAGAATAGGGTCGAGTTTGTAAAGTCTGCTGCCTTTCTTGACAGACGTGTTCCCTCTCTCTAGTGCAGAGCACTCGTCTGGGAAATGATGCTGCTGAACACACCGGAGTAGAGCCTTTTCAGCATGTGCAAGATCCTCAACTGACAGATGTTCACAGATGAGTATTTTTGTTCTTTTCTTATGGTCATCTGCCTGTTGGTCTGAGCGGGCCAACTCTCTTCTTTTCCTACTTGACTGTATAAGCAGGTCCCTGAATTGCAGGAGTCTTGCAGTAGCTCTTTTCAGACGATCCCAGGAAGAAAAGTGCTGTATGAACTTGCTGACTGGATCGTAAAACTCTGTTACTGCTGTACTGAGAACCGCAACAGTCTTCTTGATTTCCAGGTCATCATTGGAAACGGTGAGGGGAGTCTCTGGGAGTCTTGGCCAAGACTGCTCAGGCTGCTTCAGAAATTCTGGTCCTTTCAACCATCGTCCCGACTTCAGAAAGGATTCAGTTGATATGCCTCGTGAGGCATCATCCGCTGGGTTAAGGCTGCTGCTCACATAGCGCCACTGAAACTTCTCTGACAGGTCTCTGATGGTAGTCACTCTATTGGCCACGTAAGTCTGGAAGCGACAGGTGTCATTTAGGATGTACTTTATGACGGAAGTGCTGTCCGTCCAGTAGACTGGTGGTTCTAGCACAAATTCTAATTCTCTCTCCAGTGTCCTATTGATCCGCACGGCCAGGACTGCAGCTGCCAGCTCTAGTCGAGGGATGGTTACTGGCTTCAGCGGTGCTACTCTTCCTTTGCCCATCACAAATGCCACATGGACGAGACCTCTGGTGTTTGTAAGCCTCAGGTAGCTAGCTGTGCCGTATCCCACCTCACTGGCATCACAGAAATGGTGTAGCTGCACTCTGCAGACTTTTCCAAAGTCCTTTGGTGCGTAGCATCGGCTGATCAAGTCCTCCAGTTGTGCCAGTGCACTTATCCAGGTTTCCCATCTTTTGACGAAGGCAGGTGGAATCTCTGAGTCCCATCCAAGGCTTCTTCTGCAGAGTTCTTGTATGATCCTCTTAGCTGGAAGGATCATAGGCATGAGGAAACCAAGGGGATCATACAATGAGTTGACAACAGAGAGAATGCCCCGGCGCGTGCATGGCTGCTGTTTCAATTAGATCTTAAAGCATAGGGTGTCTGAGCTGATGTTCCATTGGATTCCCAGAGCACGCTCAAGAGGCTGCTCACTCTTCTCAAGATAGACATCCATTGTCTCTTTTAGAGCTCTATCTTCCTCTGGGATTGAAGCTAGCACAGATCCGCTGTTGCTCACCCACTTTGTCAGTCTGAAGCCTCCGGTAGCACACGCTGCTTTAAGATCATTAACAAGGCATATGGCTTGCTTCTCAAATGCCACTGATTTCAAGCAGTCATCGACATAGAAGTTTCTTCTTATGGTGTTCAGCACATCTTGGCTCACCTTGTCCTCGTTGTCCTTGGCAGTCCTCTTCAATGCGTAGTTGGCGCAACTTGGTGAGGAGACGGCGCGGAAGAGATGCACTACCATCCTATACTCTGTGAGGGGTTGGCTGACTTCACCATCGGACCACCACAAGAAGCGTAAGAAATCTGCATCGTTTTTGGGAACTCGGACTTGGTGGAACATGCCTTCAATGTCTGCCATCATGGCCACCTGTTCCTGTCTAAATCTGAGGATGACACCCAAGAGGGTGTTTGTCAGGTCAGGTCCTTGCAATAACTGAAGGTTCAACGAAGTACCCTGAAATGATGCAGGACAGTCAAACACAACTCGGATTTTACTTTTCTTCTTGTGGTAAACCCCATGGTGGGGTATATACCACACTCTACCATCACATCTTGAAAGTTCGTCTGGAACCTTCTCAGCATGACCTTTGTCAAACATGGCATTCATGAATTTTGTGTAATCTGAACGGAATGTCTCATTCTTCAGAAGTTTCCTCCGTAGAGTCATAGCTCGCAGCTCGGCCACGGGTCTATTATTTGGCATGACAAGGCTCTCATCACGGAACGGTAACTTCATTTCATAATGTCCGTCTTTCTTTATGGCTGATTCGTCAGCGATTTTCAAGAACTTCTTGTCCTCAAAGGACTGTTCAGCTTGCTCGTCACAGGCCCTCTCAGGGAAGGCAGGCAGTATAATCAGGAGATTATACTGCCTGACAAGCAGGTCCTCTAATCTGGCCACAGAGATTCTATTTGAAGAGACACATTTACGGCCGTGTTCATCAGGAGGCGAACCGCCACTCAGTGGACCATTGATGAGCCATCCTAAACGGGTCTTGACAGCATAAGGCCCATCTCCTTGGCTGTGTATGATCCTCCAAGGCTCTAACGCCCATGGGGCATTGGCTCCAATGAGCAGACCAATGTCTGCATCAATGGTGGCAAGTTGAACATCTTTCAAATAAGGCCACCTTCGTATGTCCTCTTCTGTAGCAATATTTCCATGGCTCACTGGGATTCTGTCTTGTGTGAAGACTTCTGGCAGTCCTGTGAAATCGGACCCTTCAAAGCTGCTCACCTCCAAACCTGTAATGCGGTGGGTACCCACAGCTCTCTCTTGCCCCATCGTTCTGAGCAGGATTTCTGTTCTTCTGCCCTCCACATGTAGATCCTCCATCAATCTATGCGTACAAAAGGATGCAGAACTTCCTGGGTCTAGAAACGCATAGGTAAGTATGGCATTATTACTTTTAACAGACTTAACTTTCACAGGCACGATAGCTAGCTTGCAGTCTGACACGCCGGCCCCAATATGCTTACTAGACATGGTCATGGGGTTGCTGCTGTTTACTGTACAGGCTGAGGATTGAGTAACAGGGCTCCTAGCTTTAGTGACTTGTATGGAAGGTGGCTTGACTGGGACTTGAATGTGCAAGATTGTTGGATGCCTTTTCTGACATATTTGACAAGTCAGACGCCTTTTACACGCACTGCTCAAATGGCCTTTAAGGAGACACGCAAAACACATTCCATTATTCTTTAAGAATTCAACTTTATCCTTGTGCTGTTGTAGCGCCATCTGATGGCAGGATTCCATAAAGTGGTCTCCTTTGCAGAAGAGGCATGGTTTGCTGTAGGCCATTCTTGGCTGAGTCTCCAGGGGGCTCTCAGATGTGCTGCCCTCACCCTGCGGTGCTTTGGATATTACTGGGACAATGGTAGTTGCAAAGCTTTTCTTAGTGACTGGCCGTTTTTGCTCAGTTGCTCTTATGACTTTAGCAGAATCCTGAATGGAGCCGAATACTGGGTCTAACAATATTCTGGCCTGTTTTTCAAGGAACTCCACGATGTGATGGAATCTGGCTCTGCGTCTTGTATTCTCCTGAATCTCGCATGCCTTGGTTCTCCATCGCTCCCGTAGCTTGTATGGCAGCTTGGACAAAATCAGCTTTAAATTGGAAGGGGTGTCGAGCTCTGTCAGGTCGGGTTGACTTCGAATTATATTACAACAGCTTCTCAAATACAATGCATAGCTGTGGAGCTCTTTACCATCTTCAGGTTTTATAGTGTTCCAGTTTAAAGCTTTCTGGATATAAGCATTGCTGAGGCGATATGGATCACCAAAGAGTTCATCAAGGAGGCGCCTGGCCTCTGCATATCCAGCCTGAGCATCCATATGCAAGCAGCTTCGAACTAATTCTCTGGGTTGACCAGATGTATACTGCTCGAGGAAGTAGATCCGGTCTTGGTCGCTCTCAGTTTTTTGTTCAATGCGATGTTCAAAGGCATTAATGAAAGGGAGGTAGGTTATGTGGTCACCACTAAAAGTTGATAATTCTCTAGTGGGGAGAGAAGTCTGTTTTTGGTGTTGAATAATCAAATCTGCAAGCTCAGTTTGAGGATTCTGTGGATTTGGTTGTGCAAACTGAAAGCCAGGTGGGGGAATGGGTTGCTCCATTATGTGACTTCTAATTGTGGGTTGACTAACATTAATTGTTGCCGATGTTTGTGCTCGCACTGTAGGTCCAGGCAGAGTGTGTGGTATTAATGATGGGCCTAGGCATTATGGGCCTTGGTTGTCTTGGTTCCTCCTCCATAATTCGCTGTAAAGGTGTTTTAGGAATTGTCCCCATCTTTGTGAACTCAACAGGGGATGGCTCAGACTCCATAACAGATTTATCAGGATAGCTGTCAAGGTAATCATTCATTCCATCATTGCCGTCATTCAGCATCTGTGAGACAGTCACTTGTGGATTGAAGCTGATCATCATAACTCTCCAAAACCTTTAATTTAGCATCAGCTGCTGCAATATTTGTTTCGAGATCGACCATTTCCATTTTTCTTTGAAGATTTTGCTTTTCTAATTCAAGTGCATGCCTTTGTTTCAAGCCTTGCGCTTTTGCCGTAAGCGCCGCTTTCTCTGCAGCCGCTAGCGCGCGTAAAGATATCACTGACGAGGCTTTTGACCTGGCTTTTGACCCAGTCTTAAATACGCTGTCTTCTGGATTAATCTGTAATTGTGGATCGGATTCAGACTTTTTCCACAAATCAACCTCAAGAAGAAAGCTCTCAAACACGGCCACTTTAGGCTCATACCACTCAGTGCGATCCTTTTCTTTATCTTCAGACATGAACGCTTGAACAGATACATGCGCTTCGGACAGTTCATTCATTGCAGCTCTTAATGCGGTAACGTGTTCGTCAACCTTTTCAACACTTGCATGAGCGTCAAACAAAGCCCTTATTTCATTCACTTTCCTTGTACATACACCCAGTTTCCCACCGCGAGTCGCGGTTAGTTTTCAAGTTCTGTTCAGTCATCTCAGCTGTTAACGTTATTCGGTCATACAATGCGCGACTTAAACTCCGCTTTTAGTTATTGTTTACAGTCACTTTGTGATCATTGTTCAGCATTTGAAGTCCATTTAATAAGAACATATTAGTGATCACCTTCGTAATGTTTGTTTTAGGCCATCCTTTGTTCTCATTTCGGACAGGCAAACTTGAATCAGAGGGCTTCAGGCAAACTTTTACTCACGGACCGGAGACTTCTTGGATGCAACCAGTAAATTTAATCCTTCCACTGCTTTATCTTTGTAACGAAGTTTCAGAGCCGATAGTCCATAATCCATGAAAAGTTTCAGATGTATAATCCACGGGAGTTTTTTTACTTAATGTAGCGGCATCCGACAGTAGACTATTTGCGCGGATGCGCTTTGACGGGAGCGGTCAGTAATGTTAATGACGCGCAGGTTACTTAACTTAAACGTTCATTTGCTTTCAGATTGTTTTACAGTAAATTACTTAGGGTTCCACCAGGACGGTCAAAAAACTGTGTCCCCTTCCTACTCCCGCCAGCTAATTCCCACACCACCTGTGTGATCACCTGGTATAATTAAAGTGAGAGCAGGTGGGACTACGTATAGGAGCTACCGTGAATCTATTGGTGCCCGTTATCGCCCAAGCACCCTGTGACACAGATCAATATCACTATTTCAGTGAAACTATACCAAAGAAATTATTATTATTAGCATACTAACAAGGGGAAACAACAAAATAGCGAAAATGGCTCCAACACTGTGTGTGCGAGGGTCTTTTTGTACGTTACTGTGTGCGAGGGTCTTTTTGTACGTTACTGTGTGAGGGTCTTTTTGTACGTTACTGTGCGAGGGTCTTTTTGTACGTTGGTCTGCGAGGGTCTTTTTGTATGTTGATGAGCATGTGAGAGGGTCTTTTTATACGTTGGTGTGTGTGCAAGTGTCTTTTTGTAAGTTGATGTGCGTGGGTGTTTTTGTACGTTGGTGTGTGTGAGGGTGTTTGTACGTTGGTGTGTGAGGGTCTTTTTGTACGTTGGTGTGTGTGAGGGTCTTTTTGTATGTTGTGTGTGAGGGTCTTTTTGTACGTTGGTGTGTGTGAGGGTCTTTTTGTATGTTGGTGTGTGAGGGTCTTTTTGTACGTTTGAGTGTGAGTCTTTTTGTACGTTGGTGTGCATGTGCGAGGGTCATTTTGTACATTGGTGTGCGTGTGTGAGGGTCATTTTGTACGTTGGTGTGCGTGTGCCAGGATCTTTTTGTACGTTGGTGTGCATGTGAGGGTCTTTTTGTACGTTGGTGTGTGTGAGGGTCTTTTTGTACATTGGTGTGTGTGTGAGGGTCTTTTTGTACGTTGGTGTGTGCGTGAGGGTCTTTTTGTATGTTGGTGAGCGTGTGCAAGGGCCTTTTTGTACATTGGTGAGCATGTGCAAGGGTCTTTGTATGTTGGTGAGCGTGTGCGAGGGTCTTGTAAGTTGGTGAGCGTGTGTGAGAGTCTTTGTCAGTGTGTGTGCGCGAGGGTGTGTGTGCACACGAGGGTGTTTTTGTACCTTGGTGTGTGCACACGAGGGTCTTTTTGTACGTTGGTGTGTGTGTGCGAGGGTCTTTTTGTACCTTGGTGTGTGTGTGTGCGAGGGTCTTTTTGTACGTTGGTGTGTGTGTGCGAGGGTCTTTTTGTACGTTGGTGTGTGTGTGTGCGAGGGTCTTTTTGTACGTTGGTGTGTGTGTGTGCGAGGGTCTTTTTGTACGTTGGTGTGTGTGCGAGGGTCTTTTTGTACGTTGGTGTGTGTGCGAGGGTCTTTTTGTACATTGGTGTGTGTGCGAGGGTCTTTTTGTACGTTGTGTGTGTGCGAGGCTCTTTTTGTATGTTGGTGAGCATGTGTGAGGGTCTTTTTGTACGTTAGTGTGTGTGTGCGAGTGTCTTGTACATTGGTGAGCGTGTGCAAGGGTGTGTGTGAGGGTCTTTTTCTACGTTGGTGTGCGAGAGTCTTTTTGCAGGTTGATGTGTGCGAGAGTTTTTGTAGGTTGGTGTGTGCGAGAGTCTTTTTGTAGGTTGAGCATGTGTGAGGGTCTTTTTGTACATTAGTGTGTGTGCGAGGGTGTGTGCGCGCGAGGGTCTTTTTGTAAGTTGGTGTGTGTGTGCGAGGGTCTTTTTGTACGTTAGTGGTTATGCAAAGGTGTGTGTGCGAGGGTCTTTTTGTAAGTTGGTGGGTGTGTGCGAAGGTATTTTTGTACATGGGTGTGTGCGAGGGTCTTTGTACGTTGGTGAGGGTCTTTTTGTACATTGGTGTGTGTGCGCAAGGGTATTTTTGTACATTGGTGTGTGTGCAAGGGTGTTTTTGTACGTTGGTGTGTGCGAGGGTCTTTTTGTACTTTAGTGTGTGTGAAGGTCTTTTTGTACATTGGTGTGTGCGAGAGTCTTTTTGTATGTTGGTGAGTATGTGCGTGGGCATGTGTGTGTGGGTCTTTTTGTACGTTGGTGAGTTTGTGCGAGGATCTTTTTGTACGTTGGTGTGTGTGCAAGGGTCTTTTTGTACATTAGTGTGTGTGTGAGGGTGTGTGCGAGGTTCTTTTTGTAAGTTGGTGTGTGCGTGCGAGGGTGTTTTTGTACTTTGGTGTGTGCGAGGGTCTTTTTGTACGTTGGTGTGTGTGTGCAAGGGTCTTTTTGTACGTTGGTGTGTGCGAGGGTCTTTTTGTACGTTGGTGTGTGCGCGAGGGTGTTTTTGTACGTTGGTGTGTGTGCAAGGGTCTTTTTGTACGTTGGTGAGCGTGTGTGAGGGTCTTTTTGTACATTAGTGTGTGTGCGAGTGTGTGTGCGAGGGTCTTTTTGTAGGTGTGTGTGTGTGCGAGGGTCTTTTTGTACGTTGGTGGGTGTGTGCGAAGGTATTTTTGTACATTGGTGTGTGTGCGAGGGTCTTTGTACGTTGGTGAGTGTGAGGGTCTTTTTGTACATTGGTGTGTGCGCGCAAGGGTATTTTTGTACATTGGTGTGTGCAAGGGTGTTTTTGTACGTTGGTGAGTGTGCGAGGGTCTTTTTGTATGTTGGTGAGCATGTGCGTGGGCATGTGTGCGAGGGTCTTTTTGTACGTTGGTGAGTTTGTGCGAGGATCTTTTTGTACGTTAGTGTGTGTGCGAGGTTCTTTTTCTAAGTTGGTGTGTGTGCGCGAGGGTATTGTACTTTAGTGTGTGCGCGTGAGGGTGTTTTTGTACATTGGTGTGTGTGCGCGAGGGTGTTTTTGTACGTTGGTGTGTGTGCACAAGGGTCTTTTTGTACGTTGGTGTGTGTGCGCGAGGGTGTTTTTGTATGTTGGTGTGTGTGCGAGGGTCTTTTTGTACGTTGGTGTGTGCGAGGGTCTTTTTGTATGTTGGTGTGTGCGAGGGTCTTTTTGTATGTTGGTGAGCATGTGTGAGGGTCTTTTTGTACGTTAGTTTGTGTGCGAGTGTCTTTTTGTACATTGGTGATTGTGTGCGAGGGTGTGTGTGAGGGTCTTTCTACTTTGGTGTGTGCGAGAGTCTTTTTGTAGTTTGGTGTGTGCAAGGGTGTTTTTGTACGTTGGTGAGTGTGAGGGTCTTTTTGTACATTGGTGTGTGCGAGAGTCTTTTTGTACTTTGGTGAGCGTGTGCGAGCGTCTTTGTAATTTGGTGTGCATGTGCGAGGGTCTTTTTGTACATTGTGTGTGTGCAAGGGTGTTTTTGTACGTTGGTGTGTGTGGGTCTTTTTGTAGGTTGGTGTGTGTGGGTCTTTTTGTAGGTTGGTGTGTGCGCAAGGGTCTTTTTGTACGTTGGTGAGCGTGTGTGACGGTCTTTTTGTACGTGTGTGTGCGACGGTCTTTTTGTACGTTACTGTGTGTGCGAGGGTCTTTTTGTACGTTGGTCTGTGCGAGGGTCTTTTTGTATGTTAGTGAGCATGTGAGAGGGTCTTTTTGTACGTTAGTGTGTGCAAGTGTCTTTTCATATGTTGAGCGTGTGCGAGGGTCTTTTTGTAAGTTGGTGTTCGTGTGCGAGGGTGTTTTTGTACGTTGGTGTGTGCGAGGGTGTTTTTGTACGTTGGTGTGTGCGAGGGTGTTTTTGTACGTTGGTGTGTGTGAGGGTGTTTTTGTACGTTGTGTGTGAGGGTCTTTTTGTAGGCGTGTGTGTCTTTTTGTACATTGGTGTGCGTGTGCGAGGGTCATTTTGTACGTTGGTGTGTGTGGGTCTTTTTGTACATTGGTGTGTGTGGGTCTTTTTGTATGTTGGTGTGAGAGTTTTTGTACGTTGGTGTGCGTGTGCGAGGGTGATTTTGTAAGTTGGTGAGCGTGTGTGAGAGTCTTTGTCAGTGTGTGTGCGCGAGGGTGTGCGCGCGAGGGTGTTTTTGTATGTTGGTGTGTGTGCGAGGGTCTTTTTGTACGTTGGTGTGTGCGAGGGTCTTTTTGTATGTTGGTGTGTGCGAGGGTCTTTTTGTATGTTGGTGAGCATGTGTGAGGGTCTTTTTGTACGTTAGTTTGTGTGCGAGTGTCTTTTTGTACATTGGTGATTGTGTGCGAGGGTGTGTGTGAGGGTCTTTCTACTTTGGTGTGTGCGAGAGTCTTTTTGTAGGTTGGTGTGTGCAAGGGTGTTTTTGTACGTTGGTGAGTGTGAGGGTCTTTTTGTACATTGGTCTGTGCGAGAGTCTTTTTGTACTTTGGTGAGCGTGTGCGAGCGTCTTTGTAATTTGGTGTGCATGTGCGAGGGTCTTTTTGTACATTGTGTGTGTGCAAGGGTGTTTTTGTACGTTGGTGTGTGGGTCTTTTTGTAGGTTGGTGTGTGTGGGTCTTTTTGTAGGTTGGTGTGTGCGCAAGGGTCTTTTTGTACGTTGGTGAGCGTGTGTGACGGTCTTTTTGTACGTGTGTGTGCAACGGTCTTTTTGTACGTTACTGTGTGCGAGGGTCTTTTTGTACGTTGGTCTGTGCGATGGTCTTTTTGTATGTTGGTGAGCATGTGAGAGGGTCTTTTTGTACGTTAGTGTGTGCAAGTGTCTTTTCATATGTTGAGCGTGTGCGAGGGTCTTTTTGTAAGTTGGTGTTCGTGTGCGAGGGTGTTTTTGTACGTTGGTGTGTGCGAGGGTGTTTTTGTACGTTGGTGTGTGTGAGGGTGTTTTTGTACGTTGTGTGTGAGGGTCTTTTTGTAGGCGTGTGTGTCTTTTTGTACATTGGTGTGCGTGTGCGAGGGTCATTTTGTACGTTGGTGTGTGCAAGGGTGTTTTTGTACGTTGGTGGGTGTGGGTCTTTTTGTAGGTTGGTGTGTGTGGGTCTTTTTGTAGGTTGGTGTGTGCGCAAGGGTCTTTTTGTACGTTGGTGAGCGTGTGTGACGGTCTTTTTGTACGTGTGTGTGCGACGGTCTTTTTGTACGTTACTGTGTGTGCGAGGGTCTTTTTGTACGTTGGTCTGTGCGAGGGTCTTTTTGTATGTTGGTGAGCATGTGAGAGGGTCTTTTTGTACGTTAGTGTGTGCAAGTGTCTTTTCATATGTTGAGCGTGTGCGAGGGTCTTTTTGTAAGTTGGTGTTCGTGTGCGAGGGTGTTTTTGTACGTTGGTGTGTGCGAGGGTGTTTTTGTACGTTGGTGTGTGCGAGGGTGTTTTTGTACGTTGGTGTGTGTGAGGGTGTTTTTGTACGTTGTGTGTGAGGGTCTTTTTGTAGGCGTGTGTGTCTTTTTGTACATTGGTGTGCGTGTGCGAGGGTCATTTTGTACGTTGGTGTGTGTGGGTCTTTTTGTACATTGGTGTGTGTGGGTCTTTTTGTATGTTGGTGTGAGAGTTTTTGTACGTTGGTGTGCGTGTGCGAGGGTGATTTTGTAAGTTGGTGAGCGTGTGTGAGAGTCTTTGTCAGTGTGTGTGCGCGAGGGTGTGTGCGCGCGAGGGTGTTTTTGTATGTTGGTGTGTGTGCGAGGGTCTTTTTGTACGTTGGTGTGTGCGAGGGTCTTTTTGTATGTTGGTGTGTGCGAGGCTCTTTTGTACGTTGGTGAGCATGTGTGAGGGTCTTTTTGTACGTTTGTGTGTGCGCACAAGTCTTTTTGTACATTGGTGAGCGTGTGCAAGGGTGTGTGTGTGAGGGTCTTTTTCTACGTTTGTGTGTGCGAGAGTCTTTTTGTAGATTGGTGTGTGCGAGAGTCTTTGTAGGTTGGTGTGTGCGAGGGTCTTTTTGTACGTTGGTGTGCGTGCGAGGGTCGTTTTGTACGTTAGTGAGCGTGTGCGAGGGTCTTTTTTAACGTTGGTGAGCGTCTGCGAGGGTCTTTTTGTACGTTGGTGTGTGTGTGAGGGTCTTTTTGTACGTTGGTGTGTGTGTGAGGGTCTTTTTGTACGTTGGTGTGTGAGGGTCTTTTTGTACGTTGGTGAGCGTGTGCGAGCTTCTTTGTACATTGGTGAGCGTGTGCATGGGTCTTTTTGTACGTTGGTGAGTGTGTACGAGGGTTTTTTTGTACATTGGTGTGTGCGAGGGTCTTTTTGTACGTTGGTGAGCATGTGTGTTTTTAATCTCGTCTGATTTCCAGTCTTGATGTGTGACGTTTATGTGCTGTTCCTCGCAGCTCCTGGCGGTGGCGCTGTGCTCGGCCCCGCTCCTCCACGGCAGAGTTGTCGTCTTGATCTCCTGCCCCGTCCCCTCTGCTCCCCCGGCTCCTCCCCCCGCCCGCCCCCGCAGGAGCGCCACCTCCTCCTTCCTCTGGTGGGACTTTGAGGATCACCTCATTGACCCCTCTGACTCCGCCCCCGCGGCCTCTGACTCCGGCTCCTTTGACCCCGCCGCCTCTGACTCCGCCGCCTCTGACTCCGCTCCCTCACTCGTGGGCTGGTCCCCCCCTCACACCTTCATCTCAAACCTGTGGGGCTTCAGTGTCCTCTCCACAGACCTGACCTGGCCACCTCCTCCTACCTCCTCCTCCTCCACCACCACCTCCTGGTACAGTGATATTTTTGACTTGTGGAATTTTTCTGCTCCTCCTGATTTTCCCTTCACTGGAGACCCTGTCCTTACCTCTGCCCCTGTTACTGCGGTTACCGCTACTACAGCAGCAGCTACTACCACCGCTACCGCCACTACCACTACCGCAGCCGTTACCACCATAACGGACATTATTACTACTACCTCACCCGCTACTACTACTACTACTACTACCACCGCACCGGCCGCTACGACTAGCGCAGCCGCTACGACTAGCGCAGCCGCTACCACTACTACTACCACCGCTACTACTACCACCGCAACCGCTACTACTACCACCGCAACCGCTACTACTACCACCGCAACCGCTACTACTACCACCGCAACCGCTACTACTACCACCGCAACCGCTACTACTACCACCGCACCCGCTACTACTACTACCGCACCCGCTACTACTACCACCGCACCCGCTACTACTACCACCGCACCCGCTACTACTACCACCGCACCCGCTACTACTACTACCGCACCCGCTGCTACTGCTGCCGCAGCACCCGCGACTGCTGCTGCCGCAGCACCCGCGACTGCTGCTGCCGCGCGCCAGCGGACTCGCGGCTACTACTCCGCACCAGCGGCTACTACTCCGCGCCAGCGGCGGCTTACTCCGCGCCGCACTACTGCGGCTACTACTCCCGCACCCGCGGCGGCTACTACTCCCGCACCCGCTACTATTACCACCGCACCTGCTGCTACAACCGCATCGGCTACTTCTACCCCACCCGCTGCTACTACTACCGCACCCGCTGCTTCTACTACCGCACCCGCTGCTACTACTACCGCACCCGCTGCTACTACTACCGCACCCGCTGCTACTACTACCGCACCCGCTGCTACTACTACCGCACCCGCTACTACTACCGCACACGCTACTACTACCGCACACGCTACTACTACCGCACACGCTACTACAACTACTACCACTACCACACCCGTTGCTGCTACTACTACTACTGCACCGGCTGCTACTGCTACTACTGCATCCGCTACTACTTCCGCACCCGCGACTACTGCTTCCGCACCCGCGACTACTGCTTCCGCACCCGCGACTACTGCTTCCGCACCCGCGACTACTGCTTCCGCACCCGCGACTACTGCTTCCGCACCCGCGACTACTGCTTCCGCACCCGCGACTACTACTACCGCACCCGCGACTGCAACCGCGACTATTACTACCGCAACCGCGACTATTACTACCGCGACTACTACTTCCGCACCCGCGACTACTACTTCCGCACCCGCGACTACTACTTCCGCACCCGCGACTACTACTTCCGCACCCGCGACTACTACTTCAGCTCAAGGATTACTACTTCGCACCATGACGACTACCGCACCCGCGACTACTACTTCCGCACCCGCGACTACTACTTCCGCACCCGCGACTACTACTTCCGCACCCGCGACTCCTACTTCCGCACCCGCGACTCCTACTTCCGCACCCGCGACTCCTACTTCCGCACCCGCGACTCCTACCGCACCCGCGACTCCTACTACCGCACCCGCGACGACTACTACCGCACCCGCGACGACTACTACCGCACCCGCGACTAGTACTTCCGCACCCGTTACTACTACCGCCGCACCCGCTGCTACTACTACTTCCGCACCCGCTACTACTACTTCCTCACCCGCTACTACTACTACTTTTGCACCCGCTGCTACTACTACTTCCGCACCCGCTGCTACTACTACTTCCGCACCCGCTGCTACTACTACTTCCGCACCCGCTGCTACTACTACTTCCGCACCCGCTGCTACTACTACTTCCGCACCCGCTGCTGCTACTACTACTTCCGCACCCGCTGCTACTACTACTACTACTTCCGCACCCGCTGCTACTACTACTACTACTTCCGCACCCGCTGCTACTACTACTACTTCCGCACCCGCTGCTCCTACTACTACTTCCGCACCCGCTGCTCCTACTTCCGCACCCGTTGCTACTACTACGACCGCGATGGTGACTACTGCTACCGCGTCGGCATCTACTACTATCACACCCGCTACTTCTACAACCCCATCAGGAACTACCACTACCGCGCCTGTGGCTACTACTACTGCATCCGCTACTACTACCTCCTCCACCTCCTGGTACAGTGATATTTTTGACTTGTGGAATTTTCCTACTCCTCCTGATTTTCCCTTCACTGGAGACCCTGTCCTTACCTCTGCCCCTGTTACTACGGTTACCGCTACTACAGCAGCAGCTACTACCGCACCCGTTTCCACCATAACGGCCATTGTTACTACTACCGCACCGGCCGCCGCTACTACTACCACCGCCGCACCCGCTACTACTACCACCACCGCACCCGCTACTACTACCGCACCCGCTACTACTGCGACTACTACTGCACCCGCTACTACCACCGCACCCGCTACTACTACTACCGCACCCGCTACTAGTACTACTACCGCACCTGCTACTAGTACTACTACCGCGCCCGCTACCAGTACTACTACCGCGCCCGCTACCAGTACTACTACCGCGCCCTCTACTACTACTTCCACACCCGTTGCTACTGTTACTACCGCAATGGTTACTACTACTACCGCACCCGCTACTACTACTGTACCTGATACTACTACTACCGCACTGGGTACTACTACTGCATCCGCTACTATCTCACCGGTTATTACGACTGCAGCCCCTACTACCACTACCCCACCCGCTACGATTACTTCCGCACCCGCTGCTACTACTACCACACCAGCTACTACTGCCGCATCTGCTACTACTGCTGCACCCGCTACTTCTACTACCCCATTGGGTACTACCACTGCCGCACCCGCGGCTACTACTGCCGCACCCGCGGCTACTACGACTACCCCTGCACTCGCGGCTACTACGACTACCCCTGCACTCGCTGCTACTACGACTACCCCTGCACTCGCTGCTACTACGACTACCACTGCACCTGTTGCTACTACTACTAGCGCACCGGCTGCTACTACCGCATCCGCTACCACCTCACCGGTTATTACTACTGCAGCCGCTACTATTACCGCACCGGCTATTATTACTTCCGCACCGGCTATTACTACTTCCGCACCGGCTGCTACTACTACCACTCCCGCTGCTTCTACTACTGCAATGGTTACTACTACTACCGCGTCGGCATCTACTATCTTACCCGCTACTACTGCTGCCGCACCCGCGACGACTGCTGCCGCACCCGCGACGACTGCTGCCGCACCCGCGACGACTGCTGCCGCACCCGCGACGACTGCTGCCGCACCCGCGACGACTGCTGCCGCACCCGCGACGACTGCTGCCGCACCCGCGACGACTGCTGCCGCACCCGCGACGACTGCTGCCGCACCCGCGACGACTGCTGCCGCTACTACTGCCGCACCCGCCGCACTCGCGACTACTACTGCCGCACCCGCCGCTACTGCGACTACTACTGCCGCGACTACGCGCCATTGCGATTACTACTGCCAGACTGGCCGCATTGCGACTACATTACTGTGCCAGACTACAAGCTATTGCGATTACTATTGCCGCGACCCGCCACATTGCGATTACTACTGCCGCACTGGCCAAGCATTGCGACATTACTGCCAGACTCGCCGCATTGCGATTACATACTGCCGTGACTCCAAGCATTGCGATTACTACTGCCGCACCGCGCACTCGCGACTACTATTGCCGCACTCGCCAGACTCGACTACTACTGCCGCGACTGGCCGCTATTGCGATTACTACTGCCGCACTCCGCTATTGCGAATACTACTGCCGCACCCGCCGCTACTGCGACTACTACTGCCGCACCCGCCGCTACTGCGACTACTACTGCCGCACCCGCCGCTACTGCGACTACTACTGCCGCACCCGCCGCTACTGCGACTACCACCGCACCGGCTGCTACTTCTACTAGCGCACCGGCTGCTACTACCGCATCCGCTACTACCTCACCGGTTATTACTACTGCAGCCCCTACTCCGACCGCAGTCATACTATTACCGTGACCGCTACTATTACTTCTGCACCGGCTGCTTCTACTACTACTGCAATGGTTACTACTACTACCGGCGCACCTGCTGCTACTACTACTGCCGCACCCGCGACTACTACTGCCGCACCCGCGACTACTACTGCCGCACCCGCGACTACTACTGCCGCACCCGCGACTACTACTGCCCCACCCGCGACTACTACTGCCCCACCCGCGACTACTACTTCCGCACCCGCGGCTACTACGACTACTACTTCCGCACCCGCGGCTACTACGACTACTACTTCCGCACCCGCGGCTACTACGACTACTACTTCCGCACCCGCGGCTACTACGACTACCACTGCACCCGCGGCTACTACGACTACCACTGCACCGCGTTACTACGACTACTACTTCGCGCCGCGGCCTCTCGACTACCACTGCACCGCGCTACTACGACTACCACTGCACCACAAGCATTACGACTACTACTTCGCACCAAGGCACTACGACTACCACTGCACCCGCGGCTACTACGACTACCACTGCACCCGCGGCTACTACGACTACCACTGCACCCGCTGCTACTACGACTACCACTGCACCCGCTGCTACTTCTACTAGCGCACCGGCCGCTACTACCTCACCAGTTATTACTACTGCAGCCCCTACTACTACCACAGCCGCTACTATTACCGCACCGGCTACTATTACTTCTGCACCGGCTATTACTACTTCCACACCGGCTGCTACTACCACTCCCGCTGCTTCTACTACTGCAATGGTTACTACTACTACCGCGTCGGCATCTACTATCTTACCCGCTACTACTACTGCCGCACCCGCGACGACTGCTGCCGCACCCGCGACGACTGCTGCCGCACCCGCGACGACTGCTGCCGCACCCGCGACGACTGCTGCCGCACCCGCGACGACTGCTGCCGCACCCGCGACGACTGCTGCCGCGACTCATATTTATCGTGTTAAGCCGACATGACGATTGTTCACTACCACCTGCCAGCGACTGCCGCCACCATGACGACTGCTGCCGCGACTCCGCGCTGCCATGTTCTACTGCTATTTGTTTCTTTCGACTACTCTGCCTTTGCGCACTCTACTATTGCCAGAGCTACATTTTGCTTACTGCCGTGCGCGCATTCGACATTACTGTTTAATCACACTATGACAATACTGCTGCCGCGCCGCGCTTCTGACATTGCCGCTGACTAACCTATGCATTGCGATACGCTACTGTTCGCTGCTGTCACGAGACTACAGATTACTGATTGTGCCGCTCACAGACGACGATTACTACTGTTAAGACTCGCCACATTCGCGACTACTACCGCCGAGACCCTGCCGCGCCGCAGCTGCGACATTACTTGCGCTGAGACTATACTGCGTCACCGCCATTCGAACACGCCGCCTGGGCGCATTCCGATGACATTACGCCAGCGCCGGGCGCCTGACTACATTGTTCTGACCTGCCTGCATTCGCCGCCACATTGCCGATCTTACTACATTGCCCGATTAATCCGCGTGACTACCAAGTTGACTCATTAGCTACTTTACTGCTCATTACGGCATGATCTCACGCGTCATGCTGCAGCCTTTATTGCTACTGCGGACGCGGCGCCATTACCGCGCCGCACTTCTGCACCGCTGGGCTCCTACTACTGCCGACATTACTGGCGCAGACTGCCATGACTACTATTGCCCGCACCCGCGTTCTACTCCGCCGATTACTACTGCTGCAGACTAAGGATTACTGCCGCTGACGGCCATCAAGCCGCACCGGCGCCTACTGCCCCACACCATGAGCTACTACTACTACGCCGCGTACTCGTTACTACTTCCGCAGACCATACTCTCTGCCTACTATGCGACGACTACTACTTGCGCCCACCGCTCAAGATTATTGATTCGCCTGCTCTCAGACTCAAGCATTATTTATCATTACTTTCGCATTCATGCTACGTTTCTTTGCTTCATTACTCGACCACATTACGACGCTATCACCGTGCATTGCGTTAATACGATACTACTTCGCGACCCGCCGCTACTGCGACTACTACTGCCGCACCCGCCGCTACTGCGACTACTACTGCCGCACCCGCGACTACTACTGCCGCACCCGCCGCTACTGCGACTACTACTGCCGCACCCGCCGCTACTGCGACTACTACTGCCGCACCCGCCGCTACTGCGACTACTACTGCCGCACCCGCCGCTACTGCGACTACTACTGCCGCACCCGCCGCTACTGCGACTACCACCGCACCGGCTGCTACTTCTACTAGCGCACCGGCTGCTACTACCGCATCCGCTACTACCTCACCGGTTATTACTACTGCAGCCCCTACTACTACCGCAGCCGCTACTATTACCGCACCGGCTACTATTACTTCTGCACCGGCTGCTTCTACTACTACTGCAATGGTTACTACTACTACCGGCGCACCTGCTGCTACTACTACTGCCGCACCCGCGACTACTACTGCCGCACCCGCGACTACTACTGCCGCACCCGCGACTACTACTGCCGCACCCGCGACTACTACTGCCGCACCCGCGACTACTACTGCCGCACCCGCGACTACTACTGCCGCACCCGCGACTACTACTGCCGCACCCGCGACTACTACTGCCCCACCCGCGACTACTACTGCCCCACCCGCGACTACTACTTCCGCACCCGCGGCTACTACGACTACTACTTCCGCACCCGCGGCTACTACGACTACTACTTCCGCACCCGCGGCTACTACGACTACTACTTCCGCACCCGCGGCTACTACGACTACTACTTCCGCACCCGCGGCTACTACGACTACCACTGCACCCGCGGCTACT
Source organism: Odontamblyopus lacepedii (assembly GCA_034769755.1). Lineage (NCBI taxonomy): Eukaryota > Metazoa > Chordata > Actinopteri > Gobiiformes > Gobiidae > Odontamblyopus > Odontamblyopus lacepedii. The sequence continues at coordinate 36,785,691 of CM068344.1, read as the reverse complement.
ACGACTACCACTGCACCCGCGGCTACTACGACTACCACTGCACCCGCGGCTACTACGACTACCACTGCACCCGCGGCTACTACGACTACCACTGCACCCGCTGCTACTTCTACTAGCGCACCGGCCGCTACTACCTCACCAGTTATTACTACCGCAGCCCCTACTACTACCACAGCCGCTACTATTACCGCACCGGCTACTATTACTTCCGCACCGGCTATTACTACTTCCACACCGGCTGCTACTACCACTCACGCTGCTTCTACTAGTACTGCAATGGTTACTACTACTACGACCGCATCGGCATCTACTACTATCTTACCCGCTACTACTACTGCCGTACCCGCTACTACTACTGCCGCACCCGCAACTACTGCCACAGCACCCGCGACGACTACTTCTACACCCGCGACTACTACCGCACCCGCTGCTGCTACTACTACCGCACTTGCGACTACTACTTCCGCACCCGCGACTACTTCCGCACCCGCGACTACTTCCGCAGCACTCGCGACGACTACTGCCGCCGCACCCGCGACGACTACTGCCGCCGCACCCGCGATGACTACTGCCGCCGCACCCGCGACGACTACTGCCGCCGCACCCGCGACGACTACTGCCGCCGCTGCATGACGACTACTGCCGCCGCCACAGACTCCGCGACTAGTACTGCCGCACTCAAGGACTAGTACTGCCGCGACTCGCCAGACTGCGACTAGTACTGCCGCGACTACGACTAGTACTGCCGCACCCGCCGCACTCGCGACTACTACTGCCGCACCCGCCGCTACTGCGACTACTACTGCCGCACCCGCCGCTACTGCGACTACTACTGCCGCACCCGCCGCTACTGCGACTACTACTGCCGCACCCGCCGCTACTGCGACTACTACTACTGCCGCACCCGCCGCTACTGCGACTACTACTACTTCCGCACCCGCTGCTCCTACTTCGGCACCCGCGACTCCTACTTCCGCACCCGTTGCTACTACTACGACCGCGATGGTGACTACTGCTACCGCGTCGGCATCTACTACTATCACACCCGCTACTTCTACAACCCCATCAGGAACTACCACTACCGCGCCTGTGGCTACTACTACTGCATCCGCTACTACTACCTCCTCCACCTCCTGGTACAGTGATATTTTTGACTTGTGGAATTTTCCTACTCCTCCTGATTTTCCCTTCACTGGAGACCCTGTCCTTACCTCTGCCCTTGTTACTACGGTTACCGCTACTACAGCAGCAGCTACTACCGCCACTACCACTACCGCACCCGTTTCCACCATAACGGCCATTATTACTACTACCGCACCGGCCGCTGCTACTACTACTACCACCGCCGCACCCGCTACTACTACCGCACCCGCTACTACTACTACTACCGCACCCGCTACTACTGCTACTACTACTACCGCACCTGCTACTACTACTGTACCTGATACTACTACTACCGCACCGGCTGCTACTACCGCACTGGGTACTACTACCGCATCCGCTACTACTATCTCACCGGTTATTACGACTGCAGCCCCTACTACCACTACCCCACCCGCTACGATTACTTCCGCACCCGCTGCTACTACTACCGCACCGGCTGCTGCTGCTACTACCACTACCACACCAGCTACTACTGCCGCATCTGCTACTACTGCTGCACCCGCTACTTCTACTACCCCATTGGGTCCTACCACTGCCGCGCCCGCGGCTACTACTGCCGCACCCGCGGCTACTACTGCCGCACCCGCGGCTACTACGACTACCACTGCCTCACCCGCGGCTACTACGACTACCCCTGCTGCACCCGCGGCTACTACGACTACCCCTGCACCCGTTGCTACTACGACTACCACTGCACCCGTTGCTACTACGACTACCACTGCACCCGTTGCTACTACGACTAGCGCACCGGCTGCTACTACCGCATCCGCTACCACCTCACCGGTTATTACTACTGCAGCCCCTACTACTACCGCAGCTGCTACTATTATCGCACCGGCTACTATTACTTCCGCACCGGCTATTACTACTTCCGCACCGGCTGCTGCTACTACTACCACTCCCGCTGCTTCTACTAGTGCAATGGTTACTACTACTACCGCGTCGGCATCTACTACTATCTTACCCGCGACTACTGCTGCCGCACCCGCGACTACTGCTGCCGCACCCGCGACTACTGCTGCCGCACCCGCGACTACTGCTGCCGCACCCGCGACTACTGCTGCCGCACCCGCGACTACTGCTGCCGCACCCGCGACTACTGCTGCCGCACCCGCGACTACTACTGACGCACCCGCCGCACCCGCGACTACTACTGACGCACCCGCCGCACCCGCGACTACTACTGCCGCACCCGCCGCACCCGCGACTACTACTGCCGCACCCGCCGCTACTGCGACTACTACTGCCGCACCCGCCGCTACTGCGACTACTACTGCCGCACCCGCCGCTACTGCGACTACTACTGCCGCACCCGCCGCTACTGCGACTACTACTTCCGCACCCGCCGCTACTGCGACTACTACTTCCGCACCGGCTGCTACTTCTACTAGCGCACCGGCTGCTACTACCGCATCCGCTACCACCTCACCGGTTATTACTACTGCAGCCCCTACTACTACCGCAGCTGCTACTATTACCGCACCGGCTACTATTACTTCCGCACCGGCTATTACTACTTCCGCACCGGCTGCTGCTACTACTACCACTCCCGCTGCTTCTACTAGTGCAATGGTTACTACTACTACCGCGTCGGCATCTACTACTATCTTACCCGCTACTACTACTGCCGCACCCGCGACTACTGCTGCCGCACCCGCGACTACTGCTGCCGCACCCGCGACTACTGCTGCCGCACCCGCGACTACTGCTGCCGCACCCGCGACTACTGCTGCCGCGACTCGCTGACTACTGCTGCCGCGACTCCGCGATTACTGCTGCCGCGACTCCGCGACTATTGCTGCCGCACCCGCTGATTACTGTTGCCGCACTCGCTGATTACTGCTGCCGCACCGCTGATTACTGCTGCACTCAAGGGACATTACTGACGCACTCGCTGATTACTACTGACGCATCTCCGCACTCCGCGACCACATTGCCGCACTCCGCCGCACTCGCTGACACATTGCCGCACCGCCAAGCATTGCGACTTACATTGCCGTGACTCACGCATTGCGACTACTACTGCCGCACTCCGCCGCTACATTGCGACTACTACTTCGCACCCGCCGCTACTGCGACTACTACTTCCGCACCCGCCGCTACTTCTACTAGCGCACCGGCTGCTACTACCGCATCCGCTACTACCTCACCGGTTATTACTACTGCAGCCCCTACTACTACCGCAGCCGCTACTATTACCGCACCGGCTACTATTACTTCCGCACCGGCTGCTACTACCACTCCCGCTGCTTCTACTACTACTGCAATGGTTACTACTACCGCGTCGGCATCTACTACTATCTTACCCGCTACTACTACTGCCCCACCCGCGACTACTACTTCCGCACCCGCGGCTACTACGACTACTACTTCCGCACCCGCGGCTACTACGACTACCACTGCACCCGCGGCTACTACGACTACCACTGCACCCGCGGCTACTACGACTACCACTGCACCCGCGGCTACGACGACTACCACTGCACCCGCGGCTACGACGACTACCACTGCACCCGCGGCTACTACGACTACCACTGCACCCGCGGCTACTACGACTACCACTGCACCCGCGGCTACTACGACTACCACTGCACCCGCGGCTACTACGACTACCACTGCACCCGCGGCTACTACGACTACCACTGCACCCGCGGCTACTACGACTACCACTGCACCCGCGGCTACTACGACTACCACTGCACCCGCTGCTACTACGACTACCACAGCCGCTACTATTACCGCACCGGCTACTATTACTTCCGCACCGGCTATTACTACTACCACACCGGCTGCTACTACCACTCACGCTGCTTTTACTACTACTGCAATGGTTACTACTACTACTACGACCGCGTCGGCATCTACTACTATCTTACCCGCTACTACTACTGCCGCACCCGCTACTACTACTGCCACACCCGCAACTACTGCCACAGCACCCGCGACGACTACTTCTACACCCGCGACTACTACCGCACCCGCTGCTACTACTACCGCACCCGCAACTACTACTTCAGCACCCGCGACTACTGCCACAGCACCCGCGACGACTACGTCTACACCCGCGCCGACTGCTGCCGCACCCGCGCCGACTGCTGCCGCACCCGCCGCCCCCGCGACTAGTACTGCCGCACCCGCGACTAGTACTGCCGCACCCGCGACTAGTACTGCCGCACCCGCGACTAGTACTGCCGCACCCGCGACTAGTACTGCCGCACCCGCGACTAGTACTGCCGCACCCGCGACTAGTACTGCCGCACCCGCGACTAGTACTGCTGCACCCGCGACTACTACTGCCGCACCCGCCGCTACTGCGACTACTACTGCCGCACCCGCCGCTACTGCGACTACTACTGCCGCACCCGCCGCTACTGCGACTACTACTTCCGCACCCGCCGCTACTGCGACTACTACTTCCGCACCCGCCGCTACTGCGACTACTACTTCCGCACCGGCTGCTACTTCTACTAGCGCACCGGCTGCTACTACCGCATCCGCTACTACCTCACCGGTTATTATTACCGCAGCCGCTACTATTACCGCAGCCGCTACTATTACCGCAGCCGCTACTATTACTTCCGCACCGGCTATTACTACTTCCACACCGGCTGCTACTACTACCACTCACGCTGCTACTACTACCACTCACGCTGCTTCTACTACTACTGCAATGGTTACTACTACTACCGCGTCAGCATCTACTACTATCTTACCCGCGACTACTACTGCCGCACCCGCGACTACTACTGCCGCACCCGCGACTACTACTGCCGCACCCGCGACTACTACTGCCGCACCCGCTGCTACTACGACTACCACTGCACCCGCTGCTACTACGACTACCACTGCACCCGCTGTTACTACGACTACCACTGCACCCGTTGCTGCTACTACTACTACCGCACTGGCTGCTACTTCTACTAGCACACCGGCTGCTACTACCACTCGCGCTGCTTCTACTACTACTGCAATTGTTACTACTACCGCGTCGGCATCTACTACTATCTTACCCGCTACTACTACTGCCGCACCCGCTACTACTACTGCCGCACCCGCAACTACTCCCACAGCACCCGCGACGACTACTTCTACACCCGCGACTACTACTTCCGCACCCGCGACTACTTCCGCACCCGCAACTACTGCCACAGCACCCGCGACGACTACGTCTACACCCGCGACGACTGCTGCCGCACCCGCGGCGGCTACTCCCGCACCCGCGGCGGCTACTCCCGCGGCGGCTACTCCCGCACTACAAGCGGTTACTCCAAGACTACAAGCGGCGGTTACTCCGCACGCTGGGCGGTTACTCCGCACTCCAAGCGGGTTACTCCGCACTGGGCGGTTACTCTCTCCGCACCGGCGGTTACTCCCTGCACTCGCGCGGCTACCGTGATCCTAATACCACCGCACCTGCTGCTACAACCGCATCAGCTTCTACTACTTCCGCACCGGCGTCTTCTACCACCGCACCCGCTACTTCTACTACCCCATTGGGTGGTACTACTACTCCCGCACCCGCTGCTACTACTACTCCCGCACCCGCTACTACTACTCCCGCACCCGCGACTACTACTGCAGCACCCGCGACTACTACTGCAGCACCCGCGACTACTAGTGCAGCACCCGCGACTACTTCCACCGCAGCACCCGCGACTACTTCCACCGCAGCACCCGCGACTACTTCCACCGCAGCACCCGCGACTACTTCCACCGCAGCACCCGCGACTACTTCCACCGCAGCACCCGCGACTACTTCCACCGCAGCACCCGCGACTACTTCCACCGCAGCACCCGCGGCTGCTACTGCAGCAGCGGCGGCTGCTGCTACTACTACGGCCGCACCGGCGGCTGCTACTACTACGGCCGCACCGGCGGCTGCTACTACGGCCGCACCGGCGGCGGCTACTACTACGGCCGCACCGGCGGCGGCTACTACTACGGCCGCACCGGCGGCGGCTACTACTACGGCCGCACCGGCGGCGGCTACTACTACGGCCGCACCGGCGGCGGCTACTACTACGGCCGCACCGGCGGCGGCTACTACTACGGCCGCACCGGCTACTACTACGGCCGCACCGGCGGCGGCTACTACTACGGCCGCACCGGCTACTACTACGGCCGCACCGGCGGCGGCTACTACTACGGCCGCACCGGCGGCGGCTACTACTACGGCCGCACCGGCGGCGGCTACTACTACGGCCGCACCGGCGGCTACTACCACACCCGCTACTACTACTACCACTGCACCGGCCGCTACGACTACCGCAGTCACTCTTCCATAATGGTACTACCCTAAAGGGACCTCTTACTACCACTATTACTGCTGCTGCCATGACCACTGAACTCTTGTGATCGCGGCTGTTGCCACGGCAGCTGCACTCACTGCTTTTGAATGAACTTGTACTGCACAGTGAACTTTTACCGCAGTGACTTTTACCACAAGGCGGGTCAGATGCAGAGCGACTCCAGAACCTGACACTGATTTTAAAGTTTAAGAAAATTTACCTAATAAAAGTTTATTTTGTAATAAACATCGATGTTCTTTTTCAACTCTTAAATCTGTGAAGTTTAAAACACCAGATAACGACGAACACAAGACCCGAGTGTTTTAAACCCGACCGCACCTAAACCTGACCACACCTAAACTCGACCCCACCGAAACTCGACCGCACCTAAACCCCACTGCACCTAAACCCCACCGCACGTAAATCCGACTGCACCCAAACCCGACCCGACCGCGCCTGAACACGACCGCACCTGAACACGACCGCACCTGAACCCGAACACACCTAAACCCAACCGGACCTAAACCCGACCCCACCCAAATCTAACCCGACCGCACCTTAATCTGTCCGCACCTTAACCCGACCCACCTAAACCCAATGGCACCTAAACCCGACCCCACCTGAACCTGACCCAACTGCACCCAAACCCGACCTGACCGCAACTAAATCCGACCGCACCCAAACCTGACCCCACCTATACCCGACCGTACCTAAACCCGATCCCAACTAAACCCTACCCGACGGCACCTAAACCTCACTGCACCCAAACCCGACCCGACCCCACCTAAACCCGACCCCACCAAGACCCGACCGCACCTGTACCTGACCCCACCTAAACCCAACCCCACTTAAACCTGGCCCAACTGCAACCAAACCCGACCCAACTGCACCTAAATCCCACTGCACCTTAACCCGACCGCACCTTGAACCGACCGCACCTAAACCTGACCACACCTAAATCCAACTGCACCCAAACCCAGCTGCACCCAAACCCGATTGTCAGACTGCTGAACACTATCCCCAGGTTGTGAGACTGCTGAACACTATCCCCGCGCTGTCAGACTGCTGAACACTATCCCCGAGCTGTCAGACTGCTGAACACTATCCCTGTGCTGTCAGACTGCTGAACACTATCCCTGTGCTGTTAGACTGCTGAACACTATCCCTGTGCTGTCAGACTGCTGAACACTATCTCCAGTCGGTCAGACTGCTGAACACTATCTCCAGTCTGTCAGACTGCTGAACACTATTCCGGCGCTGTCAGACTGCTGAACACCATCCCCGTGCTGTGAGACTGCTGAACACCATCCCCGTGCTGTGAGACTGCTGAACACTATCCCCAGGCTGTCAGACTGCTGAACACCATCCCCAGGCTGTCAGACTGCTGAACACTATCCCTGCGCTGTCAGACTGCTGATCACTATCCCCAGGTTGTCACACTGCTGAACACTATACCAGTGCTGTCAGACTGCTGAACACTATTCCCGCGCTGTCAGACTGTTGAACACTATACCCGTGCTGTCAGACTGATGAACACTATCTCCAGTCTGTCATACTGGTGAAAACTATTCCAGCGCTGTCAGACTGCTGAACACTATCCCCGCATTGTCAAACTGCTGGACACTATCTCCAGGCTGTCAGACTGCTGAACACTATCCTCAGGCTGTCAGACTGCTGAACACTATCCCCAGGCTGTCAACCTGCTGAACATTATCCCCAGGCTGTCAACCTGCTGAACACTATCCCCAGGCTGTCAGACTGCTGAACACTATCCCCAGGCTGTCAGACTGCTGAACACTATCCCTGCTCTGTCAGACTGCTGATCACTATCCCCAGGCTGTAAGACTGCTGAACACTATTCTCAGGCTGTCAGAATGCTGAACACTATTCCCGCGCTGTCAGACTGTTGAACACTATACCCGTGCTGTCAGACTGATGAACACTATCTCCAGTCTGTCATACTGGTGAAAACTATTCCAGCGCTGTCAGACTGCTGAACACTATCCCCGCATTGTCAAACTGCTGGACACTATCTCCAGGCTGTCAGACTGCTGAACACTATCCTCAGGCTGTCAGACTGCTGAACACTATCCCCAGGCTGTCAACCTGCTGAACATTATCCCCAGGCTGTCAACCTGCTGAACACTATCCCCAGGCTGTCAGACTGCTGAACACTATCCCCAGGCTGTCAGACTGCTGAACACTTTCCCCGAGCTGTCAGACTGCTGAACACTATCCTTGTGCTGTCAGACTGCTCAACTTTATCCCCAGGCTGTAAGACTGCTGAACACTATCCTCAGGCTGTCAGACTGCTGAACACTATCCCCACGCTGTCAAACTGCTAAACACTATTCCTGCGCTGTCAGAATGCTGAACACTATCCCTGTGCTGTCAGACTGCTGAACACTATCCCCAGGCTGTCAGACTGCTGAACACTATCCTCAGGCTGTCAGACTGCTGAACACTATCCCCACGCTGTCAGACTGCTGAACACTATCTCCAGTCGGTCAGACTGCTGATCACTATCCCAAGGCTGTCAGACTGCTGAACACTATTCCGGCGCTGTCAGACTGCTGAACACTATTCCCGCGCTGTCAGACTGCTGACCACTATCTCCAGTCGGTCAGACTGCTGATCACTATCCCAAGGCTGTCAGACTGCTGAACACCATCCCCAGGCTGTCAGACTGCTGAACACTATCCCTGCGCTGTCAGACTGCTGATCACTATCCCCAGGTTGTCACACTGCTGAACACTATACCAGTGCTGTCAGACTGCTGAACACTATTCCCGCGCTGTCAGACTGCTGAACACTATCCCCAGGCTGTCAGACTGCTGAACACTATCTCCAGTCGGTCAGACTGCTGAACACTATCTCCAGTCGGTCAGACTGCTGATCACTATCCCAAGGCTATCAGACTGCTGAACACTATTCCGGTGCTGTCAGACTGCTGAACACCATCCCCGTGCTGTCAGACTGCTGAACACTATCCCTGCGCTGTCAGACTGCTGATCACTATCCCCAGGTTGTCACACTGCTGAACACTATACCAGTGCTGTCAGACTGCTGAACACTATTCTTGCGCTGTCAGACTGTTGAACACTATACCCGTGCTGTCAGACTGATGAACACTATCTCCAGTCTGTCATACTGCTGAACACTATTCCAGCGCTGTCAGACTGCTGAACACTATCCCCGCATTGTCAAACTGCTGGACACTATCTCCAGGCTGTCAGACTGCTGAACACTATCCTCAGGCTGTCCGACTGCTGAACACTATCCCCAGGCTGTCAACCTGCTGAACATTATCCCCAGGCTGTCAGACTGCTGAACACTATCCCCAGGCTGTCAGACTGCTGAACACTATCCCCAGGCTGTCAGACTGCTGAACACTATCCTCAGGCTGTCAGACTGCTGAACACTATCCTCAGGCTGTCAGACTGCTGAACACTATCCTCAGGCTGTCAAACTACTGAACACTATTCCTGCGCTGTCAGAATGCTGAACACTATCCCTGTGCTGTCAGACTGCTGAACACTATCTCTACTCTGGCAGACTGCTGAACACTATCCCAAGGCTGTCAGACTGCTGAACAGTAGGGGTGGCACGGTATATGTATTCGTATTGAACCGTCGCGGTACGGGGGTCACGGTTCGGTGTGCGCATTTTGACGGAGAATTTACGGTACAAAAGTTTAATATTGAACTGACCACGGGACTTTCCTTTTGCGACGGTTTCCTTAACCACTGCCATGTGCAAGAACCTGATTGGTCCATGAACATGTGGACATGTCTGGATTGGTCTAGCGAGCAAACTCCGCCTTCAAATACAAAACTGCTGTTGTTGAAAGTTGCTGCTGTTAGGTCGTTGCGAGAGGGTGAAAGACGATGGCGAGTAATTCAAGCCCGGAGTTAGAAGACCCACCACCATCATTTAAGTCGGTGGTGTGGGCAGGGCTCTACAGTGCGCCTATTTCACTCGCATTTGCGAGCAAATATTTCGGCGTGCGAACAAGAAAAACAAAACAGGGGCACCTGTGCGAGTGCTTCTGCAGCACAATAAGGAGCTGCGCACAGACGCAAAGTGACGAGTTAAATTTTCTAAATGTATCAAACATTAGGGGCAAACTCACACTAGGACTTCAGAATCGTGCCCAAGCCTGGACCGCCCCTAAAGCGCGACACGCTTTCCCAGCGCGAGCGCAACGGAACCGTGCCCGGGCACGACACCTCCGACCGCGCACGACTCCAGCATACGAGCTCCGGGTGTGCGGCGATATCACTCATAGAACAATCTCCGCTTCAAAACACACCCATGCCCCTTAAACGAGGCGCGCCGCAGCAGGACCCACACCTGTCCCACTCACAGACACCCCCGTGCCGCTGGACTTCCTCCTCCGCTAAAGCGAGAGCTTTGTCTTGGTTTTGTCTCGGACTCGAGCGCATTTGGACTCGGTCTCGTCACGGACTCAAGGTCTGAATACTGAGTGCGGTCATATTTCATTACTGCTTTCGGCAATAAACTTGTGCCGGTGTGCGGGACCTATGCGCTGAAGCACACGGACACTCCGTGCGGCACCGCCAGTGCGCGGCTCGTCCACCACTGCGCGCACCCAGAAGGTCCCTAAAAGGCACCTAAAAAGACCATGTGTTCAAACTTCACTGATGTACCCAGCTCAGTAACCAATCAATATACTCAATGTGGTGCTTGCGTGTTCACTTGTTTGACTTTTACTTGTTTTACTACAAGTTGCAGTTATCTCAGCTGGAGATTTAGGCAATAAAAAGCTGCCTTTGAGGACAGCCTTTCTGGTTATGTTTTTTTCCTGCACTGTACCGAAAATGTACCGAACCGTGGGGTCTGAACCGAGGTACGTACCGTACCGTGAATTTTGTGTACCGTGCCACCCCTACTGAACACTATTTCCAGTCTGTCAGACTGCTGAACTCTATCCCCAGGTTGTCACACTGTTGAACACTATTCCCACGCTGTCAGACTGCTGAACACTGTTCCCGCGCTGTCAGACTGCTGAACACTATCCCCAGGCTGTCAGACTGCTGAACACTATCCCCACGTTGTCAACCTGCTGAACACTATCCCTGCGCTGTCAGACTGCTGAACACTATCTCCAGGTTGTCAGACTGCTGAACACTATCCCCAGGTTGTCACACTGTTGACCACTATACCCGCGCTGTCAGACTACTGAACATCTGTTGTCTGTGCAATAACTTGCTCCACTTGTGCAAAATCATGTGCAGACCGGCCTGCGTCCGTACTACCGGCCTGCGCCCGTACCGACCGGCCTGCGTCCGTACCGACCGGCCTGCGTCCGTACTACCGGCCTGCGTCCGTACCGGCCGGCCTGCGTCCGTACCTGCCGGCCTGCGTCGGTACCGACCGGCCTGCGTCCGTCCAGTCAGAACTGGCTCAGGACAAACAGACGCCAGACAGAAATATTCAAAATTAATTAAATTTATTTAAAATAAGATGAACCGAAGTAAATGAAATGATACAACAGTGAGATGTGGCTGTGTGAAGTGTCAGTGGTGTAGAGGGAGGGCATCTGACACACTGGTTTAGGTTCAGAAATCAGACTCCAGGTGTTTCAAGTACGAAGTTGTTTATTCAGTGACTCATTTACAGAAAAATCAGTTGTACTTTTATTATTCAAACATTTAAGGCAAAAACATTAAAGAACAAAACTTCAGAGGTCACAGGGGGCGGGGTCATTACGGGCCCACTTCTGAGGGGCGTGGTCTGATGTCAGTGGGCAGAGTTATGTGTGTGTGCAGTGTTTGGATCTGTTACCACGCGGTTCGGGGTCCGACCCTGTGACCGCGCGGTTCGGGGTCCGACCCTGTGACCTCGGGGTTCGACCCTGTGACCGCGTGGTTCGGGGCGGGGCGCTCACAGTTTGGCGCGGTTCATGCGGTTCATCAGTTTCTCCAGTTTTATGGCCATCGTCATGTCGCCTTTGATCTTCAACTTCCCCAACATGAAAGCGAAAGTCGGCTTCAAACGTCCTGAAACACACACATGAAACACACACGCACACATGAAACACACAGACACATGAAACACACACACATGAAACACACACACACACATGAAACACACACACATGAAACACACACACACACAGGAAACATACACATGAAACAGACATGAAACACACACACGTGAAACACACCAAACACACAGACACACACACGAAACACACACACGAAACACACACACACACACACATGAAACACACACACACGAAACATACACATGAAACACACAAACATGAAACACACACAGGAAACACATGAAACACACGCACACGAAAAATCACATGAAACACACACACATGAAACACACACACACACGAAACACATACTTGAAACACACACATGAAACACACACTTGAAACACACACACACACGAAACACACACACGAAATACACACATGAAACACACACACACATGAAACACATGAAACACACATGAAACACACACATGAAACACACACGAAACACACACACACATGAAACACACACAAATGAAACACACACATGAAACACGCATGAAACACACGGGGAGGATATCAGGCACACGGGGAGGGCATCTGACACACGGGGAGGGCATCAGGCACACGGGGAGGGCATCAGGCACACGGGGAGCATATCAGGCACACGGGGAGGGCATCAAGCACACGGGGAGGGCATCACAAACACACACACATGAAACACACACACACGAAACACACATGAAACACACACACGAAACACACACATGAAACACACACACACGAAACACATACTTGAAACACACACATGAAACACACACTTGAAACACACACACACACGAAACACACACACACGAAACACATACAAAACACACACACGAAACACATACGAAACACACACGAAATACACACATGAAACACACACACACATGAAACACACATGAAACACACACATGAAACACACACACACACACATGAAACACACACATGAAACACACACGAAACACACACACATGAAACACACACAAACATGAAACACACACACGCATGAAACACACACACAAAACACACAAGAAACACACATGAAACACGCACACGAAACACACATGAAACACACACACGAAACACACACATGAAACACACACGAAACACACACACACGAAACACTCACACATGAAACACACACATGAAACACACACACACATGAAACACACGAAACACACACACACACATGAAACACACACACACGAAACACATACACGAAACACACACACATGAAACACACAGGAAACACACACGAAACAGACACGAAATACACACATGAAACACACATGAAACACACACACACACATGAAACACACATGAAACACGCACATGAAACACACACGAAACACACATATGAAACACACATGAAACACACACGCACACACATGAAACACACATGAAACACACACACATGAAACACACATGAAACACACATGAAACACACACACATGAAACACACATGAAACACACACACACAAAACACACATGAAACACGCACATGAAACACAAGAAACACACATGAAACACACACATGAAACACACACACATGAAACACTCACACACATGAAACACACACACATGAAACACACACATGAAACACACACTTGAAACACACATGAAACACACACACATGAAACACACACATGAAACACTCACGAAACACACACATGAAACACACACACACACACACGAAACACATACTTGAAACACACACATGAAACACACACTTGAAACACACACACATGAAACACACACACACGAAACACATACGAAACACACACACAAAACACATACATGAAACACACACACATGAAACACATGAAACACACACACACATGACACACACACGAAACACACACACATGAAACACACACAAACATGAAACACACACACACATGAAACACGCACATGAAACACACACACGAAACACACATGAAACACGCACATGAAACACACACAAAACACACACAAGAAACACACATGAAACACACGCATGAAACACACACACGAAACACACATGAAACACACGCATGAAACACACACACGAAACACACATGAAACACACACACGAAACACACACACACGAAACACACACATGAAACACACACTTGAAACACACACACGAAACACACACTTGAAACACACATGAAACACACAAACATGAACCACACATGAAACACACACACACGAAACACACAAACATGAAACACACACATGAAACACACACACACACAAACGAAACACACACTAGAAACACACACACATGAAACACAGACACACACACACACACACACATGAACCACACACACATGAAACACACAACACACACGAAACAACACACACATGAAACACACACATAGACACACAAACACACACACGAAACACACACACACAGACACACACACACACACATGAAACATACACACATGAAACACACACACGAAACACATGAAACACACACATGAAACACACACACACATGAAACACACACTTGAAACACACACACATGAAACACAACACACAGACACACACACACACACATGAAACACACAACACACACGAAATACACAACACACACATGAAACACAACAAACGAAATACACAACACACACAAACACACAACACACACATGAAACACACACACATGAAACACACACAGACACACACACACATGAAACATACACACATGAAACACACACACATGAAATACACACATGAAACACACACATGAAACACACATGAAATACACACATGAAACACACACATGAAACATACACACACATGAAACACACATGAAACACACACATGAAACACACACATGAAACACACACACATGAAACACACATGAAATACACACTTGAAACACACACATGAAACATACACATGAAACACACACACATGAAACACACATGAAATACACACTTGAAACACACACATATGAAACACACACATGAAACATACACATGAAACACACACATGAAACATACACACATGAAACACACACACATGAAACACACACATGAAACACACACACATGAAACACACACAGACACGAACAAACACATGAAACACACAAGACACACACAAACACAGACACACACACATTATACACACACACAGACACATTATACACACATACACACATGAAACACACACATTATACACACACACACACACACACACTCTCTAAGCCCCGCCCCTGGCCCCTCCCTCACCTGAGAACATTTTGCTGAAGTCGTCAGAATCCATCGTCATGACAACATCGGCTTTACCCGCCGGCTCTCCGGCCCCAGCGCTGCCAGAGCCCGACTTCAGGTCCAGGAACCAGACCCCGCTGTGCTCCCCTGAAAGACCCGCACAGACCGGGTTTAGACCGGGTTTAGACCGGGTTTAGACCGAGTTTAGACCAGAGACGGACCAGGTTTAGACTGGGTTTAGACCGGGTTTAGACCGGGTTTAGACCAGAGACAGACCAGGTTTAGACTGGGTTTAGACCGGGTTTAGACCGGGTTGAGACCGGGTTGAGACCAGAGACAGACCAGGTTTAGACTGGGTTTAGACCGGGTTTAGACCGGGTTTAGACCAGAGACAGACCAGGTTTAGGCCGGGTTTAGGCCGGGTTTAAACCAGAGACAGACCAGGTTTAGTCCGGGTTTTGACCAGAGACAGACCAGGTTTAGACCGGGTTTAGACCGGGTTTAGACCAGAGACAGACCAGGTTTAGACCAGGTTTAGACCGGGTTTAGACCGGGTTTAGACCGGGTTTAGACCGGGTTTAGACCGGGTTTAGACCGGGTTTAGACCGGGTTTAGACTGGGTTTAGACCAGAGACAGACCAGGTTTAGTCCGGGTTTAGACCAGAGACAGACCAGGTTTAGTCCTGGTTTAGACCAGAGACAGACCAGGTTTAGTCCTGGTCTAGTCCTGGTTCAGTCCTGGCTTAGTCCTGGCTTAGTCCTGGTCCAGTCCTGGTTTAGTCCTGGTTTAGTCCTGCTCCGGTCCTGGTTTAGTCCTGGTTTAGTCCTGGTTTAGTCCTGGTTTAGTCCTGCTCCGGTCCTGGTTTAGTCCTGGTTTAGTCCTGGTCCAGTCCTGGTTTAGTCCTGGTTTAGTCCTGGTCCAGTCCTGGTTTAGTCCTGCTCCGGTCCTGGTTTAGTCCTGGTTTAGTCCTGGTCCAGTCCTGGTTTAGTCCTGGTCCGGTCCTGGTCCAGTCCTGGTTTAGTCCTGCTCCGGTCCTGGTTTAGTCCTGGTTTAGTCCTGGTCTGGATCTCACCCGTCAGGTCAAAGCGGTAAAGTCCTTGGGTGGATTTGACGACGTCTTCGTTGATTGAGGCTCTGATGACGTCAAAGGTGCTTTCAATTGGTCCAGAGGAGGTGGGCGGGGCCTGAGGGGGCAGGGTCTCTGAGGGAGGCCTGAAAGTGGGCGTGGCTCCTGAAACAGAGACACGCCCCTCAGTACACTTGTAGTCCAAAGGGGGATTTGTAGTCCAAAGGGGAATTGTAGTCCAAAGGGGGATTTGTAGTCCAAAGGGGGATTTGTAGTCCAAAGGGGAATTGTAGTCCAAAGGGGAATTGTAGTCCAAAAGGGGAATTGTAGTCCAAAGGGGAATTGTAGTCCAAAGGGGAATTGTAGTCCAAAGGGGGATTTGTAGTCCAAAGGGGGATTTGTAGTCCTTACCGTGTTCCTCCATTTTCTGCACCAGTGACTCTGGAGTTTCATCCAAAAAGAAATCCGGCAGAAGAGGATGACCTGCAGCCAATCACAGCAGAGTAAGACTGAGTAACCAATCACACGAGAGCTGGGACAGCCAATCACACGAGAGATGGGACAGCCAATCACACAAGAGAGAGACGGGACATCCAATCACGTGGGAGGGCATCTGGCACACGTGGAGGGCATCAGGCACACAGGGAGGGCATCTGACACATGGGGAGGATATCAGGCACACGGGGAGGATATCAGGCACACGGGGAGGGCATCAGGCACACGGGGAGGGCATCAGGCACACGGGGAGGATATCAGGCACACGGGGAGGGCATCTGACACATGGGGAGGATATCAGGCACACGGGGAGGATATCAGGCACACGGGGAGGGCATCAGGCACACGGGGAGGGCATCAGGCACACGGGGAGGGCATCAGGCACACGGGGAGGGCATCAGGCACACGGGGAGGGCATCTGACACACGGGGAGGGCATCAGGCACACGGGGAGGGCATCAGGCACACGGGGAGCATATCAGGCACACGGGGAGGGCATCAAGCACACGGGGAGGGCATCAGGCACACGGGGAGGATATCAGGCACACGGGGAGGGCATCAGGCACACGGGGAGGGCATCAGGCACACAGGGAGGGCATCTGGCGTACCAGGCTCCACGGCGTACTGCTGTAAGCAGCTGACGCCCTCGGCCCTCAGCACGTCCTCGTCGATGAGGAAGTTCCCGGTGAAGTCGGTGGGTTTGGACAGGACGGCGTAGGCGGCGTCGGCCATGATGTCGACCGTACGGCACTGCTTGGCCACGCCCTCCCCGCCCAGCATGTCCATGGCCGCCGTCTGGATCGCTGCGGGTCAGAACCGGGACCAAGACCAGAGACCGGGTCAGGACCGGGACCAGCATCTCCACCTCTACTGTAGTATTATAGTACTAGAGTACTCTGATACTCTAGTTCAGGGGTGTCAAACTCATTTTGGTCTGGGGGCCACATACGACTTAATTTGATCTCAAGGGGCCGGACCAGAACACTCAGGATAAATACTCAAAAATAACAAGAAGTAGAAACATTTGTGCAGAAAAACATGTAAAATATTTTTATTCAAGAGAACTGTTCCTTGATAAAATACAAAGAACAACCTGAAACGGTCTCATTTCTGTGCAGTACAACTCAGTAACTTTGAAATTTTTTTTTTTTTAGATTTTATTAGTGCAGATGAATACAGAAATGATTTGAACTCAACGTTCTGCACATAAAAACACAAAAAAAGATCCAGACACAGTGTTGGGAAGGTCACTTTTAAAATGTAATCCCCTACAGACTACAGATTACATACCCCAAAATGTAGTTTGTAACGTAATCTATTAAATTACTTAAAAAAGGGAGTAACGTAATTTGATTACTTTGGATTACTTGATATTGTCATGAGTTTTAAAACTACATGAATGTAGCAACCACCTCCTGCAAATTCTGGTTTGGTTCTAGACCTGGTTTAGACCTGGTTTAGTCCTGGTTTAGTCCTGGTTCTAGACCTGGTTTAGACTTGCTTTAGACCTGGTTTAGACCTGGCTTAGTCCTGGGTCTAGACCTGGTTTAGACTTGCTTTAGACCTGGTTTAGTCCTGGTTCTAGACCTGGTTTAGACTTGCTTTAGACCTGGTTTAGACCTGGCTTAGTCCTGGTTCTAGACCTGGTTCAGACTTGCTTTAGACCTGGTTTAGACCTGGCTTAGTCCTGGTTCTAGACCTGGTTTAGACCTGGCTTAGTCCTGGTTCTAGACCTGGTTCAGACTTGCTTTAGACCTGGCTTAGTCCTGGTTCTAGACCTGGTTTAGACCTGGCTTAGTCCTGGTTCTAGACCTGGTTTAGACTTGTTTTAGACCTGGTTTAGACCTGGCTTAGTCCTGGTTCTAGACCTGGATTAGACTTGCTTTAGACCTGGTTTAGACCTGGCTTAGTCCTGGTTCTAGACCTGGTTTAGACTTGCTTTAGACCTGGTTTAGACCTGGCTTAGTCCGGGTTTTAGTCCTGGTGTTAGTTCTGGTTTAGACTTGCTTTAGACCTGGTTTAGTCCTGGTTTAGTCCTGGTTCTAGACCTGGTTTAGACTTGCTTTAGACCTGGTTTAGACCTGGCTTAGTCCTGGTTCTAGACCTGGTTTTGACTTGCTTTAGACCTGGTTTAGACCTGGCTTAGTCCTGGTTCTAGACCTGGTTTAGACTTGCTTTAGACCTGGTTTAGACCTGGCTTAGTCCTGGTTCTAGACCTGGTTTAGACTTGCTTTAGACCTGGTTTAAACCTGGCTTAGTCCTGGTTCTAGACCTGGTTTAGACTTGCTTCAGACCTGGTTTAGACCTGGCTTAGTCCTGGTTCTAGACCTGGTTTAGACCTGGCTTAGTCCGGGTTTTAGTCCTGGTGTTAGTTCTGGTTTAGAGGTGCACAGGAGGAAGCGCGATCCACGCAGCATAAGCGACAAGACACTATCCATGTGCGGCGTCCGCGGTGTACGGAGGAGGTGAGGGGTACGGGAGGAGGTGAGGGGTACGGGAGGAGGCGTGGCGTACGGAGGAGGTGACGTGTACGGGAGGAGGTGAGGGGTACGGGAGGAGGTGAGGCATACGGGAGGAGGTGAGGCTTACAGGAGGAGGCGCGGCGTACGGGAGGAGGCGCGGCGTACGGGAGGAGGCGCGGCGTACGGGAGGAGGCGCGGCGTACGGGAGGAGGCGCGGCGTACGGGAGGAGGCGAGGGGTACGAGAGGAGGCGAGGCGTACGGGAGGAGGCGAGGCGTACGGGAAAAGGCGAGGGGTACGGGAGGAGGCGAGGCACGCGGGAGGAGGCGAGGTGCGTGAGAGGAGGCGCGCGGGAGGAGGCGCGGCGTACGGAGGAGGCGCGGCGTACGGAGGAGGCGAGGCGTACGGAGGAGGCGAGGCGTACGGAGGAGGCGAGGCGTACGGAGGAGGCGAGGGGTACGGGAGGAGGCGCGGCGTGCGGGAGGAGGTGAGGCGTACGGAGGAGGTGAGGCGTACGGAGGAGATGAGGCGTACGGGAGGAGGCGCGGCGTACGGGAGGAGGCGCGGCGTACGGGAGGAGGCGCGGTGTACGGGAGGAGGTGAGGCGTACGGAGGAGGTGATGCGTACGGGAGGAGGTGAGGCGTACGGGAGGAGGTGAGGCGTACAGAGGAGGTGAGGCGTACGGGAGGAGGCGCGGCATACGGGAGCAGGCGCGGCGTGCGGGAGGAGGCGAGGCGTACGGAGGAGGTGAGGGGTACGGAGGAGGCGCGGAGCACGGGAGGAGGCGCTCTGTTTGGGCCGGTACATATGATCCGTGACTCCCCAACGCTGTCCACACCTAAAATCATTTGACTTTTATTGTGCTTTGTTTTATGCTGCAGAAGTGCATCAGTATCAGGCCTCAGGCCCTGAGCAGCTGCCACAGCAAACAGAATCAGAAAGACAGAATCAGAAAGACGTGGCGTTGCTGAGCTCAGGGGCCATGTGGATCACGTGGCGTCGCTGAGCTCAGGGGCCATGTGGATCACGTGGCGTCGCTGAGCTCAGGGGCCTTGTGGATCACGTGGCGTCGCTGAGCTCAGGGGCCATGTGGATCACGTGGCGTCGCTGAGCTCAGGGGCCATGTGGATCACGTGGCGTCGCTGAGCTCAGGGGCCATGTGGATCACGTGGCGTCGCTGAGCTCAGGGGCCATGTGGATCACGTCGTTCTTTCCCGCGTGTCATTTCATGACCTGTTTGATGCATGTCCGTGAGTTGGAGGTTGATTTTCATCAAACTCAAAGTGATTTTAAGACAAGTTCGTCATAAAAAGTCCCAGGGACATGTCCCCAGCCTCCCCGCTGTCAGTGACCCTGTGAGCGGCTGCTGCAGAGCGGCTGCTGCAGAGCGGCTGCTGCAGAGCGGCTGCTGCAGAGCGGCTCAGCACTGCGCTGCCTCGGGAGGAAATTCTAATTTTTATTATTATTTTAATTCTACAGTTAGCAAAAATAAAAATGGACACAACTAAATGGTATCTTTATCTACATTTTTATGAGCCTTAAAAATTATGATTTATTAAAAAAAACAAAAACTTTTTTTAAAATTTTTGCTGAGTGTATTTTTATTCCAAATCAGCTGAGGGCCCCCGGGCCGTATGAGTGACACCCCTGTTCCAGTCCATATAAAAGTACCCGGGACTCACCTGTACTCGAGTACTGCTGTGGGTACTCACCTGTACTCGAGTACTGCTGTAGTTACTCACCTGTCCTCGTGTACTGCTGTAGTTACTCACCTGTACTCGAGTACTGCTGTAGTTACTCACCTGTACTCGAGTACTGCTGTAGTTACTCACCTGTACTCGAGTACTGCTGTAGTTTCTCACCTGTCCTCGAGTACTGCTGTAGTTACTCACCTGTACTCGAGTACTCCTGTAGTTACTCACCTGTACTCGAGTACTGGTGTAGTTACTCACCTGTCCTCGAGTACTGCTGTAGTTACTCACCTGTACTCGAGTACTGCTGTAGTTACTCACCTGTACTCGAGTACTGCTGTAGTTAATCACCTGTCCTCGAGTACTGCTGTGGTTACTTACCTGTACTCGAGTACTGGTGTGGTTACTCACCTGTACTCGAGTACTGCTGTAGTTACTCACCTGTACTCGAGTACTGCTGTAGTTACTCACCTGTACTCGAGTACTGCTGTGGTTACTCACCTGTACTCGAGTACTGCTGTAGTTACTCACCTGTACTCAAGTACTGGTGTTGTAGTTACTCACCTGTATTCGAGTACTGCTGTAGTTACTCACCTGTCCTCGAGTACTGCTGTAGTTACTCACCTGTACTCGAGTACTGCTGTAGTTACTCACTTGTACTCGAGTACTGCTGTGGTTACTCACCTGTACTCGAGTACTGCTGTAGTTACTCACCTGTACTCAAGTACTGGTGTTGTAGTTACTCACCTGTACTTGAGTACTGCTGTAGTTACTCACTTGTACTCAAGTACTGCTGTAGTTACCTGGACTCGAGTACTGGTGTTGTAGTTACTCACCTGTACTCGAGTACTGCTGTAGTTACTGACCAGTACTCGAGTACTGCTGTAGTTACTCACCGGTCCGGGGCCACAGGGCGTTGACGGCGACTTGACCTCTGAACTCTTCAGCCATTCCCAGGACGCACATGGACATGCCGTACTTCGCCATGGTGTAGGCTGTGCACACACACACACACACACACACACACACAGACAAAATGAAAAACTTTGCTGTGTGTGTGTAACATGTGTATGTGTGTAAAACGTGCGTGTGTTTCTGTGTGTGTTGTCAGTTGCAGACAGGTGCAGGGACAGGGCCTCACCTGTATGGTTCTTGAACCACACTGGGTTGAGGTTCAGAGGAGGCGACAGGTTCAGGATGTGAGGAGAAGCCCGAGACTTCAGCAGGTGAGGAAGGACCAGCTTAGACCTGAGACCAGAACCAGGACTGGATCAGGACCGGGACTGGACCAGGACTGGACCAAAACCGGGACTGGACCAGGACTGGACCAAGACCGGGACTGGACCAGGACTGGACCAAGACCGGGACTGGACCAGGACTGGACCAAATAAGATAAAGAGATAAAAAATAAAATAGATAAAGATAAAATAGATAAAGAGGCTTTACACACACACATGTCCTTAAAGAGTCTTTACAGAGGATCATTTACATTCTTCATTCACTCAGACCCGGTGGTGCTGCTGTTGTAGCCACAGTTGCCCTGTGCCAGACTGATGGAGGCGCAGCTCCAACCGGTGCCATCGTCCCTCTGAACATGCAAACTCCACACAGAAAGGCCCAGGCGACCCGGGAATCGGACCAGGGATGGAACCGGGTCACCTGTAGTACTGGTAGTAGTATTTAGTATTTGTAGCGCCGTCGGGCGTACGTCAGATAGTAGTAGTAGTATTTGTAGTAGTATTCGTAGCAGCGTACGTCAGGTAGGTCCCGCGCAGGTTAATCCCGAGCATCAGGTCGACCTTCTTCATGGGCGTCTCCAGGGTCCCGGTCAGGTTTATGGCGCTGGCGTTATTCACCAGGATATCGATCCCTGCGGCCAATCAGAGACAAGCACAGCCGTGACCACACTGTTACCAGGCAGAACAGCAACAAAGGACAGTCTAAGTGCAGTCCCAGTTCAGTCCTGGTTTAGTCTTGTTTTAGTCCCGATTTAGACCCAGTTCAGTCCCGGTTCAGTCCCGGATTAGACCCGGTTTAGACCCAATTTAGTCCCAGTTTAGACCCAGTTCAGTCCCGGTTCAGTCCCGGATTAGACCCGGTTTAGTCCCGGTTTAGTCCCGGTTTAGTCCCGGTTTAGTCCGGGTTTAGTCCTGGTTTAGTCCCGGTTTAGTCCCGGTTTAGACCCGGCTCAGTCCCGTTTACCCGGTCTAGTTCCAGTCTAGTCCCGGTTTAATCCCAGTTTAGTCCTGGTCTAGTCCCGGTTTAGTCCCGGTCTAGTCCCGGTTTGGTCCCGTTTAAGTCCCGGTTTAGTCCTGATTTAGTCCTGGTTTAGTCCCGGTTTAGTCCCGGTCTAGTCCTGGTACCTCCAAACATCTCCACCGCTTTCTTGATGGCGTCTTCGATCTGTTGTTCGTCTCTGATGTCGACGACACAGGGGAGGGCCCGCCCCCCCACCGCCTCCACTGTCAATCAAACACAGCATCAGGCCCCGCCCACTGTCACTCAAACACAGCATCAGGCCCCGCCCACTGTCACTCAAACACAGCATCAGGCCCCGCCCACTGTCACTCAAACACAGCATCAGTAGTAGTATTCACAGTAGTGTTTGTAGTATTTGTGATATTCGTAGTAGAAGTATTTGTAGCATTTGTAGTATTTGTAGTATTTATAGTAGTAGTAGTATTTGTAGTATTTGCAGTATTTGTAGTAGTAGTATTTGTAGTAGTAGTATTTACAGTATTTGTAGTATTTATAGTAGTAGTAGTATTTGTAGTATTTGCAGTATTTGTAGCAGCAGCATCTGCAGTTAATTTGCAGCAGCAGCATCTGCAGCAGCAGCATCTGAAACATCTGCAGCAGCAGCATCTGCAGCCAGCACAGCAGCATCTGCAGCATCTGCAGCACTCACAGCAGCAGCATCTGCAGCATCTATAGCAGCAGCATCTATCCAGCAGCATCTGCAGCATCTTGCAGCATCTGTCTAACCTCCCGCACACTGCAGACGGCATGGAGTCCGCAGCACTCCAGCAGCAGCATCTGCAGCATCTGGCAGCATCTGCAGCAGCAGCATCTGCAGCACCTGCAGCCTGCATCTGCAGGATCTGCAACAGCAGCATCTGCAGCAGCATCTGCAGTTAATCTTGCAACATCTGCAGCAGCAGCACTACAGCAGCAGCACTGCGTTACCAGCAGCATCTGCAGCATCTTGTAGCATCTTGTCGCATCCCGCTGTCACCGCAGACGGTCGAGTCCGGCCGAGCATCTGCAGCACTTTACAGCAGCAGCAGCATCTGCAGCACTGCAGCATCTGCAGCAGCAGCATCTGCAGCATCTGGCAGCAGCATCTGCAGCAGCAGCATCTGCGTTAATCTGCAGCAGCAGCATCTGCAGCAGCAGCAGCACCAGCCATCTGCAGCAGCAGCATCTACGTTAATCTGCAGCATCTACAGCAGCATCTGCAGCACTACAGCAGCATCTGCAGCATCTGCAAGCGTTAATCTGCAGCAGCAGCACCTGCAGCAGCACCCTGCGTTAATCTGGCAGCAGCAGCACCTTGCAGCATCTGCAGCAGCAGCAGCACCCAGCCATCTGTTGTTGCAGCATCTGCAGCAGCAGCACCTTGCAGCACCATAGTTGCAGCAGCACTGCAGCATCTGGCAGCACCTGCATCTGCAGCAGCAGCATCTGCGTTAATCTGCAGCAGCAGCATCTGCAGCAGCAGCATCTGAAACATCTGCAGCAGCAGCATCTGCAGAAGCATCTGCGTTAATCTGGCAGCATCGCGTTAATCTGCAGCATTTGCAGCATCTAGTAGCAGCAGCAGTAGTAGTAGTAGTAGTATTTGTAGTAGTAGTATTTGCAGTATTTGTAGTATTTGCAGTATTTGCCGTACCCTCCTGTGCTGCGCTGTAGATGGTGCCGGGCAGTTTGCTGTGGGGCGTGGCCGTTTTGGCGGCGATCACCACGTTGGCTCCGTCTTTCGCTGCCTTCAGAGCGATGGCCTTTCCTATGCCCCGGCTCGCCCCCGTGATGAAGAGAGTGCACCCCGCCAGCTTCCTGCACACACACACACACACACGTTACCCACACACACACCCCGCCAGCTTCCTGCAAGACACACACGTTACCCACACACACACCCTGCCAGCTTCCTGCAACACACGCGTTATACACACACCCCGCCAGCTTCCTGCAACACACACACGATATACACACAACCTGCCAGCTTCCTGCACACACACACCCCGCCAGCTTCCTACACACACGTTACACACACACCCCGCCAGCTTCCTGCAAGACACACACGTTATACACACACACACACCCAGCCAGCTTCCTGCACACACATTATACACACACCCCGCCAGCTTCTGCAACACACACGTTATACGCACACACTACACACACGTTATACACACCCCCCCGCCAGCTTCCTGCACACACGTTACACACACCCCGCCAGCTTCCTGCACACACGTCACACACACACACACCCCGCCAGCTTCCTGCAACACACGTCACACACACACCCTGCCAGCTTCCTGCAACACACACACACGTTACACACACACACCCCGCCAGCTTCCTGCAGCACACACACCCCACCAGCTTCCTGCAACAATTACGCATTACACACACACACCCCGCCAGCTTCCTGCACACACACGTTACACACACCCCGCTAGCTTCCTGCAACACACACACTCCGCCACCTTCCTGCAACACACACACTCTGCCAGCTTCCTGCAAAACACACACGTTACACACACACCCCGCCAGCTTCCTGCAACACACACACACGTTACACACACACACACCCCGCCAGCTTCCTGCAGCACACACACCCCGCCAGCTTCCTGCACACACACGTTACACACACACACCCCGCCAGCTTCCTGCAACACACGTCACACACACACCCCGCCAGCTTCCTGCAACACACACACACGTTACACACACACCCCACCAGCTTCCTGCAACACACACATTACACACACACCCCGCCAGCTTCCTGCAACACACAAGTTACACACACACCCCGCCAGCATTCTGCAACGCACACACACACACGTTACACACATACCCCGCCAGCTTCCTGCAACACACACACGTTACACACACATACCGCCAGCTTCCTGCAGCACATACACCCCGCCAGCTTCCTGCAACACACACACACACATTACACACACACACCCCGCCAGCTTCCTGCAGCACACACACCCCGCCAGCTTCCTGCAACACACACGTTACACACACACCCCGCCAGCTTCCTGCAACACCCACACGTTACACACACACACCCCGCCAGCTTCCTGCACATACACACACACCCTGCCAGTTTCCTGCACACACATATACGTTACACACACACAGCCCGCCACCTTCCTGCAACACACACGTTACACACACCCCGCCAGCTTCCTGCAACACACAAACGTTACACACACACCCCGCCAGCTTTCTGCAACACACACGTTACACACACACCCCGCCAGCTTCCTGAAGCACACACACCCCGCCACCTTCCTGCAACACACACGTTACACACACACACCCCGCCAGCTTCCTGCAACACACACACGTTACACACACATACCGCCAGCTTCCTGCAGCACATACACCCCGCCAGCTTCCTGCAACACACACACACACGTTACACACACACACACCGCCAGCTTCCTGCAACACACACGTTACACACACACCCCGCCAGCTTCCTGCAAAACCCACACGTTACACACACACACCCCGCCAGCTTCCTGCACATACACACACACCCTGCCAGTTTCCTGCACACACATATACGTTACACACACACAGCCCGCCGCCTTCCTGCAACACACACGTTACACACACACACCCCGCCAGCTTCCTGCAACACACAAACGTTACACACACACCCCGCCAGCTTCCTGCAACACACACGTTACACACACACCCCGCCAGCTTCCTGCAGCACACACACCCCGCCAGCTTCCTGCAACACACACGTTACACACACACTCCGCCAGCTTCCTGCAACACCCACACCCCGCCAGCTTCCTGCAACACACACGTTACACACACACTCCGCCAGCTTCCTGCAACACCCACACGTTACACACACACACCCCGCCAGCTTCCTGCACATACACACACACCCTGCCAGTTTCCTGCACACACATATACGTTACACACACACAGCCCGCCACCTTCCTGCAACACACACATTACACACACACACCCCGCCAGCTTCCTGCAACACACAAACGTTACACACACACCCCGCCAGCTTCCTGCAACACACACGTTACACACACACCCCGCCAGCTTCCTGCAACACACACACGTTACACATACACCCTGCCAGTTTCCTGCAACACACACGTTACACACACACCCTGCTAGCTTCCTGCAACACACACGTTACACACACACCCCGCCAGCATTCTGCAACGCACACACGTTACACACACACCCTGCTAGCTTCCTGCACACACGTTACACACCCCCCCCGCCAGCTTCCTGCAACACACACACGTTACACACACATACCGCCAGCTTCCTGCAGCACATACACCCCGCCAGCTTCCTGCAACACACACACACACACCCCGCCAGCTTCCTGCAACACCCACACGTTACACACACACACACCCCGCCAGCTTCCTGCACATACACACACACCCTGCCAGTTTCCTGCACACACATATACGTTACACACACACAGCCCGCCACCTTCCTGCAACACACACGTTACACACACACACCCCGCCAGCTTCCTGCAACACACAAACGTTACACACACACCCCGCCAGCTTCCTGCAACACACACGTTACACACACACCCCGCCAGCTTCCTGCAGCACACACACCCCGCCAGCTTCCTGCAACACACACGTTACACACACACCCCGCCAGCTTCCTGCAACACCCACACGTTACACACACACACCCCGCCAGCTTCCTGCACATACACACACACCCTGCCAGTTTCCTGCACACACATATACGTTACACACACACACCCCGCCACCTTCCTGCAACACACACGTTACACACACACACACCCCGCCAGCTTCCTGCAACACACAAATGTTACACACCCCGCCAGCTTCCTGCAACACACACGTTACACACACACCCCGCCAGCTTCCTGCAACACACACGTTACACACACACACCGCCAGCTTCCTGTACACACACACACGTTACACACACACCCCGCCAGCTTCCTGCGCACGCACACGTTACACACACACACCCCGCTAGCTTCCTGCAACACACACACGTTACACACACACGCCGCCAGCTTCCTGCAACACACACACGTTACACACACACACCCCACCAGCTTCCTGCAACACACACACGCTATACACACACGTTATACACACACACCGCCAGCTTCCTGCACACATAGACGTTACACACACACACCCCACCAGCTTCCTGCAACACACACACACGTTATACACACACCCCTGCGTGAAGTCGCCCATCAAACTCAAACCTACAAAAACTATGTCAGTCGTTTGTATTTGGTTTTGTGCTGTGACAGTTTCATTTGTGTGAGTTCATTTCTAAAATTATTCATTATTATTTCTGTGGTAATTATAGGACGTCATTTCTGCTCAGCTGACGGCGACAAACTCCACAAAACTAGTGAAGAGAAACGACCTGAGGCTGTGGAAAAGTCTGTTTCAGTCTTTAGTGCTTGCTTTTGCATTTGATTCATATTTTATAATAACACAGACTTTTCCTCAGCCTCAGGTCGTTTCTCTTCACTAGTTTTGTGGAGTTTGTCTCCATCAGCTGAGCGGAAATGACGTCCTATAATTACCACAGAAATAATGTCCAGCTGGACCCCTCTCCTCCTCCTCGCCTGGCTCCTCCCCGGCTCCTTCCCCACCTGGGTAGCTGTGGCCATACCGAACTGGCCCACGGGCCTGGACATCTATAGCCTGTCCGTCCATGGAAGTGGATCTCTCCTTCACTGTAGTTCTCCCCGAGGTTTCTTCTTTTTCCCAGGACCCTGGTTTTTTTGGAGTTTTTCCTTGCTGAGAAGGAGGGTCTAAGGACAGGGGATGACTGGACCATGTTTCATTTGCTGCTTTACATGAATGTTGTTTATTCCTGTTTTGATATGTGTGTGTGTATGTTTTACTCATCCAAATCTTGAAACGCCCTTAGAGGCAACTGTTGTTGTGATTTTGGGCGCTACAAAATAAATTGAATTGAATTGAAATTCCCACGACATAAAGACACTATAGTATTTCATCTGTTTACATCGCACTAAAGCTTCAGTGTAAAGTTGTTAAACGTTCACAAAAGTCACTGTGTGGTAAAAAAGAACTTTACATTTAGGATTTTACCAATGACACAGGAGTCACCCCCTGACAGGAACCCCCTGTCCGGCAGGAGCCCCCTGTCTGGCAGGAGTCACCTATCCGGCAGGAGTCACGTGTCAGGGAACAGACTTTGACCTTTGCCCCAGTTTGGAGCACACGGATCTGCAGGACTCAGGTCCGAACAGAACCGCGCGGACTGGACCCCGGTCACACTGGTCCCGGTCACACTGGTCCCGGTCACACTGGTCCTGGTTCTGGTCCTGGTCTCAGTTCTGGACTCACCCTGTGTTCTGCAGCATGGCGCCTCTGCTCCGGTCCAGTCTGGTCTGGCCTGGTTCGGGTCCTGGTTCGGGTTCTGGTTCGGGTTCTGGAGCAGGCTGGTCCCGGGTCAGGTCTGGATCTGGGTCAGACTCGGCTCAGACTCGGATCTTTACCCTCAGAGTTCCGGTTCTTCTCCCGTGTGTTCCGCAGCGGTACCGCCCCCAGCGGCGGGGCGGGTCACGGCAGCTTCAGGCCGGGCCGGGTTCGGCCGGGGCGGGTTCGGCCCGTGTTCCGAGCGGACGGTTCGGGTTCTGTGGACACTTCGGTTCTGCTCAGGAGGAAGGTTCTTTAGGAACATTTAATGGAGGTTCTGATTCTGTTCATGAAGGTTCGGCTGCAGTTCCACTCCCGTCCTGCACGCGGCGCTGCTACGTGACGCGCCGTGCGTCAGAACGTAGTGACGTAATGACGCAGAGTAAACAAACGTATCCGTAAAACTCGTGACACGTGACCCGCCGCGGTGTCCGGATCAATGTCCCAGGTCCAGGTGAGTCCCAGACCAGGACCAGGACCAGACCAGGACCAGACCAGGTCCAGACCAGGTCCAGACCAGGTCCAGGACCAGACCAGGACCAGACCAGGTCCAGACCAGGACCAGGACCAGACCAGGTCCAGACCAGGACCAGACCAGGACCAGGACCAGGACCAGGACCAGACCAGGTCCAGACCAGGTCCAGACCAGGACCAGACCAGGATTAGGACCAGACCAGGACCAGGACCAGACCAGGACCAGACCAGGACCAGACCAGGTCCAGACCAGGTCCAGGACCAGACCAGGACCAGACCAGGTCCAGACCAGGACCAGGACCGGACCAGGACCAGACCAGGACCAGACCAGGTCCAGACCAGGTCCAGACCAGGACCAGACCAGGACCAGACCAGGTCCAGACCAGGACCAGACCAGGATTAGGACCAGACCAGGACCAGGACCAGACCAGGACCAGACCAGGACCAGACCAGGACCGGACCAGACCAGGTCCAGGACCAGACCAGGACCAGACCAGGACCAGACCAGGTCCAGACCAGGTCCAGACCAGGACCAGGACCGGACCAGGACCAGACCAGGACCAGACCAGGTCCAGACCAGGTCCAGACCAGGTCCAGACCAGGTCCAGACCAGGATTAGGACCAGACCAGGACCAGACCAGGACCAGACCAGGACCAGACCAGGACCGGACCAGACCAGGACCAGACCAGGACCAGACCAGGTCCAGACCAGGTCCAGACCAGGACCAGGACCGGACCAGGACCAGACCAGGACCAGACCAGGTCCAGACCAGGTCCAGACCAGGTCCAGGACCAGACCAGGTCCAGACCAGGTCCAGACCAGGTCCAGGACCAGACCAGGTCCTGGACCTGGTCCGGACCTGGTCCAGACCAGGTCCAGACCAGGTCCAGACCAGGTCCAGGACCAGACCAGGTCCAGACCAGGACCAGACCAGGACCAGGACCAGACCAGGTCCAGACCAGGTCCAGACCAGGACCAGACCAGGACCAGGACCAGGACCGGACCAGGTCCAGACCAGGTCCAGACCAGGACCGGACCAGACCAGGACCAGGACCAGACCAGGACCAGGTCCAGGACCAGACCAGGACCAGGAGACCAGACCAGGTCCAGACCAGGTCCAGACCAGACCAGGACCAGACCAGGTCCAGACCAGGTCCAGACCAGGTCCAGACCAGGACCAGGAGTCCAGACCAGGACCAGACCAGGACCAGGACCAGACCAGGTCCAGGACCAGACCAGGTCCAGACCAGGACCAGAGCAGGTCCAGGACCAGACCAGGTCCAGACCAGGACCAGACCAGGACCAGGAGACCAGACCAGGACCAGACCAGGACCAGACCAGGTCCAGTCCAGGACCAGACCAGGACCAGACCAGGACCAGGAGTCCAGACCAGGTCCAGACTGGAGGTTGGAGGTTCTTCTATACGTTTGTCGGTGATGTGACTTATTTGTGTTCAGAAAACAACACTTTTCTAGTTAAATTAATGAATCTTTGCATTTATGCGGCGCCTTTCATGACCCCAAAGATTTTCACAGTTTATTCTTCAGTCTCTCCAGACTCTGTGGGTTAAACTCCTGTAGCCACAGCCGCCCTGGGGCAAACTGAGGGAGTGAGGCCCAATCTGCCCCTCAGACCCTCTCAGACTGCACTGTCACACTAGGCCATGAGGGGGAAGTGTCTTGCCTAAGGACACAAGGACAGTTTTGTGACTGTCCCAGTGTCTCCAGCCCAGTCCTGACCAGGACCAGGACCGGACCAGGACCAGACCAGGACCAGACCAGGTCCAGACCAGGTCCAGACCAGGTCCAGGACCAGACCAGGTCCAGACCAGGTCCAGACCAGGTCCAGGACCAGACCAGGTCCTGGACCTGGTCCGGACCTGGTCCAGACCAGGTCCAGACCAGGTCCAGACCAGGTCCAGGACCAGACCAGGTCCAGACCAGGACCAGACCAGGACCAGGACCAGACCAGGTCCAGACCAGGTCCAGACCAGGACCAGACCAGGACCAGGACCAGGACCGGACCAGGTCCAGACCAGGTCCAGACCAGGACCGGACCAGACCAGGACCAGGACCAGACCAGGACCAGGTCCAGGACCAGACCAGGACCAGGAGACCAGACCAGGTCCAGACCAGGTCCAGACCAGACCAGGACCAGACCAGGTCCAGACCAGGTCCAGACCAGGTCCAGACCAGGACCAGGAGTCCAGACCAGGACCAGACCAGGACCAGGACCAGACCAGGTCCAGGACCAGACCAGGTCCAGACCAGGACCAGAGCAGGTCCAGGACCAGACCAGGTCCAGACCAGGACCAGACCAGGACCAGGAGACCAGACCAGGACCAGACCAGGACCAGACCAGGTCCAGTCCAGGACCAGACCAGGACCAGACCAGGACCAGGAGTCCAGACCAGGTCCAGACTGGAGGTTGGAGGTTCTTCTATACGTTTGTCGGTGATGTGACTTATTTGTGTTCAGAAAACAACACTTTTCTAGTTAAATTAATGAATCTTTGCATTTATGCGGCGCCTTTCATGACCCCAAAGATTTTCACAGTTTATTCTTCAGTCTCTCCAGACTCTGTGGGTTAAACTCCTGTAGCCACAGCCGCCCTGGGGCAAACTGAGGGAGTGAGGCCCAATCTGCCCCTCAGACCCTCTCAGACTGCACTGTCACACTAGGCCATGAGGGGGAAGTGTCTTGCCTAAGGACACAAGGACAGTTTTGTGACTGTCCCAGTGTCTCCAGCCCAGTCCTGACCAGGCCCATGAGGGGTTAAACTGCTAAATGTTTAAAACTGAACTAATTTAAATTTAGTGCTGTGTGAGTAGCTGTGAGTTGAAACTTTAAGGAAAAAAAGTCATGTGGCTCAGTGTGGCTCAGGCCTCACAGCAGAAGGTTCTGGGTTTGATCCCCGGGCCTTTCTGTGTGGTGTTTGCATGTTTTGCCCATGTCTGGATGAGTTTCCTCCTGTTTTCCCATCAGCCCAGAACCTGCAGCACCTGAACTAACATCAGGGACCATGGACCCTCCTGTGGCTCAGGGGGGTCAGCCTCAGGGGGGTCAGCCTCAGGGGGGTCAGCCTCAGGAGGGTTCAGCCTCAGGGGGGTCAGGAGGTTCAGGGGGGTTCAGCCTCAGGGGGTTCAGGGGTTCAGCCTCAGGGGGGTCAGGAGGTTCAGGGGGGTCAGGAGGTTCAGGGGGTTTCAGGTTCGGGGGGTTCAGGGGGTTCGGGTTCAGGGGGTTCGGGTTCAGGGGGTTCAGCCTCAGGGGGTTCAGCCTCAGAGGGTTCAGCCTCAGGGGGGTTCAGGTGGTTCAGCCTCAGGGGGTTCAGGGGGGTTCAGCCTCAGGGGGGTGCAGGTGGTTCAGCCTCAGGGGGGTTCAGCCTCAGGGGGTTCAGCCTCAGGGGGGTTCAGGTGGTTCAGCCTCAGGGGGTTCAGCCTCAGGGGGTTCAGGTGGTTCAGCCTCAGGGGGTTCAGCCTCAGGGGGTTCAGCCTCAGGGGGGTTCAGGTGGTTCAGCCTCAGGGGGTTCAGCCTCAGGGGGTTCAACCTGAGGGGGTCCAGGAGGTTCAGGGGGTTCAGCCTCAGGGGGTTCAACCTCAGGGGATTCAGGGGGGTTAAGCCTCAGGGGGTTCAGGAGGGTTCAGGTGGTTCAGCCTCAGGGGGTTCAGCCTCAGGGGGTTCAACCTGAGGGGGTTCAGGAGGTTCAGCTGGTTCAGCCTCAGGGGGTTCAGACCCAGCGGAGAAAGAGGAAGAAGATGGATGGAAAAAAGTCCTGCTATTTATTTGCAGATCTGTTTGTGTTTTTCGTCACGTTTAGTAAAGTACGTGTGACTTACACGTGCGTGTGTGACTTACACGTGCGTGTGTGACATACACGTATGAGTGTATGTGTGACATACACGTGTGAGTCTGTGTGTGTGTGTGTGTATGTGAGAGTGTGAGTGTGTGTGTGTGACATGCACGTATGTGTGTGACATACACATGTGAGTGTGTGTGAGTGTTTGTGACATACATGTATGTGTGTGTGTGACATACACGTATGAGTGTGTGTGTGTGACATACACGTATGAGTGTGTGTGTGACATAAACGTATGAGTGTGTGTGTGTGACATATACGTGTGTGTGACATACACGTATGTGAGTGTGTGTGTGTGTGCGAGACATACATGTATGTGTGTGTGTGACATACACGTATGTGTGTGTGTGTCTGTGTGACATACACCTGTGTGTGTGACATACACGTGTGAGTCTGTGTGTGTGTGTATGTGAGAGTGTGAGTGTGTGTGACATACACGTATGAGTGTGTGTGTGTGACATATATGTGTGTGTGAGACATACATGTATGTGTGTGTGAGACATACACGTATGTGTGTGTGTGACATACACGTATGTGTGTGTCTGACATACACGTATGTGTGTGAGTGTGTGTCTGTGTGTGACATACACGTATGTGTGTGTCTGTGTGACATACACGTATGTGTGTGTCTGACATACACGTATGTGTGTGTGTGACATACACGTGTGTGTGTGTGTGAGAGTGTTTGTGACATACATGTATGAGTGTGTGTGTGACATACATGTATGAGTGTGTGTGTGACATACACGTATGAGTGTGTGTGTGACATATACGTGTGTGTGACATACACGTATGTGTATGTGAGTGTGTGTGAGACATACATGTGTGTGTGTGAGACATACATGTATGTGTGTGTGACATACACGTATGTGTGTGTCTGACATACACGTGTGTGAGTGTGTGTCTGTGTGTGACATACACGTATGTGTGTGTGTGAGTGTGTGTGTGTGACATACATATATGTGTGTGAGTGTGTGACATACACGTATGAGTGTGTGTCTGACATACACGTATGTGTGTGTGAGTGTGTGTCTGTGTGTGACATACACGTGTGTGTGTCTGTGTGACATACACGTATGAGTGTGTGTGTGTGTGTGACATACACGTGTGAGTCTGTGTGTGTGTGTGTATGTGAGAGTGTGAGTGTGTGTGTGTGACATACACGTATGTGTATGTGTGACATACACGTGTGAGTGTGTGTGAGTGTGTGTGTGACATACATGTATGAGTGAGTGTGTGTGTGTGTGACATATACGTGTGTGTGACATACACGTATGTGTGTGTGTGAGTGTGTGTCTGTGTGTGACATACACGTATGTGTGTGTGAGAGAGTGTGTGTGTGTGTGACATACACGTATGTGTGTGTCTGTGTGTGAGTCGTGAGTGTGTGTGTGACATACACGTATGTGAGTGTGTGTGTGTGACATACACGTGTATGAGTGTGTGTGTGACATACATGTATGTGTGTGTGAGTGTGTGACATACACGTATGAGTGAGTGTGTGTGTGTGTGACATACATGTGTGTGTGTGTGTGACATACACGTATGTGTGAGTGTGTGTGTGTGACATACATGTATGTGTGTGTGAGTGTGTGTGACATACACGTATGAGTGTGTGTGTGTGTAAGTGTGTGCGTGTGTGACATGTATGTATGTGTGAGTGTGTATGTGTGTGTGTGACATACATGTATGTATGTGTGTGTGTGACATACATGTATGTATGTGTGTGAGTGTGTGTGTGTGTGACATGCATGTATGTATGTGTGTGTGTGAGTGTGTGTGTGACATACATGTATGTATGTGTGAGTGTGAGTGTGTGTGTGTGACATGTATGTGTGTGTGAGTGTGAGTGTGTGTGTGACATACATGTATGTATGTGAGTGTGTGTGAGTGTTCATTTAGCCCATAGGCTGTATAATAGAAGTGGACGTCACAGTGTTTAGCGCCGCTCAAATGAGGCTCACGATGCCACAGTTACAGGAGCGAATCTGGAGCCAGGATCTATGTTATGAAGAGGGTTTTTTGACGGACAAAACAGAGAAATGAAAAGTTCAGGATCCTGTGTCGCGGCTTCAGACGAACAGTTTAAGTCCATAATGACGAGGCTCAGAGCAGCAGGTACAGACAGAGGGATGAGAAGATCCTAATGTGAAGGAGCCCGAAGAGCCTCCTGGAGCACTTCCTGTTTGGCACACGGCAGCTAACGGGCTAGCGGCTAACGGGCTAGCGGCTAACGGGTTAGCTTAGTCCACTCATGTACGGTCTATGGTTTTGCCGCAGGTCAGGGTGTTGTACTTCGCTCGCAGCGCTGACCTCACAGGTCTGAGGGAGGAGCCTGTTTCTGTGGCCACACCCACCAGCGGGCGTGTCCTGTGGACGGAGCTACAGCGGCGCCACCCAAGGTCTGACCCCTGACCCCTGTCTGACCCCTGACCCCTGTCTGACCCCTGTCCCCTGTGTGACCGCTGACCCCTGTGTGACCCCTGTGTGACCCCTGACCTCTGTGTGACTCCTGTGTGTCCCCTGATCCCTGTGTGACCCCTGACCCTGTGTGACCCCTGTGGGACCCCTGTGCGACCCCTGACCCCTGTGTGACCCCTGACCCTTGTGTGACCCTTGACCCCTGTGTGACCCCTGACCCCTGTGTGACCCCTGACCATGTGTGACCCCTGTGTGACCCCTGTGTGACCCCTGACCCCTGTGTTACCCCTGTGTGACCCCTGACCCTGTGTGGCCCCTGTGTGACCCCTGTGTGACCTGTGTGACCCCTGACCCTTGTGTGACCCTTGACCCCTGTGTGACCCCTGTGTGACCCCTGACCCCTGTGTGACCCCTGACCATGTGTGACCCCTGACCCTGTGTGACCCCTGTGTTACCCCTGTGTGACCCCTGACCCTGTGTGGCCCCTGTGTGACCCCTGACCCCTGTGTCACCCCTGTGTGACCCTGTGTGGCCCCTGTGTGACCCCTGACCATGTGTGACTCCTGACCCCTGTGTGACCCCTGACCATGTGTGACCCCTGTGTGACCCCTTTGTGACTCCTGACCCCTGTGTGACCCCTGACCCTGTGTGGCCCCTGTGTGACTCCTGACCCTGTGTGACCCCTGTGTGACCCCTGACCCTGTGTGACTCCTGACCCCTGTGTGGACCCTGACCCTGTGTGGCCCCTGTGTGACCCCTGTGTGACCCCTGACCCTGTGTGACCCCTGACCCTGTGTGACTCCTGACCCTGTGTGACCCCTGACCCCTGTGTGACCCCTGACCCCTGTGTGACCCCTGACCCTGTGTGGCCCCTGTGTGACTCCTGACCCCTGTGTGACCCCTGTGTGACCCCTGTGTGACTCCTGACCCCTGTGTGACCCCTGTGTGACTCCTGACCTCTGTGTGTGCTCAGTCTGTCGGCGCTGCACAGGGCGCTGGTCCTCGCCGTGCGTCAGGAGTTTGTTGCTGTTGACGACGATTGGCCGCTGTTGCTCGGCGACGGGGACGAGGTCGCAGTGGTCCCGCCCCTCAGCGGAGGGTGACCAAGATGGAAGCGTCTGATTGGCCCGAGCGCAGAGACGTGTTCAGGCTCCGCTCTGATTCGCTGTCGCTCCAGGAAGTGGTCGAGACCGTCAAAAACCCCAAGTGTGGAGCCGTGTCTCTGTTCCTCGGTCAGGACTAACCCAGGACTAAACCAGGACTAAACCAGGACTGAACCAGGACTAAACCAGGACTAAACCAGGTCGAAATCAGGACTAAATCAGGACTAAATCAGGACTGAACCAGAACTAAACCAGATCTAAATCAGGACTAAACCAGGACTGAACCAGGACTAAACCAGGACTAAACCAGGACTGAACCAGGACTAAACCAGGACTGGACCAGGACTAAACCAGGTCTATAACAGGACTAAACCAGAACTGAACCAGGACTAAACCAGGACTAAACCAGGACTGAACCAGGACTAAACCAGGACTGGACCAGGACTAAACCAGGACTAAACCAGGTCGAAATCAGGACTAAATCAGGACTGAACCAGAACTAAACCAGGACTAAACCAGGACTGAACCAGGACTAAAGCAGATCTAAATCAGGACTAAACCAGGACTGAACCAGGACTAAACCAGGACTAAACCAGGACTGAACCAGGACTAAACCAGGACTAAACCAGGACTAAACCAGATCTAAATCAAGACTAAACCAGGACTAAACCAGGACTGGACCAGGACTAAACCAGGACTAAACCAGGTCTAAACCAGGACTAAACCAGGTCTAAACCAGGACTAAACCAGGTCTATAACAGGACTAAACCAGAACTGAACCAGGACTAAACCAGGTCTATAACAGGACTAAACCAGAACTGAACCAGGACTAAACCAGGACTAAACCAGGACTAAACCAGGACTAATCCAGGACTAAACCAGGTCTATAACAGGACTAAACCAGAACTGAACCAGGACTAAAACAGGACTAAAACAGGACTAAACCACGTCTATAACAGGACTAAACCAGAACTGAACCAGAACTGAACCAGGACTAAACCAGGACTAAACCAGGACTGAACCAGGACTAAACCAGGACTGGACCAGGACTAAACCAGGACTAAACCAGGTCGAAATCAGGACTAAATCAGGACTGAACCAGAACTAAACCAGGACTAAACCAGGACTGAACCAGGACTAAACCAGATCTAAACCAGGACTAAACCAGGTCTATAACAGGACTAAACCAGAACTGAACCAGGACTAAACCAGGACTAAACCAGGACTAATCCAGGACTAAACCAGGTCTATAACAGGACTAAACCAGAACTGAACCAGAACTGAACCAGGACTAAACCAGGTCTATAACAGGACTAAACCAGAACTGAACCAGGACTAAACCAGGACTAAACCAGGACTGAACCAGGACTAAACCAGGACTGGACCAGGACTAAACCAGGACTAAACCAGGTCAAAATCAGGACTAAATCAGGACTGAACCAGAACTAAACCAGGACTAAACCAGGACTGAACCAGGACTAAACCAGATCTAAATCAGGACTAAACCAGGACTGAACCAGGACTAAACCAGGACTAAACCAGGACTGAACCAGGACTAAACCAGGACTAAACCAGGACTAAACCAGATCTAAATCAAGACTATACCAGGACTAAACCAGGACTGGACCAGGACTAAACCAGGACTAAACCAGGTCAAAACCAGGACTAAACCAGGTCTAAACCAGGACTAAACCAGGTCTATAACAGGACTAAACCAGAACTGAACCAGGACTAAACCAGGTCTATAACAGGACTAAACCAGAACTGAACCAGGACTAAACCAGGACTAAACCAGGACTAATCCAGAACTAAACCAGGTCTATAACAGGACTAAACCAGAACTGAACCAGGACTAAAACAGGACTAAAACAGGACTAAAAACAGGACTAAACCAGGACTAAACCAGGACTAAACCGGGTCTAAACCGGGACTAAACCGGGACTAAACCGGGTCTGATCCTGTGTGTCAGGACTTACTCGGGAGGACCTGCTCAGTGGCCGGAGGGTGGTTGGTCTGGACTATGAGGCATATGAGTCCATGGTCCAATCGGAGTTCTCCAAACTGAGTCGTGTGATCAGAGAGCGCTGGCCCCACGTCGTGCACATCTGTGTGCACCACCGGCTGGGGTGAGCGAACACGCCACAAACACACCACAAACACGCCACGCCGAGAACATCTACAAACACGCCGAGAACACGCCACAAACACGCCATAAACATGCCACGAACACGCCAAGAACACGCCGAGAACATCTACAAACACGCCACACACACGCCGAGAACACGCCACAAACCCGCCACAAACCTGCCAAGGACACACCACAAACACATCACAAACACGCCACAAACACGCTGAGGACACACCAAAAAAAACGCCACGAACACACCAAGGACACACCACAAACATGTCACAAACACGCCACAAACACGCAGAGAACACACCACAAACACGTCACAAACACGCCAAGGACACACCACAAACACGTCACAAACACGCCACAAACACGCTGAGGACACACCACAAACACGCCACAAACACGCTGAGGACACACCACAAACACGCCAAGAACACACCACAAACACGCCGAGAACACACCACAAACACGTCACAAACACGCCAAGGACACACCACAAACACGTCACAAACACACCACAAACACGCTGAGGACACACCAAAAACACGCCACAAACACGCCAAGGACACACCACAAACACGTCACAAACACGCCAAGGACACACCACAAACACGCCAAGAACACACCACAAACACGCCGAGAACACACCACAAACACGTCACAAACACGCCAAGGACACACCACAAACACGTCACAAACACACCACAAACACGCTGAGGACACACCAAAAACACGCCACAAACACGCCAAGGACACACCACAAACACGTCACAAACACGCCAAGGACACACCACAAACACGTCACAAACATGCCACAAACACGCCAAGAACATGCCACAAACACGCTACAAACCCGCCAACGACACACCACAAACACGTCACAAACACGCCACAAACACGCCGAGATCACACCACAAACACGTCACAAACACGCCAAGGACACACCACAAACACGTCACAAACACGCCACAAACATGCCGAGAACACACCACAAACACGTCACAAACACGCCAAGGACACGTCACAAACACGCCACAAACACGCCGAGAACACACCACAAACACGTCACAAACACGCCGAGAACACACCACAAACACGTCACAAACACGCCACAAACACGCTGAGAACACACCACAAACATGTCACAAACACGCCAAGGACACACCACAAACACGTCACAAACACGCCGAGAACACACCACAAACACGTCACAAACACGCCAAGAACACACCACAAACATGTCACAAACACGCCACAAACACGCTGAGAACACACCACAAACACGTCACAAACACGCCAAGGACACACCACAAACACGTCACAAACACGCCACAAACACGCCACAAACACGCTGAGGACACACCAAAAACACGCCACAAACACGCCAAGGACACACCACAAACACGTCACAAACACGCCAAGGACACACCACAAACACGTCACAAACATGCCACAAACACGCCAAGAACATGCCACAAACACGCTACAAACCCGCCAAGGACACACCACAAACACGTCACAAACACGCCACAAACACGCCGAGATCACACCACAAACACGTCACAAACACGCCAAGGACACACCACAAACACGTCACAAACACGCCACAAACACGCCGAGAACACACCACAAACACGTCACAAACACGCCAAGGACACACCACAAACACGTCACAAACACGCCAAGGACACACCACAAACACGTCACAAACACGCCGAGAACACACCACAAACACGTCACAAACACGCCGAGAACACACCACAAACGCGTCACAAACACGCCACAAACACGCTGAGAACACACCACAAACATGTCACAAACACGCCAAGGACACACCAAAAACACGTCACAAACACGCCACAAACACGCCGAGAACACACCACAAACACGTCACAAACACGCCGAGAACACACCACAAACACGTCACAAACACGCCACAAACACGCTGAGAACACACCACAAACACGTCACAAACACGCCAAGGACACACCACAAACACGCCACAAACACGCCGAGAACACGCCACAAACACGCTGAGAACACACCGCAAACACACTGAGAACACACCACAAACACGCTGAGAACACACCACAAACACACCACAAACACACTGAGAACACACCACAAACACGCTGAGAACACACCACAAACACGCTGAGAACACACCACAAACACGCTGAGAACACACCGCAAACACAGTGAGAACACACCACAAACACGCCGAGAACACACCACAAACACACTGAGAACACACCACAAACACGCTGAGAACACCACAAACACACTGAGAACACGCCACAAACACACTGACAACACACCACAAATATGCTGAGAACACGCCACAAACACGCTGAGAACACACCGCAAACACACTGAGAACACACCGCAAACACACTGAGAACACACCACAAACACGCTGAGAACACACCACAAACACACCACAAACACGCTGAGAACACACCACAAACACGCTGAGAACACACCACAAACACGCTGAGAACACACCACAAACACGCTGAGAACACACCGCAAACACAGTGAGAACACACCACAAACACGCCGAGAACACACCACAAACACACTGAGAACACACCACAAACGCGCTGAGAACACACCACAAACACACTGAGAACACGCCACAAACACACTGACAACACACCACAAATACGCTGAGAACACACCACAAACACACTGAGAACACACCACAAACATGCTGAGAACACACCACAAACACGCTGAGATCACACCACAAACACGCTGAGAACACACCACAAACACACCACAAACACACTGAGAACACACCACAAACACACCACAAACACGCTGAGAACACACCACAAACACACCACAAACACACCACAAACACACTGAGAACACACCACAAACACGCTGAGAACACACCACAAACACCACAAACACGCTGAGAACACACCACAAACACGCTGAGAACACACCACAAACACGCTGAGAACACACCACAAACATGCTGAGAACACACCGCAAACACAGTGAGAACACACCACAAACACGCCGAGAACACACCACAAACACACTGAGAACACACCACAAACACGCTGAGAACAGAACACACCACAAACACACTGAGAACACGCCACAAACACAGTGAGAACACACCACAAATACGCTGAGAACACACCACAAACACTCTGAGAACACACCACAA
The DNA here is from genome assembly GCA_034769755.1 of Odontamblyopus lacepedii. Lineage (NCBI taxonomy): Eukaryota > Metazoa > Chordata > Actinopteri > Gobiiformes > Gobiidae > Odontamblyopus > Odontamblyopus lacepedii. The sequence continues at coordinate 36,742,414 of CM068344.1, read as the reverse complement.
ACACGCTGAGAACACACCACAAACACGCTGAGATCACACCACAAACACGCTGAGAACACACCACAAACACACAACAAACACACCACAAACACACCGAGAACACACCACAAACACACCGAGAACACACCACAAACACGCTGAGAACACACCACAAACACACTGAGAACACACCACAAACACACTGAGAACACACCACAAACACACTGAGAACACACCACCAACACGCTGAGAACACACCACAAATACACTGAGAACACACCACGAACACACCACAAATACACTGAGAACACACCATCAACACGCTGAGAACACACCACAAACACACTGAGAACACACCACAAACACGCTGAGAACACACCACCAACACGCTGAGAACACACCACAAACACGCTGAGAACACACCACAAACATGCTGAGAACTCACCACAAACACACTGAGAACACACCACAAACACGCTGAGAACACACCACAAACACACTGAGAACGCACCACAAACACACCACAAACACTCTGAGAACACACCACAAACACGCTGAGAACACACCACGAACACGCCACAAACACACCACAAACACGCTGAGAACACACCACAAACACACTGAGAACACACCACAAACACGCTGAGAACACACCACAAACACACTGAGAACACACCACAAAAACGCTGAGAACACACCACAAACATGCTGAGAACACACCACAAACACACTGAGAACACACCACAAACACGCTGAGAACACACCACGAACACGCCACAAACACACCACAAACACGCTGAGAACACGCCACAAACACGCTGAGAACACGCCACAAACACGCTGAGAACACACCACAAACACGCTGAGAACACACCACAAACACGCTGAGAACACACCACAAACACGCTGAGAACACACCACAAACACACTGAGAACACACCACAAACACACTGAGAACACACCACAAACACGCTGAGAACACACCACAAACACGCCACAAACACACTGAGAACACACCACAAACACGCTGAGAACACACCAGAAACACGCTGAGAACACACCAGAAACACACTGAGAACACACCACAAACACGCTGAGAACACACCACAAACACGCTGAGAACACACCACCAACACGCTAAGAACACACCACAAACACGCTGAGAACACGCCACAAACACGCTGAGAACACGCCACAAACACGCTGAGAACACGCCACAAACACACTGAGAACACACCACAAACACACTGAGAACACACCAGGAACATGCTGAGAACACACCACAAACGGCTCTGTTTTGCTCCTGACCGTGTGCTGCGCTGTGATTGGCAGGTGGGTGGCGGTGGGCGAGGCCAGCGTTGCCGTGGCGATCTCAGCTCCTCATCGGCGCGACTCTGAAAACGCCGTTCAGTTCTGTGTGACGCAGCTCAAAGCTCTGGTGCCGATTTGGAAGAAGGTGTGAGTCCTGGTTTAGTCCTGGTTTAGTCCTGGTTTAGTCCTGGTTTAGACCTGGTTTAGACCTGGTTTAGTCCTGGTTCAGTCCTGGTTTAGTCCTGGTTTAGACCTGGTTTAGACCTGGTTTAGTCCTGGTTTAGTCCTGGTTTAGACCTGGTTTAGACGTGGTTTAGACCTGGTTTCGACCTGGTTCAGTCCTGGTTTCGACCTGGTTTAGTCCTGGTTTAGTCCAGGTTTAGTCCTGGTTTAGTCCTGGTTTAGAACTGGTTTAGACCTGGTTTAGTCCTCGTTTAGACCTGATTTAGTCCTGGTTTAGACCTGGTTTAGACCTGGTTTAGTCCTGGTTTAGTCCTGGTTTAGTCCTGGTTTAGTCCTGGTTTAGACCTGGTTTAGACCTGGTTTAGTCCTGGTTTAGATCTGGTTTAGTCCTGGTTTAGTCCTGGTTTAGATCTGGTTTCGACCTGGTTCAGTCCTGGTTTCGACCTGGTTTAGTCCTGGTTTAGTCCTGGTTTAGACCTGGTTCAGACCTGGTTTAGTCCTGGTTTACTCCTGGTTTCGACCTGGTTTAGTCCTGGTTTAGTCCTGGTTTAGTCCTGGTTTAGACCTGGTTTAGTCCTGGTTTAGTCCTGGTTTAGACCTGGTTTAGTCCTGGTATAGTCCTGGTTTAGTCCTGGTTTAGTCCTGGTATAGTCCTGGTTTAGTCCTGGTTTAGTCCTGGTTTAGTCCTGGTTCAGTCCTGGTTTCAACCTGGTTTAGTCCTGGTTTAGTCCTGGTTTAGTCCTGGTTTAGTCCTAGTTTAGATCTGGTTTAGTCCTGGTTTAGTCCTGGTTTAGTCCTGGTTTAGACCTGGTTTAATCCTGGTTTAGTCCTGGTTTAGTCCTGGTTTAGACCTGGTTTAGACCTGGTTTATACCTGGTTTAGTCCTGGTTTAGACCTGGTTTAGTCCTGGTTTAGTCCTGGTTTAGTCCTGGTATAGTCCTGGTTTAGTCTTGGTTCAGTCCTGGTTTCAACCTGGCTTAGTCCTGGTTTAGTCCCGGTTTTGACCTGGTTTACTCCTGGTGTAGTCCTTGTTTAGTCCTGGTTTAGACCTGGTTTAGACCTGGTTTAGTCCTGGTTTGGACCTGGTTTAGTCCTGGTTTCGACCTGGTTTAGTCCTGGTTCAGTCCTGGTTTGGTCCTGGTTTAGTCCTGGTTTAGAACTGGTTTAGAACTGGTTTAGTCCTGGTTTAGACCTGGTTTAGTCCTGGTTTCGACCTGGTTTAGTCCTGGTTTAGTCCTGGTTTAGTCCTGGTTTTGACCTTGTTTAGTCCTGGTTTTGACCTGGTTTAGTCCTGGTTTTGACCTGGTTTAGTCTTGGTTTAGTCTTGGTTTAGTCCTGGTTTAGTCCTGGTTTTGACCTGGTTTAGTTCTGGTTTAGCCCTGGTTTTGAGCTGGTTCAGTCCTGGTTTAGACCTGGTTTAGTCCTGGTTTAGACCTGGTTCAGTCCTGATTTAGACCTGGTTCAGTCTTGGTTTAGTCCTGGTTTAGTCCTGGTTTAGTCCTGGTTTAGACCTGGTTTAGTCCTGGTTTAGTCCTGGTTTAGACCTGGTTTAGTCCTGGTTTATTCCTGGTTTAGTCCTGGTTTAAACCTGGTCTAGTCCTGGTTTCGACCTGGTTTAGTCCTGGTTTAGTCCTGGTTTAGACCTGGTTTACACCTGGTTTAGTCCTGATTAAGTCCTGGTTTCGACCTGGTTTAGTCCTGGTTTAGACCTGGTTCAGTCCTGGTTCAGTCCAGGTTTAGTCCTGGTTTAGTCCTGGTTTAGTCCTGGTTTATACTTGGTTTAGTCCTGGTTTAGTCCTGGTTTCGACCTGGTTTAGTCCTGGTTTAGTCCTGGTTTAATCCTGGTTTAGACCTGGTTTAGTCCTGGTTTAATCCTGGTTTAGACCTGGTTTAGTCCTGGTTTAGTCCTGGTTCAGACCTGGTTTAGTCCTGGTTTAGTCCTCGTTCAGTCCTGGTTTCAACCTGGTTTAGTCCTGGTTTAGTCCTGGTTTAAACCTGGTTTGGTCCTGGTTTAGTCCTGGTTTAGTCCTAGTTTAGATCTGGTTTAGTCCTGGTTTAGTCCTGGTTTAGTCCTGGTTTAGACCTGGTTTAATCCTGGTTTAGTCCTGGTTTAGTCCTGGTTTAGACCTGGTTTAGACCTGGTTTAGTTCTGGTTTAGTCCTGGTTTAGTCCTGGTTTAGTCCTGGTTTAAACCTGGTTTAGTCCTGGTTTAGTCCTGGTTTAAACCTGGTTTAAACCTGGTTTAGTCCTGGTTCTTCTCTTTCAGGAGGTCTATGAGGATGGACAGACTCAGTGGAATGAAAACTCTGAGTGCAGCTGGAGCCAGAAGCACCGAAGCAAAACCAGAACTGAGACCAAACCCGGACCGGACCGAGACCAGGACCAGGACCAGGACCAGGACTAGACTTAAAATCAGCCCCAACCCTGCCCCTCACACTGCGGCACAGCGCCCCCTGCTGCTAAATAAAGATGAAGAATAAAGATGAAGTGTTTGTGCATGTCATATCACACCGTGTGTGTGTGTGTCTGTGTGTGTGTGTGTGTCTGTGTGTGTGTGTCTGTGTGTGTGTCTGTGTGTGTGTCTGTGTGTGTCTCTGTGTGTGTGTCTGTGTGTGTGTCTGTGTGTGTGTGTGTGTGTGTCTGTGTGTGTCTGTGTCTCTGTGTGTGTGTCTGTGTGTGTGTCTGTGTGTGTGTGTGTGTGTGTGTGTGTCTGTGTTTGTGTGTGTCTGTTTGTGTGTATGTGTGTGTCTGTGTGTGTTCGTTTGACTCGCTCAGAACAAACAGCTGCAATAAATAGAACTGTTAAAGTGTTTTTGCAAATACAGGTGGTGAGCCCTCCTGTGGGCTCACCACCTGCAGAGGGGTTCATAGGGGGGGTCAGGTGCTATGAGTATTGGGCAGCAAGCTGCCCCCGCGACCCAGCCGGATTAAGCGGGAGAAGATGGATGGATGGATGGATATAGTAAAAATATAATAAAATACAGATATAAAAAATGTAATAAAATATAGTAACATCCAAAGGTGCAGGTGGGAATAAACAAGGTTCGTAGAGAGAGTAGAGGTAGAGTAGAGAGTGTCAGTGTCCTGTATAAAAAGTGAAAGTCCTAAATAGGTAAATCAACTCTCTACGTCACTGTGTGTGTGTGTGTGTGTGTCACATTTTGTCCGTGTGTCACATTTTGTCCGTGTGTCGCGCGCACACGTGCCCGCGCTTCACTTCCGCTCCCGTCCCAACATGGCGGCTGTGCGGCCGCGGCTCTGGAGGGGCTGCGCTGCAGTGTTCTCCGCAGTGTTCTAGTGTTCTCCGCAGTGTTCTGGATAGTGGACCTGGTTAGTGTTCTGTTAGCGCTCATAAACTTTCGGGACTTTTGTTAAACTTGTTTTCTTGGACCTGGACATGAAAAAGCGCCTCTGTTCCCGCCGCTGAGCTCCGCGGTCTGTCCCGGGGATGTGCCCGTCTCTGTGACCGTGAGAAGAGCCACAAGAACGGATACACACGAAGGTACGCTCGCCTGTAGCATTAGCCGCTAGCATTAGCCGCTAGCATTAGCCGCTAGCATTAGCCGCTAGCATTAGCCGCTAGCTCTGGGCTAACACTGTTTTGGTCCGTTTGGTTTGAGTGAGCTGCAGACAGGCCCACAAGATATACACGATATACACACTATATACTATATACACACTGCACACACTGTACACACCACACACTGTGCTCTGCCGCGGGATGAGTCGTGAGGACAGGACAGGCTGTGATGGAGCGTTAGCATTAGCTACTGTAAAAGTCTCAAACTGCTGCAAAGTCCAACGAGCTCCAGGTTGCGAGGGCCAGTCCCGGTTTAATCCCGGTCCGGTCCCGGTCCGGTCCCGGTCCGGTCCCGGTCCGGTCCCGGTCCGGTCCCGGTTCGGTCCCGGTTCGGTCCCGGTCCGGTCCCGGTCCGGTCCTGGGTCGGTCCTGGTTCAGGTTATTGTGTTTTTGAGCTTTAAGCACGTTTCTCTAATTTTGTGAAACTGGAGCCTCTGCTCTGTGGGTTCTGTTGGGTCGTGGGCAGGGTCGGGCAGATTAGTCGATTAATCGATAATTGATCCTTCAGAATTTGGTGGATCAGGTTCATTTTAATGGACAAACTGAATGTCGGTGTCTGTGTAACGTAGCGTGAGGAGTCGAGGTCTGAGCACAAACTGGAGCCTCACAGTCCCACGTCTCGGCTCTGGCTCCTTGGAGATCCCTATAATTCCTCAGAGTGCGTTTCCCTGCACATCAGTGTCCCGGGTATGATCGGGTTTTTGAGTGTCCCAGTTTCACATGTTTACGCAGCATCTGCAACACGACATACGCACAGAACAGACTCAGCACCAGCAGAACATCCTCTGTCACAGAGAGAACACTCATTCACTGAGTCGAGTCCTTTAGTCCCACAGAAGATGAAGCAGCAGCACAAGGAAAGAGCTGCTTTTTTCAGCTCTTACAGTTTATGCAAATAAGACATGTGGTTTTAAATTTAGTTTGTGTAAAACAAACAAATGTTTAAAGCTGCATTAAACACATTCTGATCTCACACTGATGTGGCTCTGGAGTCATGATGTCCTGGTCTGGTCTCTGGTCTGGTCCTGGTCTGGTCTTTGATCTGGTCTCTGGTCTGGTCCTGGTCTAATCCTCGTTCTGGTCTCAGTATCTGTGGTTAATCTGATCTGATCCTGATTAAAGAAAAAAAAAAACACAGAAAAACTGGATTAGATTCAGTTTTAGTCCTGGTATAGTCCAGATTTAGTCCAGATGTAGTCCTGGTTTAGTCCAGGTTTAGTCCAGGTTTAGTCCAGGTTTAGTCCTGGTATAGTCCAGGTTTAATCCTGGTTTAATCCTGGTTTAGTCCTGGTTTAATCCAGGTTTAATCCTGGTTTACTCCTGGTTCAGTCCTGGTTCAGTCCTGGTTCAGTCCTGGTTCAGTCCTGTTGTAGTCCTGGTTCAGTCCTGTTGTAGTCCTTGTTCGGTCCTGTTGTAGTCCTGGTTCGGTCCTGGTTCAGTCCTGGTTCGGTCCTGGTTCAGTCCTGGTTTGGTGCTGGTTTGGTCCTGGTTTGGTCCTGGTTTGGTCCTGGTTCGGTCCTGGTTCGGTCCTGGTTCGGTCCTGGTTCGGTCCTGGTTCGATCCTGGTTCAGTCCTGGTTCAGTCCTGGTTTAGTCCTGGTTTGGTCCCTGCTGCCTGTAGCTCCGCCCCCTCTCTCGTCTCTCTCGTCTGATTGGTCGTCTCAGGTCACATGACGGCTGCTCTGTTCTGTGCTCCATCTCACAGACGACAGCGATGGGGTGAGTGCTGCTGCCATTTTGCTCTTTCCCCTATGCCCCTGCCCCTGCACCTGCCCTTGTACCCCTCACCCGCAGGCAGGGGCGGCGGGGGCAGGGAACGCGGCGGGAGGGCATCAGGGCGGGGGCAGAATCTGGGCCATGGGGCTTTTGTGTGCGCCGCGATGACAGAGGAAGAGATGGCACAAAAGGAAACAGGAGGCCAGGGAGGAAGGAGGGATGGAGGAGAGGAGACGAGGAAGGAGGGATGGAGGAGAGGAGATGAGGAAGGAGGGATGGAGGAGCGGAGACGAGGAAGGAGGGATGGAGGAGAGGAGGAAAGGAAAGAGGAGAGGAGGAGGAAGGAGAGGAAAGGAAAGAGATGAGAGGAGAGGAGGATGAGATGAGAGGAGGATGAGATGAAAGGAGGATGTAGAAAATGGCCGCTGCTGCACTGATGAGCTGCAGCAGGAGAAAAGCTTTAATGATCAACGTGTCCGAGCTGCTGTAGTCCTGCTGTAGTCCTGCTTTAGTCCTGCTTTAGTCCTGCTTTAGTCCTGCTGTAGTCCTGCTGTAGTCCTGCTGTAGTCCTGCTGTAGTCCTGCTGTAGTCCTGCTGTAGTCCTGCTTTAATCCTGCTTTAATCCTGCTGTAGTCCTGCTGTAGTCCTGCTTTAGTCCTGCTTTAGTCCTGCTTTAGTCCTGCTTTAGTCCTGCTTTAGTCCTGCTGTAGTCCTGCTGTAGACCTGCTTTAGTCCTGCTGTAGTCCTGCTGTAGTCCTGCTGTAGACCTGCTGTAGACCTGCTTTAGTCCTGCTGTAGTCCTGCTGTAGTCCTGCTTTAGTCCTGCTTTAGTCCTTCTTTAGTCCTTCTTTAGTCCTGCTTTAGTCCTGCTTTAGTCCTGCTTTAGTCCTGCTTTAGTCCTGGTTCTGGTTCAGTCCTGGCCTAGTCCTGGTTCTGGTTCAGTTCTGCTTTAGGCCTGGTTCAGTCCTGGTCTAGTCCTACTTTAGTCCTGTTCCTGGTTCAGTCCTGGTCTAGTCCTGCTTTAGTCCTGTTCCTGGTTCAGTCCTGGTCTAGTCCTGCTTTAGTCCTGTTCCTGGGTCAGTCCTGGTCTAGTCCTGCTTTAGTCCTGTTCCTGGTTCAGTCCTGGTCTAGTCCTGCTTTAGTCCTGTTCCTGGTTCAGTCCTGGTCTAGTCCTGCTTTAGTCCTGTTCCTGGTTCAGTCCTGGTCTAGTCCTGCTTTAGTCCTGTTCCTGGTTCAGTCCTGGTCTAGTCCTGCTTTAGTCCTGTTCCTGGTTCAGTCCTGGTCTAGTCCTACTTTAGTCCTGTTCCTGGTTCAGTCCTGGTCTGTTCTTGGTCTGTTATTTCTCTAGTCCTGGTCCTGCTTTTGTCCTGGTCTGATCCTGGTTTAGTCCTGGTTTAGTTTTGGTCTGGTCCTGGTCCTGTTTTATTCCTGGTTTAGTCCTGGTCTGGTCCTGATTTTGGCCTGTTTTAGTCCTGGTTTAGTCCTTGTTTAGTTCTGGTCTTTTGTGTCTCAGTGTTTTGTGGTGCTGAATACAAACCACAAACTGGTTCAGTCGACTCTCCCATAATCCACCCCGGTACATCTTAGTCCCGCTTTAGTCCCCCTTTAGTCCCGCTTTAGTCCCGCTTTAGTCCCTCTTTAGTCCTTCTTTAGTCCTTCTTTAGTCCCGCTTTAGTCCCGCTTTAATCCCGCTTTAGTCCCGCTTTAGTCCTTCTTTAGTCCCGCTTTAGTCCCACTTTAGTCCTTCTTAGTCCTGCTTCAGTCCTGCAGTAAAGTAAAAGTACTGCTCATGAAGTTACTGCAGTAAAGTAAAAGTACTGTTCATGAAGTTACTGCAGTAAAGTAAAAGTACTGCTCATGAAGTTACTGCAGTAAAGTAAACGTTGTGCTGGGCGGAGTCGCCCTGATGAGCATCCTGGACATATTTATAACGTAAAAATCTTCAGTTGTTTCTAAAACTTCGGCTCTGTTGGATTTTCAGTCGGTTTGTTTAGGCGACATTTCTTCTGCTTCTTTACATCATATTTAAGAGTCGCTCGGCCTAATGGTGTTTTGTACGATATTCTCGCCTGTAAACAAAGTTCTGTAAGTAAACTACCGCTGTTAGCCTTTAGTGGTAAATGCGTGTGTGCCGCAGTAATGAATGATCTGCTAAATGCGGATAATTCACACCTCTGTTCACAGCTCATTTCCATATCAGTGTGTGTCCAGTAACATATATACGGCCACTGTAGTCACTTTACAGTCACTAACAGAAGAGAAAACAGCCTGTTTATGTGTGCGAGCTACAGCAGCTAATCGCTAACCAATGAGAAAGAACCAAAACGAGCTTCAAAACCGACACATTTCCAACACTCAGCCTCACACAGGCTCCTCTCAGATCAGCACTAAGAACTGTCCTTTAATCCAATTCAATTCAATTTTATTCCTCTAGTCCAGAGTAACACCCAGAGTTGCTCCAATGTTCTTCACAGTGAAAAACATGGAAACATGATCTGACACAGACATCAGCAAACACATTGTCCCATCCTCGGTCTCTCGATAAATGCACGATCCTGGTGCCAGAGCAAAAAACCCACCGGCAGATGCAGTGTGGGAAAATTCTCTCCAGACACTGTTGACCTGAGAGCTTTGAGGAACCAGTCACTTTATAGAGAGCAGGGTTCAGACGGACAGGCAGACGTGTGGGGGACTGGACATGGGCTTATTTGGGCTGAGGGCTTCATCCAAGCAGGTGGGGCTCCATCTAGGCAGGGGGGGCTCCATCCAAGCAGGTGGGGGCTCCATCCAAGCAGGTGGGGCTCCATCTAGGCAGGGGGGGCTCCATCTAGGCAGGGGGGGGCTCCATCTAGGCAGGGGGGGGCTCCATCTAGGCAGGGGGGGGCTCCATCCAGGCAGGTGGGGCTCCATCCAGGCAGGTGGGGCTCCATCTAGGCAGGTGGGGGCTCCATCCAGGCAGGTGGGGGCTCCATCCAGGCAGGTGGGGGCTCCATCCAAGCAGGTGAGGGCTCCATCCAGGCAGGTGGGGGCTCCATCCAGGCAGGTGGGGGCTCCATCCAGGCAGGTGAGTTTAATCCAGACTCACACTGAGCAGCCGCAAAAACAACAGAATCTCAGATAAACCCTGATGCCCCGCCGTCTGGAAACTGGATGAAATGGGCAGAATATAGAAATCAGCAAGATAATATCGACAACCGATATATCGGGCGGGCCCTAGTCTGAGGTCGTCTTATTGTTATTGTTGTTGTTATTATTAGGCCCGAGCGCCTTGGCAGCATAGGGCCTATTGTGATTGTTCAGCAGTGCGAAGCACACACGCAAACAGAGCGCGAAGCGCTCTCCCCTTTCCAAGCACACTGGCATCACCATGTCACTGACTGGTGCCCACTGACCTGGCACAGTGGCATCGCCGCTCAGCCGCTCAGCGGCATAATTAGGCCCGAGCCCCTACAGGGCGTAGGGCCTATTGCTTTCGCAATGATGATACCTGGGCCAAGCCCAGGCATCATTGTCAACTGTCTTACGAAGTTCAGCGCGTCCCTCGATCGCGCTCTCCGTGAACAGCAGTATCCTAGCAACCCATGCTGAAGGCATGGGACATGCATATTTGTTCTTGCTAACAAGTCATCGTCAAAAGTAGCGCGAAGCGCCTCCTGTCCCCAAAACACACTCCTGACATGAAGCTGTATCCAAGCATATTTATAGCTGCTAAAATGAATGGCAATCAATGGGGGTCAATGAGGGACTCCGACTCGCCCGTCATTCACCAATGACCCCACGGTGACATGGGGAATCTCCAGAGCTTTCAAAAAATGTATAATATGAATTCGGGCATCAAACGATAGCTGAATTTTTTAAATAACTGTCACGATTTACGTGCGGCGAAGCTGCAAAATTTGTTCAGATTTTTTGCAATTTTCAAATGACAAAATTTGCTCCCGTTCGGCCATACAAAGTCCGATTCGGCTCACATTTTAATCACTTGTAAAACTTCCATGCCAAAGCCGACTAATTGTGACACGAGCGAAAATGGTGTGATAGCGCCCCCCTTCGGTATGTGAGAAACCGAAGAGGCAATGGGTGGGGTCAAAGACAATTGACCCCACGGGTGCGTTACTGGACGCGAGTGCTTTCCAATATGTATATGTGCCCCCATTCATGGCGCCTTCTTCTTCTTCTTCCTCTTCTTTTTTCTTCTTCTTCTTCTTCCTCTTCTTCTTCCTCTTCTTCTTCCTCTTGAAATTTTGCATGGAAGGTCAAAATTTTAGTTTTTCTAAAATGTACCAAATTTTGTACAAAATTACTTTGGGCCATCTCAATCAAAAAAGCCAATGTAAATTATATGCTATTTTTAACTGTGTTGTCATGGTGATGCACGAAAGCTCCAATGTTATCCTAATGGGAAATATCAGAGAAATTCCCATTCATGACAAATATTTTACTTTCACAGAATATTCTCAAATTTGGCTCAATGACTCTTCATGTCATCCCGATCAAAAAAGTCAATGACAACCATATGGAATTTTTAACCGTGTTGCCATGGCGATGCGCCAAAACCCCCATGTTATCCTAATGGGAAAATTTCAACAATTTCTTACATTTCAAAGTGATATAACGGCTTAATAGTTTTATTGAAGAATATGAAATTTGGCACAGTGATTCTTCAAGTCAGCCCGAACAAAAAAGTCTGGGGGGGCCAAAGTTGTATTTTGCACGGTGTTGCCATGGCGATGTCCCAAATTGCCCATGTTTGTCTATGTTGGCACATCAGCATTTCCACTGTGTGTGGACTTTGTCTTTAGTGACAAGTTCAGCCCAAAGCCACAAACACACAGAGACAAGAGGCTCATCAGCGCCACCCGGGGGAGCGTCAGCGCCACCCGGGGGAGCGTCAGCACCACCCGGGGGAGCGTCCGCACCACCCGGGGGAGCACCGGGTCGGCCGAGTGCGACCTGCGGCCTGCGAGGGCCGTTCGATGCCGCTTGCGGCTTTAATTGTAATTGTTCACCCTAAAATGTAGAGCGCACATGAGCGCGAAGTGCTCTCCCCCTGATCAAACACTCAATGCCACTCATCAGTGACACATCCAGTAGTACAGACTGGCACTGCCCATTGCCGCGACAGCGGCATAATTGTAATCGTTAACTCAGGTAAACCCCAAAAACGTGCACTGGGTATGTGAGAAACCGAAGAGGCAATGGGTGGGGTCAAAGACAATTGACCCCACGGGTGCGTTACTGGACGCGAGTGCTTTCCAATATGTATATGTGCCCCCATTCATGGCGCCACCTTCTTCTTCTTCCTCTTCTTTTTTTCTCTTCTTCCTCTTCTTCTTCCTCTTCTTCTTCCTCTTCTTCTTCCTCTTCTTCTTCCTCTTCTTCTTCCTCTTCTTCTTCCTCTTCTTCCTTCTTCTTCTTCTTCTTCTTCCTCTTCTTCCTCTTCTTCCTCCTCTTCCGCCGCCGCCGCCGCCCCCCGAACACAGTTCGACAACTTCCCGCCAATGAAAACTCACGAAATTTTGCACAAAATTCAAGAATGCCAAAATAGGTATTCACAAATACTCCACATCCATAAACTAAAAAAAGTGGCGCGACAGCGCCCCCTGCAAAATCAAAATACATTGCGCCTATGGCTATACCTGAAAAATGAACTTTGTGGTAAACAAATGAAATTCGGGTGGTGGATGGGTCTTGTCGTTCCAAACAAAAAAAATATATTACGCGGTTGCTAGGCAACCAACAAGAAGTCAGCCATATTGGACCGATTGTGTGATGTGGTGCCGAAGGCGCATTTTCATGTCCTCTTATTTTAACGAACTCGTCCTAGGGTTTTTGACGTAGCCTCACCAGAATCATTCTGTCTCATCTCGATGAGCGGGACATTAAAATTTGTTAAAAGCTTTTTAAAAGATCAAACGGTGTTGCCATGACAACAGTCCAAATTTCGGGTACATTTTTTCGGCTCGCTGTCAAACTTTGACAAGTGATAATTTGCACAAACTTTATCTGATTTCACTCAAACTTTAATCGTTGGTGGACACCCCGACCCTGAACAGATTTATATAATAAAATCTCAAATGGGCGCGATAGCGCCCTCTAGGTAATTTGTATGGAAGAATAAAATTTTACTTTATCATAGACATATAAAATTTGGTACACACATTCATGACAGGGTCTTAATGAAAAAAGGCAATGAAGCCCCCAGGCCATTTGCTATCGTGTTGCCATCGTGTTGCCATGGCAACAGCCCAAACATCTGTCCTCGCCAATAGGACGCCCGACAAAAACTGTGGCATAGCCAAACCAAATTTGGTACACAGATGCATCATGGGAGTCCGCCAGTCCGCCATCTTGGATTTAAAAAAACAAAATCAACACATACAACAATTGAGAAAAATGGCAGGTTTAAGGTTAAGGTGAGGTGTTAGGATTAGAGTTAGGGTGGGGTTAAGTGCTAGAGGTTGGGGCTAGGGTTGGGGTTACGGTTAATATTATATTAGGGTGACGATTAAAGTTTGGGTTAGGGGTACGATTAAGTCTAGTGTTAGGATTAGGGCTGGGGTTAGATCAGGGTAAGAGTTAGGAGTTCAGGTCGGGTCAGGGGTTAGTGTAAGGGGTTAGGGTTTATTTAGGAGTTAAGGCTTAGGTGCGTTTGTAGGGCCTATTGTGATTGTTCAGCAGTGCAAAGCACAGGAAGTCAGCCATATTGGACCGATCGTGCGATGTGGCGCCGAAGGCACATTTTCCTGTTGTCGTACTTTAACGAACTCATCCTAGGGTTTTTGACGCAGCCTCACCAGAATCATTCTGTGTCATCTCGATGAGTGGGACATTAAAAGTTGTTAAAAGCTTTTTAAAAAATTAAACTGTGTTGCCGTGACAATGGCTCAAATTTCGGGTATGTTTTTGCCGCTCGCCATCAAACTTCGACGAGCAATAATTCGCACAAACTTTGGCCGATTTCACTCAAACTTTAAGCATTGGTGGACGCCCCGACCGACCCTGGACAGATTTATATCAGAAAATCTCAAATGGGCACTATAGCGCCCCCTAGGGAGATTGCATGGAACAGCAAAAATGTACTTTGTCGTAGACATATAAAATTTGGTACACACTAGAGGTAAGATCTTGAGCCCGAGCCCGACCCGAAATTTGGGTCGGGTCGGGCCTAAAATGTCAATCATTGCTTTGGGTCGGGTCGGGCCGGGCTTCTCTCTCGCTGACTTTTTAAAAAAGCATGAGCCAGAGCAGAGCATGCTCTGCGCACGTGAACGACACCCTCGTAATAATCTTCCCCTCCGCAGGTCCGCATGAAATTTCGGGTTTGCTTCGGGCTCGGGCCTGCAAATCAAGTTAATTGGTCGGGCTCGGGTCGGGTCGGGCTTTAATACCCGCGGGTCGGGTCGGGCTGGATTTTTTAGGCCCGATCTTACCTCTAGTACACGCGTTCGTGACATGAGCTCGATCAAAAAAGTCAATGACGCTCCCACGCTATTTCCCATCGTGTTGCTATGGCAACAGCCCAAACATCTGTCCTCGCAAATAGGACAGGCGACAAAAACTTTGGCGTAGCCAAACCAAATTTAGTACACAGATGCATCATGGGAATAGGAACAAAAAAGTATATTGTGCGGTTGCTAGGCAACCAACAGGAAGTCAGCCATATTGGATAGACCGTGTAACCTGGTGGCAAAGGCGCATTTTCCTGTTGTCGTACTTTAACAAACTCGTCCTAGGGTTTTTGACGTAGCCTCACCAGAATCATTCTGTGTCATCTCGACGAGTGGAACATTAAAAGTTGTTAAAAGCTTTTTAAAAAATCAAACGGTGTTGCCGTGACAACTGCCCAAATTTCGGGTTTGTTTTTGCGGTTCGCCATCAAACTTCAACAAGCAATAATTCGCACGATTTCACTCAAACATTAATCGTTGGTGGACGCCCCGACCCTGAACAGATTTATATAAGAAAATCTCAAATGGGCACTATAGCACCCTCTAGGTAATTTGTATGGAAGAATAAAATTTTACTTTATCGTAGACATATCAAATTTGGTACACACATTCATGACAGGGTCTTAATGAAAAAAGGCAATGATGCCCCCAGACCATTTCTCATCGTGTTGGCCAAATATCTGCCTATGTGATGTCCTGAGAAAAACTTTGACAAAGCCAAACCAAATTTGGTACACGGATGCATCATGGGAATATGAACAAAAAAGTGTACTGTGACCACGCCCCCCCCCCCCCCCCCCATACCGGCAGTCCGCCATCTTGGATTTGAAAAAAAATCAACGCATTCAAAAATGGTATGTTTAAGGTTAAGGTGAGGTGTTAGGATTAGAGTTAGGGTGGGGTTAAGTGCTAGAGGTTGGGGCTAGGGTTGGGGTTACGGTTAATATTATGTTAGGGTGAGGATTAAAGTTAGGGTTAGGTACAGTTTAGGTCTAGTGTAGGTCAAGTCTAGTGTTAGGAGTAGGGCTGGGGTAAGGTGCGTTTGTGGGGCATGTGCAGAGGCAGCGTGGCTGGGGCGGAGCATAGGCATGAGCGAGGGCCGATCATCGCCGCTTGCGGCTATATTATGACTATTATCATTTTTATTATTATTAGGCCCGAGCGCCAGAGGCTGGCGAAGGGCCTATTAGTATCACATAGCGATGCTCATAGGGGGCGGGAACTAAAATGACGCGATGTGACTCGCCTGTAGTGACCAGGGACCCTCACCATGACGTAGCTGCGCCAGAGGTTTCTGAAAATGTAGACCTCCTCCTAGAGCTGGGCGGTATGACCAAAAATTGATATCACGGTATTTTTTAAAATTATCACGGTATCATGGTATTTAACGGTATTTTTGTCTTTGGCTAAGTGGAGTGTGATAGAGTTGGTAATATCATTCCAACGTTTGCTTTTCTTGTCATAGACGGTCCCTTTAGACGGAGTGCGCGGAGCCGTGCCCGGGCGAGAGAGCTAGAGCGCGAGTGCGCGGAGCCGCGCCCGAGCGAGAGCACGGGTGCGCGGACCCCCGCCCGAGCGAGAGCACGGGTGCGCGGAGCCCCGCTCTTCACCTTTTCGCCCGGGCACGGCCCCGCGCTCTCCGCTCTCTCGCTCGGGCGCGGCTCCGCGCACTCGCGCTCTCGCTCGGGCGCGGCTCCGCGCACTCGCGCTCTAGCTCTCTCGCCCGGGCACGGCTCCGCGCACTCCCGCTCTCCGAAAAAGGGAGCCGTGTCACAAAACACTACACAGACGGTCCCTTTAGCAAACGCGCCTACCAGGGATGTCTGTGTAGTGTTTTGTGCTGCAGTGCCAACGTTACGCAGAGATTGGGGAGAAGATGCAGATTTTACTTTCATGCAATCTTCGTATTCCAGGATATGATTGTGGCGGAGGTGGTGAAGCAAGTTGCTTGTGTTGCCTCCTGCAGCTAAAACATTAGCTCGACAACACTTACAGATGATGCGTGTTTGATCCGCGTCAGATTTTTTAAAACCGAAAGTATTTCCAAACAACAGACACTGCTCCCTTTTTCGGAATGAGTTCTGTGTCTGTGTCATTTTCTTCGTCCATGCTCACCACTCAACTCGCTATCCTTACCTGGCTTGTTGGCTTGTTTGGTGTAACACTGAAAAACAGCCCCCGCTCAATCTACCGCTGTGCGACGTTCCGCCGCTCTGTGTTGCCGACATATGCGCGGACACACGGTATGGCGGTAAATAAAAAATTCATATCATAAAAATAAAAATTACCGGTATACCGGTTCAAACGGTATACCGCCCAGCCCTACCTCCTCCTCCTCCTCCTTCTCCTTCTCCTAATTCACTCACCCATTTTTCACCCAGTGAACAATGACGAAAAGTCACGAAATTTGGCCACGTGTTAAAGACTCCGCTTCTCTAACTTTTGGCTATTTCCATTTTCAATAAATAAATAAAATGGCTCGTCAGCGCCCCCTAACGAGGCAAAAATACATTAGGGAATACGAATGACGCCAAAAAAAATTTGCATGTAGAATCATGAAATTTAACACAGAAGTCGATCATGACAAGACAAGTAAAAAATATTATTATGGCCACGCCCCCGACACACCAGAGGGCGGCCATCTTGGATTAAAGTGAAGCTGAAACGCTCTCCTCCGCGGGCGTCACCTGAACGGCCTCAGATTTGGTCACATTATTTCCAGGAGCCAAACGTCCAAAAAATATCCACATCCCAAATCCGTCTGACGTCTCTGAGCAGTGACGCCACAAATAAGTTTGGATGTTTACAAATTGCTCCTATTTGCTCAAACAAAAAACTCTGATTTCAATGAAATTTGACAGTTCTTAAACTCTCTGCCTTAAAGCTACTGAATGTGAAAAATTTAATTTGGTGCATTAGCGCCCCCTACAGATTGAAATAAAACGTGACCCCGCAAACATATTGAAAAACGTTCAAAAACTCACCAAACTTTGCCAAAAGTTCAGAAATTATTAGACATTCAAGAAAATATAGGTTTTATGCGTGGGGACTAAAAAATGGAGATAATACGCCACCTCGAATATTAGGCTCCACCCACTCCTATGGGAGCCGCCCCATCTCAACTTTGTCGTATAGCCACGAAATTCGGTACAGACATTCGTCACATGAAGACAAACTCTAAAATATTATTATGGCCACGCCCCCTGACCAGGGCTCTACAATAACTTTTTTTTTCAGGAGCACACGTGCCCCTAAGTTAAACATTTTAGGAGCACAGAAAAAAAAATGGGGGCACAAGTAGGTTTTTGTGTGAACGATTATTACAGTGCAGAACTTACGCACACCAACACCAACACTGAATAAATTTAATACAAAAAAACAAAAGAATTATGACTGTACTTTTCCTGCATGATCGCAATGTTTTTATAAATATATCTTCATTTTATCTGATTAATATTTAGACTTAAAATAAGCCAAACAAACTGTTCTGCACTGAAACACTCTGTGGCCCTTTTTGGACCTTCACCCACAGTATAAGAACCTCTTCTTTAAGAGAACTTCCACTGGCACTTTACACAAAACTGTTTCAAAGTGTAAAAAGTGGGTAGGATTTTTAAACCTGTTTTTTCAAATTCCTAACTGGAGTTACATTTTCTTACTGGTTTTACAGTGGTTTTTAGCCTCTGCACATTTACCAAACAAAAGTCACATTGTGACAAACAGATTTATTTGGAAAACTTCAGCCCACATACCACCTGCTCTGTGCTGTAGCTCTGCTCTGTGCGGACACGGGTATAAAATTAGTTTTGGCGTATTTGACGAGGCGGATGGACAGGTGAGATGTTTAACCTGCCCTGTGATGCAGGCTGAGGGTGGCGCTGTGGACAAGCCGCGCGCTGTGGTGCCACGCAGTGTCCGCGGGCTCCAGCGCACAGGTCCTGCACACCGGTACAAGGTTATTGCCGACAGCAGCGGCCGTAACGAAATATGACCGCACTGAGTATTCAGACCCCGAGTCCGTGACGAGACCGAGTCCAAATGCGCTTGAGTCCGAGACACGACCAAGACAAAAATCTCGCTTTGTTGGAGAAGGAAGTCCAGTGACATGGGGGTGTCTACTGAGTGTGGGACAGGTGTGGGTCCTGCTGCGGGGCGCTCCTCATTGAAGGTGGGCATGGGTGTGTTTTGAAGCGGAGTTTGTTCGTATGAGTGATATCGCCGCACACGCGGCGCTTGTATGCTGGGGTTGTGCGTGGTCAGAGGTGTAGTGCCTGGGCACGGTTCGGTTGCGCTCGCGCTGGGTGTGTGTGCGGCGCTTTAGGGGCGATCCAGGCTTGGGTACGATTCTGAAGTCCTAATTTGACTGCGCCCCTAATGTTTGACACATGTAGAACGTTTAACTCGTCAGTTACGTCTGTGCGCAGCTCCTTATTGTGGCTGCAGAAGCACTCGCACCGGTGCGACTGGTTTGTTTTCCTCGTTCGCGCGGCAAAATATTTACTCGCGAATGCGAGTGAAATGGGCGCACTGTAGAGCCCTGCCCCTGACAAAGCAGAAGGCGGCCATTTTAGATTAAAATCTTCAAAATGCAGAGTTCGCATTTTCACTCATGTTGCGTTAGAACGAACTCCTCTGAAGGCGCTTCACCCACAGGGCTGAAAATCACCATACATCATCTAGAGAAGAGCTGAAAATCACCGTACATCATCTAGAGAAGTGCTGAAAATCACCGTACATCATCTAGAGAAGAGCTGAAAATCACCGTACATCATCTCGAGAAGTAGGGTTGGGCGGTAATACGGTAATAAGGTATCCCGTGGTATCTAAAAATAGCCACGGTATCAGATTCATTACCGTCATTAAAAAAAATCTTGCCCTAATATAATATTAACTATAATTGATTTAATGCCTAAATAAAGAGTGTTTTTTCAACACTTATGTATGTGTGGTTGTGTTTGTTAATTTAATACTATTACAGTTTAAAACGAATATTACTATGTTATAGTGTAATGTTGCTCTTAACTGTTGATCGGAGAGATGACATTCGATGAAGTTCCTGGATGTTGCGTAGTCACGTGACATTACCGCTCCGAAGGGAGAAGAAGGACAAGACAACATGACAGGCCGCGCTGAGTTGGTCCCAAAGAAAAACACAACGTCCGCAATTTGGCAGCATTTCGGATTTCGGCCAAATGACAAGGGAGAGCCAGGCAGATCCGGTTGGCACTGTAGAGGAGCGAGCAGAAGCAGAGACAACTGCATATTGTCGCGAGCCTGTTATTCCGGGAGATGAAGACCCACTTTGGTGGAAATCCAATGGAGTCAGGCGCTTTCCTTTAATGTCGCGGGTTGCCCGAAAATACCTGTGCGTTTGTGCCACAAGCTCTCCATCGGAACGGGTCTTCAGCACCGCGGGCAAAGTTGTCAACCCACAACGTGCCCTACTCAAGCCGGAAAAAGTGAACATGCTGGTTTTTCTGGCGAAAAACATTCAATAGCTTAATCATTTTATTTTCAATAAGGAGTGGCTTTTTCTGACGTACAAAAACGGTTCGAAATGTTGTATAGTTGTACTTTTAATTTATTTGATTCATGTTAATATATTTTAAAAATATACAAACGAGCAGTATTTTCCGCTGCGTTCTCATATGCACATTTTCGGTTATGTCTTGTTAGCCTGTTTATTGTTCAGATTTTCTTATTTGATAAGATCAAGTATTTTATTTATTTGATTCTTGTTGGTTTGTTACTGCCTTTGTTATTTAATGTAATTTTTGTTATTTGATAAGCCTGTGAGTGCTGGATTATATAGGGCTGTGTTTTAATTTAATTGATGTAGCCTATAGATTACTGTACTGGAAGTGGGCTTTAGCAAGCTGCCATTTGTCCAGCGAACTCCACCTTAGTGCTACGAAGTGTTTTTTTATTTTTTTATTTTTTTTTATAGCCTTAGCAACGGTAATACCGTATACCCCGGGAAAATGTGGAGACGGTTTAACTGTATCAAAATTTGGATACCGCCCAACTCTATCGAGAAGTGCTGAAAATCACCGTACATCATCTAGAGAAGTGCTGAAAATCACCGTACATCATCTAGAGAAGAGCTGAAAATCACCTACATCAGGGGTGTCAAACTCATTTTGGTCCGGGGGCCGTATGCAACCTACTTTGATCCCAAAAGGGCCGGATCAGAAAACTCAGTTCTCTCTTCAAGTTATTGTATTTTTCTCCGTGTCTCGTAGTGGTGTTTAAGATTATATTCCTCGAGCAACGCCACTTGTTCCAAACACACTGAGCACAGATTTCCCATTCACCTCTGTCAACAAATAAGAATTAGACTATTTTTCTTGGGAAATCCTGAACTCAGCATCTGCTTTTCTCATTTTTTGACATTTTGCTGATGAGGGTCACGGTCGACAGTCAAAACGATCGTCCTTTAAGAGTGTTTGGAAAGAGGAAAGTCTTCATTTGTGCTGCTCTGGTGGGAGTCGCAACGTACAGAAACGCCGGAGACGCTGCTATGCTAAACGGTGCAGAAAATTAACAGAAAAATCTGAAAATTTGAAGTATTTTAATAGAAAAATCAGCCGAGGGCCAGATTAAAGGTCTTGGAGGGCCGGATCTGGCCCCCGGGCCGCATGTTTGACACATGTGACCTACATCATCTAGAGAAGAGCTGAAAATCACCGTACATCATCTAGAGAAGAGCTGAAAATCACCGTACATATAGAGAAGTGCTGAAAATCACCTACATCATCTAGAGAAGTGCTGAAAATCACTGTACATCATCTAGAGAAGAGCTGAAAATCACCTACATCATCTAGAGAAGAGCTGAAAATAACCATACATCTAGAGAAGAGCTGAAAATCACCTACATCATCTAGAGAAGAGCTGAAAATCACCGACATCATCTAGAGAAGTGCTGAAAATCACCGACATAATCTAGAGAAGAGCTGAAAATCACCTACATCTAGAGAAGTGCTGAAAATCACCTACATCATCTAGAGAAGTGCTGAAAATCACCTACATCCTCTAGAGAAGTGCTGAAAATCACCTACATCATCTAGAGAAGTGCTGAAAATCACAGTACATCATCTACAGAAGTGCTGAAAATCACCGTACATCATCTAGAGAAGTGCTGAAAATCACCTACATCATCTAGAGAAGAGCTGAAAATCACCTACATCATCTAGAGAATTGAAAATCACCGTACATCATATAGAGAACTGAAAATCACCTACATCATTTAGAGAAGTGCTGAAAATCACCTACATCTAGAGAAGTGCTGAAAATCACCTACATCATCTAGAGAAGAGCTGAAAATCACGTACATCATCTAGAGAAGAGCTGAAAATCACCGTACATCATCTAGAGAAGTGCTGAAAATCACCGTACATCATCTAGAGAAGTGCTGAAAATCACCGTACATCATCTAGAGAAGTGCTGAAAATCACCGTACATCATCTAGAGAAGTGCTGAAAATCACCGTACATCATCTAGAGAAGAGCTGAAAATCACCGTACATCATCTAGAGAAGTGCTGAAAATCACCTACATCATCTAGAGAAGAGCTGAAAATCACGTACATCATCTAGAGAAGAGCTGAAAATCAGCATACATCATCTAGAGAAGAGCTGAAAATCAGCATACATCATCTAAAGAAGTGCTGAAAATCAGCATACATCATCTAGAGAAGTGCTGAAAATCAGCATACATCATCTAGAGAAGTGCTGAAAATCACCGTACATCATCTAGAGAAGAGCTGAAAATCACCGTACATCATCTAGAGAAGAGCTGAAAATCACCTACATCATCTAGAGAAGAGCTGAAAATCACCGTACATCATCTAGAGAAGAGCTGAAAATCACCGTACATATAGAGAAGTGCTGAAAATCACCTACATCATCTAGAGAAGTGCTGAAAATCACTGTACATCATCTAGAGAAGAGCTGAAAATCACTGTACATCATCTAGAGAAGAGCTGAAAATCACCTACATCATCTAGAGAAGAGCTGAAAATAACCGTACATCTAGAGAAGAGCTGAAAATCACCTACATCATCTAGAGAAGAGCTGAAAATCACTGTACATCATCTAGAGAAGAGCTGAAAATCACCTACATCATCTAGAGAAGTGCTGAAAATCACCGACATAATCTAGAGAAGAGCTGAAAATCACCTACATCTAGAGAAGTGCTGAAAATCACCTACATCATCTAGAGAAGTGCTGAAAATCACCTACATCCTCTAGAGAAGTGCTGAAAATCACCTACATCATCTAGAGAAGTGCTGAAAATCACCGTACATCATCTAGAGAAGTGCTGAAAATCACCTACTTCATCTAGAGAAGTGCTGAAAATCACTGTACATAATCTAGAGAAGAGCTGAAAATCACCTACATCTAGAGAAGTGCTGAAAATCACCGTACATCATCTAGAGAAGTGCTGAAAATCACCGTACATCATCTAGAGAAGTGCTGAAAATCACCGTACATCATCTAGAGAAGAGCTGAAAATCACCGTACATCATCTAGAGAAGAGCTGAAAATCACCGTACATCTAGAGAAGTGCTGAAAATCACCGTACATCATCTAGAGAAGTGCTGAAAATCACCGTACATCATCTAGAGAAGTTCTGAAAATCACCGTACATCATCTAGAGCAGAGCTGAAAATCACCGTACATCATCTAGAGAAGAGCTGAAAATCACCGTACATATAGAGAAGTGCTGAAAATCACCGTACATCATCTAGAGAAGAGCTGAAAATCACCGTACATCATCTAGAGAAGAGCTGAAAATCACCGTACATCATCTAGAGAAGAGCTGAAAATCACCGTACATCTAGAGAAGTGCTGAAAATCACCGTACATCATCTAGAGAAGTGCTGAAAATCACCTACATCTAGAGAAGAGCTGAAAATCACCTACATCATCTAGAGAAGAGCTGAAAATCACCTACATCTAGAGAAGAACTGAAAATCACCGTACATCATCTAGAGAAGTGCTGAAAATCACCGTACATCATCTAGAGCAGTGCTGAAAATCACCTGCATCATCTGGAGAAGAGCTGAAAATCACCGTACATCATCTAGAGAAGAGCTGAAAATCACCTACATCATCTAGAGAAGAGCTGAAAATCACCTACATCTAGAGAAGAGCTGAAAATCATCTAGAGAAGAGCTGAAAATCACCGTACATCATCTAGAGCAGAGCTGAAAATCACCTACATCTAGAGAAGAGCTGAAAATCACCTACATCATCTAGAGAAGAGCTGAAAATCACCTACATCTAGAGAAGAACTGAAAATCACCGTACATCATCTAGAGAAGTGCTGAAAATCACCGTACATCATCTAGAGCAGTGCTGAAAATCACCTGCATCATCTGGAGAAGAGCTGAAAATCACCGTACATCATCTAGAGAAGAGCTGAAAATCACCTACATCTAGAGAAGTGCTGAAAATCACCTACATCATCTAGAGAAGAGCTGAAAATCACCTACATCATCTAGAGAAGAGCTGAAAATCATCTAGAGAAGAGCTGAAAATCACCGTACATCATCTAGAGAAGTGCTGAAAATCACCTACATCTAGAGAAGTGCTGAAAATCACCTACATCATCTAGAGAAGAGCTGAAAATCACCTACATCATCTAGAGAAATGCTGAAAATCACTGTACATCATCTAGAGAAGTGCTGAAAATCACCGTACATCATCTAGAGAAATGTGACTTCAAATGTTTGCTCCATTTTTTTGAAAACTGTCACGTTTACGTGCGGCAAAGCTCCAAAGTTCAATCCAAATTTAGACAAGATTCAATGTGAAGATTTGCTCCCGTTGGCACAGACTTAGTCCGATTGTGCTGAAATTTGAGTCACTGATGCTGATCTGGGCCTGAATATAAAACACTATAAAGCATATGGAAAATTACACTATAGCGCCCCCTAGTATAATGAAACGCCAACATTATCGGATTTGTCCCAAATTTGGGAATTAAATTCTATGTATGACTACGAGCAAAAAAATACGTTACGGACATGGTGAATTTTTCACTGTTGTCCACCAGGGCCACAAAGACTCCTCAAAAGTCATTTAAAGGTGCACTGTCATTTTTCTGATGGAGGATGTGTTGGCCTGGGAAATTTGAATCACTAATCCGTGATCTTGGTCTGAATATAATACACTGTAAAGCATATGAAAAGTGTGGGTACGGTAATTAGGGTTAGTGTGGGGTGCGGCGTTTGCACGGTGCGATGTGCTGGGCACGGAGTTTGTGGGTCACGGAGTTTGTGGGGTGCAGTGTAGGCGCACTCGAGGGCCAATCATCGCCGCTTGCGGCTATATTCATAATTATTATTATTATTATTATCATCATTATTATTATCATCATCAATATTATTATTATTATTATTTTACTCTGTACTATATATTGCTCAATTTGGCCCGGTCCTGGTCTGTGGTCTGGCCCAGTCCTGGTCCTGACCTGGTCCTGACCCGGTTCTGACCCGGTGTGTTGCAGGGCGGAGGGGTCATGGCGTCCTATGACCAGCTGCTGAGGCAGGTGGAGGTGCTGAAGATAGAAAACTCTACCCTGAGACAAGAGCTGCAGGACAACTCCACCCACCTGAGCAAGCTGGAGTCTGAGGCCTCCAACATGAAGGTACTGGGACCTGGGACTGGAACTGGACTGGGACCGGGACTAGGACTAGAACTGGACTGGGATTGGGACCGGGACTGGGACCTGCTCCTGAAGCACCCACACTGACCCCTGTTCCTCGTCTCACTCAGATCTGAGTCGTGTTTGTTTCCTTCATGTTTGACTCTTTATTATTCGTCTGTTACATCTGCAAAGCTCCAAACGCTCTGCTCCACCCTGTGATGTCATCAAGTGAACAGCTCCTTTTCCCTTTAGTTCAGTCGAGACTGAAATGATCCAGGTGATTCTAGTGAAGGTGTGTGGAGTTTAAAAACACAGTGGAGCACTTCCTGTATCACCACATGATGACATCACAAGGTGGAACAGAGTTTTCAGTCTGAGAGAAGAACTCGTGCTAAATGTGCAGGTTTGAGTGAAACATTATTATTATGATTATGGGACATGGAGTCTCAGTGTAAACTACATTAGAGCAGAGGATTATGGGACATGGAGTCTCAGTGTAAACTGCATTAGAGCAGCCTCCAGCCTCTCCTTGTCTCCTCTCTCCTCGTGTCCTTGTCTCCTCTCTCCTCGTGTCCTTGTCTCCTCTCTCCTCTTGTCCTTGTCTCCTCGTCTCCTCTGCTGTGAGCGTCCCTCCCTCCCTCCTCTCTGTCACATGACTTCGTCTGTTTGGTCATGTGACTCGTTTCTATAAATACCTCCTGAGCTCTCGTCCAATCTCAAACGCAGCCTCCTGATTGGTCCCCTCCTCTAAACCCTCCATCATTTCATCGTCCCTGTTTTATTACTTTAATCCCATTGGTCAGTCCCGCTCGCTAAGTCCCGCCCCTTATTTTCCCACTTCCTGTCCGTCACTTCCTGTTTCCTGTTTCCTGTTGTTGTGGACATGTCTCTGCTGGAGCGATGCCGTCTGATTGTGGTGAGACGCAAACTTTAAGACTCCTCTCCTCCTCCTCTCCTCCTGCTCTCCTCCTCCTCTCCTCCTCCTCTTCTCCTCCTCCTCTTCTCCTCCTCTCCTCCTGCTCTCCTCCTCCTCTCCTCCCCTCCTCCTCTTCCTCCTCTCCTCCTCCCCTCCTCCTCTCCTCCTCTCCTCCTGCTCCCCTCCTCCCCTCCTCCTCTTCTCCTCCTCCCCTCCTCCTCCTTTTCCTCCTCCTCCTCTCCTCCCCCTCCTCCTCCTCTCCTCCTCTCCTCCACTCCTCCACTCCTCCTCTCCTCCTGCTCTCCTCCTCTTCCTCCTCCTCCTCTTCCTTCTCTCCTCTCCTCCCCCTCCTCCTCTCCTCTCCCTCCTCTCCTCCTCCTCCCCTCCCCCTCCTCCTCTCCTCCATTAGAGCAGAGGATTGTGGGACATTTAAGGTGTGTGTGTTTCAGGAGGTGCTGAAGCAGCTGCAGGGGACGATCGACGAGGACACAGGAGACGGAGGAGGCTCCCACGAGCTCCTCGAGAGGCTGAAGGGTGAGGAGAGAGGGCTCTGAAGGGGGAGTGGCTCTGAAGGGGTAGTGGCTCTGAAGGCGGAGCGGGTCAGACGGGGGAGCGGGTCGGAAGGGGGAGCGGCTCTGAAGGGGGAGCAGGTCAGTGCTCTGTGTGAGTGTTGCCACGGTTACAGGAGTGAATCTGGAGCCAGGTCCATATTTGGAAATCCTCCCGCGAGTATCATAGCAACACAAGAGCCAATCATGAGTGAGGAGGTTAAATGTGGCGCCGCCTCATGGCAGAGCTGATGCATCATATATACGGACTATGGATGTGATACTCTGCACCTGCAGGACACTGGATTTACCTGATTCTGCAGAAGAAGAAGGAAACTTTGAGCTTTTAGCATCAAACTTTAAATAGTTTAAGTCACTGATTTATGTTGTTTGTTCTGTTACGTGCGAACAATAGAGTCACAATTTAACCAAATTCACTTTACTTGATGCTCGTTAAATTCTGCTAGTTCAGATTCTAGTAACGTTAGATGTTGTAACTTTGAGATATTTTGTTATTTTATTTCAGAACTCGTCACTCGGGAAAGCGGGAAGGGAACTTACTTAGCAACGAAACGAGCTGTCAATCAAACCTGTTGCTAACGCTAGGGGGAGGGGCCTCTGGGAATGAAGGCGTCTGATTGGTCCGTTATTTATGTTCAGGTCTTGATTTAGGAAACAGAGAAATGAAAAGTTCAGGATCCTGTGTGGCGGCTTCAGACGAACAGTTTAAGTCCAGAATGACGAGGCTCAGAGCAGCAGGTACAGACAGAGGGACGAGAAGATCCTAATGTGAAGGAGCCCGAAGAGCCTCCTGGAGCACTTCCTGTTTGGCACGCGGCGGCTAACGGGTTAGCGGCTAACTGGTTAGCGGCTAACGGATTAGCTTAGTCCATATAAACAGAGTATGTTGTAACCCGGTGCTGTGTTCCAGAGATGAGCCTGGAGCCTGCGGGGTTTAAGCCCAGGAGCCGGCCTCCTGTGGCCCCATCGTCCTCCTCCTCCTCAGCCTCCTCCTCCGGAACTCCAGCCCGGCGCAGAGGAGCGCCCCCTGCAGGCAGAGAGGGGCACGACAGAGGAGCGCCCCCTGTGGGCAGAGAGGACAGAGGAGCGCCCCCTGTGGGCAGAGAGGACAGAGGAGCGCCCCCTGTGGGCAGAGAGGACAGAGGAGCACCCCCTGCAGGCAGAGAGGACAGAGCAGCGCCCCCTGTGGGCAGAGAGGACCGAGCACTGGAGGAGCTAGAGAAGGAGAGGTAAAAAGATTTTCACTTACGCATTTACTTCCTGGTTTGCAGCCCAACGTGTGACATCAGAAACAGCTCTGACCAATCAGAGCTGCTGGAGCGGCTCAGAGCGGCATCAGAATCTGACAGAGCTGAGTTTAAGGCGCTTTGACCATTTAAAATGTTTAAAGTTCATATTGTAAAATACAGAAGAATCTGAGCTTTGTGAAAGCTGCTGACGCCCTGAAGAACACGGGCAGGTTTCACACAAACGCCCTGAAGAACACAGGCGGGTTTCACACAAAAACCCTGAAGAACACGGCGGGTTTCACACAAACGCCCTGAAGAACTCGGGCAGGTTTCACACAAAGGCTCTGAAAAACTCGGGCGGGTTTCACACAAACGCCCTGAAGAACTCGGGCGGGTTTCACACAAACGCCCTGAAGAACTCGGGCGGATTTCACACAAACACCCTGAAGAACTCGGGCGGATTTCACACAAACGCCCTGAAGAACTCGGGCGGGTTTCACACAAACGCCCTGAAGAACTCGGGCAGGTTTCACACAAACGTCCTGAAGAACTCGGGCGGGTTTCACACAAACGCCCTGAAGAACTCGGGCGGGTTTCACACAAACGCCCTGAAGAACTCGGGCGGGTTTCACACAAACGCCCTGAAGAACTCGGGCGGGTTTCACACAAAGGCTCTGAAAAACTCGGGCGGGTTTCACACAAACGCCCTGAAGAACTCGGGCGGGTTTCACACAAACGCCCTGAAGAACTCGGGCGGGTTTCACACAAACGCCCTGAAGAACACGGGCGGGTTTCACACAAACGCCCTGAAGAACACGGGCGGGTTTCACACAAACGCCCTGAAGAACACGGGCGGGTTTCACACAAACGCCCTGAAGAACTCGGGCGGGTTTCACACAAACGCCCTGAAGAACACGGGCGGGTTTCACACAAACGCCCTGAAGAACTCGGGCGGGTTTTACACAAACGCCCTGAAGAACACGGGCGGGTTTCACACAAACGCCCTGAAGAACTCGGGCGGGTTTCACACAAACGCCCTGAAGAACTCGGGCGGGTTTCACACAAACGCCCTGAAGAACTCGGGCGGGTTTCACACAAACGCCCTGAGCTTCTGTTTCCCCGCAGTTCCTCACCCGGCCTGAAGGGAAATCTGATTAAACAGCCCCGCCCCCTTACAGGGCAGGGACGTGCTCTGATTGACTGTTGTGTCCCTCTCTCTGATTGGCTGTTCTGTGTGTGCCTCTCTCTGATTGGCTGTTCTCTGTGTGCCTCTCTCTGATTGGCTGTTCTGTGTGTGCCTCTCTCTGATTGGCTGTTCTCTGTGTGCCTCTCTCTGATTGGCTGTTCTCTGTGTGCCTCTCTCTGATTGGCTGTTCTGTGTGTGCCTCTCTCTGATTGGCTGTTGTGTCCCTCTCTCTGATTGGCTGTTGTGTGTCTCTCTCTGATTGGCTGTTGTGTGTCTCTCTCTGATTGGCTGTTGTGTCCCTCTCTCTGATTGGCTGTTGTGTCCCTCTCTCTGATTGGCTGTTGTGTCCCTCTCTCTGATTGGCTGTTGTGTCCCTCTCTCTGATTGGCTGTTGTGTGTCTCTCTCTCTGATTGGCTGTTGTGTGTCTCTCTCTCTGATTGGCTGTTGTGTGTCTCTCTCTCTGATTGGCTGTTGTGTGTCTCTCTCTCTGATTGGCTGTTGTGTGTCTCTCTCTCTGATTGGCTGTTGTGTGTCTCTCTCTCTCTCTGATTGGCTGTTGTGTGTCTCTCTCTCTGATTGGCTGTTGTGTGTCCCTCTCTCTGATTGGCTGTTGTGTGTCCCTCTCTCTGATTGGCTGTTGTGTGTCTCAGGACGCTCCTATTGGCTGAGCTGGAGAAGGAGGAGAAGGAGAAGGACTGGTACTACGGACAGCTCCAGAACCTGACCAAGCGCATCGACAGCCTCCCGCTCACCGAGAACGTACGAGAACTACACCCACAGCTACACCCACAACTACACCTGCAGCTACACCCACAGCTACACCCACAACTACACCTGCAGCTACACCTGCAGCTACACCCGCAGCTACACCCGCAGCTACACCCGCAGCTACACCCACAACTACACCTGCAGCTACACCCGCAGCTACACCCGCAACTACACCCATGACTACACCCTCAGCTACACCCGCAACTACACCCATGACAGCTACACCTACAACAACCACACCTGCAACTACAGCCGCAACTACACCCACGATAACACCTCCAACTACACCCGCAACTACACCCATGACAACTACACCTACAACAACTACAGCCGCAACTACACCCACGATAACTACACCCGCAACTACACCTGCAGCTACACCCACAGCTACACCTACGACTACACCCATGACAACTACACCCGCAACTACACCCATGACAACTACACCTACAACATCTACATCCACAGCTACACCCACGATAACTACACCCACAGCTACATCCACAACTATACCCGCAACTACATCCACTACACCCACAGCTACAGCCACGATAACTACACCCGCAACTACACCCACGATAACTACACCCACAGCTACACCCACGATAACTACACCCACAGCTACATCCACAACTATACCCGCAACTACATCCACTACACCCACAGCTACAGCCACGATAACTACACCGGCAGCTACACCCACAGCTACATCCGCAAATACACCCACAGCTACACCCACAGCTACACCCATGATAATTACACCCACAGCTACACCCACGATAACTACACCCACAGCTACACCCGCAACTACAGCCGCAACTACACCCACGATAACTACACCCACGATAACTACACCCACAGATACACCCACGATAACTACACCCGCAGCTACACCTGCAACTACACCCACGATAACTACTCCTGCAACTACACCCATGACAACTACACCCGCAATTGTGGGTTTGTGCATTTGTTGTAGTTGTGCGTTTATGTTGTAGTTGTGTTGTAATTGTGCGTTTGTGTGTTGTAGCTGTGCGTTTGTTGTAATTGTGCGTTTGTTGTGTTGTTGTAGTTGTGCGTCAGTTGTAATTGTGTTGTAATTGTGCGTTTGTTGTGTTGTAGTTGTGTGTCTGATTGTATGTTTGTTGTATTGTAATTGTGCGTCTGTTGTGTTGTAGTTGTGTTGTAGTTGTGGTCAGTTGTAATTGTGCATCTGTTGTGTTGTAGTTGTGTGTTGTAATTGTGCGTCTGTTGTGTTGTTGTAGTTGTGTTGTAGTTGTGCGTCAGTTGTAATTGTGCGTCTGTTGTGTTGTAGTTGTGTGTTGCAGTTGTGCGTCAGTTGTAATTGTGCGCCTGTTGTGTTGTAGTTGTGTGTTGTAGTTGTGCGTCAGTTGTAATTGTGCGTCTGTTGTGTTGTTGTAGTTGTGCGTCAGTTGTAATTGTGCGTCTATTGTGTTATAGTTGTGTGTTGTAGTTGTGCGTCAGTTGTAATTGTGCGCCTGTTGTGTTGTAGTTGTGCGTCAGTTGCAATTGTGCGTCTGTTGTGTTGTAGTTGTGTGTTGTAGTTGTGTGTTGTAGTTGTGCGTCAGTTGTAATCGTGCGTCTATTGTGTTGTAGTTGTGTGTTGTAGTTGTGCGTCATTTGTAATTGTGCGTCTATTGTGTTGTTGTAGTTCACTCTTCAGACGGACATGAGTCGGCGTCAGTTGGAGTTTGAAGCTCGTCAGATTCGTTCGGCGATGGAGGAACAGCTGGGCTCCTGCCAGGAGATGGAGCGCAGAGCTCAGGTCAGTCTGCACCACCGACACCTACACCTACAGAACACCACCTACACCTACACAACACCACCTACACAACACCACCTACACAACACCTGCACCAACGCAGAGCTCAGGTCTGTCTGAACCTACACCTGCACCACTCCACCTACACAGAGCGCAGAGCTCAGGTCAGTCTGAACCCACACCTACATAACACCACCTACGCAGAGCTCAGGTCAGTCTGCACCACCTGCACCTACACCTGCACTACTCCACCTACACAGAGCGCAGAGCTCAGGTCAGTCTGAACCCACACCTACATAACACCACCTACGCAGAGCTCAGGTCAGTCTGCACCACCTGCACTACTCCACCTACACAGCGCAGAGCTCAGGTCAGTCTGAACCTACACCTGCACCTCCTACACCTACATAACACCACCTACACAACACCTGCACCAACGCAGAGCTCAGGTCAGTCTGAACCTACACCTACATAACACCACCTACACAGAGCTCAGGTCAGTCTCACCTACACCTGCACCTGCACTACTCCACCTGCACCACCTACACAGAGCTCAGGTCGGTCTGAACCTACACCTAACATAACACCACCTATACCTACACTACTCCACCTACACCTGCACAACACCACCTATACAGAGCTCAGGTCAGTCTGAACCTACACCTGCTACACCTACACCACCTGCTACACCTACACAGAGCGCAGAGCTCAGGTCAGTCTGAATCTACACCTGCACCACACCTACACAGAGCGCAGAGCTCAGGTCTGTCTGAACCTACACCTACACCACCTGCACCACCTACACCTACATAACACCACCTGCACCAACGCAGAGCTCAGGTCAGTCTCACCTACACCTGTTCCACCTGCTCCACCTACACAGAGCTCAGGTCAGTCTGCACCACCTACAGGAGCAGGGTTCAGTCTGACTCTGTTTCTGTTTCAGGCTCGAGTCTCTCGGATCCAGCAGATCGAGAAGGACATCCTGAAACTGGGCTCCAGGAACCAGGTACCTCTGACCCTGCCCCCTCTGACACCTCTGACCCCGCCCCCTCTGACACCTCTGACCCCCTTGGGTTGAAGCGCTTGTGTGTCCGGAATAATCTCTGGTCTGAAGCGCTCGCGTTTCTGGAATAATCTCCCACCTGAAGCGGTCGTGTTTCTGGAATAATCTCCGGTCTGAAGCGCTCGTGTTTTCGGAATAATCTCCGGTCTGAAGCGCTCGTGTTTCCGGAATAATCTCCGGTCTGAAGCGCTCGCGTTTCTGGAATAATCTCCCACTTGAAGCGCTTGCGTTTCTGGAATAATCTCCGGTTTGAAGTGCTCGTGTTTCTGGAATAATCTCTGGTCTGAAGCGCTCGTATTTCCCGAATAATCTCTGGTCTGAAGCGCTCGTGTTTCCGGAATAATCTCTGGTCTGAAGCGCTCGTGTTTCCGGAATAATCTCTGGTTTTAAGCGCTCGTGTTTCCGGAATAATCTCTGGTCTGAAGCGCTCGTGTTTTCGGAATAATCTCCGGTCTGAAGCGCTCGTGTTTCCGGAATAATCTCCGGTCTGAAGCGCTCGTGTTTCCGGAATAATCTCCGGTCTGAAGCGCTCGCGTTTCTGGAATAATCTCCGGTCTGAAGCACTCGTGTTTCTGGAATAATCTCCGGTCTAAAGATCTTGTGTTTCTGGAATAATCTCCGGTCTGAAGCGCTTGTGTTTCCGGAATAATCTCCGGTCTGAAGCGCTCGTGTTTCTGGAATAATCTCTGGTCTGAAGCGCTCGTGTTTCCGGAATAATCTCTGGTCTGAAGCGCTCGTGTTTCCGGAATAATCTCTGGTCTGAAGCGCTCGTGTTTCTGGAATAATCTCTGGTCTGAAGCGCTCGTGTTTCCGGAATAATCTCTGGTCTGAAGCGCTCGTGTTTCCGGAATAATCTCCGGTCTGAAGCGCTCGTGTTTCTGGAATAATCTCCGGTCTGAAGCGCTCGTGTTTCCGGAATAATCTCTGGTCTGAAGCGCTCGTGTTTCCGGAATAATCTCTGGTCTGAAGCGCTCGTGTTTCCGGAATAATCTCTGGTCTGAAGCGCTCGTGTTTCCGGAATAATCTCTGGTCTGAAGCGCTCGTGTTTCCGGAATAATCTCCGGTCTGAAGCGCTCGTGTTTCCGGAATAATCTCTGGTCTGAAGCGCTTGTGTTTCCGGAATAATCTCCGGTCTGAAGCGCTCGTGTTTCTGGAATAATCTCCGGTCTGAAGCGCTCGTGTTTCCGGAATAATCTCTGGTCTGAAGCGCTCGTGTTTCCGGAATAATCTCTGGTCTGAAGCGCTCGTGTTTCCGGAATAATCTCTGGTCTGAAGCGCTCGTGTTTCCGGAATAATCTCCGGTCTGAAGCGCTCGTGTTTCCGGAATAATCTGTTTGTATTTTTCAGGAGGGAGCCCAGGCGGAGCTGAGCGCGCCGTCATCTGCTGTGAGTCTCTAGTCTTTAACAGTCTTTAAGTCTAAAATCCTGACCTCCGACCTGACCTCTGACCTTTGATCTCTCGTCCGCAGAGCTCCAGCCGATTGGACCTGGACTTGGCCAATGACGGCGCGTACTCTGTGCCTCGACGAATCACCAGCCACCTGGGAACAAAGGTGAGAAATGCGCCCGGCAACAGAGGGGCAAACTTTTCCAGGGCCCTTTTTTTTTGGTCCTAAATGTTTGGGTGCATCAGGGGGCGGAGCTTAGAGTCCTGCTGTATTTTTATTGTAAATGTTTAAATATAATTCAGTGTATATAATGTTGGTGCAGGTGGAGATGGTCTACAGCCTCCTGTCCATGTTGGGGACCCATGATAAGGACGACATGTCCCGGACTCTTTTGGCCATGTCGAGCTCTCAAGACTCGTGCATCGCCATGAGACAGTCGGGCTGTTTACCTCTGCTCATCCAGCTGCTGCACGGCAATGACAAGGACTCACTACTGCTGGGTACCACAACGATGCCAAAACACTGCCAAAACACCACCCAACACCACCAAAACACCACCGCAACAGTGCCGCAACACTGCCCAAACACTGCCCAAACACTGCCCAAACACCTCCAAAACACCGCCAAAACACCATCGCAACGCTGTCAAAACACTGCCCAAACACTGCCAAAACACCACCCAACACTGCCAAAACACCACCCAACACCGCCAAAACACCGCCAAAACACCGCCGCAACACCGCCGCAACACTGCCCAAACACCTCCAAAACACCTCCAAAACACCTCCAAAACACTGCCAAAACACTGCCCAAACACCTCCAAAACACCTCCAAAACACTGCCAAAACACTGCCCAAACACTGCTAAAACACTGCCAAAACACCACCCAACACCGCCGCAACAATGCCGCAACACTGCCGCAACACTGCCCAAACACCTCCAAAACACTGCCAAAACACCATCGCAACACTGCCAAAACACTGCCCAAACACTGCTAAAACACTGCCAAAACACCACCCAACACCGCCAAAACACCGCAGCAACACCGCCGCAACACCGCCGCAACACCGCCGCAACACCGCCGCAACACCGCCGCAACACTGCCCAAACACTGCCCAAACACTGCCCAAACACTGCCCAAACACTGCTAAAACACTGCTAAAAAACTGCCGCAACACCGCCGCAACACCGCCGCAACACCGCCGCAACACCGCCGCAACACCGCCGCAACACCGCCGCAACACCGCCCCAACACCGCCGCAACACCGCCGCAACACTGCCCAAACACTGCCCAAACACCTCCAAAACATCGCCAAAACACCATTGCAACACTGCCAAAACACTGCCAAAACACTGCCAAAACACTGCCAAAACACTGCCCAAACACTACTAAAACACCACCCAACACCGCCGCAACACCGCCGCAACACCGCCGCAACACCGCCGCAACACCGCCGCAACACTGCCCAAACACTGCCAAAACACTGCCAAAACACCATTGCAACGCTGCCCAAACACTGCTAAAACACTGCTAAAACACCGCCAAAACATCGCCAATACACCGCCAAAACGCCTCCAAAACACCTCCAAAACACCATCGCAACGCTGCCAAAACACTGCCAAAACACTGCCGAAACACTGCCGAAACACTGCCAAAACACCTCCAAAACACCGCCACAACCCCGACACCGTAACAATGACAAGGACTCACTACTGCTGGGCACCACAACACCATTAGAACACCACCAAACTCCAGCCAAACCAAGAGATAAGATAAGACAGGACTTTATTCTGGCAGTGGAGAAATTCAACAGTCACAGCAGCTCCAGGACAGTTTAGTGCATAAAAGGAAAAAAGTGTGCATGCAATCAACACCAAAACAAAGAAGCCCGTGCTTGTGTGTGTGTAACGTGTGTGTAACGTGTGTGTAACGTGTGTGTAACGTGTGTGTAACGTGTGTGTTTTGTGAGTCAGGAAACTCTCGCGGCTCGAAAGAGGCTCGTGTGTGTGTAACGTGTGTGTTCTGTTGTGCGTAGGAAACTCTCGCGGCTCTAAACAGGCTCGTGTGTGTGTAATGTGTGTGTTCTGTTGTGCATAGGAAACTCTCGCGGCTCTAAAGAGGCTCGTGTGTGTGTTCTGTTGTCCGTAGGAAACTCTCGCGGCTCTAAAGAGGCTCGTGTGTGTGTGTAACGTGTGTGTTCTGTTGTGTGTAGGAAACTCTCGCGGCTCTAAAGAGGCTCGTGTGTGTGTAACGTGTGTGTTCTGTTGTGCGTAGGAAACTCTCGCGGCTCTAAACAGGCTCGTGTGTGTGTGTGTAACGTGTGTGTTCTGTTGTGCGTAGGAAACTCGCGGCTCTAAAGAGGCTCGTGTGTGTGTGTGTAACGTGTGTGTTCTGTTGTGCGTAGGAAACTCTCGCGGCTCTAAAGAGGCTCGTGTGTGTGTGTAACGTGTGTGTTCTGTTGTGTGTAGGAAACTCTCGCGGCTCTAAAGAGGTTCGTGTGTGTAACGTGTGTGTTCTGTTGTGTGTAGGAAACTCTCGCGGCTCTAAACAGGCTCGTGTCTGTAACGTGTGTGTTCTGTTGTGCGTAAGAAACTCTCGCGGCTCTAAAGAGGCTCGTGTGTGTGTGTAACGTGTGTGTTCTGTTGTGCGTAGGAAACTCTCGCGGCTCTAAAGAGGCTCGTGTGTGTGTGTGTAACGTGTGTGTTCTGTTGTGCGTAGGAAACTCGCGGCTCTAAAGAGGCTCGTGTGTGTGTGTGTAACGTGTGTGTTCTGTTGTGCGTAGGAAACTCTCGCGGCTCTAAAGAGGCTCGTGTGTGTAACGTGTGTGTAACGTGTGTGTAGGAAACTCTCGCGGCTCTAAACAGGCTCGTGTCTGTAACGTGTGTGTTCTGTTGTGCGTAGGAAACTCTCGCGGCTCTAAACAGGCTCGTGTGTGTGTGTGTAATGTGTGTGTTCTGTTGTGTGTAGGAAACTCTCGCGGCTCTAAAGAGGCTCATGTGTGTGTAACGTGTGTGTTCTGTTGTGCGTAGGAAACTCTCGCGGCTCTAAAGAGGCTCGTGTGTGTGTATAACATGTGTGTTCTGTTGTGTGTAGGAAACTCACGTGGCTCTAAAGAGGCTCGTGTGTGTAACGTCTGTGTTCTGTTGTGCGTAGGAAACTCTCGCGGCTCTAAAGAGGCTCGTGTGTGTGTGTAACGTGTGTGTTCTGTTGTGCGTAGGAAACTCTCGCGGCTCTAAACGGGCTCGTGTGTGTGTGTGTAACGTGTGTGTTCTGTTGTGCGTAGGAAACTCTCGCGGCTCTAAAGAGGCTTGTGTGTGTGTGTAACGTGTGTGTTCTGTTGTGCGTAGGAAACTCTCGTGGCTCTAAAGAGGCTCGTGTGTGTGTGTGTGTGTGTGTGTGTGTGTGTGTAACGTGTGTGTTCTGTTGTGCGTAGGAAACTCTCGCGGCTCTAAAGAGGCTCGTGTGTGTGTGTGTGTAACGTGTGTGTTCTGTTGTGCGTAGGAATCTTGCGGCTCTAAAGAGGCTCGTGTGTGTGTGTGTAACGTGTGTGTTCTGTTGTGCGTAGGAAACTCTCGCGGCTCTAAAGAGGCTCGTGTGTGTAACGTGTGTGTAGGAAACTCTCGCGGCTCTAAACAGGCTTGTGTCTGTAACGTGTGTGTTCTGTTGTGCGTAGGAAACTCTCGCGGCTCTAAAGAGGCTTGTGTGTGTAACGTGTGTGTTCTGTGTGTGTAGGAAACTCTCGCGGCTCTAAAGAGGCTCGTGTGTGTGTGTAACGTGTGTGTTCTGTTGTGCGTAGGAAACTCTCGCGGCTCTAAACAGGCTCGTGTGTGTGTGTGTAACGTGTGTGTTCTGTTGTGTGTAGGAAACTCTCGCGGCTCTAAAGAGGCTCATGTGTGTGTAACGTGTGTGTTCTGTTGTGCGTAGGAAACTCTCGCGGCTCTAAACAGGCTCGTGTGTGTGTATAACGTGTGTGTTCTGTTGTGCGTAGGAAACTCTCGCGGCTCTAAAGAGGCTCATGTGTGTGTAACGTGTGTGTTCTGTTGTGCGTAGGAAACTCTCGCGGCTCTAAAGAGGCTCGTGTGTGTGTGTAACGTGTGTGTTCTGTTGTGCGTAGGAAACTCGCGGCTCTGAAGAGGCTCGTGTGTGTGTGTAACGTGTGTGTTCTGTTGTGTGTAAGAAACTCTCGTGGCTCTAAAGAGGCTCGTGTGTGTGTGTAACGTGTGTGTTCTGTTGTGCGTAGGAAACTCTCGCGGCTCTAAAGAGGCTCGTGTGTGTGTAACGTGTGTGTTCTGTTGTGTGTAGGAAACTCTCGCAGCTCTAAACAGGCTTGTGTGTGTGTGTAACGTGTGTGTTCTGTTGTGTGTAGGAAACTCTCGCGGCTCTAAACAGGCTCGTGTGTGTGTGTAATGTGTGTGTTCTGTTGTGCGTAGGAAACTCGCGGCTCTAAAGAGGCTCGTGTGTGTGTGTAACGTGTGTGTTCTGTTGTGCGTAGGAAACTCTTGCAGCTCTAAAGAGGCTCGTGTGTGTGTGTGTAACGTGTGTGTTCTGTTGTGCGTAGGAAACTCTCGCGGCTCTAAAGAGGTTTGTGTGTGTAACGTGTGTGTTCTGTTGTGTGTAGGAAACTCTCACGGCTCTAAAGAGGCTCGTGTGTGTGTGTAACGTGTGTGTTCTGTTGTGTGTGTAACGTGTGTGTTCTGTTGTGCGTAGGAAACTCTGGCGGCTCTAAAGAGGCTCGTGTGTTTGTGTAACGTGTGTGTTCTGTTGTGTGTAGGAAACTCTCGCGGCTCTAAAGAGGCTCGTGTGTGTGTGTAACGTGTGTGTTCTGTTGTGTGTAGGAAACTCTCGCGGCTCTAAACAGGCTCGTGTCTGTAACGTGTGTGTTCTGTTGTGCGTAGGAAACTCTCGCGGCTTTAAAGAGGCTCGTGTGTGTAACGTGTGTGTTCTGTTGTGCGTAGGAAACTCTCGCGGCTCTGAAGAGGCTCGTGTGTGTAACGTATGTGTTCTGTTGTGCGTAGGAAACTCTCGTGGCTCTAAAGAGGCTCGTGTGTGTGTGTGTGTGTAACGTGTGTGTTCTGTTGTGCGTTGGAAACTCTCGCGGCTCTAAAGAGGCTCGTGTGTGTGTGTGTAACGTGTGTGTTCTGTTGTGTGTAGGAAACTCGCAGCTCTAAAGAGGCTCGTGTGTGTGTAACGTGTGTGTTTTGTGTGTAGGAAACTCTCGCGGCTCTAAACAGGCTCGTGTGTGTGTAACGTGTGTGTTCTGTTGTGCGTAGGAAACTCTCGCGGCTCTAAAGAGGCTCGTGTGTGTGTGTAACGTGTGTGTTCTGTTGTGCGTAGGAAACTCTCGCGGCTCTAAACAGGCTCTTGTGTGTGTGTGTAACGTGTGTGTTCTGTTGTGCGTAGGAAACTCTCGCGGCTCTAAAGAGGCTCGTGTGTGTAACGTGTGTGTTCTGTTGTGCGTAGGAAACTCTCGCGGCTCTGAAGAGGCTCGTGTCTGTGTGTAACGTGTGTGTTCTGTTGTGCGTAGGAAACTCTCCCGGCTCTAAAGAGGCTCGTGTGTGTGTGTGTGTAACGTGTGTGTTCTGTTGTGCGTAGGAAACTCTCGCGGCTCTAAAGAGGCTTGTGTGTGTGTGTGTGTGTAACGTGTGTGTTCTGTTGTGCGTAGGAAACTCTCGCGGCTCTAAAGAGGCTCGCGCTCGTGCATCGGCCGCTCTTCACAACATCGTACACAGTCAACCTGAGGACAAACGGGGACGCAGAGAAATCCGGGTCCTGCACCTGCTGGAGCAGGTCCGGGTTTACTGCGAGTCCTGCTGGGCCTGGCAGGAGGAGCGCACCCGCCCCAGTGAGTCCAGACCGGCACCCGGACCTGACCCAGACCAGGACCCAGACCTGACCCAGACCCGACCAGAACCGAGGAGGGACTGAGGCGGCACCCGACTGGGTCTGAACCAAGACTCAACAAGGACTAAACCCGGACTAAACCCAGACTAAACCCGGACTAAGCCCAGACTAAACCCTCTTGTTCTTGCAGTGCCGTCTCCGGTGGAGCATCAGATTTGTCCGGCCGTCTGTGTCCTGATGAAACTGTCGTTTGATGAAGAGCATCGGCACGCCATGAACCAGCTTGGTCTGTACTTAGACTGTACTGCAGTACTACTACTGCTACTGCTACGACTACAGTACTACTACAGCCATGAACCAGCTAGGTCTGTACTTAGACTGTACTGCAGTACTACTACTGCTACTACTACTACTACCACTGCTACTACTACAGTACTACTACAGCCATGAACCAGCTAGGTCTGTACTTAGACTGTACTGCAGTACTACTACTGCTACTACTACTACTACTACTGCTACTACTACTACTACTACAGTACTACTACAGCCATGAACCAGCTAGGTCTGTACTTAGACTGTACTGCAGTACTACTACTGCTACTACTACTACTACTACTTCTACTACCACTGCTACTATTACAGTACTACTACAGCCATGAACCAGCTAGGTCTGTACTTAGACTGTACTGCAGTACTACTACTGCTACTACCACTACTGCTACTACTACAGTACTACTACAGCCATGAACCAGCTCGGTCTGTACTTAGACTGTACTGCAGTACTACTACTGCTACTACTACTACTACTACTACTACAGTACTACTACAGCCATGAACCAGCTAGGTCTGTACTTAGACTGTACTGCAGTACTACTACTGCTACTACTACTACTACTACTGCTACTACTACTACTACTACTACTACTACTACTGCTACTACTACTACTACTACAGTACTACTACAGCCATGAACCAGCTAGGTCTGTACTTAGACTGTACTGCAGTACTACTACTGCTACTACTGCTACTACTACTACTACTACTACCACTGCTACTACTACAGTACTACTACAGCCATGAACCAGCTCGGTCTGTACTTAGACTGTACTGCAGTACTACTACTGCTGCTACTACTACTACTACTACTACTACTACTACTACTACTACTACTACTACTACAGTACTACTACAGCCATGAACCAGCTAGGTCTGTACTTAGACTGTACTGCAGTACTACTACTGCTACTACTACTACTACTGCTACTACTACTACTACTACTGCTGCTACTACTACTA
Source organism: Odontamblyopus lacepedii (assembly GCA_034769755.1). Lineage (NCBI taxonomy): Eukaryota > Metazoa > Chordata > Actinopteri > Gobiiformes > Gobiidae > Odontamblyopus > Odontamblyopus lacepedii. The sequence goes on along the minus strand of CM068344.1, from coordinate 36,701,499 downwards.
CTACTACTACAGTACTACTACAGCCATGAACCAGCTAGGTCTGTACTTAGACTGTACTGCAGTACTACTACTACCACTGCTACTACTACAGTACTACTACAGCCATGAACTAGCTCGGTCTGTACTTAAACTGTACTGCAGTACTACTACTACAGCCATGAACCAGCTCGGTCTATACTTAGACTGTACTGCAGTACTACTACTACTACTACTACTACTACTACTACTACTACTACTACTACTACTACTACTAATACTACTGCTACTGCTACTGCTACTACTACTACTACAGTACTACTACAGCCATGAACCAGCTTGGTCTGTACTTAGACTGCAGGTTCTGGTTCTGTGTGTGTGTGTGTGTGTGTGTGTGTGTGTGTGTGTGCAGGGGGCCTCCAGGCTGTGGCTGAGCTCCTTCAGATGTGTGTGTGTATAATGTGTGTGTGTGCAGGGGGCCTCCAGGCTGTGGCTGAGCTCCTTCAGATGTGTGTGTATAATGTGTGTGTGTGTGTGTGTGCAGGGGGCCTCCAGGCTGTGGCTGAGCTCCTTCAGGTGGACTGTGAGATGTTGGGTCTGAGCTCGGATCATTACAGTGTGACTCTGAGAAGATACTCGGGGATGGCCCTGACCAACCTGACCTTCGGGGATGTGGCTAACAAGGTACTGCAAGTACTACTACTATAAATACTACATATACTACTGCAACTACTACTATTACTATAAATACTACATATACTACTGCAAATACTACTACTATATATACTATATATACTACTGCAAATACCACTACAAATACTACTGCAAATATTACTGCTATAAATACTACTACTACTACATATACTACAAATACCACTACTACTACTACTACTGCTACAAATACTGCAAATACTACTGCAAATTAGGGATGGGCAAAACGAAGCCTCATGGACCAGCAAAGCCTCGAAACAAATGATTCGAGGCTTTGAATCACTGTTCGAATCACGACTCTGCAGTGGCTCAACAAAACACATCCTGATCTGACATGGTTATTAATAAAACTTGTTCTAATAAAGTGTGTAAGTGCATGCAGGTGTATGTTACAAATTTGTGGAAATAAAATTAAATAAAGCAATGGAAACTGTGCATTAATCAGATTTCAAGGTTTTTATTCAAAAATCCATTTTATGGACTCTTGCCAAATGGCGTATCATTGTAGATGTATTATTGCAGTAAACAAGTTGCTTATCACAAATCATACACCTGACTTTGTTTAGAGTTTCCAAATGGAAATGTTCCCACGCCACAGAACGATGTCTCTTACGTGGAACATCCGTCTCTAAATCCTAACAATCTAATCTAAAGTAATATAACCTACCGAGCACATATGGCCTATAGTGTGATGCTGTGTGTCCTTTGTATGTACCTAAGCTTGGCTTTGTGTTAGTGTGACTTTACAGTCTGTCTAATCTGTGGTAGAGTCAGCGCTCCCGCATTCTTCAGTCCAGCTCCCACATACTTCAGTCCCGCTCCCGCGTTTTTCAGTCCCGCTCCCGCGTTCTTCAGTCCCGCTCCCGCGTTCTTCAGTCCCGCTCCTTCGTTCTTCAGTCCCCCTCCCGCATACTTCAGTCCCGCTCCCACGTACTTCAGTCCCGCTCCCGCGTTCTTCAGTCCCGCTCCCGCGTTCTTCAGTCCCGCTCCCGCGTTCTTCAGTCCCGCTCCCGCGTTCTTCAGTCCCCCTCCCGCATACTTCAGTCCCGCTCCCACGTTCTTCAGTCCCGCTCCCGCGTTCTTCAGTCCCGCTCCCGCGTTCTTCAGTCCCGCACCCGCGTACTGACATGAGGAATGTCTGTACCGAATTTCGTGACTGTACGACAAACTTTACGTCGGGACGTCTCCCATAGGCACAATGTATTTTGACTTTTGCTCAAAGCTCAGAGCTCAAAGAACAGAAGAAAAAAGAATTAAAGCCGCAAGCGGCATCAAACAGCCCTCGCGGCCCGCGCGTCGCACTCGGCCGATGCGACGTTCCCCCGGGTGGTGCTGACGCTCCCCCGGGTGGCGCTGACGCTTCCCCGGGTGGCGCTGATGAGCCTCTTGTCTCTGTGTGTTTGTGGCTTTGGGCTGAACTTGTCACTAAACTCATAAAGTCCACACACACCGGAGATGCTGATGTGCTAACATAGATAAACATGGGCACTTTGGGACATCGCCATGGCAACACTGTGCAAAATACAACTTTGGCTTCCCGGACTTTTTTGTTTGGGCTGACTTGAAGAATAACTGTGCCAAATTTCACGTTCTTCAATGAAACTAATAAGACGTTATATCACTTTGAAAAGTAAGAAATTGTTGAAATGTTCCCATTAGGATAACATTGGAGTATTCGTGCATCACCATGGTAACACGGTTAAAAGTTCCATATGGTTGTCATTGACTTTTTTGATCGGGATGACATGAAGAGTCATTGTGCCAAATTTGAGAATATTCTGTGAAAGTAAAATATTTGTCATGAATGGGAATTTCTCTGATATTTCCCATTAGGATAACATTGGAGTTTTTGGGCATCACCATGGCAACATGGTTAAAAATACCATATGATTTACATTGGCTTTTTTGATTGAGATGACCCAAAGTAATTTTGGGCCAAATTTGGGACATTTTAGAGAAACTAAAATTTGGCCCTCCATGCAAAATTTTGTTGTGTCCTGCAGGGGGCGCTATCACACCATTTTTCCTCGTGTCACAATTAGTCCACTTTGGCACAAAAGTTTTACAAGTGATTAAAATTTGAGCCGAATTGGACTTTGTATTCAATTCAATTTATTTTGTAGCGCCCAAAATCGCAACAACAGTTGCCTCTAAGGGCGTTCCAAGATATGGATGAGCCAAACATACACACAGACATATCAAAACAGGAAAAAACAACATTCATGTAAAGCAGCAAATGAAACATTGTCCAGTCATCCCCTGTCTTTAGACCCTCCTTCTCAGCAAGGAAAAACTCCAAAAAACCCAGGGTCCTGGGAAAAAGAAGAAACCTCGGGGAGAACTACAGTGAAGGAGGGATCCACTCCCATGGACGGACAGGCTATAGATGTCCAGGCCCGTGGGCCAGTTCGGTATGGCCACAGCTACCCAGGTGGGGAAGGAGCCGGGCGAGGAGGGGAGGCCGGGCGAAGAGGAGGAGGAGCCGGGCGAGGAGGAGGAGCCGGGCGAGGAGGAGGAGCCGGGCGAGGAGGAGATGGGTCCAGCTGCCATCAGGCGTCTGAAAGAGTTACACTCCACAGGGGGAGTGGGACAGGGGACAACATGTGAATAGCAATGAACGAGCTACAGATGAGAACATAATAAGTGATGCTGATGAGAAAATAGGAGGAAACGGAGGACAGTGCTCAGGTTGCCACACTTCCCCCAGCTTGTTATCTCCTGCGGCAGCTTATTTTAGTAACATCAACTAAGTAACCTGGTCATAAGCTATTCCGAAGAGGAAGGTTTTAAGCCTGGTCTTAAATAAAGAGACTGTGGGTGCCTGTTTAACATCAACAGGGAGTTGATTCCATAACACAGGAGCTTGGTAACTGAAGGCTCTCCCCCCCACTGTACTTTTAGACACTCTAGGAACCACTAATAATCCTGCATTCTGAGAGCGAAGTGCTCTATTTGGCTGATAGGGGACAATGGCATCCTGAAGATATGATGGGGCCATATTGTTTAAGGCTTTGTATGTCAGGAGGAGAACTTTGACTTTAATTCTAAACTCGACAGGAAGCCAGTGCAGTGATTTTAACACAGGACTGATGTGATCACGTCTTTTAGTTCCTGTTAGGACTCTGGCCGCTGCATTTTGGACCAACTGGAAGCTTCTTAAAGTACCTTTAGCGCAGACGGTGAGCAGAGAATTACAGTAATCTAGTCTGGATGTAACAAATGCATGGATAAGTTTTTCGGCATCATTTTTAGGCAAAATATTTCTGATTTTAGTTATGTTTCTTGGTGAAAATATGCAGTTTTACAAGCTTGGTTTATATGAGCTGTGAATGAGAGATTTTGGTCAAATACTGACTCCAAGGTTTTTTACAGTAGAGCTAGAGGCTATACTCACATTGTCAAGTGAGATTATCTGGTCTGACAGAGAATCTCTCTGACCTTTAGGACCGACAACAATGACCTCTGTTTTTTCAGGATTTAAGAGCAGGTAATTCCGGGTCATCCAGGTTTTGATGTCCTTCACACAGGCACTGAGCTTATCGATTTGATCGGTCTGATTAGGTTTCATTGATAAGTACAGCTGAGTGTCATCAGCATAGCAGTGGAAATTAATGCCATGTTTTCTGATAATGTTACCTAATGGCAACATATACAGAGTAAACAGGATTGGACCAAGCACAGATCCTTGTGGAACACCGCAAGCTACTTTAGAGCAGGGAGAGGTGCACTGGTTTACACTAACAAACTGGTACCTATCTGATAGATAGGATTTAAACCATTTGAGGGCGGTCCCTCTGACACCTATGTCACATTCTAACCTCTGCAGTAGAATGTTGTGATCAATGGTGTCAAACGCTGCACTGAGGTCCAGTAGGACCAGGACTGAAGCCAGCCCGTTATCAGCAGTTAGTAGCAAATCATTTGTCACTTTAAGCAGAGCAGTTTTTGTGCTGTGGTGAGCTCTGAAACCAGACTGAAAATTTTCATATAAATTATTGTCCTGCAGATGGTGACAAAGCTGTTTCACCACAACTCGTTCCAGAATCTTTGAGAGAAATGGAAGATTTGAAATAGGTCTGTAGTTGGCTAGTTCATCAGGATTTAAGCTAGGTTTTTTCAAAAGCGGTTTAATTACAGCATATTTAAAGGACTGAGGAACAAAGCCATTTTCTAATGACATATTTATTATGTTATGGATGGAACCTATTATTAGGTGGAGAGCTTCTTTGAGGAGTTTGACTGGAATAGGGTCGAGCAAACAAGTTGATGGTTTGGACGACATGATGACTGAGGTAATCTCCGCCTCATCGACAGGAGTAAATTTGTCTAATGCTGTTAGAGGATTTATGTGGGATATTGGTGTTACTGACTGGATTTGCTGAATTTGCTCGGGGCTGATTTTTGGAGTGGCTTCGTTGATCTTGTCTCTAATGGTTGTAATTTTGTAATCGAAGAATTCAAGAAAGTCATCACAACTGAACTTCAAAGGGAGAAGAGACTCAGGGGCAGTGTGCGAGTTTGTCAGCCTGGCTACAGTGCTGAACAGAAATCTGGGGTTGCTTTTGTTTACTTCTATTAGGTTTGAATAGAATCTGGTTTGCGCTTTTCGCAGAGCAGCCTTATAAGAGAGCAGGCAGAGCTTCCATGCCTTCAGAGACTGCTCGGAGCGCGAGCGGCGCCAGAGCTTCTCTGTGCATCTCACGTGTTGTTTGAATGATCGCAGTTCTGGAGTAAACCATGGAGCCGGAGGTCTTGGTTTAATGCTTTTCTGTTTTAGCGGAGCTGCAACATCGAGAGCAGATTTTAAGGTGAGCATTGTCCTGTCAACAAACTGATTCATGATAATTGGATTAAAGTTTTTCTCATTGTCACATGGCATATCATTTAATACTGGCTCGATTATTTCTTTGAACTCGGCTGCCGATTTTTCTGATATTGTTCTTTTCATTATAGTCTTCTCCTGCCGAGCTGGATAGTCTTTTAGTACGAATTGAAAGGTAATTAAAAAATGGTCAGAGAGTATAGGGTTTTGAGGAATTACAATTAAATCATTAATCTCAATACCATAAGTTAGGACGAGGTCAAGAGTGTGATTGTGACAGTGAGTCGGCTTGTTCACACTCTGGGTAAAACCAATCCCATCCAGGAGAGCACCAAAAGCACTGCTGAGGCACTCACTGCTGTTATCAACATGAATGTTGAAATCTCCAACTATAACAATCCTTTCCCATTCCAAAACTAAACTTGAAATAAAGTCAGAAAACTCTGTCAGAAACTCGGCATATGGACCAGGAGGTCGGTAGATTGTTATGAATATAACAGCTTTTTGGTTTTTCCAGTTGGTGCACGTAATAGATAGTGCGAGGCTTTCAAAGGAGCGGAATGTATAATTAGATTTGAGGCTGAGAATTAGGCTGGAGTGAGAAATAACGGCCACACCGCCACCTCGACCTGTGCTCCTGGCACTTTGAAAGTTCACATGACTTGGAGGTGTAGATTCGTTTAGTCTAACATAATCATTTTCCTGAAGCCATGTTTCAGTTAGAGCTAGAAGATCAATATTAAAGTCGCCAATTTATTCATTTATTAAAAGAGATTTAGAGGAGAGGGACCTGATGTTTAGCAGTCCACATTTTACACACTTATCATTTTGTTTATTTGCGACACATGTATTTATTTTTATTAAGTTATGAGATCTGACGCCTTTCCTATCAGAGTTTAGTTGACTTTTATTTGTGCTTTTTACATGCTTAATTTGTTTATTTGCGACACAATTATTTATTTTTATTAAGTTATGAAACCTGACGCCTTTCCTATCAGAGTTTAGGTGTGTTTTATTTGTGCTTTTTGTGCGTGGGACATACACAGCCTCAGCCAGTCTGGGAGAATTGTTCATGCAGGGTGGCTCAGAGGAGGCCCCTGTACGTGGGGCACACACAGTCTCAGCCTGTTTGGAGCTGTTCTCGCTAACAGAGCAGTGCCTCACTAGTCTACTCTGCTCCCTAGCGTCACTGACACTCCCTGAGCTATTCTGTGTGCTAGTCTTACCTGATGGTCATCTAAGACTAGCGATCATATTCTGAGCTAAGAGGGAGGGATGAATGCCGTCGCTACGTATAAGCCTGGGCTTCCCCTCAAATGCCCTCCAGTTGTCTATGAAGACGACACCATTCGGCGGGCACCAATTGGACAACCACTGGTTGACAGCTGAAAAGCGGCTGAACATTTCACAATTGGCATAATTTGGAAGGGGGTCAGAGAAGTACACGGACTCCGACATCAACTTAGCCAAATCACAAACTGCCGCTATCTGCAACTTCACCACCTCTGACTGACCGCGCCGAGTATCGTTACCCCCCGCGTGTATAACGATCCGGCGGTACCTGTTCTTACTTCTCTTTAAAAGCCTAAGATTCCCCTCGATGTCACCCAGTCTGGCTCCAGGGTAACACCGTGTGGAAGCTGCAGGCAGTTCCACGTCCCTGACTATGGAGCTCCCTATGACTAGTGTGTCCCGCGTCCAGCTCAGGGGGGCGAACCTGTTCCGGACGGGAAGCTCCCTGCTCTCAGCCCTGTGTCCCTGGTCTCCTGGAGTCCTACACTCAGCTATGTGTCCCTGATCTGCAGTCCTAGTCTTAGCCCTGCGCCTGCGTCTAATTGTCACAAAACTGTCCTGGTCTGGTCTCGGCTGCACGGGATGCGCGGGGGGGCTGCTCTCGCTAGCTGCGCTCATGCTAATGCGGTCCGCGGCCCCTGCTACTGCCTGACTATAACTCGGCTTCAGCGCCTCCAATGAGCAGATCCGCGTTTCTAACTCTGTAACCCTGGCCCCGAGGACTGCCACTACGCTGCACTTAGCGCAACTATCCCTGTCACTATCAAATAAGCCAGGGTTCTCACTCCACATGTGGCAACTAGAACAGGAAAGGGGGGCAAGAGTTTTAGCCATGATGCTAGGCTAGGCTAGATCAGGCTGAAACTACAAGCTGAAACTACAGAGAGAGAGAGGCTTAGACCACGAATTACGGAGCACTAGATGCTGAATAAACTTCGATGGTTTGACGAAGTACTCAGGCACTAGTTTAGATGTTGGATTCGTGGATTAACAGATTCAGTAGAGAGACGCTAGTAACAGTGCTCGCAAAACAGTGCTCGCAAAACAGAATTCACTCACCGGAAATGACGTCACCAGTTTTCAGCGTCTCACCGGTTTTCAGCGTATGGCTGAACGTGAGTAAATTTTGACATTTGAAAATTGCAAAAAATCTGAAGAAATTTTGCAGCTTCGCCGCACGTAAACCGTGACAGTTATCAAATAAATTCAGTTATTGTTTGATGCCCCACTTCTCTAGTTGACGTACGCCGATTTTCACCCCTGTGGGCGAAGCGCCTTCAGAGGAGTTCGTTCAAATGCGACGTGAGCGAAAATGCTGAGTCAGCATGTTTTTTATTTCAATCCAAGATGGCCGCCTTCTGGTTTGTCAGGGGGCATGGCCATAATATTTTTTTTCTGTCTTGACATGAGGAATCTCTGTACCGAATTTCGTGACTGTACGACAAACTTTACGTCGGGACATCTCCCATAGGCGCAATGTATTTTGACTTTTGCAGGTGGTGCTGCTGCGCCACTTTTTTATACCCATACATGCAACATATATTTTATCAAATTTTTCGCCACTTCTGAATTTTGGGCAAAATTTGGTGAGTTTTTGAGCGTGTTCAGGGGGTCAAATTAGAGCTCAAAGAGCAGAAGAAAAAAGAATAAATAAATAAATAAATAAAAAATAATAATTTTAGCAAAAACAATATATCCTTTTACATAGGAAAGACATATTATACATTTTTGGAAAGCTCTCGAGATTCCCCACGTCACCGTGGGGTCATTGGTGAATGAATCTCGTCGGGGTCCGCCATTGACCCCCCATTGATTTCCATTCATTTTGGCAGCTATAAATATGGCCCATGCCTTCGGCATGGGGGCTTGGATACAGCTTGATGTCAGGAGTGTGTTTTAGGGAGAGGAGGCGCTTCGCTACTACTGCGAATACTACTGCGAATACTACTGCGAATACTACTGCTGTGTGTTTCAGGCCACTCTGTGTTCAATGAAGGGCTGTATGAGAGCCATGGTCGCACAACTCAAGTCAGAGAGCGAAGACCTGCAACAGGTAATACACACACACTTTATACACACACACACACACACTACACACACACTTTATACACACACCCTATGCACACACACACACACACTACACACACACTATACACACACACACACACACACACACACTATACACACACACACACACACACACTATACACACACACATTATACACACACACACACAATACACACACACACACACTATACACACACACAGTATACACACACACTATACACACACACACACTATACACACACACACACACATACACACACACTATACACACATACACACACACACACTATACACACACACACATACACACACAATACACACACACACACACAGTATACACACACACACACACACACAGTATACACACACGCACACACACACATTACAATAGCACACTGGTTCTTCACCTTGTTGGAGGGACTGAACTCCTCTAGTTTCATCTGCACATTCACTGAACCTTCTTAACTGGAAAAATAAAACATGTTTTTTCCAAATTCAAACACAGGTTTATATATTTTATTGGTGCCACATGTGAATCCATATTCACATATTCGTCCGAGCCACAGTCCGTCTGAGTGTCGTCAGCGTCGCTCAAATGAGGCTCCTGTTGCCACGGTTACAGGAGTGAATCTGGAGCCAGGTTCATATTTGGAAATCTTCCCGCGAGTATCATAGCAACACAAGAGCCAATCATGAGTGAGGAGGTTAAATGTGGCGCCTCCTCATGGCAGAGCTGATGCATTATATATACGGACTATGGATGTGATACTCTGCACCTGCAGGACACTGGATTTACCTGATTCTGCAGAAGAAGAAGGAAACTTTGAGCTTTTAGCATCAAACTTTAAATAGTTTAAGTCACTGATTTATGTTGTTTGTTCTGTTACGTACGAACAACAATAGAGTCACAACCAAATTCACATTACTTTATGCTCGTTAAATTCTGCTAGTTCAGATTCTAGTAACGTTAGATATTGTGACTGTTTGAGATATTTTGTCATTTTATTTCAGAAATCGTCACTCGGGGGAAAGCGGGAAGGGAACTTACTTAGCAACGAAACGAGCTGTCAATCAAACCTGTTGCTCACGCTAGGGGGAGGGGCCTCGGGGAATGAAGGCGTCTGATTGGTCCGTTATTTTGATTCAAGAACAAAACAGAGAAATGAAAAATTCAGGATCCTGTGTCGCAGCTTCAGACGAACATGTAAAGTTTTCTGATTGTTGGCTGATGCTTTTGTAAATGTGCGGATCAAACGTGAGTCTCCCCGTTTATGCTACAGACCGTCTGTACAACATATGAACCTGTCAGACGGTTCTGTGTTATATCATGTGTGTGTGTGTGTGTGTAGGTGGTGGCCAGCGTGCTGAGGAACCTGTCCTGTGTGTGCGTGTGTATTGTGAGTGTGAGTGTGAGTGAGTGTGTGAGAGTGTGTGTGAGAGTGTGTGTGAGAGTGTGTGTGAGAGAGAGTGAGTGAGAGTGTGTGTGAGAGAGAGTGAGTGTGTGTGAGAGTGAGTGTGTGTGAGAGAGAGTGTGAGAGTGGTGGCCAGTGTACTGAGGAACCTGTCCTGTGTGTGTATTAAACACGTGTGTGTGTGTGTGTATTAAACACGTGTGTGTGTGTATTAAACGTGTGTGTGTGTATTAAACGTGTGTGTGTGGGTGTATTAAACGTGTGTGTGTATTAAACGTGCGTGTGTGGGTGTATTAAACGTGTGTGTGTGTATTAAACGTGTGTGTGTGTGTATTAAACGTGTGTGTGTATTAAATGTGTGTGTGTATTAAACGTGTGTGTGTAGGTGTGTATTATACGTGTGTGTGTATTAAACGTGTGTGAGTGTGTATTAAACGTGTGTGTGTGTGTGTGTATTAAACGTGTGTGTGTGTATTAAACGTGTGTGTGTGTATTAAACGTGTGTGTGTAGGTGTGTATTAAACGTGTGTGTGTGTATTAAACGTGTGTGTGTGTATTAAACGTGTGTGTGTGTATTAAACGTGTGTGAGTGTGTATTAAACGTGTGTGAGTGTATTAAACGTTTGTGTGTGTGTATTAAACGTGTGTGTGTGTGTGTGTGTGTATTAAACGTGTGTGTGTGTGTATTAAACGTGTGTGTGTATTAAACGTGTGTGTGTATTAAACGTGTGTAGGTGTGTGTGTGTGTATTAAACGTGTGTGTGTGTGTGTGTGTGTAGGTGTATTAAATGTGTGTGTGTATTAAACGTGTGTAGGTGTGTGTATTAAACGTGTATGTGTGTATTAAACGTGTGTGTGTGTATTAAACGTGTGTGTATTAAACGTGTGTGTGTATTAAGTGTGTGTGTGTGTGTGTGTATTAAACGTGTGTGTGTGTGTGTGTGTAGGTGGTGGCCAGTGTGCTGAGGAACCTGTCCTGGAGAGCTGATGTAAACTCTAAGAAAACCCTGAGGGAGGTCGGCAGCGTCAGAGCCCTGATGGGCTGTGCCCTGCAGGTGCAGAAGGTAATGACCTCCTCCTGCTGCTACTGCACCTGCTGCTACTGCACCTCCTCCTACTGCGCTTGCTGCTACTGCGCCTCCTCCTGCTGCTACTGCGCCTCCTCCTGCTGCTACTGCGCCTCCTACTGCACCTCCTCCTACTGCACTTCCTCCTACTGCACTTCCTCCTGCTGCTACTGCGCCTCCTCCTACTGCGCCTCCTCCTACTGCGCCTCCTCCTACTGCGCTTCCTCCTGCTGCTACTGCGCCTCCTCCTGCTGCGCCTCTTCCTACTGCGCCGCCTCCTCCTGTCACCCTCTCCTCTCTCTCCTCTCCTCCTTTCCTCTATCCTATCCTCTCTCCTCTCCTCTCCTCCTTTCCTCTCTCCTCTCCTCTCCTCCTTTCCTCTCTCCCCTCTCCTCCTCTCCTCTCTCCTCTCCTCCTTTCCTGTCTCCTCTCCTCTCCTCCCTCCTCTGCTCTCTCCTTTCCTCTCCTCCTTTCCTCTCTCCTCTCCTCTCTCCTCTCCTCCTTTCCTCTCTCCTTTCCTCTCTCCTCTCTCCTCTCCTCTCTCCTCTCCTCTTCTCTCTCCTCTCCTCCTCTCCCCTCTCCTCCTCTGACTTCTCCTCTCTCCTCTCCTCTCCTCCCCTCCTTTCCCCTCTCCTCTCCTCTCCTCTCTCCTCTCCTCCTTTCCTCTCTCCTCTCCTCCTCTCCTCTCCCCTCTCCTCTCCTCCTTTCCTCTTTCCTCTCTCCTCTCCTCCTTTCCTCTCTCCTCTCCTCCTCTCCTCTCCTCTCTCCTCTCCTCTCCTCCTTTCCTCTCTCCTCTCCTCTCCTCTCCTCTCCCCTCTCCTCCTCTCCTCTCCTCCTCTGACTCCTCCTCCTCTCCTCCTCCTCAGGAGTCCACTCTGAAGTCCGTGCTCTCAGCCCTGTGGAATCTTTCTGCCCACTGTACGGAGAATAAGGGTGACATCTGCTGTGTGGACGGAGCTCTGGCTTTTCTCGTGGGAACTTTGACCCATCGCAGCCACAGCAACACACTGGCCATCATTGAGAGCGGAGGAGGCATCCTGAGGAACGTGTCGAGCCTGATCGCCACCAACCAGGCCCACAGGTGAGGAGGAGAGGAGGGGAGAGGGAGAGGAGGAGGGGAGAGGAGAGAGGAGGAGTGGGGCGGAGAGGAGAGGAGAGGAGGAGGAGAGGAGAGAGGGAGAGGAGAGAGGAGGCGGCATCCTGAGGAACGTGTCGAGCCTGATCGCCACCATCCAGGCCCACAGGTGAGGAGGAGAGGAGGGGAGAGGGAGAGGAGGAGGGGAGAGGAGAGAGGAGGAGTGGGGCGGAGAGGAGAGGAGGAGGAGGAAAGGAGGAGGAGAGGAGAGAGGGAGAGGAGAGAGGAGGAGGCATCCTGAGGAACGTGTTGAGCCTGATCGCCACCAACCAGGCCCACAGGTGAGTAGGGGAGAGGGAGAGGAGGAGGGGAGAGGAGAGAGGAGGAGTGGGGCAGAGAGGAGGAGGAGGAGGAGGAGGAGGAGAGGAGAGGAGGAGGAGGAGGAGAGGAGAGGAGGAGGAGGAGGAGGAGGCATCCTGAGGAACGTGTCGAGCCTGATCGCCACCAACCAGGCCCACAGGTGAGGAGGAGAGGAGAGGAGGAGTGGGGCGGAGAGGAGGAGGAGAGGAGAGAGGAGGAGGCATCCTGAGGAACGTGTCGAGCCTGATCGCCACCAACCAGGCCCACAGGTGAGGAGGAGAGGAGAGGAGGAGTGGGGCGGAGAGGAGAGGAGGAGGAGGAGGAGGAGGAGGAGAGGAGAGAGGGAGAGGAGAGAGGGAGAGGGAGAGGAGAGAGGAGGAGGCATCCTGAGGAACGTGTCGAGCCTGATCGCCACCAACCAGGCCCACAGGTGAGGAGGAGAGGAGGGGAGAGGGAGAGGAGGAGGGGAGAGGAGAGAGGAGGAGTGGGGCGGAGAGGAGAGGAGAGGAGAGAAGAGGAGAGAGGGAGAGGAGAGAGGAGGAGGCATCCTGAGGAACGTGTCGAGCCTGATCGCCACCAACCAGGCCCACAGGTGAGGAGGAGAGGAGGAGGAGAGGAGGAGGAGGGGAGAGGAGGAGGAGAGGAGAGGAGAGAGGAGGAGTGGGGGAGGAGAGAGGGGGAGGAGAGAGGAGGAGTGGGGGAGGAGAGGGGGAGGAGAGGAGAGAGGGGGAGCAGGAGAGGAGAGAGGGGGAGGAGAGAGGAGGAGAGGAGAGCAGAGAGGGGGAGGAGAGGAGGAGGAGAGAGGAGAGGAGAGAGGAGGAGCGAGGGAGGAGAGGAGAGCAGAGAGGGGGAGGAGAGAGGAGGAGTGGGGCAGAGAGGAGGAGAAGAGGAGAGGGGGAGGAGAGGAGATGAGAGAGGGGGAGGAGAGAGGGGGAGGAGAGGAGAGGGGGAGGAGAGGAGAGGGGAAGGAGAGGATGAGAGGGGGAGGAGAGGAGAGAGGGACAGGAGGGAGGAGGAGCAGGAGAGGAGAGGGGGAGGAGAGGAGAGAGGAGGAGCAGGAGAGGAGAGGGGGAGGAGGAGGAGAGGAGAGAGGAGGAGCGGGGAGGAGAGGAGAGAAGGGGAGGAGAGAGGAGGAATGGGGTGAAGAGGAGAGAGGAGGAGCAGGAGAGGAGAAGGAGAGGATGAGAGGGGGAGGAGAGGAGGGAGGAGAGAGGAGGAGCAGGAGAGGAGAGGATGAGAGGGGGAGGAGAGGATGAGAGGGGGAGGAGAGGATGAGAGGGGGAGGAGAGGAGAGAGGAGGAGGCATAGTGAGGAACATGTGGAGCTTCATCAGCACCAGGGCCACAGGTGCCACTGCTGTAACAGCACGAATGCCCCTGAGCCACAGGCAGGTCCTGCAGGAGCACGGCTGCAGGAGGGGTAGATGTAGTAGTCGTAGTAGTATTTGCAGTATTTGCAGTAGTCCTAATGCCCTCTTTGCCCACAGGCAGGTCCTACGTGAGCACGGGTGTTTGCCGACGCTGCTGCAGCACCTGAAGTCCCACAGTCTGACCATCGTGTCCAACGCCTGTGGGACGCTGTGGAACCTTTCGGCGCGCGACGCCACCGACCAGGAGACGCTGTGGGAGCTGGGCGCCGTGGGAATGCTCCGGAACCTCATCCACTCCCGACACAAGATGATTGCCATGGGCAGCGCTGCCGCCCTGAGGAACCTCATGGCCAACCGTCCGGCGCGCTACAAGGACACGAGTGTGGTGTCTCCGGGCGGCGGCGCCCCGTCCCTGCACGCCCGCAAACAGAAGGCGCTGTTTGAGGAGCTGGACGCGCAGCAGCTCTCCGAGACCTTTGACAACATCGACAACCTGAGCCCCAAGACGGCGCACCGCAAAGCGCGAGGAGGCGCCAACTCCGCCGGCAATGCCCGCTCCTACGCCAACACGCCCGTCCTGTCCAGCCCCAAACGCGCCTTCCCCCCAAACGTGCGTGCCTCCAGCGACAGCCTCAACAGCGTCACCAGCGCCGACGGCTACGGCAACCGCGGCAAAACCAAACCCTCCTCCTCCGCAGAGAACTTCTACTCCGAGGAGAACGCCGTCACCAACAAGTGCTGTGTGTACATGAAGTACCCCGCCGACCTGGCACACAAGATCCGCAGCGCCAACCACATGGCCGACGACGATGGCGCCGAGCTGGACACGCCCATAAACTACAGCCTGAAATATTCCGACGAGCAGCTCAACTCGGGGCGCCAGAGCCCCAGTCTCCACGGCAATGCAGAGGAGCCGCAGGAGGAGCGCAAAGCCGCGCGCGGGTACAGCGGTGCGGCGGCGTACGACGCGCCCACCGAACAGCCCATTGACTACAGCCTGAAGTACGAGACGCAAGCGCCGCGCAAAGATGACTTCAGCCTCAAATACGGTGCCGAGACGCAGCGCAAAGACGAATACGCTCTGAAATATAACGGCACAGAAGACTCAAACGCCACCGCACCAAAGCTCCGCCCCCTGCAGCCCGCGGCCAATCGCGCGGCTCCCAAGAGCCACCAGGAGTCGACCCAGACGTACTGCGTGGAGGACACGCCCATCTGCTTTTCCCGAGGCTCGTCTCTGTCCTCGCTGTCCTCCGAGGACGACGAGAGTCATGAGGTGCACCCCCGGAAACGCCGCGGCGGCAGCGTCGTGGACGGCGGCGAGCGCGACTCTAGTAACTACCCCACGCTGCCCGTGAGCGAGAAGCCGAGTGCTGCCGACGAAACGCAGCGGAAAGAGGCCGAGAGCCAAACCGCCGCCGAATCTGCCTCGTCCAACTCCAGATCCAAACGGCATCATCACCACGAGACGCGCCATCATCACCACGAGACGCGCCATCATCACCACGCCGCGTCCGGCGCCAGGACGCCCAAAAGCCCCCCCGAGCCCGCACCGCTCTACGCCCAGGAGACGCCCCTGATGTTCAGCCGCTGCACCTCCGTCAGCTCCCTGGACTCCTTCTCCACCTCCTCCATCGCCTCGTCCGTGCGCTCCTCGGAGCCCTGCAGCGGCGTCCCCAGCGGCGTCATCAGCCCCAGCGACCTGCCCGACAGCCCGGGCCAGACCATGCCCCCGAGCCGCGCCAAGACGCCGCCTCCCAAAGCAGAGAAAGGGGAGGAGCTAACTCAGAAGCTACAGCGTCAGGACGAGCAGGAGCCCAGCTCGGACCTGCTGCTTCACTTCGCCACCGAGAGCACGCCGCACGGCTTCTCCAAAGCCTCCAGTCTGAGCGCGCTCAGTGTGGACGAGCCGTACATCGGTGACCTGAAGCTGGGCGCACCACGGGGGGCGGAGCCAGAGAAACCTGAGCCACTGCTCGCCGGAGAGTCTGACGACGACATCGAGATCTTAGAGGCCTGCATCAACATGGCCATGCCCAAGTCCTCCCGCAAGCCCAAGAAACCGCCCCCGCAAGCCCCGCCCCCGCAAGCCCCGCCCCCCGTCTCCGCGCAGCCAATCAGGAAGCCCAGCCAGCTGCCCGTCTACAAGCTCCTCCCCCCTCAGAGCCGCCTCCAATCACAGCCCAGAAAAGACAAGCCAGAAGAAGAGGCTCCGAGCGACGACGTTCCCAGAGTTTACTGCGTCGAAGGAACGCCGCTCAACTTCTCTACCGCCACGTCCCTCAGCGACCTCACCATCGAGTCCCCGCCCCCCGAGGAAGCCACGCCCCTGCGCCGCCACAGGGCGGGGCTTCCCGAGGGCGAAAACGGTGACGACATTTTGGCCGAATGCATCAGCGCCGCCATGCCCAAGTCCAAGCTCCGCAAACCCGCTCCGGCTCGGCCAATGGGAGAGCAGAGCCTCCAGGCCCCGCCCCCCCTGCCCCCTCAGGCCACGCCCCCTCTGGCGGCGCAGCAGCAGAAGAAGAAGCCCACGTCTCCGGTGAAGCCGCAGCAGCGCCCTCCGGTGACAGCGCTGAAACAGACCAACAAACCGGGCTTTTCCTTTGACTCTCCGCGACACTACACGCCCATTGAGGGCACGCCCTGCTGCTTCTCCCGCAACGATTCGCTCAGCTCGCTCGACTTTGACGAAGATGAGGAGAAGCCCAAAGATGCGGCCAAAGCCCCGCCTAAACCACAGGCCCCGCCTCCCGCCGCGTTCGCCCCGACCCCGCCGCCCAAACCCAACACTGCCGACGAGAAGCTGCAGTTCTCCATCGAAGACACGCCCGTGTGCTTCAGCCGAAACTCCTCCCTCTCCTCGCTCAGTGACATCGACCACGAGAACAACAACAAAGCTCCGCCCGCTGCCGCCGCTGAGGCTCCTCCCCCAGACAAGCCCCGCCCCCCGCCGCACTGCTACGTCCCCAAAGCTTTCCACGTGGAGGACACGCCCGTCTGCTTCTCCCGAAACTCCTCCCTGTCCTCGCTCTCCATCGACTCGGAGGATGACCTACTACAGGAGTGTATCAGCTCTGCCATGCCCAAGAAGAAGAAGAAAGCCCCGCCCCTGGGCGCCCCCAATGCCCCACCCACCGCCACAAATTCCCCGCCCTCCAGCCAGAGCGCCCCCCCGCCCCCCAAGGACACGGCCCCCGCCCCCTCCAGCCCCTCGGCGCCACAGGACGAGGGCATCCTGTCGGAGCTGGAGCCCTGCGGCGCCCCCCGCAGCCCAGTGTCTCCAGACTCCGAGTCCTTCGACTGGAAGGCCATTCAGGAGGGCGCCAACTCCATCGTGAGCTCGCTGAACGCCGCTGCCGCCGCCTCGGCGCTCTCCCGCCAGGCCTCGTCCGACTCGGACTCGGTGCTGTCGCTCAAGTCTGTGGGCTCCCCCTTCAGGCTGCCGCCCAAAGCCAAAGCTCCAGGTGCCCCGGAGGCTCCAGACGCCCCGCAGGCCGAGGAGGAGAAGAGAGGAGCTCGAATCCTGAAGCCCGGAGAGCGCAGCACCCTGGAACAGCGCCACCTTCAGGACGAGGACAGAGGCGTGAAGGGAGGAAAGAAAGTGTACCGCAGTTTAATCACAGGCAAACCGCGCTCGGAGCCCAGCGCCCGCGGACGCACCAAACCCAGAGCCGCCATCGGCCCCAAACCGGGAAGTAACGCTGATGACAGAACGGGCAGTTCGTCCCGAGATTCCACCCCCTCTAGGTCCCAGAGGCCCAAACCCGCCCCTCCCTCCGCCGGCCCCGCCCCCAAACCCGCCCCTCCCTCCGCCGGCCCCGCCACCAAACTCGCCCCTCCCTCCGCCGGCCCCATCCCCAAACCCGCCGTCAAACCCAAAGCTGCGGGTTTACCACGCAGCGAGTCAGTGCCGCGCGTCACGCCCAAAAAGCAGAAGTCTGACGCGGAGAAGCCGGCTGCGCTGGTGAGACAGTCGACCTTCATCAAAGAGACGCCGAGTCCCACGCTCAAGCGCAAACTGGAGGAGTCTCAGGTCTGCGCTGCGCCCGACTCACCCTCCAGCCCCGAAACACAGCCCCTGCCGCCGAACCGCAAAACCGACCTGAGCCGCTCGCACTCCGAGAGCCCCTCGCGTCCGCAGGAAGTGACATCGTCGCGCTTCAGCCGCACGGGCACCTGGAAACGCGAGAATGCCGCCAACAACGCCGGCTCCAACGGCAAACAGCTCTCCACGTCTCTGCCACGCGTGGGCACCTGGAAACGCAGCGGCAGCTCCTCCTCCGTCCTCTCCGCCTCCTCCGAGTCTAGTGAGAGGGGGGCGAGCGACCGCACCCGCAGCGAGGAGGAAGTGACATCAAAGCGCAAAGGCACGTGGCGGAAGAAGAGCGACTCTACTGAGCGCAGCTTCAGCGATCGCTCCGATAAGTCAGAGGACGTGTGGGTGCGTTTGGAGGACTGTCCCATCAATAACCCGCGCTCCACCTCCTCCTGCTCCGCCCGCTCGCCGTCCAATGCCCCGCCTGTCATCGACAGCCCCGCCCCCTCCTGCAGGATCCCCTCAGGCTCCTCCTCCTGCTCCAACCTCAACCTGCGCCGCAGCTGCGAGAGTTTAGACGACAAACCACCGCGAGCGACGCCGCGCGGGGCCGTCGCCGCCAGAGTCAGTCCCTTTAACTACACACCGAGTCCCCGCAAGAAAGAGCCCGACTGTCCCAGTACTACGAGTACTGCGAGTACTGCAAATACTACTGCGAACACTACTGCGGCCGGCCCTGCACGCCCCTCCCTCATCCCCACGCCCGTCACAAAGAAACGTGAGCCCAAAGGTGAGGGCGGGGCTGGGGCCGGTGGCGAGAGGGGCTCCTACATCGTGACATCAGTGTGAGGCCAAGCTTCATTTAGCACCAGGACACTGACCACCGCATGTACGCCCGTTTATACGCCGCACTGACGTCACACTCTGACATCACACACTGACATCACACACTCTGACGTCACACACTCTGACGTCACACACTCTGACGTCACACACTGACATCACACACTGACATCACACACTGACATCGCACACTGACCTCACACACTGACCTCACACACTGACCTCACACATTCTGATATCACACACTCTGACATCACACACTCTGATATCACACACTCTGACATCACACACTCTGACATCACGCACTGACGTCACACACTCTGACGTCACACTCTGACGTCACACACTGACGTCACACTCTGACGTCACACTCTGACGTCTCACACACTGACGTCTCACACACTGACGTCTCACACACTGACGTCTCACACTCTGACGTCACACACTGACGTCACACACTCTGACGTCACACACTCTGACGTCACACACTCTGACGTCACACACTCTGACGTCACACACACTGACATCACACACTGACATCACACACTGACATCACACATTCTGACATCACACACTGACATCACACACCGATATCACACACTCTGACGTCACACACTGACGTCACACACTCTGACATCACACACTCTGACATCACACACTGACCTCACACATTCTGACCTCACACATTCTGACCTCACACACTGACATCACACACCGATATCACACACTCTGACATCACACACTCTGACTTCACGCACTGACGTCACACACTCTGACGTCACACTCTGACGTCACACTCTGACGTCACACTCTGACGTCTCGCACACTGACGTCTCGCACTCTGACGTCACACACTCTGACGTCACACACTGACGTCACACACTCTGACGTCACACACTCTGACGTCACACACTCTGACGTCACACACCCTGACGTCACACACTGACGTCACACACTGACGCCATACACTCTGACGTCACACACTCTGACGTCACACACTCTGACGTCACACACTGACATCACACACTCTGACATCACACACTCTGACATCACACATTCTGACATCACACACCGACGTCACACACTGACGTCACACACTGACGTCACACACTGACGTCACACACTGACGTCACACACTCTGACATCACACGCACTGACGTCACACACTGACATCACACACTGACCTCACACATTCTGACATCACACATTCTGACATCACACACCGACATCACACACACTGACATCACACACTCTGACATCACACACTCTGACATCACGCACTGACGTCACACACTCTGACGTCACACACTCTGACGTCACACTCTCTGACGTCACACACTGACGTCACACACTCTGACGTCACACACCCTGACGTCACACATTCTGACGTCACACTCTGACGTTACACACTCTGACGTTACACACTGACGCCACACACTCTGACATCACACACTCTGACATCACACACTCTGATGTCACACACTGACGTCACACACTGACGTCACACACTGACGTCACACACTGACCTCACACACTGACATCACACACTGACATCACACATTCTGACATCACACACTGACATCACACACCGATATCACACACTCTGACGTCACACACTGATGTCACACACGCTGACATCACACACGCTGACATCACACTCGCTGACATCACACACTGACATCACACATTCTGACATCACACACTGACATCACACACCGATCACACTCTGACATCACACACTCTGACATCACGCACTGACATCACACACTCTGACGTCACACTCTGACGTCACACACCCTGACGTCACACACCCTGACGTCACACACACCGATATCACACACTCTGACATCACGCACTGACGTCACACACTCTGACGTCTCACACACTGACGTCACACTCTGACGTCACACACCCTGACGTTACACACTGACGCCACACACTGACGTCACACACTCTGACATCACACACTCTGATGTCACACACTGACGTCACACACTGACGTCACACACTGACCTCACACACTGACATCACACACTGACATCACACATTCTGACATCACACACTGACATCACACACCGATATCACACACTCTGACGTCACACACTGATGTCACACACTGATGTCACACACTCTGACGTCACACACCCTGACGTCACACACACCGATATCACACACTCTGACATCACGCACTGACGTCACACACTCTGACGTCTCACACACTGACGTCTCACACACTGACGTCACACTCTGACGTCACACACCCTGACGTCACACACTCTGACGTCACACACCCTGACGTCACACACTCTGACGTTACACACTGACGCCACACACTCTGACATCACGCAATGACATCACACACGCTGACGTCACACACTCTGACGTCACACACTCTGACGTCACACACTCTGATGTCACACACTGACGCCACACACGCTGACATTACACACTCTGACATCACACTCTGACATCACACACTCTGACATCACACTCTGACATCACACCCTGACATCACACACTGTGCACTGACATCAGGCACTAACATCTCACACTCTGACGTCAGGCTCTGACGTCACACACTCTGACGTCACACACTCTGACGTCACACACTCTGACATCAGGCTCCGCCTCCTCTGTGACATCACGAGGCTCAAACTCAAACTCGACTGGCACAAAAATACTGTGAATTATAAATATTCAGATTTTGCCTTCCCACAAACTAAGATGGCAGCGGCATGAAACGGGACACTGCAGTATTAGCACAGGACACTAGAGGGCGCTAGAGGCTATGTAAAGTATTAGCAGAGGACGGACATTAGAGGGCGCTAGAGTCTTCATAGAGTCATTAGTTTTAGTTCGGGTGTAAATACAAAGTGCTTCTATCAGAGTCCTGCACATTTTGCCTTTGACACAAAATGGCTCCTGCAAAGCTCCACTTTTCCTAAACCCATTTGTTAGTACCATTATTAAGATTATTAAGATGATTATTAATATCGCGGGTATTCAACGGCTGATGGACATTCTGAACAAATGTTGGAAATGTTTAAACTTTAAAGGAGCAGGTTCTGTGTCGCGCGTCGTTTTTAAAGGAGACACAAAATGGCTGCTGCTTCCAGACTCTCAAAATGGCCACCGCGGCGCTGGGGAGACTCCTAAAATGGCCGCCGCTGCTTAAAGACTGTAAATGACACTTGAGGCCATGCCCCTTCAGGCCACGCCCCCTGTACAAAGGAATGTGAAGCCCCGCCCTGTTTTTATACCACTAAATTGACATAGCGCTTAGCTCTGCCCCTGTTGTGCATGGCCCCGCCCCCTGTCCCTAACTATGGTTTCCATGGTAATCGAGATGGTGTTTCTGCATTAACCCCGAGTTTGAGTCCAGAAAGATTTTAAAATAAAAGTTTGTTTCATCAAACGCTTTTATTGTGAATGCCCAAAATGGAGACCAAGTACAAACCAGGACTGACCCACAATTTAAAATAGTTTGGTTTATTCCAAGTCTAGTTTAGTGTTGTAGGTTTAATCGGGGTTTAGACCTGGGCTGGTCTCGTCCTGGTTTATTCCTGGTTTAGTCCTGGTTTAGTCCCGGTTTAGTCCCGGTTTAGTCCCGGTTTAGTCCCGGTTTAGTCCCGGTTTAGACCCGGTTTAGACCCGGTTTAGACCCGGTTTAGACCGGGTCCAGGGTCTGTGGTTTTCTGGAGCTTCTTCGTTGCCTTTGAATAAACACTGAACTGTAACTTATTGCTGTAAAATGAAGCACATAATTTAAAAGTATTTTTGGTTTGTTTTTGCCAAAAGTTTTCACGTTTCTGTTTTTATTTCTGTAACTTTTCACTTTTTCTGTCAAAGAAAGTTTTGGGTGAAAATGAAATGATACAAATAATAAAGATAACACTAAAGTCTGATTCTGTGTATATAGTTTGTGTGTATAATGTATGTGTGTGTATAGTGTGTGTATAATGTGTGTGTGTGTGTGTAGTGTTTGTGTATAGTGTGTGTCTGAGGAATTATTGGAGTTTATGTATTTTCACAGTGACGTGTTTCTCAGACTTGTTTTGGTTTAGTTTTCACTGATGACGTCACACGATCACATGCCACTAGACCAGGCATGTCCAAACTGTGGCCCTCAGACCAATTGTTTTTGGCCCTCAGGCTTCCAGGTGAATTGGCCCATATTACCACAAGTAGTACTTTTTACTGCATGTTTTTGAAATCTACCTTGATCAAGCAAATGTAGTGAGTTCTTCTGAGGGTCTAAGCATGAACAAAGGTCTGGAGGGTCATTCAAACCTGTTATAAATGCACAGATTTGAATTACTCACCGTTTGGATCATCAGTCTATGACCCCCGATCAGCCCTCACGCTGCTCTGTTTTAATATGTGGCCCTTAATGAAAAAAGTTTGGGTACCCCTGCACTAGACAATAGTGAACATGGACAATAGTGAACACTGGGCAATAGTGAACACTGGACAATAGTGCACATGGACCATAGTGAACACTGGACAATGTTGCACACTAGAAAATGGTGCACAGGGACAATAGTGAACACTGGACAATAGTGCACAGGGATAATAGTGAACACTGGACAATAGTGAACACTGGACAATAGTGAACTTTACACAATGGTGCAAAGGGACAATAGTGAACACTGGACAATAGTGCACAGGGACAATAGTGAACACTGGACAATGTTGCACACTAGACAATGGTGCACAGGGACAATAGTGAACTCTACACAATGGTGCACAGGGACAATAGTGAACACTGGACAATAGTGCACATGGTCCATAGTAAACACTGGACAATAGTGAAGATTGGACAATAGTGCACAGGGACAATAGTGAACATTGGACAATAGTGCACAGGGACAATAGCGAATACTACACAATAGTGTACTCTGGGCAATAGTGAACACTGGACAATAGTGCACAGGGACAATGGTGAACATTGGACAATAGTGAACATTGGACAATAGTGCACAGGGACAATAGCGAATACTAGACAATAGTGTAACTCTGGACAATAGTGAACACTGGACAATAGTGAACACTGGACAATAGTGCACAGGGACAATAGTGAACACTGGACAATAGTGCACAGGGACAATAGTGAACATTGGACAATAGTGAATACTAGACAATAGTGTACTCTGGACAATAGTGCACATGGACCATAGTGAACACTGGACCATAGTGAACATTGGACAATAGTGAACACTGGACAATAATGAACATTGGACAGTAGTGAACACTGGACAATAGTGCACATGGACCATAGTGAACACTGGACAATAGTGAACATTGGACAATAGTGAACACTAGACAATAATAAACATTGGACAATAGTGAACACTGGACAATAGTGCACAGGGACAATAGCGAACATTGGACAATAGTGCACAGGGACAATAGCGAATACTAGACAATAGTGTACTCTGGACAATAGTGAACACTGGACAATAGTGAACATGGACCATAGTGAACACTGGACAATAGTGAACATTGGACAATAGTGCACAGGGACAATAGCGAATACTAGACAATAGTGTACTCTGGACAATAGTGAACACTGGACAATAGTGCACAGGGACAATAGCGAATACTAGACAATAGTGTACTCTGGACAATAGTGAACACTGGACAATAATGAACATTGGACAATAGTGAACACTGGACAATAATGAACATTGGACAATAGTGAACACTGGACAATAGTGCACAGGGACCATAGTGAACACTGGACAATAGTTGTTAGGTTTAAACACCATCTAAAACATGCAGAGAAGAAAGATAAGAGAGATTATTTAGTTTTACTCGCGAGGAGAACGGATTGAGACGTGCCCAGATACACTCTCCAACCCGCTCTGGCGCACGCCCCCGTCTCCTCACTTTTATTTACATTAGGATGGCCCTGGTTACAATGGGTGTCGCTGCTCTAAAGGAAGGGGGAAAGCAGCAGCAACACCAATATATGATATGATAATATAAAATATGATTATGCATTGTACAAATATGTTTGATCAAGGTCAGACAGCAGGCTGAGTGCGGAGAATACGTTGTGGTTTGTAATGCTGAAACAGCATGTGGAACCTTTAAAGTTAATGGATGAAACAATACAATGCCTGCACTCACTTCTATTGCCATGGAGGCCGCTATAACAGCCCAAACACAAGGTGGCAATGCACCTGCTACACTGTCTAATTTTGAGAAAAAATAAGCTATTGGTCTAAGCTTGTCTCCGTGTTTCTGAGTCAACAGTGACGTTGTGGTAACTTCACATATAAAAGAATACAACTTAGATGCCGAGTTGTCCAAACTTTATCTGTAATTCAGTTGACAAACGTACACGGTATCGGAGAAGACTAAAAAACATGCCTATGGAACAGTGGTGCTCTATTACTCTCATTAACCCTTTCTGTGGGTATTGGCTTAGTGCCTATCCCAAAATTACCAGTAGCACCATCTAGTGGTTATTAAGAACATTGCCTTAGAAATACTTTGACCTTACAACACTCCTCCCCCATTAAGTTCAAAAATCCCCTTGAGTATAACTAATTAACTGAAAATGAATCTGGTGTCAGTTACTTTTACGCAGTTATACTGACCTTGACACATCAAACAAATCATCACTAGCATACACCTAACAGAACATGACATAGGCATAGGAAAACATTAACACATCAAAGACTCAGTCTGTCAGGAGGCTTTCGAGCACGCTGTGATCTGCGCACTGTCTCCTGCGAATCAGCAATCACCACCGGGGTTGCCGCTTCGGGAGGATCCTGTGATGCGGACACCAAGGTGGTCTGTTGTGACGGTGTGTCACCGGATGATTGTCCATCTCCTGCCTGTGACACCGACACCTCCTGTGGTATTTCCTCTGCTGGAGAAACCCCTCCAGGAGTCACCAATGGCAACTCTGCATTGCTGACAGTCTCTGGATCTTTATCATGACGCAGTCGCACATGGTCCTGATGTCTGCGGAACACACGTCCATCTCTCAGCTTAACGACATAGGAGACGGGACCCCTCTGTGTCAGGATAACCCCAGGGAGCCATTGCTGCTGGGAGTTGCTGCTGAAATTCTTCACATAGACATTGTCACCTTGTTTCAACAGTCTCTCTCGCATGAAAATCGTGGCTCTCCTTCTGCTTCTCTTGCTTTCGCTACCTTTGCCTTCAGGTCAGGCGAAGTAAATCTAACCTAGACTTAGGCCTACGGCCCATCAACATCTCTGCTGGTGTACGTGCTGTAGTGGTCTGAGGTGTGAGGCGGTATTTGAACAGGAAGCGTGAGAGTCTTGTACTCAGAGAGTCACCTGTCATGCGCTTCAAACCTTCTTTCACTGTCTGGACAGCACGTTCCGCCAGTCCATTCGATGCTGGATGGAAAGGAGCTGTACGAGCGTGACGTATTCCATTCTGTTCCATGAAGTCACTGAACAGCTCACTTGTGAAAGTCGGACCATTATCTGTGACTAGGGTGTCCGGTAGACCATGAACTGCAAACACTTGTCTGAGTTTCTCAATGGTTGAGGGAGCTGTTATGTTGCCCATGATGTGACATTCTATCCACTTAGAGTGGGCGTCGACCATGACCAGAAACATCTGCCCCATGAAGGGCCCTGCAAAGTCCAAATGTAATCTAGACCAGGGACGGTCTGGCCACTCCCATGGATACAAGGGAGCTACTGGTGACATTTTCTGATGGGCCTGACACTGTGAGCATGATTTCACCTTGTTTTCCAAGTCTAAATCCATCTTTGGCCACCAGACGTATGATCTCGCAAGACTTTTCATCCTAGACACCCCTGGATGTGTCTCGTGCACTTCCTCCATGATGTCTGAACGGCCTGGGGGAGGTACAACGACCCTCGTCCCCAGAAAATGCAACCATCCTGTAAGCTCAGCTCCGTCTTTCTTTTCACATAAGGCCTCAAATCCTCACTCTCTACCACAGCGGGCCAGCCTTGTAAGAGGTAAGTCTTTACCTTGGACAGAACAGGGTCTCGCTCAGTCCACTGCTTAACCTGTGATGCAGTTACTGGTGTCTCAGACAACTTCTGTAATGAAAAGACAGTTTCTGGAGGCACGTAAGTGGTTACCGGCATCTCAGGCAATGGAAGGCGACTGAGTGCGTCAGCATTTGCATTGTCCTTTCCTGCCCTGTACTCTATAGTATATTGGTAGGCTGACAATATTAGTGCCCAACGTTGGATTCGAGCAGAGGCAAGTGGTGGGATGCAGCGCGTCTCACCAAAAGGCTCATCAATGGTTTATGGTCTGTGTAGATTTTGAACGGACGGCCATAGAGGTACTGATGGAAGCGTTTAACAGCAAACACAATTGCCAGACCTTCCTTGTCTAGCTGCGAGTACCCCTTTTCCGCAGCAGTCAACGTCTGCGTGAAGCAAAGCCAATAGGCTTCTCTGATCCATCTTCCATTAAGTGCGACATCACTGCCCCTACACCATATGGCGAAGCATCACATGAGAGGGTCACCTCTTTGTCTGGATCAAAATGCACTAGCAGTTTTGCAGAATGGAGCAGTTCTTTCACTTCCTTGAAAGCTTTTTCCTGAGCTTCACACCACTGCCATTTTGTGTCATTGTGCAGTAGTTTGTACAGAGGCGCCAAGACCTTTGAGAGGTCCTGGAGAAATTTACCGTAGTAATTTACCATCCCCAGAAATGATCTGAGTTCTGTGACGTTTTTGGGGCTTGGGGCTTCCTTGACAGCCCTCACTTTGTCTTCCACTGGGCAGATACCTTCGGCGGTTATCTTATGCCCTAGGTATGTGACACTCGGTGCCATGAACACACACTTGTCTTTTTTCAGTCTCAGCCCTGCATCTGAGAGTCTCTGTAGTGCCTGCTCTAAGTTGCTGAGATGCTCGGCCTCGGTAGCACCCGTAATGAGCAGATCATCCAGGTAACATGCTACGTGTGGGATGCCTTGCAATAGACTGTCCATTGTCCTTTGGAAAATGGCGGGACTCGATGCCACTCCGAACACTAAGCGGTTGTATTTAAACAATCCTTTATGCGTGTTTATTGTGACATACTCCTTGGACGCATCATCCAGCAGCAGCTGCTGATAGGCATGGCTCATGTCCAATTTTGTGAATGACTTACCCCCTGCCAGGGTTGCAAACAGGTCATCCACCCTTGGCAACGGGTACTCTTCCAGCTTTGAGACTTGGTTCACGGTAAGTTTATAGTCCCCACATATTCGCACTGTTTTGTCTAGTTTCATAACCGGGACAATGGGAGCCGCCCACTTGGAGAACTGGACTGGCTCGATGATCCCCAGCACCTGTAAGCGCTCCAGCTCCTCCTCCACTTTCTCTTTCATCGCATACGGTACCGCTCTGGGCTTGTAGAAACGTGGTGTGGCATTGGGGTCAACGTGCAGTTTCACTGTCACTCCCTTGAGCGTGCCCAGCTCGTCTCTGAACACCTCACTGTATCGCTGCAGAATGTCCTCTGTTGTGCGAGTGTACTTCACCTCATGCCAATTAAGCTTAATTTTTCTGAGCCAATCTCGGCCCAAAAGACTGGGTCCACTACCCTTGGCTACCACTAGTCTACCCTCAGCCTTCTGATTTCCCACTGCGATGCTCACCTTTAGCACTCCTAGATGGGGTATGGGCTGACCAGTGTATGTCCTTAGCTTGAGCATTGATGGCATCAGGGGTGGAGGCTCGAATCCCCAGGTCCTCCGGTAGGTCTCCTCACTGATGACTGACGCTGTTGCCCCTGAATCAATCTCAAACTTGACATCTTTGCCTTGTACAGTAACTGTGGCATAATATGGCATAGGCGGTCCCTCATCCGTCTCCACTCCAAACATGTCAAAAGAACACATAGCCTCCTCGCTTGCTTCTTCTACATGATGTGTGGCAGCTTGAGTTTGCTTTACTTTCCCCCTTTCAGGTTTAGTCTTGTTTTTAGCACTTTTACACTTCTTCTGTAAGTGTCCCTTTTTCTTGCACCCATGACAGACTGCATTCTTGAATTTGCATTCGTTTGCATAGTGTGCACCTCCACACCTAAAACATTCCACTGGCTTGGCAGATTTTGAGTCGTCTTTTCTCACATGATGCACTGCTATAGGTTGTGCTCCAGCACGCCCTTTTTGAATGTCTTTGGCATTGCTAGCAGCCATTTCCATGCTCTGAGAAAGCTCTAGCGCTCGTTGGAAAGTTAATGGCGTTGTCTCACCCAACAAGCGGCGCTGAATTGCTTCCTCATTTATGCCGCATACAAGTCGGTCACGCAGCATGTCGTCTAGCACTGCGCCGAAATCACAATGTTCTGATAGCTGTCGAAGCTCTGCTCTGAGTTAGCCACTGACTGACCTGACTTTCTGAAATGACTGTGGAATTTGAAACGCTGGACAATAACAGACGGTTTCGGATTGTGGTGGTTAGCTACGAGTGCTACTAAGTCTGCATATGGAATTTCGCCTGGCTTCCGTGGCGTGGCTAAGTTTCTTATCAATTTGTAAGTCTTTGCCCCACACACACTCAGGAGAATCGAGCGCTTCCGAGCCTCTTCAGTAATTCCATTTGCATTGAAAAAGTGTCCCAACCGCTCCTTGTACTCCGTCCACTCCTCGTCTCCCTCCACAAA
Source organism: Odontamblyopus lacepedii (assembly GCA_034769755.1). Taxonomy (NCBI): domain Eukaryota; kingdom Metazoa; phylum Chordata; class Actinopteri; order Gobiiformes; family Gobiidae; genus Odontamblyopus; species Odontamblyopus lacepedii. Next base: position 36,671,830 of record CM068344.1, on the reverse strand, counting down.
TTCACCAATTGTCCCAAACGTAGCCATTATCTGCACAGGTTCTGCTTCTCTGTGTCCCCCTTCCACCGCAACTGGCGCTCTGCTTCCCGCGACAAAAACGTGTTCCCCAGCGATGCCTTCCTCTTCACTGCTTCCACTCATGTAGACGAGTATTGAAAGCTAGCTATCACATTTGACTAGCTATAGCTAACAAAAAAAACCGTGAAAACGAACTCATCCAGTTCACCTCGTCGCCAAAAATATGTGGTAACTTCACATATAAAAGAATACAACTTAGATGCCGAGTTGTCCAAACTTTATCTGTAATTCAGTTGACAAACGTACACGGTATCGGAGAAGACTAAAAAACATGCCTATGGAACAGTGGTGCTCTATTACTCTCATTAACCCTTTCTGTGGGTATTGGCTTAGTGCCTATCCCAAAATTACCAGTAGCACCATCTAGTGGTTATTAAGAACATTGCCTTAGAAATACTTTGACCTTACAACAGACGTCATAAAATGTCCTTTACAGTCCACCATCTGAATGAATTCTTTAATGTAATCTGGTAACACCAGTGCTGTACTTGACACTAATGTCTGTTTTAATATGCAGAATGCGCTTTCTGCCTCTACTGTCCATACAATTGGATCTGTCATTTTCATTTGCTCCTCATACATCAATCTCTGCAATGGATGTGTTATTTCTGTGTAATTTGGTATCCATGACCTGCAGTAATTAGTTAGCCCTAAGAATGACATAATTTGTTTCTTGGTCATGGGTTTTGGTGCGGCCAGTATTACTGTTCTTTTCTACTGTCTGCTACTGTTCTTCCACCTGCACTTAGATTATGTCCCAAATATTTAACTTCTGTTTTACATAGTTGTACCTTGTTTTTGCTCACTTTGTGTCCATTTTCAGCTAGATACTGTACTTTAGTAATGCTAATGTGTCAATCTTACAGGTTTCTGTATCTTGTGATGCAATCAATATGTCATCTATATAAAGCAAAATTTGGCTTCCTCCTGGAGGATCGAATTTCGACACATTCGCTGACATAACCTGTGAGGAAATTGTAGGGTTTTCACAATAACCTTGAGGTAGTCTGGTGAAGGTATATCTCTTACCCTCGAAAGTAAATGCAAACCAGAATTGGCTGTCCTTGTCAATTGGAATTGAGAAAAATGCATTGCTAATATCAATTATTGTGAATATCGTAGCATCAGGTCTTAATGAATTTAGTGATGCGTGTGGATCTGGAACACATGGAGCTCGTTGAATCACTGCACTGTTCACTGCTTGTAAATCCTGTGTCATACGCCAGCCTATAGAGGGCGCTGCTTCTTTACTGGGAATATTGGTGTGTTGCATGGTGAGTCATCACACTCAATTATAACACCAGCCTTAATCAGATCATTTTTGATGGTCTTATACCCTCAACTGCGTCTGGCTTCAATGGGTACTGCTTCACACATGGTCTGTACTCAGATTTTGGTCTTATTATCACTGGTAGGGCCCCTTTAATAGTCCTACATCAGATGGGCTTGTTGACCACACCTCGTCTGGTGCGCCAGATAAGAAGTCTTCTTCTGCCTCAGTTAAAAGATTCGTCATGATTGTTGATCAGAGGGGTCCAAATTTGCCTGTCCTGACATCCTAGCTGTCCAGAATAATGCTTTCCTCGTCAATTCTGTCTCTGCACTGGTTTCTGTATTCACAGAGGTCACAACCCAGTATAAAAACACACACTGTGTCCTAGACTCAAACCAGCAACCAACAAAAGTACTTACTCTCTCTCCTTTCACCAAGTTTTCCAATTAATGAACCAACTTTAAGAACAAAGTTTACATCCTTAGCTTCCACCCACTAACCACGATGAAATATTGTTCTATTATAAACCTCAGGTACACTACTTTACTTTGGGATCTGTATTTTTAACAAATCTACGTGGCTTTGAACATCTTTTACTTGGTGTATAAAAATTATTCCTACATAAAATGAGCGCTGACACAGACAACATGTAGTACAGAATGCACTGAAGCACTTTGCATATCACATTGAGGCATGGGGAATACATGCACATGGACTGAACAATGGCTGCTACTATCACTGCGATAAAAGCAAGTTCCCTAAAAAAAATTTAAACATAGGACTAGACAAGGCGAATTGTTATTGCTATATTGCTATATTCTTCTTAAGATTATCCTTGTCGACATAAAAAGTACCTATAAATACGCATTACTGCACAGGACGACTTCAGAAGCACAGAGAGGAATGAGGGGAGGGAGGGGCTGAGGTGGAGAATACGCTGTGGTTTGAGTTCATGTTTGGGTTCAGTTCATGTTTTGCCAAACTCAGACCATTCTTGTCTTATGGGGCCTCCTGATAAGCCGCCACTCCAGCCTTCAGCTCGCACGGAAGTGGAAAAGTACTGCACACAGTTTTCAAGCACAAAAGAGATTATTTCAAATACTCAAATATCTAACACATGATTAAGACAAATATGGGATAAAATATACATAATTATTCTAACAATAGTGAACACTGGACAATGGTGCACATGGACCATCGTGAACACTGTTCATGGTTTTTGGATCTGACTGCTACGGTGATCGACGTCATATCGACGTAATTTCCGGTGAGTGAATTCTGTTTTGCGAGCAGTATATCTAGCGTCTCTCTACTGAATCTCTATTGAATCTGTTAATCCACGAATCCAACATCTAAACTAGTGCCCGAGTACTTCGTCAAACCATCGAAGTTTATTCAGCATCTAGTGCTCCGTAATTTGTGGTCTAAGCCTCTCTCTCTGTAGTTTCAGCTTGTAGTTTCAGCCTGATCTAGCCTAGCCTAGCATCATGGCTAAAACTCTCGCCCCCCTTTCCTGTTCTAGTTGCCACATGTGGAGTGAGAACCCTGGCTTATTTGATAGTGACAGGGACAGTTGCGCTAAGTGCAGCGTAGTGGCAGTCCTCGAGGCCAGGGTTACAGAGTTAGAAACGCGGATCCGCTCATTGGTGGCGCTGAAGCCGAGTTATAGTCAGGCAGTAGCAGGGACCCCGGACCGCATTAGCATGAGCACAGCTAGCGAGAGCAGCCCCCCGGTGCATCCCGTGCAGCTGGGACCAGACCAGGACAGGTTTGTGACAGTTAGACGCAGGCTCAGGGCTAAGACTAGGACTGCAGATCAGGGACACATAGCTGAGTGTAGGACTGCAGGAGACCAGGGACACAGGGCTGAGTGTAGGACTGCAGGAGACCAGGGACACAGGGCTGAGAGTAGGACTGCAGGAGACCAGGGACACAGGGCTGAGAGTAGGACTGCAGGAGACCAGGGACACAGGGCTGAGTGTAGGACTGCAGGAGACCAGGGACACAGGGCTGAGTGTAGGACTGCAGGAGACCAGGGACACAGGGCTGAGTGTAGGACTGCAGGAGACCAGGGACACAGGGCTGAGTGTAGGACTGCAGGAGACCAGGGACACAGGGCTGAGTGTAGGACTGCAGGAGACCAGGGACACAGGGCTGAGAGTAGGACTGCAGGAGACCAGAGACACAGGGCTGAGTGTAGGACTGCAGGAGACCAGGGACATAGGGCTGAGTGTAGGACTGCAGGAGAAGAGGGACACAGGGCTGAGAGTAGGACTGCAGGAGACCAGGGACATAGGGCTGAGAGTAGGACTGCAGGAGACCAGGGACATAGGGCTGAGAGTAGGACTGCAGGAGACCAGGGACATAGGGCTGAGAGTAGGACTGCAGGAGACCAGGGACATAGGGCTGAGAGTAGGACTGCAGGAGACCTGGGACATAGGGCTGAGAGTAGGACTGCAGGAGACCAGGGACACAGGGCTGAGAGTAGGACTGCAGGAGACCTGGGACATAGGGCTGAGTGTAGGACTGCAGGAGAAGAGGGACACAGGGCTGAGAGTAGGACTGCAGGAGAAGAGGGACACAGGGCTGAGAGTAGGACTGCAGGAGACCAGGGACATAGGGCTGAGAGTAGGACTGCAGGAGACCAGGGACACAGGGCTGAGTGTAGGACTGCAGGAGACCAGGGACACAGGGCTGAGTGTAGGACTGCAGGAGACCAGGGACACAGGGCTGAGTGTAGGACTGTAGGAGACCAGGGACACAGGGCTGAGAGTAGGACTGCAGGAGACCAGAGACACAGGGCTGAGTGTAGGACTGCAGGAGACCAGGGACATAGGGCTGAGTGTAGGACTGCAGGAGAAGAGGGACACAGGGCTGAGAGTAGGACTGCAGGAGACCAGGGACATAGGGCTGAGAGTAGGACTGCAGGACACCAGGGGCATAGGGCTGAGAGTAGGACTGCAGGAGACCTGGGACATAGGCCTGAAGAAGAAGAGCGACTCTACTGAGCGCAGCTTCAGCGATCGCTCCGATAAGTCAGAGGACGTGTGGGTGCGTTTGGAGGACTGTCCCATCAATAACCCGCGCTCCACCTCCTCCTGCTCCGCCCGCTCGCCGTCCAATGCCCCGCCTGTCATCGACAGCCCCGCCCCCTCCTGCAGGATCCCCTCAGGCTCCTCCTCCTGCTCCAACCTCAACCTGCGCCGCAGCTGCGAGAGTTTAGACGACAAACCACCGCGCGGGGCCGTCGCCGCCAGAGTCAGTCCCTTTAACTGCACACCGAGTCCCCGCAAGAAAGAGCCCGACTGTCCCAGTACTACGAGTACTGCGAGTACTGCAAATACTACTGCGAACACTACTGCGGCCGGCCCTGCACGCCCCTCCCTCATCCCCACGCCCGTCACAAAGAAACGTGAGCCCAAAGGTGAGGGCGGGGCTGGGGCCGGTGGCGAGAGGGGCTCCTACATCGTGACATCAGTGTGAGGCCAAGCTTCATTTAGCACCAGGACACTGACCACCGCATGTACGCCCGTTTATACGCCGCACTGACGTCACACTCTGACATCACACACTGACATCACACACTCTGACGTCACACACTCTGACGTCACACACTCTGACGTCACACACTGACATCACACACTGACATCACACACTGACATCACACACTGACATCACACACTGACATCACACACTGACCTCACACATTCTGACATCACACACTGATATCACACACTCTGACATCACACACTCTGACATCACACACTCTGACATCACACACTCTGACATCACACACTCTGACATCACGCACTGACGTCACACACTCTGACGTCACACTCTGACGTCACACTCTGACGTCACACTCTGACGTCACACTCTGACGTCACATTCTGACGTCACACTCTGACGTCACACTCTGACGTCTCACACTCTGACGTCTCACACACTGACGTCTCACACTCTGACGTCACACACTGACGTCACACACTGACGTCACACACTCTGACGTCACACACTCTGACGTCACACACTCTGACGTCACACACTGACATCACACACTGACATCACACACTGACATCACACACTGACATCACACATTCTGACATCACACACTGACATCACACACCGATATCACACACTCTGACGTCACACACTGACGTCACACACTCTGACATCACACACTCTGATATCACACACTGACCTCACACATTCTGACCTCACACATTCTGACATCACACACTGACATCACACACCGATATCACACACTCTGACATCACACACTCTGACATCACGCACTGACGTCACACACTCTGACGTCACACTCTGACGTCACACTCTGACGTCTCGCACACTGACGTCTCGCACTCTGACGTCACACACTCTGACGTCACACACTGACGTCACACACTCTGACGTCACACACTCTGACGTCACACACTCTGACGTCACACACCCTGACGTCACACACTGACGTCACACACTGACGTCACACACTCTGACATCACACATTCTGACATCACACACTGACATCACACACTCTGACATCACACATTCTGACATCACACACTGACATCACACACCGATATCACACACTGACGTCACACACTGACGTCACACACTGATGTCACACACTGACGTCACACACTCTGACATCACACGCACTGACGTCACACACTGACATCACACACTGACCTCACACATTCTGACATCACACATTCTGACATCACACACTCTGACGTCACACACTGACATCACACACTGACATCACACACTGACATCACACACTGACATCACACATTCTGACATCACACACTGACATCACACACCGATATCACACACTCTGACGTCACACACTGACGTCACACACTCTGACATCACACACTGACCTCACACATTCTGACCTCACACATTCTGACATCACACACTGACATCACACACCGATATCACACACTCTGACATCACACACTCTGACATCACGTACTGACGTCACACACTCTGACGTCACACTCTGACGTCACACTCTGACGTCTCGCACACTGACGTCTCGCACTCTGACGTCACACACTCTGACGTCACACACTGACGTCACACACTCTGACGTCACACACTCTGACGTCACACACTCTGACGTCACACACCCTGACGTCACACATTCTGACGTCACACACTGACGCCACACACTCTGACATCACGCAATGACATCACACACGCTGACGTCACACACTCTGACGTCACACACTCTGACGTCACACACTCTGATGTCACACACTGACGCCACACACGCTGACATCACACACTCTGACATCACACTCTGACATCACACACTCTGACATCACACTCTGACATCACACCCTGACATCACACACTGTGCACTGACATCAGGCACTAACATCTCACACTCTGACGTCAGGCTCTGACGTCACACACTCTGACGTCACACACTCTGACGTCACACACACTGACGTCACACACTCTGACGTCACACACTCTGACGTCACACACTCTGACATCAGGCTCCGCCTCCTCTGTGACATCACGAGGCTCAAACTCAAACTCGACTGGCACAAAAATACTGTGAATTATAAATATTCAGATTTTGCCTTCCCACAAACTAAGATGGCAGCGGCATGAAACGGGACACTGCAGTATTAGCACAGGACACTAGAGGGCGCTAGAGGCTATGTAAAGTATTAGCAGAGGACAGACATTAGAGGGCGCTAGAGTCTTCATAGAGTCATTAGTTTTAGTTCGGGTGTAAATACAAAGTGCTTCTATCAGAGTCCTGCACATTTTGCCTTTGACACAAAATGGCTCCTGCAAAGCTCCACTTTTCCTAAACCCATTTGTTAGTACCATTATTAAGATTATTAAGATGATTATTAATATCGCGGGTATTCAACGGCTGATGGACATTCTGAACAAATGTTGGAAATGTTTAAACTTTAAAGGAGCAGGTTCTGTGTCGCGCGTCGTTTTTAAAGGAGACACAAAATGGCCGCCACCTGCTGCTTCCAGACTCTCAAAATGGCCACCATGGCGCTGGGGAGACTCCTAAAATGGCCGCCGCTGCTTAAAGACTGTAAATGACACTTGAGGCCATGCCCCTTCAGGCCACGCCCCCTGTACAAAGGAATGTGAAGCCCCGCCCTGTTTTTATACTACTAAATTGACATAGCGCTTAGCTCTGCCCCTGTCGTGCATGGCCCCGCCCCCTGTCCCTAACTATGGTTTCCATGGTAATCGAGATGGTGTTTCTGCATTAACCCCGAGTTTGAGTCCAGAAAGATTTTAAAATAAAAGTTTGTTTCATCAAACGCTTTTATTGTGAATGCCCAAAATGGAGACCAAGTACAAACCAGGACTGACCCACAATTTAAAATAGTTTGGTTTATTCCAAGTCTAGTTTAGTGTTGTAGGTTTAATCGGGGTTTAGACCTGGGCTGGTCTCGTCCTGGTTTAGTCCTGGTTTAGTCCTGGTTTAGTCCCGGTTTAGTCCCGGTTTAGTCCCGGTTTAGTCCCGGTTTAGACCCGGTTTAGACCCGGTTTAGACCCGGTTTAGACCCGGTTTAGACCGGGTCCAGGGTCTGTGGTTTTCTGGAGCTTCTTCGTTGCCTTTGAATAAACACTGAACTGTAACTTATTGCTGTAAAATGAAGCACATAATTTAAAAGTATTTTTGGTTTGTTTTTGCCAAAAGTTTTCACGTTTCTGTTTTTATTTCTGTAACTTTTCACTTTTTCTGTCAAAGAAAGTTTTGGGTGAAAATGAAATGATACAAATAATAAAGATAACACTAAAGTCTGATTCTGTGTATATAGTTTGTGTGTATAATGTATGTGTGTGTATAGTGTGTGTATAATGTGTGTGTGTGTGTGTAGTGTTTGTGTATAGTGTGTGTCTGAGGAATTATTGGAGTTTATGTATTTTCACAGTGACGTGTTTCTCAGACTTGTTTTGGTTTAGTTTTCACTGATGACGTCACACGATCACATGCCACTAGACCAGGCATGTCCAAACTGTGGCCCTCTGACCAATTGTTTTGGCCCTCAGGCTTCCAGGTGAATTGGCCCATATTACCACAAGTAGTACTTTTACTGCATGTTTTTGAAATCTACCTTGATCAAGCAAATGTAGTGAGTTCTTCTGAGGGTCTAAGCATGAACAAAGGTCTGGAGGGTCATTCAAACCTGTTATAAATGCACAGATTTGAATTACTCACCGTTTGGATCATCAGTCTATGACCCCCGATCAGCCCTCACGCTGCTCTGTTTTAATATGTGGCCCTTAATGAAAAAAGTTTGGGTACCCCTGCACTAGACAATAGTGAACATGGACAATAGTGAACACTGGGCAATAGTGAACACTGGACAATAGTGCACATGGACCATAATGAACACTGGACAATGTTGCACACTAGAAAATGGTGCACAGGGACAATAGTGAACACTGGACAATAGTGCACAGGGATAATAGTGAACACTGGACAATAGTGAACACTGGACAATAGTGAACTTTACACAATGGTGCAAAGGGACAATAGTGAACACTGGACAATAGTGCACAGGGACAATAGTGAACACTGGACAATGTTGCACACTAGACAATGGTGCACAGGGACAATAGTGAACTCTACACAATGGTGCACAGGGACAATAGTGAACACTGGACAAAAGTGCACAGGGACAACAGTGAACACTGGACAATAGTGAACACTGGACAATAGTGCACATGGTCCATAGTAAACACTGGACAATAATGAAGATTGGACAATAGTGCACAGGGACAATAGTGAACATTGGACAATAGTGCACAGGGACAATAGCGAATACTACACAATAGTGTACTCTGGGCAATAGTGAACACTGGACAATAGTGCACAGGGACAATAGTGAACATTGGACAATAGTGAACACTGGACAATAGTGCACAGGGACAATAGTGAACATTGGACAATAGTGCACAGGGACAATAGCGAATACTAGACAATAGTGTAACTCTGGACAATAGTGAACACTGGACAATAGTGAACACTGGACAATAGTGCACAGGGACAATAGTGAACACTGGACAATAGTGCACAGGGACAATAGTGAACACTGGACAATAGTGAACATTGGACAATAGTGAATACTAGACAATAGTGTACTCTGGACAATAGTGCACATGGACCATAGTGAACACTGGACCATAGTGAACATTGGACAATAGTGAACACTGGACAATAATGAACATTGGACAGTAGTGAACACTGGACAATAGTGCACATGGACCATAGTGAACACTGGACAATAGTGAACACTGGACAATAGTGAACATTGGACAATAGTGAACACTAGACAATAATAAACATTGGACAATAGTGAACACTGGACAATAGTGCACAGGGACAATAGCGAACATTGGACAATAGTGCACAGGGACAATAGCGAATACTAGACAATAGTGTACTCTGGACAATAGTGAACACTGGACAATAGTGAACATGGACCATAGTGAACACTGGACAATAGTGAACATTGGACAATAGTGCACAGGGACAATAGCGAATACTAGACAATAGTGTACTCTGGACAATAGTGAACACTGGACAATAGTGCACAGGGACAATAGCGAATACTAGACAATAGTGTACTCTGGACAATAGTGAACACTGGACAATAATGAACATTGGACAATAGTGAACACTGGACAATAATGAACATTGGACAATAGTGAACACTGGACAATAGTGCACAGGGACCATAGTGAACACTGGACAATAGTTGTTAGGTTTAAACACCATCTAAAACATGCAGAGAAGAAAGACAAGAGAGATTATTTAGTTTTACTCGCGAGGAGAACGGATTGAGACGTGCCCAGATACACTCTCCAACCCGCTCTGGCGCACGCCCCCGTCTCCTCACTTTTATTTACATTAGGATGGCCCTGGTTACAATGGGTGTCGCTGCTCTAAAGGAAGGGGAAAGCAGCAGCAACACCAATATATGATATGATAATATAAAATATGATTATGCATTGTACAAATATGTTTGATCAAGGTCAGACAGCAGGCTGAGTGCGGAGAATACGTTGTGGTTTGTAATGCTGAAACAGCATGTGGAACCTTTAAAGTTAATGGATGAAACAATACAATGCCTGCACTCACTTCTATTGCCATGGAGGCCGCTATAACAGCCCAAACACAAGGTGGCAATGCACCTGCTACACTGTCTAATTTTGAGAAAAAATAAGCTATTGGTCTAAGCTTGTCTCCGTGTTTCTGAGTCAACAGTGACGTCATAAAATGTCCTTTACAGTCCACCATCTGAATGAATTCTTTAATGTAATCTGGTAACACCAGTGCTGTACTTGACACTAATGTCTGTTTTAATATGCAGAATGCGCTTTCTGCCTCTACTGTCCATACAATTGGATCTGTCATTTTCATTTGCTCCTCATACATCAATCTCTGCAATGGATGTGTTATTTCTGTGTAATTTGGTATCCATGACCTGCAGTAATTAGTTAGCCCTAAGAATGACATAATTTGTTTCTTGGTCATGGGTTTTGGTGCGGCCAGTATTACTGTTCTTTTCTACTGTCTGCTACTGTTCTTCCACCTGCACTTAGATTATGTCCCAAATATTTAACTTCTGTTTTACATAGTTGTACCTTGTTTTTGCTCACTTTGTGTCCATTTTCAGCTAGATACTTTAGTAATGCTAATGTGTCAATCTTACAGGTTTCTGTATCTTGTGATGCAATCAATATGTCATCTATATAAAGCAAAATTTGGCTTCCTCCTGGAGGATCGAATTTCGACACATTCGCTGACATAACCTGTGAGGAAATTGTAGGGTTTTCACAATAACCTTGAGGTAGTCTGGTGAAGGTATATCTCTTACCCTCGAAAGTAAATGCAAACCAGAATTGGCTGTCCTTGTCAATTGGAATTGAGAAAAATGCATTGCTAATATCAATTATTGTGAATATCGTAGCATCAGGTCTTAATGAATTTAGTGATGCGTGTGGATCTGGAACACATGGAGCTCGTTGAATCACTGCACTGTTCACTGCTTGTAAATCCTGTGTCATACGCCAGCCTATAGAGGGCGCTGCTTCTTTACTGGGAATATTGGTGTGTTGCATGGTGAGTCATCACACTCAATTATAACACCAGCCTTAATCAGATCATTTTTGATGGTCTTATACCCTCAACTGCGTCTGGCTTCAATGGGTACTGCTTCACACATGGTCTGTACTCAGATTTTGGTCTTATTATCACTGGTAGGGCCCCTTTAATAGTCCTACATCAGATGGGCTTGTTGACCACACCTCGTCTGGTGCGCCAGATAAGAAGTCTTCTTCTGCCTCAGTTAAAAAGATTCGTCATGATTGTTGATCAGAGGGGTCCAAATTTGCCTGTCCTGACATCCTAGCTGTCCAGAATAATGCTTTCCTCGTCAATTCTGTCTCTGCACTGGTTTCTGTATTCACAGAGGTCACAACCCAGTATAAAAACACACACTGTGTCCTAGACTCAAACCAGCAACCAACAAAAGTACTTACTCTCTCTCCTTTCACCAAGTTTTCCAATTAATGAACCAACTTTAAGAACAAAGTTTACATCCTTAGCTTCCACCCACTAACCACGATGAAATATTGTTCTATTATAAACCTCAGGTACACTACTTTACTTTGGGATCTGTATTTTTAACAAATCTACGTGGCTTTGAACATCTTTTACTTGGTGTATAAAAATTATTCCTACATAAAATGAGCGCTGACACAGACAACATGTAGTATAGAATGCACTGAAGCACTTTGCATATCACATTGAGGCATGGGAATACATGCACATGGACTGAACAATGGCTGCTACTATCACTGCGATAAAAGCAAGTTCCCTAAAAAAAATTTAAACATAGGACTAGACAAGGCGAATTGTTATTGCTATATTGCTATATTCTTCTTAAGATTATCCTTGTCGACATAAAAAGTACCTATAAATACGCATTACTGCACAGGACGACTTCAGAAGCACAGAGAGGAATGAGGGGAGGGAGGGGCTGAGGTGGAGAATACGCTGTGGTTTGAGTTCATGTTTGGGTTCAGTTCATGTTTTGCCAAACTCAGACCATTCTTGTCTTATGGGGCCTCCTGATAAGCCGCCACTCCAGCCTTCAGCTCGCACGGAAGTGGAAAAGTACTGCACACAGTTTTCAAGCACAAAAGAGATTATTTCAAATACTCAAATATCTAACACATGATTAAGACAAATATGGGATAAAATATACATAATTATTCTAACAATAGTGAACACTGGACAATGGTGCACATGGACCATCGTGAACACTGTTCATGGTTTTTGGATCTGACTGCTACGGTGATCGACGTCATATCGGCGTAATTTCCGGTGAGTGAATTCTGTTTTGCGAGCAGTATATCTAGCGTCTCTCTACTGAATCTCTATTGAATCTGTTAATCCACGAATCCAACATCTAAACTAGTGCCCGAGTACTTCGTCAAACCATCGAAGTTTATTCAGCATCTAGTGCTCCGTAATTTGTGGTCTAAGCCTCTCTCTCTGTAGTTTCAGCTTGTAGTTTCAGCCTGATCTAGCCTAGCCTAGCATCATGGCTAAAACTCTCGCCCCCCTTTCCTGTTCTAGTTGCCACATGTGGAGTGAGAACCCTGGCTTATTTGATAGTGACAGGGACAGTTGCGCTAAGTGCAGCGTAGTGGCAGTCCTCGAGGCCAGGGTTACAGAGTTAGAAACGCGGATCCGCTCATTGGTGGCGCTGAAGCCGAGTTATAGTCAGGCAGTAGCAGGGACCCCGGACCGCATTAGCATGAGCACAGCTAGCGAGAGCAGCCCCCCGGTGCATCCCGTGCAGCTGGGACCAGACCAGGACAGGTTTGTGACAGTTAGACGCAGGCTCAGGGCTAAGACTAGGACTGCAGATCAGGGACACATAGCTGAGTGTAGGACTGCAGGAGACCAGGGACACAGGGCTGAGTGTGGGACTGCAGGAGACCAGGGACACAGGGCTGAGAGTAGGACTGCAGGAGACCAGGGACACAGGGCTGAGAGTAGGACTGCAGGAGACCAGGGACACAGGGCTGAGTGTAGGACTGCAGGAGACCAGGGACAGAGGGCTGAGTGTGGGACTGCAGGGGACCAGGGACCCGGGGCTGTGAGGAGGACTGCAGGAGACCCGAGACACAGGGCTGAGTGTAGGACTGCAGGAGACCAGGGACACAGGGCTGAGTGTAGGACTGCAGGAGACCAGGGACACAGGGCTGAGAGTAGGACTGCAGGAGACCAGAGACACAGGGCTGAGTGTAGGACTGCAGGAGACCAGGGACATAGGGCTGAGTGTAGGACTGCAGGAGAAGAGGGACACAGGGCTGAGAGTAGGACTGCAGGAGACCAGGGACATAGGGCTGAGAGTAGGACTGCAGGAGACCAGGGACATAGGGCTGAGAGTAGGACTGCAGGAGACCAGGGACATAGGGCTGAGAGTAGGACTGCAGGAGACCAGGGACATAGGGCTGAGAGTAGGACTGCAGGAGACCTGGGACATAGGGCTGAGAGTAGGACTGCAGGAGACCAGGGACACAGGGCTGAGAGTAGGACTGCAGGAGACCTGGGACAGAGGGCTGAGTGTAGGACTGCAGGAGAAGAGGGACACAGGGCTGAGAGTAGGACTGCAGGAGAAAGAGGGACACAGGGCTGAGAGTAGGACTGCAGGAGACCAGGGACATAGGGCTGAGAGTAGGACTGCAGGAGACCAGGGACACAGGGCTGAGTGTAGGACTGCAGGAGACCAGGGACACAGGGCTGAGTGTAGGACTGCAGGAGACCAGGGACACAGGGCTGAGTGTAGGACTGTAGGAGACCAGGGACACAGGGCTGAGAGTAGGACTGCAGGAGACCAGAGACACAGGGCTGAGTGTAGGACTGCAGGAGACCAGGGACATAGGGCTGAGTGTAGGACTGCAGGAGAAGAGGGACACAGGGCTGAGAGTAGGACTGCAGGAGACCAGGGACATAGGGCTGAGAGTAGGACTGCAGGACACCAGGGGCATAGGGCTGAGAGTAGGACTGCAGGAGACCTGGGACATAGGCCTGAAGAAGAAGAGCGACTCTACTGAGCGCAGCTTCAGCGATCGCTCCGATAAGTCAGAGGACGTGTGGGTGCGTTTGGAGGACTGTCCCATCAATAACCCGCGCTCCACCTCCTCCTGCTCCGCCCGCTCGCCGTCCAATGCCCCGCCTGTCATCGACAGCCCCGCCCCCTCCTGCAGGATCCCCTCAGGCTCCTCCTCCTGCTCCAACCTCAACCTGCGCCGCAGCTGCGAGAGTTTAGACGACAAACCACCGCGCGGGGCCGTCGCCGCCAGAGTCAGTCCCTTTAACTGCACACCGAGTCCCCGCAAGAAAGAGCCCGACTGTCCCAGTACTACGAGTACTGCGAGTACTGCAAATACTACTGCGAACACTACTGCGGCCGGCCCTGCACGCCCCTCCCTCATCCCCACGCCCGTCACAAAGAAACGTGAGCCCAAAGGTGAGGGCGGGGCTGGGGCCGGTGGCGAGAGGGGCTCCTACATCGTGACATCAGTGTGAGGCCAAGCTTCATTTAGCACCAGGACACTGACCACCGCATGTACGCCCGTTTATACGCCGCACTGACGTCACACTCTGACATCACACACTGACATCACACACTCTGACGTCACACACTCTGACGTCACACACTCTGACGTCACACACTGACATCACACACTGACATCACACACTGACATCACACACTGACATCACACACTGACATCACACACTGACCTCACACATTCTGACATCACACACTGATATCACACACTCTGACATCACACACTCTGACATCACACACTCTGACATCACACACTCTGACATCACACACTCTGACATCACGCACTGACGTCACACACTCTGACGTCACACTCTGACGTCACACTCTGACGTCACACTCTGACGTCACACTCTGGCGTCACATTCTGACGTCACACTCTGGCGTCACACTCTGGCGTCTCACACTCTGGCGTCTCACACACTGACGTCTCACACTCTGACGTCACACACTGACGTCACACACTGACGTCACACACTCTGACGTCACACACTCTGACGTCACACACTCTGACGTCACACACTGACATCACACACTGACATCACACACTGACATCACACACTGACATCACACATTCTGACATCACACACTGACATCACACACCGATATCACACACTCTGGCGTCACACACTGGCGTCACACACTCTGACATCACACACTCTGATATCACACACTGACCTCACACATTCTGACCTCACACATTCTGACATCACACACTGACATCACACACCGATATCACACACTCTGACATCACACACTCTGACATCACCCACTGTCGTCACACACTCTGACGTCACACACTGACGTCACACTCTGACGACTCGCACACAGACCTCTCGCACTCTCAACACACACACTCTGACCACACACACTGACGTCACACACTCTGACGTCACACACTCTGACGTCACACACTCTGACGTCACACACCCTGACGTCACACACTGACGTCACACACTGACGTCACACACTCTGACATCACACATTCTGACATCACACACTGACATCACACACTCTGACATCACACATTCTGACATCACACACTGACATCACACACCGATATCACACACTGACGTCACACACTGACGTCACACACTGATGTCACACACTGACGTCACACACTCTGACATCACACGCACTGACGTCACACACTGACATCACACACTGACCTCACACATTCTGACATCACACATTCTGACATCACACACTCTGACGTCACACACTGACATCACACACTGACATCACACACTGACATCACACACTGACATCACACATTCTGACATCACACACTGACATCACACACCGATATCACACACTCTGACGTCACACACTGACGTCACACACTCTGACATCACACACTGACCTCACACATTCTGACCTCACACATTCTGACATCACACACTGACATCACACACCGATATCACACACTCTGACATCACACACTCTGACATCACGTACTGACGTCACACACTCTGACGTCACACTCTGACGTCACACTCTGACGTCTCGCACACTGACGTCTCGCACTCTGACGTCACACACTCTGACGTCACACACTGACGTCACACACTCTGACGTCACACACTCTGACGTCACACACTCTGACGTCACACACCCTGACGTCACACATTCTGACGTCACACTCTGACGTTACACACTCTGATGTTACACACTGACGCCACACACTGACGTCACACACTCTGACATCACACACTCTGATGTCACACACTGACGTCACACACTGACGTCACACACTGACCTCACACACTGACCTCACACACTGACATCACACACTGACATCACACATTCTGACATCACACACTGACATCACACACCGATATCACACACTCTGACGTCACACACTGATGTCACACACTGATGTCACACACGCTGACATCACACACGCTGACATCACACACGCTGACATCACACACTGACATCACACATTCTGACATCACACACTGACATCACACACCGATATCACACACTCTGACATCACACACTCTGACATCACGCACCGACATCACACACTCTGACGTCACACTCTGACGTCACACTCTGACGTCACACACACTGACGTCTCACACTCTGACATCACACACCCTGACGTCACACACCCTGACGTCACACACACCGATATCACACACTCTGACATCACGCACTGACGTCACACACTCTGACGTCACACACTCTGACGTCTCACACACTGACGTCTCACACACTGACGTCACACTCTGACGTCACACACCCTGACGTCACACACTCTGACGTCACACACCCTGACGTCACACTCTCTGACGTTACACACTGACGCCACACACTCTGACATCACGCAATGACATCACACACGCTGACGTCACACACTCTGACGTCACACACTCTGACGTCACACACTCTGATGTCACACACTGACGCCACACACGCTGACATCACACACTCTGACATCACACTCTGACATCACACACTCTGACATCACACTCTGACATCACACCCTGACATCACACACTGTGCACTGACATCAGGCACTAACATCTCACACTCTGACGTCAGGCTCTGACGTCACACACTCTGACGTCACACACTCTGACGTCACACACACTGACGTCACACACTCTGACGTCACACACTCTGACGTCACACACTCTGACATCAGGCTCCGCCTCCTCTGTGACATCACGAGGCTCAAACTCAAACTCGACTGGCACAAAAATACTGTGAATTATAAATATTCAGATTTTGCCTTCCCACAAACTAAGATGGCAGCGGCATGAAACGGGACACTGCAGTATTAGCACAGGACACTAGAGGGCGCTAGAGGCTATGTAAAGTATTAGCAGAGGACAGACATTAGAGGGCGCTAGAGTCTTCATAGAGTCATTAGTTTTAGTTCGGGTGTAAATACAAAGTGCTTCTATCAGAGTCCTGCACATTTTGCCTTTGACACAAAATGGCTCCTGCAAAGCTCCACTTTTCCTAAACCCATTTGTTAGTACCATTATTAAGATTATTAAGATGATTATTAATATCGCGGGTATTCAACGGCTGATGGACATTCTGAACAAATGTTGGAAATGTTTAAACTTTAAAGGAGCAGGTTCTGTGTCGCGCGTCGTTTTTAAAGGAGACACAAAATGGCCGCCACCTGCTGCTTCCAGACTCTCAAAATGGCCACCGCGGCGCTGGGGAGACTCCTAAAATGGCCGCCGCTGCTTAAAGACTGTAAATGACACTTGAGGCCATGCCCCTTCAGGCCACGCCCCCTGTACAAAGGAATGTGAAGCCCCGCCCTGTTTTTATACTACTAAATTGACATAGCGCTTAGCTCTGCCCCTGTCGTGCATGGCCCCGCCCCCTGTCCCTAACTATGGTTTCCATGGTAATCGAGATGGTGTTTCTGCATTAACCCCGAGTTTGAGTCCAGAAAGATTTTAAAATAAAAGTTTGTTTCATCAAACGCTTTTATTGTGAATGCCCAAAATGGAGACCAAGTACAAACCAGGACTGACCCACAATTTAAAATAGTTTGGTTTATTCCAAGTCTAGTTTAGTGTTGTAGGTTTAATCGGGGTTTAGACCTGGGCTGGTCTCGTCCTGGTTTAGTCCTGGTTTAGTCCTGGTTTAGTCCCGGTTTAGTCCCGGTTTAGTCCCGGTTTAGTCCCGGTTTAGACCCGGTTTAGACCCGGTTTAGACCCGGTTTAGACCCGGTTTAGACCGGGTCCAGGGTCTGTGGTTTTCTGGAGCTTCTTCGTTGCCTTTGAATAAACACTGAACTGTAACTTATTGCTGTAAAATGAAGCACATAATTTAAAAGTATTTTTGGTTTGTTTTTGCCAAAAGTTTTCACGTTTCTGTTTTTATTTCTGTAACTTTTCACTTTTTCTGTCAAAGAAAGTTTTGGGTGAAAATGAAATGATACAAATAATAAAGATAACACTAAAGTCTGATTCTGTGTATATAGTTTGTGTGTATAATGTATGTGTGTGTATAGTGTGTGTATAATGTGTGTGTGTGTGTGTAGTGTTTGTGTATAGTGTGTGTCTGAGGAATTATTGGAGTTTATGTATTTTCACAGTGACGTGTTTCTCAGACTTGTTTTGGTTTAGTTTTCACTGATGACGTCACACGATCACATGCCACTAGACCAGGCATGTCCAAACTGTGGCCCTCTGACCAATTGTTTTTGGCCCTCAGGCTTCCAGGTGAATTGGCCCATATTACCACAAGTAGTACTTTTTACTGCATGTTTTTGAAATCTACCTTGATCAAGCAAATGTAGTGAGTTCTTCTGAGGGTCTAAGCATGAACAAAGGTCTGGAGGGTCATTCAAACCTGTTATAAATGCACAGATTTGAATTACTCACCGTTTGGATCATCAGTCTATGACCCCCGATCAGCCCTCACGCTGCTCTGTTTTAATATGTGGCCCTTAATGAAAAAAGTTTGGGTACCCCTGCACTAGACAATAGTGAACATGGACAATAGTGAACACTGGGCAATAGTGAACACTGGACAATAGTGCACATGGACCATAATGAACACTGGACAATGTTGCACACTAGAAAATGGTGCACAGGGACAATAGTGAACACTGGACAATAGTGCACAGGGATAATAGTGAACACTGGACAATAGTGAACACTGGACAATAGTGAACTTTACACAATGGTGCAAAGGGACAATAGTGAACACTGGACAATAGTGCACAGGGACAATAGTGAACACTGGACAATGTTGCACACTAGACAATGGTGCACAGGGACAATAGTGAACTCTCCACAATGGTGCACAGGGACAATAGTGAACACTGGACAAAAGTGCACAGGGACAACAGTGAACACTGGACAATAGTGAACACTGGACAATAGTGCACATGGTCCATAGTAAACACTGGACAATAATGAAGATTGGACAATAGTGCACAGGGACAATAGTGAACATTGGACAATAGTGCACAGGGACAATAGCGAATACTACACAATAGTGTACTCTGGGCAATAGTGAACACTGGACAATAGTGCACAGGGACAATAGTGAACATTGGACAATAGTGAACACTGGACAATAGTGCACAGGGACAATAGTGAACATTGGACAATAGTGCACAGGGACAATAGCGAATACTAGACAATAGTGTAACTCTGGACAATAGTGAACACTGGACAATAGTGAACACTGGACAATAGTGCACAGGGACAATAGTGAACACTGGACAATAGTGCACAGGGACAATAGTGAACACTGGACAATAGTGAACATTGGACAATAGTGAATACTAGACAATAGTGTACTCTGGACAATAGTGCACATGGACCATAGTGAACACTGGACCATAGTGAACATTGGACAATAGTGAACACTGGACAATAATGAACATTGGACAGTAGTGAACACTGGACAATAGTGCACATGGACCATAGTGAACACTGGACAATAGTGAACACTGGACAATAGTGAACATTGGACAATAGTGAACACTAGACAATAATAAACATTGGACAATAGTGAACACTGGACAATAGTGCACAGGGACAATAGCGAACATTGGACAATAGTGCACAGGGACAATAGCGAATACTAGACAATAGTGTACTCTGGACAATAGTGAACACTGGACAATAGTGAACATGGACCATAGTGAACACTGGACAATAGTGAACATTGGACAATAGTGCACAGGGACAATAGCGAATACTAGACAATAGTGTACTCTGGACAATAGTGAACACTGGACAATAGTGCACAGGGACAATAGCGAATACTAGACAATAGTGTACTCTGGACAATAGTGAACACTGGACAATAATGAACATTGGACAATAGTGAACACTGGACAATAATGAACATTGGACAATAGTGAACACTGGACAATAGTGCACAGGGACCATAGTGAACACTGGACAATAGTTGTTAGGTTTAAACACCATCTAAAACATGCAGAGAAGAAAGACAAGAGAGATTATTTAGTTTTACTCGCGAGGAGAACGGATTGAGACGTGCCCAGATACACTCTCCAACCCGCTCTGGCGCACGCCCCCGTCTCCTCACTTTTATTTACATTAGGATGGCCCTGGTTACAATGGGTGTCGCTGCTCTAAAGGAAGGGGGAAAGCAGCAGCAACACCAATATATGATATGATAATATAAAATATGATTATGCATTGTACAAATATGTTTGATCAAGGTCAGACAGCAGGCTGAGTGCGGAGAATACGTTGTGGTTTGTAATGCTGAAACAGCATGTGGAACCTTTAAAGTTAATGGATGAAACAATACAATGCCTGCACTCACTTCTATTGCCATGGAGGCCGCTATAACAGCCCAAACACAAGGTGGCAATGCACCTGCTACACTGTCTAATTTTGAGAAAAAATAAGCTATTGGTCTAAGCTTGTCTCCGTGTTTCTGAGTCAACAGTGACGTCATAAAATGTCCTTTACAGTCCACCATCTGAATGAATTCTTTAATGTAATCTGGTAACACCAGTGCTGTACTTGACACTAATGTCTGTTTTAATATGCAGAATGCGCTTTCTGCCTCTACTGTCCATACAATTGGATCTGTCATTTTCATTTGCTCCTCATACATCAATCTCTGCAATGGATGTGTTATTTCTGTGTAATTTGGTATCCATGACCTGCAGTAATTAGTTAGCCCTAAGAATGACATAATTTGTTTCTTGGTCATGGGTTTTGGTGCGGCCAGTATTACTGTTCTTTTCTACTGTCTGCTACTGTTCTTCCACCTGCACTTAGATTATGTCCCAAATATTTAACTTCTGTTTTACATAGTTGTACCTTGTTTTTGCTCACTTTGTGTCCATTTTCAGCTAGATACTTTAGTAATGCTAATGTGTCAATCTTACAGGTTTCTGTATCTTGTGATGCAATCAATATGTCATCTATATAAAGCAAAATTTGGCTTCCTCCTGGAGGATCGAATTTCGACACATTCGCTGACATAACCTGTGAGGAAATTGTAGGGTTTTCACAATAACCTTGAGGTAGTCTGGTGAAGGTATATCTCTTACCCTCGAAAGTAAATGCAAACCAGAATTGGCTGTCCTTGTCAATTGGAATTGAGAAAAATGCATTGCTAATATCAATTATTGTGAATATCGTAGCATCAGGTCTTAATGAATTTAGTGATGCGTGTGGATCTGGAACACATGGAGCTCGTTGAATCACTGCACTGTTCACTGCTTGTAAATCCTGTGTCATACGCCAGCCTATAGAGGGCGCTGCTTCTTTACTGGGAATATTGGTGTGTTGCATGGTGAGTCATCACACTCAATTATAACACCAGCCTTAATCAGATCATTTTTGATGGTCTTATACCCTCAACTGCGTCTGGCTTCAATGGGTACTGCTTCACACATGGTCTGTACTCAGATTTTGGTCTTATTATCACTGGTAGGGCCCCTTTAATAGTCCTACATCAGATGGGCTTGTTGACCACACCTCGTCTGGTGCGCCAGATAAGAAGTCTTCTTCTGCCTCAGTTAAAAAGATTCGTCATGATTGTTGATCAGAGGGGTCCAAATTTGCCTGTCCTGACATCCTAGCTGTCCAGAATAATGCTTTCCTCGTCAATTCTGTCTCTGCACTGGTTTCTGTATTCACAGAGGTCACAACCCAGTATAAAAACACACACTGTGTCCTAGACTCAAACCAGCAACCAACAAAAGTACTTACTCTCTCTCCTTTCATCAAGTTTTCCAATTAATGAACCAACTTTAAGAACAAAGTTTACATCCTTAGCTTCCACCCACTAACCACGATGAAATATTGTTCTATTATAAACCTCAGGTACACTACTTTACTTTGGGATCTGTATTTTTAACAAATCTACGTGGCTTTGAACATCTTTTACTTGGTGTATAAAAATTATTCCTACATAAAATGAGCGCTGACACAGACAACATGTAGTACAGAATGCACTGAAGCACTTTGCATATCACATTGAGGCATGGGGAATACATGCACATGGACTGAACAATGGCTGCTACTATCACTGCGATAAAAGCAAGTTCCCTAAAAAAAATTTAAACATAGGACTAGACAAGGCGAATTGTTATTGCTATATTGCTATATTCTTCTTAAGATTATCCTTGTCGACATAAAAAGTACCTATAAATACGCATTACTGCACAGGACGACTTCAGAAGCACAGAGAGGAATGAGGGGAGGGAGGGGCTGAGGTGGAGAATACGCTGTGGTTTGAGTTCATGTTTGGGTTCAGTTCATGTTTTGCCAAACTCAGACCATTCTTGTCTTATGGGGCCTCCTGATAAGCCGCCACTCCAGCCTTCAGTTCGCACGGAAGTGGAAAAGTACTGCACACAGTTTTCAAGCACAAAAGAGATTATTTCAAATACTCAAATATCTAACACATGATTAAGACAAATATGGGATAAAATATACATAATTATTCTAACAATAGTGAATACTGGACAATGGTGCACATGGACCATCGTGAACACTGTTCATGGTTTTTGGATCTGACTGCTACGGTGATCGACGTCATATCGACGTAATTTCCGGTGAGTGAATTCTGTTTTGCGAGCAGTATATCTAGCGTCTCTCTACTGAATCTCTATTGAATCTGTTAATCCACGAATCCAACATCTAAACTAGTGCCCGAGTACTTCGTCAAACCATCGAAGTTTATTCAGCATCTAGTGCTCCGTAATTTGTGGTCTAAGCCTCTCTCTCTGTAGTTTCAGCTTGTAGTTTCAGCCTGATCTAGCCTAGCCTAGCATCATGGCTAAAACTCTCGCCCCCCTTTCCTGTTCTAGTTGCCACATGTGGAGTGAGAACCCTGGCTTATTTGATAGTGACAGGGACAGTTGCGCTAAGTGCAGCGTAGTGGCAGTCCTCGAGGCCAGGGTTACAGAGTTAGAAACGCGGATCCGCTCATTGGTGGCGCTGAAGCCGAGTTATAGTCAGGCAGTAGCAAGGACCCCGGACCGCATTAGCATGAGCACAGCTAGCGAGAGCAGCCCCCCGGTGCATCCCGTGCAGCTGGGACCAGACCAGGACAGGTTTGTGACAGTTAGACGCAGGCTCAGGGCTAAGACTAGGACTGCAGATCAGGGACACATAGCTGAGTGTAGGACTGCAGGAGACCAGGGACACAGGGCTGAGTGTAGGACTGCAGGAGACCAGGGACACAGGGCTGAGTGTAGGACTGCAGGAGACCAGGGACACAGGGCTGAGAGTAGGACTGCAGGAGACCAGGGACACAGGGCTGAGAGTAGGACTGCAGGAGACCAGGGACATAGGGCTGAGAGTAGGACTGCAGGAGACCAGGGACACAGGGCTGAGTGTAGGACTGCAGGAGACCAGGGACACAGGGCTGAGAGTAGGACTGCAGGAGACCAGGGACACAGGGCTGAGTGTAGGACTGCAGGAGACCAGGGACACAGGGCTGAGTGTAGGACTGCAGGAGACCAGGGACACAGGGCTGAGTGTAGGACTGCAGGAGACCAGGGACACAGGGCTGAGAGTAGGACTGCAGGAGACCAGAGACACAGGGCTGAGTGTAGGACTGCAGGAGACCAGGGACATAGGGCTGAGTGTAGGACTGCAGGAGAAGAGGGACACAGGGCTGAGAGTAGGACTGCAGGAGAAGAGGGTCACAGGGCTGAGAGTAGGACTGCAGGAGAACAGGGACACAGGGCTGAGAGTAGGACTGCAGGAGAAGAGGGACACAGGGCTGAGAGTAGGACTGCAGGAGACCAGGGACACAGGGCTGAGTGTAGGACTGCAGGAGACCAGGGACACAGGGCTGAGTGTAGGACTGCAGGAGACCTGGGACACAGGGCTGAGTGTAGGACTGCAGGAGACCAGGGACACAGGGCTGAGAGTAGGACTGCAGGAGACCAGAGACACAGGGCTGAGTGTAGGACTGCAGGAGACCAGGGACATAGGGCTGAGTGTAGGACTGCAGGAGAAGAGGGACACAGGGCTGAGAGTAGGACTGCAGGAGACCAGGGACATAGGGCTGAGAGTAGGACTGCAGGAGACCAGGGACATAGGGCTGAGAGTAGGACTGCAGGAGACCTGGGACATAGGGCTGAGAGTAGGACTGCAGGAGACCAGGGACATAGGGCTGAGAGTAGGACTGCAGGAGACCAGGGACATAGGGCTGAGAGTAGGACTGCAGGAGACCAGGGACATAGGGCTGAGAGTAGGACTGCAGGAGACCTGGGACATAGGGCTGAGTGTAGGACTGCAGGAGAAGAGGGACACAGGGCTGAGAGTAGGACTGCAGGAGAAGAGGGACACAGGGCTGAGAGTAGGACTGCAGGAGACCAGGGACATAGGGCTGAGAGTAGGACTGCAGGAGACCAGGGACACAGGGCTGAGTATAGGACTGCAGGAGACCAGGGACACAGGGCTGAGTGTAGGACTGCAGGAGACCAGGGACACAGGGCTGAGAGTAGGACTGCAGGAGACCAGAGACACAGGGCTGAGTGTAGGACTGCAGGAGACCAGGGACATAGGGCTGAGTGTAGGACTGCACGAGAAGAGGGACACAGGGCTGAGAGTAGGACTGCAGGAGACCAGGGACATAGGGCTGAGAGCAGGACTGCAGGACACCAGGGGCATAGGGCTGAGAGTAGGACTGCAGGAGACCTGGGACATAGGCCTGAGAGTAGGACTGCAGGAGACCAGGGACACAGGGCTGAGAGTAGGACTGCAGGAGACCAGGGACACAGGGCTGAGAGTAGGTGTTAGGTTTAAACACCACCTAAAACATTCAGAGAAGAAAGACAAGAGAGATTATTCAGTTTTACTCGCGAGGAGAACGGATTGAGATGTGCCCAGATACACTCTCCAACCCGCTCTGGCGCACGCCCCCGTCTCCTCACTTTTATTTACATTAGGATGGCCCTGGTTACAATGGGTGTTGCCGCTCTAACGGAAGGGGGAAAGCAGCAGCAACACCAAGATATGATATGATAATATAAAATATGATTATGCATTGTACAAATATGTTTGATCAAGGTCAGACAGCAGGCTGAGTGCGGAGAATACACTGTGGTTTGAGTTCATGTTTGGGTTCAGTTCATGTTTTGCCAAACTCAGACCGTCCTTGTCTTATGGGGCCTGATAAGCCGCCACTCCAGTCTTCAGCTCGCACGCAAGTGGAAAAGTACTGCACACAGTTTTCAAGCACAAAAGAGATTATTTCAAATACACAAATATCTAACACATGATTAAGATAAATATGGGATAAATATACATAATTATTCTAACATTTCCCTCCTGTTTATCACATATTTGCTGGATAGAATCATTTATAACCACTTCTTTCGATTTTCAGCTACAAACTCATAGATAAACAAAATAAGCTTACACTCAGAGGTTTATGTTATTTACATAGGTGTCTTTTTCGTCTCTGAACAATGTGGCAAAAGCCTCAGTGGAGTCCTCAACGTCAGAGTCACCATCAGCCAAAAGATGGATTTGGACTGCCCTGTCATCTGGACCAGGGGCTAATGCTGTGGTGATTAAACGGTTGACTAGACTACGGATACAGGGAATACAGCATCCACACAAGGTCAATATGGCGGCGAACACGGCTATTGAGATCAGCACTGAGCTCACGAGTGCTTTGTACCTGCCAAACACACCCAGCCAGTCATCCCACATTGATTGGTCGACGCCACACTGCTCCTTCATGCGCTTGTTGAGGATACGAAGACCCTCTATTGCTCTGGTCAAGCTGCCATCGGATGCAGTATTATTCGGGATAAAAGTACAACACTGACTGCCAAAACTCGCGCACACAGCCCCTTTCTCTGCCAAGAGCATATCCAAGGCTACGTGATTCTGGAATGACATCAGTGATGTGGCTGCTAGCTGCTCGTGCACTGCCTCAAAGCTGCTTGTGTCCAGTTGCCCAATTTCTGTACGTTGTAGTGGACGTTCTTTATTTGGTCTACATTTTTGTTAGGTGTGATTGTAAAAATTGCTGCAATTATAGGTAGGTTTTCAAAACCTGTTGCAATCTGATCTGACAATTTGTATTCATTGGGAACTCCTCTGGGCACTCCTATTGCGTCAGTATAAGTGGGATCATCATCTCCTAACCTCTTAGAAGCTCTTTTGTCTCTATGCCATTCTTGTAGTAATAGACGACTTGTTGCTCGTAATAAGTCCTGGGCCGAGAGGGGATAAATTTGTCTCATACATGTAACATAGTATAACACCATTCTAAGGATAGGTTACCTAATATCTCCCCTGTGCCTGTCATATTAATACACGTATAATTCGCCATAAGAACATTTTTGTTAAACAATGGTTTTCTCTTTTCTAGGGGTGTGAGTGGATAAACTGAGTCCCAGAATGTACAGTTGGCTCGTGGAACAGTCTTTTGCATAACATCAACTACACAGTCTGGTGACATAGTCGCTGGTACCACACAAAGTATTGGTCTGGGCCCTAAGCACACAACACAATCAGAATTTACAGCCTTTGCAGCTTGTTCTACCATAAGCAACCAGTTGTTGTTTTGTCCTGAAATGCCAGTAGTGATTTGGAACCATTCGTCTGTAGGTAGTGGGCCATTAACAATTTTTATTTTCATTTTTGTCCTTGTTTTCGGTCCTAGGGTCAAGTTGTCAATGGGGGTGTCTGTTTTAGATGTGTTAGCATTACCTTCGGTAATATTAGGGCATATGGACAGAACAGTACATGGGTCTTCTCCACTCTTGTGTACACATAGGGCAAAACTAAAACAGGGGTGTTCATCATAATGTGCATAATTTATTCCCCGTGATGGTAATGGCAAAGTCGTTGTATTAAGGTGCAATACTAAAGTTGGATTCCCATTTATCTTTTGCTTTCCCATAGTTAGAATTTGAGACCAATTTCTCGCCATAGGGTTCCACCCATATGAATCTTAGCCCATGTGGAATCAGTAGTGGAGAAGACGTCTCCCCCAGCCCCCTACTGCATAGATAAAGTTGGTAGTTGTACCAGTCTCTGGCTAGATAGGGTCCTATCTTAAACGTAGACATTGAGATCATTACAGTGCTGATAAATCTTGGGGTATTATAACATAAATATGGTTCATTCGTCGCACTCCCAATTTTTAAATTGTGACAGCCTGTACATTCTCCCAAATATAGTTTCATAAGATGTCAATCCTACTGTACTGGTTATGTTAATGTATAGTTTAACTAAATCTAGGCATTGAGTCCATGGTCTTCCTGTCTCTTCCATACATTTCTTCAATCTATTTTTTACCGTACCATTCATCCTTTCTACTAACCCAGCGCTTTGAGGGTGGTAGGCACAATGATTTTTTAAATCAATATGGAATAATTTCCCAATGTGTGAAATTAGACTGTTTACAAAATGTGTCCCATTATCACTATAGATTCTCTCAGGTTTGCCAAATCTTGGTATTATATCTTTACACAGCGCCTTAGCCACCGTCAGAGCATCTGGAGTTTTGGTTGGAAATAGTTCTACCCATTTAGAAAATGTGTCTACTATTACTAAACAATATTTCTTGCCTTTACTTTGATTTAAGTCTATGAAGTCCATATGAATAATTTGAATTGGATATTGGGGTTGTGGAAATTGTCCTCGCTTGGGTCTTAAATTTCCCTGTGAGTTGTGTTTTGCACATATCAGGCATGCTCTACAAAACATCTGAGTAAGAATTGAATCCATAGGTTGTATAATGTTTCTCTATCTCACCGACCATCCCTCCTGTTGAGACATGGGTCTTACCGTGGCTCAATATTGCTGCCCATTTGTATAGATTTTTTGGAAGGATGGGTTTATTTTGGGGACATATGTAAATGCCATTTTTTAATGTTGCTCCCTTTTTTATCCACACTTGTGTTTCTTGCTGTGGGCTTTGTTGCTGCATGTCTCGTAAAATATCATCTGTAACTGTGTCTGCCTTTCCCAATTGTAACAGGTAGTTTGTCTTTGCTGCTGCATTTTTTGCTGTCTTATCTGCAAATGCATTCCCTAAAGTTATTTTATCTGTCCCATTAGTATGTGCTGCACATTTGCATATTGCTAGTTTCAATGGTAGCTGTACAGCTTGTAGTAGGTCCAGTAGTAGTTGAGCATGTGTTCCTGCTTTGCCTGTCGTGGTCACCATTCCTCTATTCTTCCAGTATTGGGCAAATGTGTGTACTGTCGCATAGGCATACTGACTGTCTGTGTATATTGTTGCTATCTTATCTTTCATTAGTTTACATGCCTCTGTCAGTGCTACCAACTCTGCTGCTTGAGCTGAGTAATTAGACGATAAAGCCTCTGCTTTCAGTATTACTGTCTCTGTCACTACTGCGTAGCCAGTCTCAGTCTTACCTAAATCATTCTTGCGAGATGATCCATCTACAAATATTAATTCACTACCAGCAATGGGTTGATCCAATAAATCCAGTCTGCTTTTAGTTAATGTCTCTGCCAATTCCTGACAGTCGTGTACCTGACCCTCATCTGGCAGTGGGATTAAAGTCGCTGGGTTTAAAGTTGTGCATCTTTCTAGAGTCAAATGAGGCTGTGATAGCAGGTTCGCCATGCAGGAGAGGTGACGAGCAGGGGATAAAAAGGTCATATTAGTCTGTAATAATAATGCTGAAACAGCATGTGGAACCTTTAAAGTTAATGGATGAAACAATACAATGCCTGCACTCACTTCTATTGCCATGGAGGCCGCTATAACAGCCCAAACACAAGGTGGCAATGCACCTGCTACACTGTCTAATTTTGAGGAAAAATAAGCTATTGGTCTAAGCTTGTCTCCGTGTTTCTGAGTCAACAGTGACGTCATAAAATGTCCTTTACAGTCCACCATCTGAATGAATTCTTTAATGTAATCTGGTAACGATAGTGCTGTACTTGACACTAATGTCTGTTTTAATATGCAGAATGCGCTTTCTGCCTCTTTTGTCCATACAATTGGATCTGTCATTTTCATTTGCTCCTCATACATCAATCTCTGCAATGGATGTGTTATTTCTGCGTAATTTGGTATCCATGACCTGCAGTAATTAGTTAGCCCTAAGAATGACATCATTTGTTTCTTGGTCATGGGTTTTGGTGTGGCCAGTATTACTGCTTTTCTACTGTCTGCTACTGTTCTTCCACCTGCACTTAGATTATGTCCCAAATATTTAACTTCTGTTTTACATAGTTGTACCTTGTTTTTGCTCACTTTGTGTCCATTTTCAGCTAGATACTTTAGTAATGCTAATGTGTCAATCTTACAGGTTTCTGTATCTTGTGATGCAGTCAATATGTCATCTATATAAGGCAAAATTTGGCTTCCTCCTGGAGGATCGAATTTCGACACATTCGCTGACATAACCTGTGAGTAAATTGTAGGGCTTTCACAATAACCTTGAGGTAGTCTGGTGAAGGTATATCTCTTACCCTCGAAAGTAAATGCAAACCAGAATTGGCTGTCCTTGTCAATTGGAATTGAGAAAAATGCATTGCTAATATCAATTATTGTGAATATCGTAGCATCAGGTCTTAATGAATTTAGTAATGTGTGTGGATCTGGAACACATGGAGCTCGTTGAATCACTGCACTGTTCACTGCTTGTAAATCCTGTATCATACGCCAGCCTATAGAGGGCGCCTGCTTCTTTACTGGGAATATTGGTGTGTTGCATGGTGAGTCATCACACTCAATTATAACACCTGCCTTAATCAGATCATTTATGACTGGTCTTATACCCTCAACTGCATCTGGCTTCAATGGGTTCTGCTTCACACATGGTCTGTACTCAGATTTTGGTCTTATTATCACTGGTAGGGCCCCTTTAATAGTCCTACATCAGATGGGCTTGTTGACCACACCTCATCTGGTGCGCCAGATAAGAAGTCTTCTTCTGCCTCAGCAGGGCCCCTCCTCGACAGGGCTTCCCTTTGCGCCGGAGCTGGAGCATGCAGTGCGTCCAAATCGAACACGCCGTTCCAGGCTCCAGACGGATCCGCGCCGATGACCGCCACGCCCGAGGTACTGGTCGGCGCCACACACGGCGCCAGCGGGAGATTGGGAGAAGCAGGTGAGTTTACTGCTCAAATGTGTAGTATGGTGTATTCAGTGAGCATACCTGAAAGTTACCAGTGGCGCTCCCGTTGCTGTTGTTAGCGTTGTTGACACGGGGTCCTTCCCCTGTTTGGATGTTGCTTATCGGTCCGGGGCACTGGTGAATGTCTCCGGACAACAGGAGAGATATGGCAATGACTAATGCCAGACTTTGTTGTGGTTTTAGCACGGTTTTTGTGTGTCTTGTTGCTCGATTGAAGAGATGCGGATAGATGAAGGTGGCTGCTAGGGAATACTTCCCAAATCCTAGGTGTTTATGTGTTTCGATCCATGGCTTGTAGTTTCCATATGTGTAGCATGGTTGTTTCAGAGGGTAGGGTTGGCTGGTGTCATAATTCATATTAGTTAGGAGCGACGCGTATAAAAACAGAGCTCCTGCTGCACCTGCCGCACCTGGCGGCAGGTGCCAGAGTCTCAGTCACTTAGATTCCTTAATGACGAGTTGAATATTCTACTTCAACAGGAAGTGACTTTGTGACTGCTGCTTCAAATACTTCTCGTCAAATCATACAACACAGAACTTTCACACCATACGCCAAACTAAGTTTCTGGCTGACGTCAGGCTGAAAACTTAATTTGGTTGTGGTCTGGTTATGATGTCTCCAAAATGCTGACTCGGATTCTGTTCTCCTTTGCCTTCTTCTGACCTTCCTCTCTTTCTCCATCTACTCTTAACCAAAACTCTGTCTCTTTCATGCCATATTTTTCCATCTTTTTGGATCATTCTTTGCCTTTTCTTTTATCTGACCTCTGAACTCGACGAGGTCCCTAGTATTAAGTTTGCCCTTAAATCCGTGTCTTCCTTTCTATGAAAAAACACTTCCTCTCTTTTACTTCTGTCCTCTCTACTTTCCTGTTTCCTTTTTTTGTTGGTCCTCTCTCAGCTTTGCCGTCTCTAACCAACATCCTAACTCTGTTATGCCCTGCTTACGCATTTTCTTCTCATTATTTTTTGTCTTTTCCCTTATCTGGTCACGTAATGCCTTCAAGGTCACTACACTCAGGTTGCCTTTAAAATTATATTTTTCTACCCATAAGTCTAGGTATTTATTATATCCTGCATTTTTCGCCTCCATTATTTTATAATCCTTACATTTCAATCTATCTCTAGGTTTACTGGTTGTTATTAGGTTTCCCATTTTGTCACAATTTGGATCAGTCTGTCACTCGTAGGGAGGTCTCTAAGACTGATTTCAAGGATTGATTGGGATAGTGATTAATCTATTTTTGTGGTATTTCTCACTTCTACCCGTTAAGGTGGAGAAATCTTGTCTTTACATCCACAAAAACTCACTATTTACAATCCCAATCTTTTGGTATGAAATTAATAACCTAGTGGTTATTAACTTCCACTCACACACTCATTCACACTCCTATTTACTATACTCACGGAATTTAACTCGAGGGGACTCCGCCATCCCTTGTTTTACGGAATTTAACACGAAGAGGACTCTGCCGTCCTTTGTTTCACGAAATTTAACACGAAGAGGACTCCGCCATCCTTTGTTTTACGGAATTTAACTTGAGGGGACTCCGCCATCCCTGCGGAATTTAACATGAAGGGGACTCCGCCGTCCCTACGGAATTTAACTCGAGGGGACTCCGACATCCCTACGGAATTTAACACGAAGAGGACTCTGCTGTCCCTTACCTATCAGTGCCTAGGATTATAGGGTTTGTCTACGCGCAACAACCCTCAGTCATTCGCTTCTTTTAAAGTCAAGATTACTCACTGTCTGTTGTCTCTCTCCCTCGGCATTCCGTCAACCGTCGGACTCCAACCGACGAGAAGATAACCAGCCCGAGAAAGGGACTATTCTGCCGTGGCCACGGTCTTTCTGGATTCTTAACGCCCGATGGAGTCTCCAGGTATCTTGGAATCCGGCTCGAAGGACCAAGTTTATGTTAGGTTTAAACACCACCTAAAACATTCAGAGAAGAAAGACAAGAGAGATTATTCAGTTTTACTCGCGAGGAGAACGGATTGAGACGTGCCCAGATACACTCTCCAACCAGCTCTGCCGCACGCCCCCGTCTCCTCACTTTTATTTACATTAGGATGGCCCTGGTTACAATGGGTGTTGCCGCTCTAACGGAAGGGGGAAAGCAGCAGCAACACCAAGATATGATATGATAATATAAAATATGATTATGCATTGTACAAATATGTTTGATCAAGGTCAGACAGCAGGCTGAGTGCGGAGAATACGCTGTGGTTTGAGTTCATGTTTGGGTTCAGTTCATGTTTTGCCAAACTCAGACCGTCCTTGTCTTATGGGGCCTGATAAGCCGCCACTCCAGCCTTCAGCTCGCACGCAAGTGGAAAAGTACTGCACACAGTTTTCAAGCACAAAAGAGATTATTTCAAATACACAAATATCTAACACATGATTAAGATAAATATGGGATAAATATACATAATTATTCTAACAGTAGGACTGCAGGAGACCAGGGACACAGGGCTGAGAGTAGGACTGCAGGAGACCAGGGACACAGGGCTGAGAGTAGGACTGCAGGAGACCAGGGACACAGGGCTGAGTGTAGGACTGCAGGAGACCAGGGACACAGGGCTGAGAGTAGGGAGCTTCCCGTCCAGAACAGGTTCGCCCCCCTGAGCTGGACGCGGGACACTCTAGTCATAGGGAGCTCCATAGTCAGGGACGTGGAACTGCCTGCAACTTCCACACGGCGTTACCCTGGACCCAGACTGGGTGACATCGAGGGGAATCTGAGGCTTTTAAAGAGAAGTAAGAACAGTTACCGCCGGATCGTTATACACGCGGGGGGTAACGATACTCGGCGCGGTCAGTCAGAGGTGGTGAAGTTGCAGATAGCGGCAGTTTGTGATTTGGTGTCGGAGTCTGTGTACTTCTCTGGTCTCCTTCCAAATTATGCCAATTGTGAAATGTTCAGCCGCTTTTCAGCTGTCAACCAGTGGTTGTCCAATTGGTGCCCGCAGAATGGTGTCGTCTTCATAGACAACTGGAGGGCATTTGAGGGGAAGCCCAGGCTTATACGTAGCGATGGCATTCATCCCACAGCGGCTGGCTCCTCCCTGTTAGCTCAGAATATGATCGCTAGCCTTAGATGACCATCAGGTAAGACTAGCACACAGAATAGCTCAGGGAGTGTCAGTGACGCTAGGGAGCAGAGTAGACTAGTGAGGCACTGCTCTGTTAGCGAGAACAGCTCCAAACAGGCTGAGACTGTGTGTGCCCCACGTACAGGGGCCTCCTCTGAGCCACCCTGCATGAACAATTCTCCCAGACTGGCTGAGGCTGTGTATGTCCCACGCACAAAAAGCACAAATAAAACACAGCTAAACTCTGATAGGAAAGGCGTCAGATCTCCTAACTTAATAAAAATAAATACATGCGTCGCAAATAAACAAAATGATAAGTGTGTAAAATGTGGACTGCTAAACATCAGGTCCCTCTCCTCTAAATCTCTTTTAATAAATGAATTAATTGGCGACTTTAATATTGATCTTCTAGCTTTAACTGAAACATGGCTTCAGGAAAATGATTATGTTAGATTAAACGAATCTACACCTCCAAGTCACGTGAACTTTCAAAGTGCCAGGAGCACAGGTCGAGGTGGCGGTGTGGCCGTCATTTCTCACTCCAGCCTAATTCTCAGCCTCAAATCTAATTATACATTCCGCTCCTTTGAAAGCCTCGCACTATCTATTACGTGCGCCAACTGGAAAAAACAAAAAGCTGTTATATTCATAACAATCTACCGACCTCCTGGTCCATATGCCGAGTTTCTGACAGAGTTTTCTGACTTTATTTCAAGTTTAGTTTTGGAATGGGAAAGGATTGTTATAGTTGGAGATTTCAACATTCATGTTGATAACAGCAGTGAGTGCCTCAGCAGTGCTTTTGGTGCCCTCCTGGATGGGGTCGGTTTTACCCAGAGTGTGAACAAGCCGACTCACTGTCACAATCACACTCTTGATCTCGTTCTAATTTATGGTATTGAGATTAATGATTTAACTATTCTTCCTCAAAACCCTATACTCTCTGACCATTTTTTAATTACCTTTCAATTCGTACTAAAAGACTATCCAGCTCGGCAGGAGAAAACTATAATGAAAAGAACAATATCAGAAAAATCGGTAGCCGAGTTCAAAGAAATAATCGAGCCAGTATTAAATGATATACCATGTGACAATGAGAACAACTTTAACCCAATTATCATGGATCAGTTTGTTGATAGGACAATGCTCACCTTAAAATCTGCTCTCGATGTTGCAGCTCCGCTAAAACAGAAAAGCATTAAACCAAGACCTCCGGCTCCATGGTTTACTCCAGAACTGCGATCATTCAAACAACACGTGAGATGCACAGAGAAGCTCTGGCGCCGCTCGCGCTCCGAGCAGTCTCTGAAGGCATGGAAGCTCTGCCTGCTCTCTTATAAGGCCGCTCTGCGAAAAGCGCAAACCAGATTCTATTCAAACCTAATAGAAGTAAACAAAAGCAACCCCAGATTTCTGTTCAGCACTGTAGCCAGGCTGACAAACTCGCACACTGCCCCTGAGTCTCTTCTCCCTTCGAAGTTCAGTTGTGATGACTTTCTTGAATTCTTCAATTACAAAATTACAACCATTAGAGACAAGATCAACGAAGCCACTCCAAAAATCAGCCCCGAGCAAATTCAGCAAATCCAGTCAGTAACACCAATATCCCACATAAATCCTCTAACAGCATTAGACAAATTTACTCCTGTCGATGAGGCGGAGATTACCTCGGTCATCATGTCGTCCAAACCATCAACTTGTTTGCTCGACCCTATTCCAGTCAAACTCCTCAAAGAAGCTCTCCACCTAATAATAGGTCCATACATAACATAATAAATATGTCATTAGAAAATGGCTATGTTCCTCAGTCCTTTAAATATGCTGTAATTAAACGGCTTTTGAAAAAACCTAGCTTAAATCCTGATGAACTAGCCAACTACAGACCTATTTCGAATCTTCTATTTCTCTCAAAGATTCTGGAACGAGTTGTGGTGAAACAGCTTTGTCACCATCTGCAGGACAATAATTTATATGAAAAATTTCAATCTGGTTTCAGAGCTCACCACAGCACAGAAACTGCTCTGCTTAAAGTGACAAATGATTTGCTACTAGCTGCTGATAACGGGCTGGCTTCAGTCCTGGTCCTACTAGACCTCAGTGCAGCGTTTGACACCATTGATCACAACATTCTACTGCAGAGGTTAGAATGTGACATAGGTGTCAGAGGGACCGCCCTCAAATGGTTTAAATCCTATCTATCAGATAGGTATCAGTTTGTTAGTGTAAACCAGTGCACCTCTCCCTGCTCTAAAGTAGCTTGCGGTGTTCCACAAGGATCTGTGCTTGGTCCAATCCTGTTTACTCTGTATATGTTTCGATTAGGTAACATTATCAGAAAACATGGCATTAATTTCCACTGCTATGCTGATGACACTCAGCTGTACTTATCAATGAAACCTAATCAGACCGATCAAATCGATAACCTCAGTGCCTGTGTGAAGGACATCAAAACCTGGATGACCCTGAATTACCTGCTCTTAAATCCTGAAAAAACAGAGGTCATTGTTGTCGGTCCTAAAGGTCAGAGAGATTCTCTGTCTGACCAGATAATCTCACTTGACAATGTGAGTATAGCCTCTAGCTCTACTGCAAAAAACCTTGGAGTCGTATTTGACCAAAATCTCTCATTCACAGCTCATATAAACCAAGCTTGTAAAACTGCATATTTTCACCTGCGAAACATAACTAAAATCAGAAATATTTTGCCTAAAAATGATGCTGAAAAACTTATCCATGCATTTGTTACATCCAGACTAGATTACTGTAATTCTCTGCTCACCGCCAGCGCTAAAGGTACTTTAAGAAGCTTCCAGTTGGTCCAAAATGCAGCGGCCAGAGTCCTAACAGGAACTAAAAGAAGTGATCACATCAGTCCTGTGTTAAAATCACTTCACTGGCTTCCTGTCAAGTTTAGAATTAAATTCAAAGTTCTCCTCCTGACATACAAAGCCTTAAACAATATGGCCCCATCATATCTTCAGGATGCCATTGTCCCCTATCAGCCAAATAGAGCACTTCGCTCTCAGAATGCAGGATTATTAGTGGTTCCTAGAGTGTCTAAAAGTACAGTGGGGGGGAGAGCCTTCAGTTACCAAGCTCCTGTGTTATGGAATCAACTCCCTGTTAATGTGAAACAGGCTACCACAGTCTCTTTATTTAAGACCAGGCTTAAAACCTTCCTCTTCGGAATAGCTTATGACCAGGTTACTTAGTTGATGTTACTAAAATAAGCTGCCGCAGGAGATAACAAGCTGGGGGAAGTGTGGCAACCTGAGCACTGTCCTCTGTTTGCTCCTATTTTCTCATCAGCATCACTTACTATGTTCTCATCTGTAGCTCGTTCATTGCTATTCACATGTTGTCCCCTGTCCCACTCCCCCTGTGGAGTGTAACTCTTTCAGACTCCTGATGGCAGCTGAACCCCTCTCCTCCTCCTCGCCCGGCTCCTCCTCCTCGCCCGGCTCCTCCTCCTCGCCTGGCTCCTCCTTCTTGCTGGCTCCTCCTCCTCGCCCGGCTCCTCCTCCTCGCCTGACTTTCCTCCTCGCCTGGCTCCTCCTCCTCGCCTGGCTCCTCCTCCTCGCCTGACTCTCCTCCTCCTCGCCTGGCTCCTCCTTCCCCAGCTCCGTCCCCACCTGGGTAGCTGTGGCCATACCGAACTGGCCCACGGGCCTGGACATCTATAGCCTGTCCGTCCATGGGAGTGGATCTCTCCTTCGCTGTAGTTCTCCCCGAGGTTTCTTCTTTTTCCCAGGACGCTGGGTTTTTTGGACTTTTTCCTTGCTGAGAAGGAGGGTCTAAGGACAGGGGATGACTGGACCATGTTTCATTTGCTGCTTTACATGAATGTTGTTTATTCCTGTTTTGATATGTCTGTGTGTATGTTTTACCCATCCAAATCTTGGAACGGCCTTAGAGGCAACTGTTGTTGTGATTTTGGGCGCTACAAAAATAAACTGAATTGAATGGACAATAGTGCACACGGACAATAGTGAACCCTGTACAATAGTGAACACTGGACAATAGTGCACAGGGACAATAGTGAACAATGGACAATAGTGAACAGTGGACAATAGTGCATATGTACCATAGTGAACACTGGACAATAGTGCACACTGGACAATAGTGAACACTGGACAATAGTGCACATGGACCATAGTGAACACTGGACAATAGTGCACATGGACCATAGTGAACACTGGACAATGGTACACAGTAGACAATAGTGCACAGGGACAATAATGAGCATTGGACAATAGTGCACAGGGACAATAGTGAACACTGGACAATAGTGAACACTGTACAATAGTGCACAGGGACAATAGTGAACACTGGACAATAGTGAACACTAGACAATAGTGGACACTAGACAATAGTGAACATTGGACAATCGTGAACACTTGACAATAGTGCACAGGGACAATAGTGCACATGGACCATAGTAAACACTGGACAATAGTGCACACTGGACAATAGTGAACACTGGATAATAGTGGACACTAGACAACAGTGAACACTGGACAATAGTGCACAGGGACAATAGTGCACACTGGACAATAGTGAACACTAGACAATAGTGGACACTAGACAATAGTGAACACTGGACAATAGTGAACACTAGACAATAGTGCACATGGACCATAGTGAACACTGGACAATAGTGAACACTTGACAGTGCACAGGGACAATAGTGAACACTGGGCAATAGTGAACACTGGACAATAGTGCACACTGGACAATAGTGAACACTGGACAATAGTAAACACTGGACAATAGTGCACATGGACAATAGTGCACAGAGACCATAGTGAACACTAGACAATAGTGAACACTGGACAATAGTGAACACTGAACAATAGTGCACACTGGACAATAGTGCACATGGACAATAGTGCACGGGGACAATAGTGAACACTGGGCAATAGAGAACACTGGACAATAGTGAACACTGGACAATAGTGCACAGGGACAATAGTGCACGGGGACAATAGTGAACACTGGGCAATAGAGAACACTGGACAATAGTGAACACTGGACAATAGTGAACACTTGACAATAGTGCACAGGGACAATAGTGAACACTGGGCAATAGTGAACACTGGACAATAGTGGACACTGGACAGTAGTGAACACTGGACAATAGTGAACACTTGACAATAGTGCACAGGGACAATAGTGAACACTGGGCAATAGTGAACACTGGACAATAGTGCACACTAGACAATAGTGAACACTGGACAATAGTGGACACTAGACAATAGTGAACACTGGACAATAGTGCACAGGGACAATAGTGAACACTGGGCAATAGTGCACAGGGACAATAGTGAACACTGGGCAATAGTGATCACTGGACAATAGTGAACACTTGACAATAGTGCACAGGGACAATAGTGAACACTGGACAATAGTGAACACTGGACAATAGTGCACAGGGACAATAGTGAACACTGGGCAATAGTGCACAGGGACAATAGTGAACACAAAACAATAGTGAACACTGGACAATAGTGAACACTGGGCAATAGTGCACAGGGACAATAGTGCACACTGGACAATAGTGAACACTGGACAATAGTGCACATGGACCATAGTGAACACTGGACAATAGTGCACATGGACCATAGTGAACACTGGACAATAGTACACAGTAGACAATAGTACACAGGGACAATAATGAGCACTGGACAATAGTGCACATGGACCATAGTGAACAGTGGACAATAGTGAACACTGTACAATAGTGCACATGGACAATAGTGAACACTAGACAATAGTGCACAGGGACAATAGTGAACACTGGGCAATAGTGCACAGGGACAATAGTGAACACTGGGCAATAGTGATCACTGGACAATAGTGAACACTAGACAATAGTGCACAGGGACAATAGTGAACACTGGACAATAGTGAACACTGGACAATAGTGAACACTGGACAATAGTGCACAGGGACAATAGTGAACACTGGACAATAGTGAACACTGGACAATAGTGAACACTGGACAATAGTGAACACTGGACAATAGTGTACACTTTTCAATTTATTTTGTAGCGCCCAAAATCGCAACAACAGTAGCCTCTAAGGGCGTTCCAAGATATGGATGAGTAAAACATACACACAGACATATCAAAACAGGAATAAACAACATTCATGTAAAGCAGCAAATGAAACATTGTCCAGTCATCCCCTGTTCTTAGACCCTCCTTCTCAGCAAGGAAAAACTCCAAAAAACCCAGGGTCCTGGGAAAAAGAAGAAACCTCGGGGAGAACTACAGTGAAGGAGGGATCCACTCCCATGGACGGACAGGCTATAGATGTCCAGGCCCGTGGGCCAGTTCAGTATGACCACAGCTACCCAGGTGGGGAAGAGCCGGGCGAGGAGGAGGAGAAGAGGGGCGAGGAGGAGGAGCCGGGCGAGGAGGAGGAGCCAGGCGGAGGAGGAGCCAGGTGAAGAGGAGGAGCCAGGCGAGGAGGAGGAGAGAGGTCCAGCTGCCATCAGGCGTCTGAAAGAGTTCCACTCCACAGGGGGAGTGGGACAGGGGACAACATGTGAATAGCAATGAACAAACTACAGATGAGAACATAGTGAGTGATGCTGGTGAGAAAAAAGGAGGAAACAGAGGACAGTGCTCAGGTTGCCACACTTCCCCCAGCTTGTTATCTCCTGCGGCAGCTTATCTTAGTGACATCAACTAAGTAACCTGGTCATAAGCTATTCCGAAGAGGAAGGTTTTAAGCCTGGTCTTAAATAAAGAGACTGTGGGTGCCTGTTTAACATCAACAGGGAGTTGATTCCATAACACAGGAGCTTGGTAACTGAAGGCTCTCCCCCCCACTGTACTTTTAGACACTCTAGGAACCACTAATAATCCTGCATTCTGAGAGCAAAGTGCTCTATTTGGCTGATAGGGGACAATGGCATCCTGAAGATATGATGGGGCCATATTGTTTAAGGCTTTGTATGTCAGGAGGAGAACTTTGAATTTAATTCTAAACTCGACAGGAAGCCAGTGAAGTGATTTTAACACAGGACTGATGTGATTACGTCTTTTAGTTCCTGTTAGGACCCTGGCCGCTGCATTTTGGACCAACTGGAAGCTTCTTAAAGTACCTTTAGTGCAGACGGTGAGCAGAGAATTACAGTAATCTAGTCTGGATGTAACAAATGCATGGATACGTTTTTCAGCATCATTTTTAGGCAAAATTTTTCTGATTTTAGTTATGTTTCGCAGGTGAAAATATGCAGTTTTACAAGCTTGGTTTATATGAGCTGTGAATGAGAGATTTTGGTCAAATACGACTCCAAGGTTTTTTACAGTAGAGCTAGAGGCTATACTCACATTGTCAAGTGAGATTATCTGGTCTGACAGAGAATCTCTCTGACCTTTAGGACCGACAACAATGCCCTCTGTTTTTTCAGGGTTTAAGAGCAGGTAATTCAGGGTCATCCAGGTTTTGATGTCCTTCACACAGGCACTGAGCTTATCGATTTGATCGGTCTGATTAGGTTTCATTGATAAGTACAGCTGAGTGTCATCAGCATAGCAGTGGAAATTAATGCCATGTTTTCTGATAATGTTACCTAATGGCAACATATACAGAGTAAACAGGATTGGACCAAGCACAGATCCTTGTGGAACACCACAAGCTACTTTAGAGCAGGGAGAGGTGCACTGGTTTACACTAACAAACTGGTACCTATCTGATAGATAGGATTTAAACCATTTGAGGGCGGTCCCTCTGACACCTATGTCACATTCTAACCTCTGCAGTAGAATGTTGTGATCAATGGTGTCAAACGCTGCACTGAGGTCCAGTAGGACCAGGACTGAAGCCAGCCCGTTATCAGCAGCTAGTAGCAAATCATTTGTCACTTTAAGCAGAGCAGTTTCTGTGCTGTGGTGAGCTCTGAAACCAGACTGAAATTGACAATAGTGCACAGGGACAATAGTGAACACTGGGCAATAGTGCACAGGGACAATAGTGCATACTGGACAATAGTGAACACTGGACAATAGTGCACATGGACCATAGTGAACACTGGACAATAGTGCACATGGACCATAGTGAACACTGGACAATAGTACACAGTAGACAATAGTGCACAGGGACAATAATGAGCACTGGACAATAGTGCACATGGACCATAGTGAACACTGGACAATAGTGAACACTGGACAAAAGTGCACAGGGACAATAGTGAACAATGGATAATAGTGCACAAGGACAATGACAATAGTGAACACTGGACAACAGTGAACAGTGGACAATAGTGCACATGGACCATAGTGAACACTGGACAATAGTGCACATGGAC
Source organism: Odontamblyopus lacepedii (assembly GCA_034769755.1). Classification (NCBI taxonomy): domain Eukaryota; kingdom Metazoa; phylum Chordata; class Actinopteri; order Gobiiformes; family Gobiidae; genus Odontamblyopus; species Odontamblyopus lacepedii. Next base: position 36,629,333 of record CM068344.1, on the reverse strand, counting down.
CATAGTGAACACTGGACAATGGTACACAGTAGACAATAGTGCACAGGGACAATAATGAGCATTGGACAATAGTGCACATGGACCATAGTGAACAGTGGACAATAGTGAACACTGCACAATAGTGCACATGAACAATAGTGCACATTGATCATAGTGAACACGAGACATTAGTGAACACTGGACAATAGTGCACATAGACCATAGTGAACACTTTCGAGTTCCGATGACGTCATTTCCGGTGAGCGAACTGTCATCTGTTTCCTCCTATTTTCTAATCAGCATCACTTACTATGTTCTCATCTGTAGCTCGTTCATTGCTATTCACATGTTGTCCCCTGTCCCACTTACCCTGTGGAGTGTAACTCTTTCAGACGCCTGATGGCAGCTGGACCCCTCTCCTCCTCCTCGCCTGGCTCCTCCTTCCCCGGCTCCTTCCCCACCTGGGTAGCTGTGGTCATACCGAACTGGCCCACGGGCCTGGACATCTATAGCCTGTCCGTCCATGGGAGTGGATCTCTCCTTCACTGTAGTTCTCCCCGAGGTTTCTTCTTTTTCCCAGGATCCTGGGTTTTTTGGAGTTTTTCCTCGCTGAGAAGGAGGGTCTAAGGACAGGGGATGACTGGACCATGTTTCATTTGCTGCTTTACATGAATGTTGTTTATTCCTGTTTTGATATGTTTGTGTGTATGTTTTACTCATCCAAATCTTGGAACGCCCTTAGAGGCAACTGTTGTTGTGATTTTGGGCGCTACAAAAATAAATTGAATTGAATGGACAATAGTGAACACTGTACAATAGTGCACACGGACAATAGTGAACACTGGACAATAGTGCATAGGGACAATAGTGAACAATGGACAATAGTGCACAGGGACAACAGTGAACACTTGACAATAGTGCACATGGACAATAGTGCACATTGATCATAGTGAACACTAGAGAATAGTGCACACTGGACAATAGTGCGCATGGACAATAGTGCACATAGACCATAGGGAACACTAGACAATAGTGAACACTGGACAATAGTGCACAGGGACAATAGTGCACATGGACAATAGTGCACAGGGACAATAGTGCACATAGACCATAGGGAACACTAGACAATAGTGAACACTGGACAATAGTGCACAGGGACAATAGTGAACACTGGACAATAGTGAACACTGGACAATAGTGCACATGGACAATAGTGCACATAGACCATAGTGAACACTAGACAATAGTGAACACCGGACAATAGTGAACACTGGACAATAGTACACAGGGACAATAGTGCACATGGACCAAAGTGAACACTGGACAATAGTGAACACTAGACAATAGTGCACAGGGACAATAGTGAACACTGGACAATAGTGAACACTGGACAATAGTGCACATGGACAATAGTGCACATAGACCATAGTGAACACTAGACAATAGTGAACACTGGACAATAGTGAACACTGGACAATAGTGCACAGGGACAATAGTGCACATGGACAATAGTGCACATGGACCAAAGTGAACACTTGACAATAGTGCACAGGGACAATAGTGCACATGGACCAAAGTGAACACTAGACAATAGTGAACACTGGACAATAGTGAACACTAGACAATAGTGCACAGGGACAACAGTGAACACTTGACAATAGTGCACATGGACAATAGTGCACATTGATCATAGTGAACACTAGAGAATAGTGCACACTGGACAATAGTGCACATGAACAATAGTGCACATAGACCATAGGGAACACTAGACAATAGTGAACACTGGACAATAGTGCACAGGGACAATAGTGCACATGGACAATAGTGCACAGGGACAATAGTGCACATGGACCAAAGTGAACACGAGACAATAGTGAACACCGGACAATAGTGAACACTGGACAATAGTGCACAGGGGGAATAGTGAACACTGGACAATAGTACACAGGGACAATAGTGCACATGGACCAAAGTGAACACTAGACAATAGTGAACACCGGACAATCGTGCACGGGGACAATAGTGAACACTGGACAATAGTGAACACTGGACAATAGTGGACACTAGACAATAGTGAACACTGGACAATAGTGAACACTTGACAATAGTGCACAGGGACAATAGTGCACATGGACAGTAATAAACACTGGACAATAGTGAACACTGGACAATAGTGCACACTGGACAATAGTGAACACTGGACAATAGTGGACACTAGACAATAGTGAACACTGGAAAATAGTGCACAGGGACAATAGTGCACACTGGACAATAGTGAACACTAGACAATAGTGGACACTAGACAATAGTGAACATTGGACAATCGTGAACACTAGACAATAGTGCACATGGACCATAGTGAACACTGGACAATAATGAACACTAGACAATAGTACACGGGGACAATAGTGAACACTGGACAATAGTGAACACTAGACAATAGTGCACAGGGACAATAGTGAACACTGGACAATAGTGAACAGTGGACAATAGTGAACTCTTGACAATAGTGCACAGGGACAATAGTGAACACTGGACAATAGTGAACACTTGACAATAGTGTACAGGGACAATAGTGAACACTGGGCAATAGTGCACAGGGACAATAGTGCACCTTGATCATAGTGAACACTAGAGAATAGTGCACACTGGACAATAATGCACATGGACAATAGTGCACATAGACCATAGGGAACACTAGACAATAGTGAACACTGGACAATAGTGAACACTAGACAATAGTGCACATGGACCAAAGTGAACACTAGACAATAGTGAACACTGGACAATAGTGAACACTAGACAATAGTGCACAGGGACAACAGTGAACACTTGACAATAGTGCACATGGACAATAGTGCACCTTGATCATAGTGAACACTAGAGAATAGTGCACACTGGACAATAGTGCACATGGACAATAGTGCACATAGACCATAGGGAACACTAGACAATAGTGAACAAGGACAATAGTGCACATGGACAATAGTGCACAGGGACAATAGTGCACATGGACCAAAGTGAACACTAGACAATAGTGAACACCGGACAATAGTGAACACTGGACAATAGTGCACAGGGGGAATAGTGAACACTGGACAATAGTACACAGGGACAATAGTGCACATGGACCAAAGTGAACACTAGACAATAGTGAACACCGGACAATAGTGCACGGGGACAAAAGTGAACACTGGACAATAGTGAACACTGGACAATAGTGGACACTAGACAATAGTGAACACTAGACAATAGTGCACAGGGACAATAGTGAACACTGGACAATAGTGAACACTAGACAATAGTGCACATGGACCAAAGTGAACACCAGACAATAGTGAACACTGGACAATAGTGAACACTAGACAATAGTGCACAGGGACAATAGCGAACACTGGACAATAATGAACACTAGACAATAGTGCACAGGGACAAAAGTGAACACTGGACAATAATGAACACTAGACAATAGTGCACAGGGACAATAGTGAACACTGGACAATAGTGCACAGGGACAATAGTGAACACTGGACAATAGTGAACACTTGCCAATAGTGCATAGGGACAATAGTGAACACTGGGCAATAGTGCACAGGGTCAATAGTGAACACTGGGCAATAGTGAACACTGGACAATAGTGAACACTAGACAATAGTGCACATGGACCAAAGTGAACACTAGACAATAGTGAACACTGGACAATAGTGAACACTAGACAATAGTGCACAGGGACAACAGTGAACACTTGACAATAGTGCACAGGGACAATAGTGAACACTGGACAATAGTGAACACTGGACAATCGTGCACGGGGACAATAGTGAACACTGGACAATAGTGAACACTGGACAATAGTGAACACTTGACAATAGTGCACAGGGACAATAGTGAACACTTGACAATAGTGCACAGGGACAATAGTGAACACTGGACAATCGTGAACACTTGACAATAGTGCACATGGACAATAGTGCACATAGACCATAGGGAACACTAGACAATAGTGAACACCGGACAATCGTGCACGGGGACAATAGTGAACACTGGACAATAGTGAACACTGGACAATAGTGCACAGGGACAATAGTGAACACTGGACAATAGTGCACAGGGACAATAGTGAACACTGGACAATAGTGAACACTTGACAATAGTGCACAGGGACAATAGTGAACACTGGACAATAGTGAACACTTGACAATAGTGCACAGGGACAATAGTGAACACTGGGCAATAGTGCACAGGGACAATAGTGAACACTGGACAATAGTGAACACTAGACAATAGTGCACATGGACCAAAGTGAACACTGGACAATAGTGAACACTGGACAATAGTGCACAGGGACAATAGTGAACACTGGGCAATAGTGCACAGGGACAATAGTGAACACTGGGCAATAGTGCACAGGGACAATAGTGAACACTTGACAATAGTGCACAGGGACAATAGTGAACACTGGACAATAGTGAACACTTGACAATAGTGCACAGGGACAATAGTGAACACTGGGCAATAGTGCACAGGGACAATAGTGAACACTGGACAATAGTGAACACTAGACAATAGTGCACAGGGACAATAGTGAACACTGGACAATAGTGCACAGGGACAATAGTGAACACTTGACAATAGTGCACAGGGACAATAGTGAACACTGGGCAATAGTGCACAGGGACAATAGTGAACACTGGACAATAGTGAACACTGGACAATAGTGAACACTTGACAATAGTGCACAGGGACAATAGTGAACACTGGGCAATAGTGCACAGGGACAATAGTGAACACTGGACAATAGTGCACAGGGACAATAGTGAACACTGGACAATAGTGAACACTGGACAATAGTGAACACTTGACAATAGTGCACAGGGACAATAGTGAACACTGGGCAATAGTGCACAGGGACAATAGTGAACACTGGACAATAGTGAACACTAGACAATAGTGCACATGGACCAAAGTGAACACTGGACAATAGTGAACACTGGACAATAGTGAACACTGGACAATAGTGAACACTTGACAATAGTGCACAGGGACAATAGTGAACACTGGACAATAGTGCACAGGGACAATAGTGAACACTGGGCAATAGTGCACAGGGACAATAGTGAACACTGGACAATAGTGAACACTTGACAATAGTGCACAGGGACAATAGTGAACACTGGGCAATAGTGCACAGGGACAATAGTGAACACTGGACAATAGTGCACAGGGACAATAGTGAACACTGGACAATAGTGAACACTTGACAATAGTGCACAGGGACAATAGTGAACACTGGGCAATAGTGCACAGGGACAATAGTGAACACTGGGCAATAGTGCACAGGGACAATAGTGAACACTGGGCAATAGTGCACAGGGACAATAGTGAACACTGGACAATAGTGAACACTGGACAATAGTGAACACTTGACAATAGTGCACATGGACCAAAGTGAACACTTGACAATAGTGCACAGGGACAATAGTGAACACTTGACAATAGTGCACATAGACCATAGGGAACACTAGACAATAGTGACCACCGGACAATCGTGCACGGGGACAATAGTGAACACTGGACAATAGTGAACACTGGACAATAGTGCACAGGGACAATAGTGAACACTGGACAATAGTGAACACTGGACAATAGTGCACAGGGACAATAGTGAACACTGGACAATAGTGAACACTGGACAATAGTGCACAGGGACAATAGTGAACACTGGACAATAGTGAACACTAGACAATAGTGACCACCGGACAATCGTGCACGGGGACAATAGTGAACACTGGACAATAGTGAACACTGGACAATAGTGCACAGGGACAATAGTGAACACTGGACAATAGTGAACACTTGACAATAGTGCACAGGGACAATAGTGAACACTGGACAATAGTGAACACTGGACAATAGTGAACACTTGACAATAGTGCACAGGGACAATAGTGAACACTGGGCAATAGTGCACAGGGACAATAGTGAACACTGGACAATAGTGAACACTAGACAATAGTGAACACTGGACAATAGTGAACACTTGACAATAGTGAACACTGGACAATAGTGAACACTTGACAATAGTGCACAGGGACAATAGTGAACACTGGACAATAGTGAACACTTGACAATAGTGCACAGGGACAATAGTGAACACTGGACAATAGTGAACACTTGACAATAGTGCACAGGGACAATAGTGAACACTGGACAATAGTGAACACTTGACAATAGTGCACAGGGACAATAGTGAACACTGGACAATAGTGAACACTAGACAATAGTGCACAGGGACAATAGTGAACACTGGACAATAGTGAACACTGGACAATAGTGAACACTTGACAATAGTGAACACTGGACAATAGTGAACACTTGACAATAGTGCACAGGGACAATAGTGAACACTGGACAATAGTGAACACTTGACAATAGTGCACAGGGACAATAGTGAACACTGGACAATAGTGAACACTTGACAATAGTGCACAGGGACAATAGTGAACACTGGACAATAGTGAACACTTGACAATAGTGCACAGGGACAATAGTGAACACTGGGCAATAGTGAACACTAGACAATAGTGCACAGGGACAATAGTGAACACTGGACAATAGTGAACACTGGACAATAGTGAACACTTGACAATAGTGAACACTAGACAATAGTGCACACTGGACAATAGTGAACACTGGACAATAGTGAACAGTGGACAATAGTGTACACTAGACAATCGTGAACACTGGACAACAGTGCACAGGGACAACAGTGAACACTTGACAATAGTGCACAGGGACAATAGTGAACACTGGACAATAGTGAACACTTGACAATAGTGCACAGGGACAATAGTGAACACTGGACAATAGTGAACACTTGACAATAGTGCACAGGGACAATAGTGAACACTGGGCAATAGTGCACAGGGACAATAGTGAACACTGGACAATAGTGAACACTAGACAATAGTGCACATGGACCAAAGTGAACACTGGACAATAGTGAACACTGGACAATAGTGAACACTTGACAATAGTGCACAGGGACAATAGTGAACACTGGACAATAGTGAACACTTGACAATAGTGCACAGGGACAATAGTGAACACTGGGCAATAGTGCACAGGGACAATAGTGAACACTGGACAATAGTGAACACTAGACAATAGTGCACAGGGACAATAGTGAACACTGGACAATAGTGAACACTGGACAATAGTGAACACTTGACAATAGTGAACACTGGACAATAGTGAACACTTGACAATAGTGCACAGGGACAATAGTGAACACTGGACAATAGTGAACACTAGACAATAGTGCACAGGGACAATAGTGAACACTAGACAATAGTGAACACTGGACAATAGTGAACACTAGACAATAGTGCACAGGGACAATAGTGAACACTGGACAATAGTGCACAGGGACAATAGTGAACACTGGACAATAGTGAACACTGGACAATAGTGCACAGGGACAATAGTGAACACTGGACAATAGTGAACACTTGACAATAGTGCACAGGGACAATAGTGAACACTGGACAATAGTGAACACTTGACAATAGTGCACAGGGACAATAGTGAACACTGGACAATAGTGAACACTTGACAATAGTGAACACTGGACAATAGTGAACACTGGACAATAGTGAACACTTGACAATAGTGCACAGGGACAATAGTGAACACTGGGCAATAGTGAACACTAGACAATAGTGCACAGGGACAATAGTGAACACTGGACAATAGTGAACACTTGACAATAGTGAACACTAGACAATAGTGCACACTGGACAATAGTGAACACTGGACAATAGTGAACAGTGGACAATAGTGAACACTTGACAATAGTGCACAGGGACAATAGTGCACAGGGACAATAGTGAACACTAGACAATAGTGCACATGGACCAAAGTGAACACTGGACAATAGTGAACACTGGACAATAGTGAACACTTGACAATAGTGAACACTGGACAATAGTGAACACTTGACAATAGTGCACAGGGACAATAGTGAACACTGGACAATAGTGAACACTTGACAATAGTGCACAGGGACAATAGTGAACACTGGACAATAGTGAACACTGGACAATAGTGAACACTTGACAATAGTGCACAGGGACAATAGTGAACACTGGACAATAGTGAACACTTGACAATAGTGCACAGGGACAATAGTGAACACTAGACAATAGTGCACATGGACCAACGTGAACACTAGACAATAGTGAACACTGGACAATAGTGAACACTAGACAATAGTGCACAGGGACAATAGCTTACACTGGACAATAGTGAACACTAGACAATAGTGCACAGGGACAATAGTGAACACTTGACAATAGTGAACACTAGACAATAGTGCACAGGGACAATAGTGCACATGGACAATAGTGCACATGGACCAAAGTGAACACTTGACAATAGTGCACAGGGACAATAGTGAACACTGGGCAATAGTGAACACTGGACAATAGTGAACACTGGACAATAGTGCACAGGGACAATAGTGAACACTGGGCAATAGTGAACACTAGACAATAGTGCACACTGGACAATAGTGAACACTAGACAATAGTGCACATGGACCATAGTGAACACTGGACAATAGTGAACACTAGACAATAGTGCACAGGGACAATAGTGCACATGGACCAAAGTGAACACTTGACAATAGTGCACAGGGACAATAGTGAACACTGGACAATAGTGAACACTTGACAATAGTGCACAGGGACAATAGTGAACACTGGGCAATAGTGCACAGGGACAATAGTGAACACTGGACAATAGTGAACACTAGACAATAGTGCACATGGACCAAAGTGAACACTAGACAATAGTGAACACTGGACAATAGTGAACACTAGACAATAGTGCACAGGGACAATAGTGAACACTGGACAATAGTGCACAGGGACAATAGTGAACACTGGGCAATAGTGAACAATGGACAATAGTGAACACTGGACAATAGTGGACACTGGACAGTAGTGAACACTGGACAATAGTGAACACTTGACAATAGTGCACAGGGACAATAGTGAACAATTCAATTTCAATTCAATTTATTTTGTAGCGCCCAAAATCGCAACAACAGTTGCCTCTAAGGGACAATAGTGGACACTGGACAGTAGTGAACACTGGGCAATAGTGAACACTGGACAATAGTGCACACTGGACAATAGTGAACACTGGACAATAGTGGACACTAGACAATAGTGAACACTGGACAACAGTGCACAGGGACAATAGTGAACACTGGGCAATAGTGCACAGGGACAATAGTGAACACTGGACAATAGTGAACACTGGACAATAGTGTACACTTGACAATAGTGCACAGGGACAATAGTGAACACCGGACAATAGTGCACGAGGACAATAGTGAACACTGGACAATAGTGAACACTTGACAATAGTGCACAGGGACAATAGTGAACACTGGGCAATAGTGCACAGGGACAATAGTGAACACTGGACAATAGTGAACACTAGACAATAGTGCACATGGACCAAAGTGAACACTAGACAATAGTGAACACTGGACAATAGTGAACACTAGACAATAGTGCACAGGGACAATAGTGAACACTGGACAATAGTGCACAGGGACAATAGTGAACACTGGGCAATAGTGAACAATGGACAATAGTGAACACTGGACAATAGTGGACACTGGACAGTAGTGAACACTGGACAATAGTGAACACTTGACAATAGTGCACAGGGACAATAGTGAACAATTCAATTTCAATTCAATTTATTTTGTAGCGCCCAAAATCGCAACAACAGTTGCCTCTAAGGGACAATAGTGGACACTGGACAGTAGTGAACACTGGGCAATAGTGAACACTGGACAATAGTGCACACTGGACAATAGTGAACACTGGACAATAGTGGACACTAGACAATAGTGAACACTGGACAACAGTGCACAGGGACAATAGTGAACACTGGGCAATAGTGCACAGGGACAATAGTGAACACTGGACAATAGTGAACACTGGACAATAGTGTACACTTGACAATAGTGCACAGGGACAATAGTGAACACCGGACAATAGTGCACGAGGACAATAGTGAACACAGGACAATAGTGAACATGGACAATAGTGTACACTTGACAATAGTGCACAGGGACAATAGTGAACACTGGGCAGTAGTGCACAGGGACAATAGTGAACACTGGGCAATAGTGAACACTGGACAATAGTGAACACTGGACAATAGTGCACAGGGACAATAGTGAACACTGGGCAATAGTGAACACTAGACAATAGTGCACACTGGACAATAGTGAACACTGGACAATAGTGCACAGGGACAATAGTGAACACTGGGCAGTAGTGCACAGGGACAATAGTGAACACTGGGCAATAGTGAACACTGGACAATAGTGAACACTTGACAATAGTGCACAGGGACAATAGTGAACACTGGACAATAGTGCACAGGGACAATAGTGAACACTAGACAATAGTGCACACTGGACAATAGTGAACACTGGACAATAGTGAACAGTGGACAATAGTGTACACTAGACAATCGTGAACACTGGACAACAGTGCACAGGGACAATAGTGAACACTGGGCAATAGTGCACAGGGACAATAGTGAACACTGGGCAATAGTGAACACTGGACAATAATGAACACTAGACAATAGTGCACAGGGACAATAGTGAACACTGGACAATAGTGAACACTGGAAAATAGTGATTGTATGTAAAAAAGATGGCGGCCAAGAGGCGTGTGGTGACAGAGGCGGAGCGCGCAATGGAAATGTTCGAAATAAAAAAATCTTTAAACTTTATTTCGGAGGAGATTGCAACCATTGCCAAGCAACAGAAAACTATAATGGACATGATGGATGAAATCCGTGAACTTAAAAGGAGAAACGAAGAGAAAGATATTCAAGTCAAGATGCTGGAAACGAGAGTGGCGGACCTCGAGCAGTACAATCGCTGCAATGATGTTATCATTAGCGGGTTGGAGACTAGGCACCGCTCGTACGCGAGTGCCGCGGCTGCAGCTACAGGCCAAGATCCTCCTGAAAAGGAATTAATCTCTCTTGAGCAACAAGTGCTACAGTTCCTTGAGAGTAAAGGAATCTCCGTGGAGGAAAATAGTATCGAAGGGTGCCACCCACTTCCGCGTAAGAATCAAAGTGACAAGCCTACTATCGTAATGCGCTTTTTAAACAGAAAACACAAAAACATGTTGCTGAAACAAGGACGAAAACTGCGGGGGACCAACGTATTTGTAAACGATCATCTGACCAAAAAGAACTCTGAGATCGCAAGGAAAGCGCGCTACCTGAGGAAACTAAATAAAATCCAGGCGACGTGGGTGAGAAACTGCAAAGTGTTTGTGAAACTTCTTGGCTCACCTGAAGAAGCAAAAGTGCTTGTCATCCGGGAGGCGTCGGAGCTGGATAAGTATATGTAAAAGTCATCGGACTTTACATAAGGTATGCTGTTTCCTTGTTTGGGGATTGCAGAGTAAAAGTCGCGAGCGGATCGCTCAGCTGACATTGACTACTTTCATGCATGAGCGAAAATTCTGTGGATATTGTCACATGCGTTGATATCGGGTCTGACGAAGACTCTATTATGACTGATGATAATATAAGCCAACGGGAGGAGCAGGTAGAGGAACATACCGTAGGACAAGTCAAATGCTTTGGACTGGAGGAGTATAATACAAACTCTTGCCCCTCTTTCGAGACTTTCAAGATTAATGTACATAACACGTTTGATCATGAACAGAACATTGATCCTGAAAATAACTTCTTTAATGAAATGTTAAGCAGTTGCAAGTATTGGACATATGATGGATTTAATAAGACTCTGAATCATAAAAGTGGGTTGTCATTGATCCACTTTAATAGTAGAAGTCTCTATTCGAATTTTGAGCATATTAGAGAATGTTTGGGGCAGTTAAAGAGGCTATTTAACATTATAGCCATTTCTGAGACTTGGATAACTGCTGATAGACATGCTGATTTTCAATTATATGGATATGATTTCTTGCATATAGATCGATTAAATAAAAGGGTGGTGGGGTTGCTCTGTTCGTGGATAAAAAGCTAAACTATAGGTTGGTAGAGAAATTGTCATTTACATTAGATGACATTTTGGAATGTATAACCATTGAAATATGTTTGAAGAAAAGGAAAAATGTGTTGGTTAGCTGTATGTATCGAACACGGGATCAAAAATTGAAACATTTATACATAGCATTGAAGACATGTTTGCAAACCAACAAAAAAGAGTATTAATGACCGGAGACTTCAACATAGACCTATTAAACCCTAATAATAACAAAGGCACTGAAGATTTTATTGAAACCATGTACAGCATGGGCTTTTATCCCATGATTACAAAACCAAGTAGGATAACACATCACAGTAAGACATTAATAGACAATATATTTTATAATGACCTGGAAGATACAACAATGGCTGGCTTGCTCATAAACGATATCAGTGATCACTTACCAGTGTTTGTAGTAGTTGATGGTAAAATTACAATTAAAGAGCGGGAACAGATTATATATAAAAGACTGAGATCACAACATTCGATTTCTAATTTAAAAGAAGAATTAGCCAGACAAAACTGGGGTCAACTTTATAAAGAAATTAATGTAAATGAAGCTTATAAGTTATTCCTCAACAAATTTAAAATATTGTACGACAAACATTGTCCAATAAAATGTTATAAGAAGCATACAAAAACAAATGGTAACGAATGGATGTCAAAAGGTCTTTTAAATGCATGCAAAAAGAAAAATACATTATACAGGGAATTTATTGAGAAAAAAACAAAGGATGCGGAGAAGAAGTATAAACAATATAAAAATAAACTTACTAGTATATTAAGAACATGTAAGAGAGGCTATTATAGCACCAAACTGGAAAATAATAAAAATAACACAAAGGAACTATGGGCAGTATTAAATACGATAATCAGGAAGGAAAGGGCAAATGCCACTTATCCTCAGTATTTCACCCATAATAACAAGACAATAACAAATATTATGGATATCACAAATGAATTCAATAAATACTTTGTGAGTATAGGTTCCACACTGGCAGAGGAAATTAAACAGGAAAATGAGGGCGACATCCAAGCAATCCAGAATGTGGAAATAAATAATAACTCAATGTTCCTCAACTCAGTGGATGAAAAGGAGATCTTAGATATTGTACACAACTTTAAACCCAAATCGTCCACTGATAACAACAAAATTGATATGGTTATTGTTAAGAGAGTGATTGAAGAAATAGTAAAACCGTTAAACTATATTTTTAATTTATCTTTTTTAACTGGAGTATTCCCTGAGGAAATGAAAATAGTGAAAGTGGTTCCATTATTTAAATCTGGAGATAAGCACATTTTTAACAATTATCGGCCAATTTCAATGTTGCCACAATTTGCAAAAATATTAGAAAAAATATTTAGTACAAGACTTGACAGTTTTATTGAAAAGCATGTCCTACTATCGGATAATCAGTATGGGTTTAGGGCTGGAAGATCCACATCATTAGCATTAATTGACTTGGTGGAGGAAATCACAGGGTGTCTGGACAAAGGAAAGTCCTCAGTAGGAGTATTTTTGGACTTTAGTAAAGCGTTTGACACCATTAATCACAGCTTGCTTATTCATAAAATGGAAAGATATGGTTTGAGCGGTCTTGTATCAAACTGGCTGAAAAGCTACATTACGCATCGCAAACAATTTGTGCAAATAAACGAAGTTAAGTCAGACCTGTCAGAAATAAAATATGGGGTGCCGCAAGGTTCCATATTGGGCCCTAAGCTCTTCCTAATGTATATAAATGACATATCTACCATTGCAAAATATATTAAATTTGTCACATTTGCTGATGATACAAATGTTTTGGCCACAGGAGACGATTTGCAACAGACACTGAATTTGATTACACAGGAAATGGGGAAAATCAAAAAATGGTGTGATATAAATAAATTATCTTTAAACTTACAGAAAACTAAATTTATGGTGTTTGGACATAACAAGAAGCTTGGAAGTATAAAAGTCAGTATCGAAAATGTAGAGTTAGAAAATGTTGATGAAATTAAATTCCTAGGTGTAATTCTTGATAAGAAGATCTGCTGGAAACCTCATATAAACTATATTCGATCAAAGTTGGTGAAGTGTGTTGGGGTTATGAGCAAAGCTAGGCAGGTATTAACTCAAAGCGCCCTACAGACTTTATACAGCTCACTATTCCTGCCCTACCTAACTTATTGTGTGGAGGTGTGGGGTAACACCTACAAAACAAACCTACGACCCATAACTTCTGCAAAAGAAGGTTATTAGAATTATAAACAACAAAGCTTACAGAGAGCACACAAATATTTTATTCCTACAGATGAAAGTACTAAAATTTACTGATTTGATTAATTATAAAACAGCGCAAGTATTGTATAAGGCTAGAAATAAACTACTTCCAGATCATCTCCAAAAATTGTTCTTAGATAGAGAAGGAAAATACAATCTCAGAAGAAAAGAAAATATGAGAACACAGTGTGTAAGAACCACAATGAGGAGTTTTAATGTTTCAGTCGGGGGTGTTAAGTTATGGAATAACTTGCCTAAGAACATCCAGCAATGTGGTACTATTCTGCAATTCAAAAGTGCATTTAAAAATTATTGCCTTGAGGAGTACCGTAAAGAAGAGGTGACTGTTCACCCATGTTTTTTTTGTTTTTTTTTTCTCTCTCTCTCTTCTTCTATTGTGTGTGAAAGAAAGAGTGTTTCTGTTCTAAGACTGCCATACTACAGTGGTTGGACTTGATGTTGAACCTATGTTCATCACTCATATTTGATTTTTGATTTGTAAATGTGGGGCAGGGCTTGATAAGCTTATGCTTCTCCCTGTTCCCTTTTGAACATGTGCACTTTAAGTTGATGATATGCAGGTTGCTCTGTACAAAAAAGAGCACTTGAAGTGAAATATTATTGTCATAATGACACATGTTTCAAAATAAATAAATAAATAAATAAATAAATAAATAAATAAATAAATAAATAAATAAATAAATAAATAAATAAATAGTGAACACTGGACAATAGTGAACACTAGACAATAGTGAACACTGGACAATAGTGAACACTGGACAATAGTGAACACTGGACAATAGTGCACATGGACAATAGTGCACATAGACCATAGTGAACACTAGACAATAGCAAACACTGGGCAATAGTGAACACTGGACAATAGTGCACATGGACAATAGTGCACATGGACCAAAGTGAACACCGGACAATAGTGCACGGGGATGTGGTTATTATTAATTATTCTTTTACTTCACATGATCTGTATTAGGAGATGATCCTGTGGTATTGATTTCTCCACACATGCTGTACTAAGGAAATGGACTTTGATTCATTTGAACTCGCTAAACTGAGAATGATGCTAGCAGTTTTGACGTCAGTGTTTACTTTTGTGTTACCTAAATGTACATGAATCAATACACTTGTCTGAAATGTACAAATAAATAGAGGCATCTCTGGTGGTGTTGAGAGAGAGATCAGAGACACGTCTCATAGAATCAAATGTAAGGGCCTATACCTCTTGGAAATAAAAGTCCGGTGTTTGAACACGTCATGCCTTCTGATTTATTGTTTCAAGGGTTCTCAACCGGAGAAACTCACAGATTTGGTGACACCCGACGGTGATTCTTGAGGACTGGACCTTACTGGATCATCTCTCCACAGATCTTCCCGGAAAAGCATCGCAACAAGTGTACACTATATACAAACGGTAAGACAAGAGCCTTTTTTCTAGAATTCCTGTCAAATTGGTTAAAAGATGAAATTAATGTGATGTATACTGGGACTTCTGTGACTTTAATTAAATAGTATAATATAAATCAGTAATTCACTACGCTTTTCGTACTTTCGGCGTAAAATAAATGAGGAAAGACAACAATTAGCACATAAATGCGCTTTTTGGCAATGTTTGTCGGCGTAAAAAGATAATAAAAAAAATAAATAAATAAAATCAGGAAAAACCAATGCGCTTTTTGGGAATGTTTTCGGCGCAAAAAATAAATTAGGAAGAACAAAGCCAATAAATACGCTTTTTGGTTACCTTTTTCGGCGTAAACAAATCAGGAAGAAAGGAAGAATTATTTTTTAAAGAAAGAACAAAAAAAGTACTTTTAATTAAGTTTATATAAAAAGAAGGCCTATATATAACATAGAAAATAAAAAAATAGAAGAAGGATTTAGGATGTCGTCTCAGAAATCACTATACATAACTTTATTGTTACAGATAGTGGTTGTTTTTAGAAAGACAGAGAATGTTCAAGGGGAACCTATTAAAGTAACCTACACACAACACGGAAATGACATAGTTTGTCGTTGTAAAATAAATGAAGGATCTATCTCACAAATTGGCATTGTATACGAACCCTGTGAAACAGGGTCATTAATAAGTGATATCAAATTAACTGAAAGAACGAGATCGCGGATACAAGCGGCCGAAATGAGTTTCCTTCGCAGAGTGGCCGGGCGCTCCCTTAGAGATAGGGTGAGGAGCTCGGTCACACGGGAGGAGCTCGGAGTAGAGTCGCTGCTCCTCCACGTCGAGAGGAGCCAGTTGAGGTGGCTCGGGCATCTGGTTCGGATGCCTCCTGGACGCCTCCCTCGGGAGGTGTTCCAGGCATGTCCCACCGGTAGGAGGCCCCGGGGAAGACCCAGGACACGCTGGAGGGACTATGTCTCTCGGCTGGCCTGGGAACGCCTCGGGGTCCGTCCGGAGGAGCTGGTGGAAGTGGCTGGGGAGAAGGAAGCTTGGGAGCCCCTGCTTAGACTGCTGCCCCCGCGACCCGGCCCCGGATAAGCGGAAGAAGATGGATGGATGGATGGAAATTAACTGACGCAACGGAGAAAAAACAAGAAATTGCCACCTATTCTCCGCATTACGGAATCCACTCCAAGGTTTGTGACTCAGTAAACAATACCGTGGAGCTAAAAGATAATGAAACAGAAATAGTCCTTCGGTGTATGTGGTCAACCAGAAACGTACGTTCAAACATGGGATGCATATGTATTTCCTTTCCCCATGGTAATGTAGAAAGTAGTACCAACAATAATTGTGATAACACTGTACACATAATACATACTACAGAAGAGGGTGTTAAAGAAACGGTAGACACAGAGAGAGGGAAAGACAGTACACCATCCACTGCAGAAGCAGAAGCAGGGGAAGCAGATAAAACATTAACCATAGAACCTGACCTCAGTTTTGACCTCTTCAGTGCAAACTCACAGGACGAATTTACGGGCCCCCCACAACTCTTAACACCTACTGCTACGTTTGCTGGCGACGAAGCTGAAACAATAATTAACAATTCAACAGATACTGATGGTTTAAAGGGGGGGTTGTTCAATATCCAATCAATAAAAAATAGAATTAGTGCACTCGTGGGGAAGGTCACTTCCACGGTAGGGGCAGTTTCTGAGCCCATTTCCATACAAAGCTCTAATTTACAGCCCATACTTGAAAAACTAAAAACGGAAATAGTGAGGGAAATAACAGATCAGGCTAGGGAAATAACTGAGAGTTTGTGTCCGTCAAATTCATCAAGTATTGCTAAAACGTTAGAAGTTTTAAGGGAGGAGTATGATCTATTAAAGGTCACTTTGAGGGGGAGTTTTCACTACGCTGTAATTTTGCTTATCTCCGTCCTTTTAATAATACAATAGTAATAACAATAGTCGTGTTGATCTGTCGGCGTTGGCCACGGGCCTCTAAAGTTATGATGATTATTCCTGATTCCACTTCCATTTTAAGTTCAGAGTTTGAGATGCAGAGAAGGGAGGAAGATTCAGACTCAGATGAGTAACAGGTTAGAGATTGCATCTGGTTTTGGGGCTGTTCAGGGATCTGTGACTGCTGTTGCTGTTTTAGCCAGTGCCGTTGTGCGTCATCCTATGTCTGTGCAAATAATGTTGAATTATGCTCAAATCATTCGGAGACGGGCCGTCTCACTTTGCTCTGTGCTGTGAATGTGTGTTTGAAGCGGGTCTGGGGCACCTGTTAATGATTGGCGAGCTGAGAGACGTGGTCGTGCTGTCTGTGCTCCATTGCCATGGGAGCTTGGGTTGTGGCCTGTGGGTGAGGTTCTTCAGGGGATTCCGGAGCATGGACTGCTCACGCTGGAGGCGTGGATGGTCTTTTGCTTTGGAGAAGGGCTCCTGGGAGCTTGACCTGCGGTGACTCCTGAGTTGTCGTGGACGGGGAGCGTGATAGCGTGGTTCGGCTCGTGGCTTACTGATTGTTGATGAGATGTTTTGGACTTTGTGCTTTGAGTGTGCGCTTGCGTCTTGGCGGGTATGACACGGCCTGCTCAGAGTGATCAGCAGTGTTGGGAAAGTTACCTTTAAAAGTGCATTCCACTACGGTTCACGGATTACATGTAGTGTATAACGTAAATTATTAAATTATTAAATTACTCAAAATAAGCAATGTAACTTGAATATTTTGAACTATTCTATATTATCACGCCTTTGAAATGACAAGAATGTTGCAAATACTCCCTGCAAAGTAACTGTAATCCAAAATTACCATCCAATGAAGCAGTAACTATGACAAAAATACAGTTACTTATAAATGTATTCCAATTATGTAATACCAGTATATGTAATCCACTACTTCCCAGCAATGGTGGTTAAGTGAGCTACTTTTTTAAATATAAAAGACAATGTCTGGCTTTTCACCTTGTTTGAGTTATTCTTGATCTTGATGGGCTGTGTTGTCTGCCAATATTAAGATAGATTAAAAACAACAGCTGATTTTGTTTTTATTTCGGCCTTTTCTCCTTGCACGGTCTATGCTCCACTTATGACAAAATTGTTAAACTTCAGTCAAAAAGGGTAATAAACATATAAACAGCATGCAGGCATTGTGTGCAAAAAATAGATTTCACTGATTCAGAATGACCTGCTTTTTCCCAAAATTTATCATGAGTAATTTATAAAATGTAGACAATTTTCATCACTAAATTGGAGCTATATGCAAGAAAGGGTTAATTACAGAATGCTGTTGTTTTTATGAATGACATAATGTATTTTATTTTTGAGAAATAGATTTCTGCTTATCTTAAGAAGTTACACTGGCAGATAATTTAGCTTGTTGGGTGAAGAGATGCTTGGGTCATGGTGAAACGGACTTTTGTCCGAGGTCATTCAGGGCCTGGCTGGATTCATTTTTGTAAAACGCACAGACTGGGAGGGTGATTTCAAGCTGCTGGTTGAGATTTGTAATAAGGAGTTGTTAGATTTCTGTGGCTCCTAGCTGGGTGCTTATTCTGTTCAAGTTAGAATACTAACACTATTAAAGTGTTAGTATTGAATTAACAAAGTGAGGTTCCGAAAACATAATTGTCATAAGTTAGAGGCAGGGTGAAGTCAGGTCATGAGGGACACTGTTAAAAACTAAATTTCATAATGTAAAAATCAATTCCATTCCCTAGTCATTAATAGTCTTTCATAAAAACTGATAAAATAGTGTGCCAACAGCTAAACCTATATTGTCAAATTAACGATTGCTGAGGCTCTACACTGCAAAGAATGATTTTCCAGTAGAATTAAAATGAAAGGTTTTGTTTTTTGGAAAGGCTTTTTTGCAGTGTACAAGCTGACTCATCACCATTGTTGTGAAAAAGCAAAATAAATAAAGTAAATGAATAATGATCCCAGTCAACTCTGTGTCCCAATTCGACCTGACTCTATTTCAGAAGTAATAAATTAAGAATAAAATAAAACTACTAAATATTAGGCTAAATTAAAACGGTTAAAATAAATAATCATAATTAAAAAACTAAAAGTAATGTTGACACCTTTCAACAAACATAAAGCAAAAATCTTCTTCTCCTTTTAAAAAAAAATCAGACTAAGGATAGAAAGTGAGGACGGGAGAAGAAGTCCTGCGCGATCAAAATCTTAGTGCATACAGGTAGATAAACAATTCATCAAAATAGTGATCTAATCAAATTAAAAACAACATTCAGTTTGGATTTAAACAATAACAGTAACGAGTAAAAGTATATTACCACAGATATGTCCCAGTTCATCACTTTAGACCAATTGATTGAATTCTGGAATGGCAAGGCGCTTGAAGAAGAACCAGACCAAAAAGGCGAATGAGACCCAATCCACCATCCAAAGCATTATCAAGAAGGACATTAAGAAGAAGATGATCCATAAAAACATGGCAATAATGGAAGATCAATGGAGAAACATAAAAATTACTACAAGGAGAAAATTAAGCAATGCAAACTGGAGCCGACCCAAACTGCTATGACAAGGAAAATGAACTTACTAAAAATAAAGAGCTACAATAATGAAATGAGACGCTGATTGAAAATACAAAAGTACGAAAAAGAGATGGGCGTGGCAAAAAGTACATACATACATACATACATACACACTACATACAAAACCACTGCAATACTGTACCTCTCTTCAGACACTGGAAAAGATTTGAAAACGCAAGTCACAATCTACTGGACACAAATACTCAGATCCAGAAAAAGGAAATACTGCGTCAGCACTGTGGCAAATTTATAAGACATGGGCAAGATCACTATATCCACTCAGCGAAGCTTTTGACCCCCTACACGTCACGCTGTACTACTCTGCACTTGATGACGAACTGTGGCAAAAGGTCAATGGACAAACTTTTCAAGTGGGCTCCTCGTATCTCTACTTGGGCCCTCAAGGAATGGCACTCGCAGATCTCCCAGAAGAACTGAAACCATATTTCATGGGGAGTGAAGAAAGTGCCCCTCATGTGTCGCTGGCCATCTTGAAACATCACTCACCAAGACAACTTGGTCCAATGGTCAAGCTAGCCTGAAGTCTTCTGTACGACGCCACAGATGCTGACAATGTTTTCTACAACGCAGAGCACCAAATATTCAGAATTGTGTTGCCCCAAGGCTCTGAAGACAACACCAGAGTATTTAAGCAAACAAGACAACAGATTTTTGAGAACCATCCAGATACGGAGATGTATCTTGCTCAAGTACCACCAAATATATGGATGACACACCCTAACGATGTGGGTCAAACAAAGCATACTGTGAAAGTGCAACTCACCACAAGCAAACCAATATACCATCCCCAATATCCACTCAAAGAAGACCAAGAAATGGGGATACAAGAGACTATTAATGGATTGCTGGAATCCGGAGTGATATATGAAACAGAGTCGGAATATAACGCACCACTTCTTCCAGTGAAGAAATCAGATCCATAAAACTGGAGGATGGTCCAAGACTTTCGACCAATAAATGAGGTCACAGCTGGAGAATCATATCCAGTGCCAGACCCATACATCGCATTGAAAAATCTGTCACCAGAGCACAAGCTATTTGTGCAGCATGTAACCTATGTGCTCCAAACTATGACATTCCTTTCCATCTGGATGTGACAGAGAAGCAAACATTCGTTCAAGCTGTTCTTTATCAGAAACATCATCAGAACAGGAGAGTGCTGAAACACTACTCTTGTAAGCTTGATCTACATGAGCAAACTCAACCTGGCTGTGCACGTTACCTGGCAGCTCTGACAAGAACAATTGAGAAGACTTTGCACATTGTGCAAAATCATCCATTGGTGATTCACACTCAACATGGAATACTTGCTTATCTCAACTCTCGCTTGTTCATTACTACTGCACGAAGATCCAGTAATATCTCAAAACGCTGAGACAGCCTCACATCACTTATGAAGGAGGGCACATCAATATGGCAACGAACATGGAGACTGAAGGAACTCTACATGTGTGTGAAGAAAAAGTCAAAACTGAGTTATATGTGAGAGCAGACTTGCACACTACGCCACTTCCAGATCCAGACATGACCATTTTCTGTGACGGCTGTTCAAACAGAGCAAAAGGAGGTCATATGCAGTAGTGGAACAACTTCCCTCCAATCAATATCGTGTGATGGAAGCTCAACAGATACCAAAAGGATCTGCACAAGTAGCCGAAATAACAGCAATGTTACAAGCACTACAACTCTCAGCAGACAAAGCAGTAAACATCTACACTGACTCAGTCTACGCCTACAAAACTGTCACAATGTTACTAGCTGGTTGGATCAGAAATGGTTTCAGACTTTTGACCGGCCTTCCAATAAAACATGAACAATTGATCAAACAACTCATAGATGCTGTCCAACTGCCCTCAAGACTTGCTATCATGAAATGCAAAGCTCATACCAAGGGAACTGACTCTATATCTCAAGGAAATCATGCAGCAGATCAAGCCGCAAAGAAGGCTGCAGATTATGATGCCAGAAATAGGCCTATGCTTGTTCACACCGGTGAAGACATTGAAATGCTACCAGATGCAAATGTGATGGATACAACATATGTAAAAAAGATTCAAGCTCCAGTTGCATTGCTTCAAATGTAATATGACGAATACCACACTCTTACAAAGCTATCTCGAAATACATCGACTTGTGGTGGCATCCACACATGCAGTCTATAATACAACATTGGATTGATAATTGCCATGTTTGTCAAACTATGAACCCCAAGAAGGCTTACAAACCACCTCCAGGAACTTATACTCTTCCAAACAAGCCTTTTGAAAGAATTGTTATGGACTTTATAGACATGGGCCCAGAAATAATAATAATAATAATAATAATAATAATGCATCAGTTTTATATAGCGCTTTTCTGGACACTCAAAGACGCTTTACAGAGCATTATTCATTCACTCCATACCCGGTGGTGGTAAACTACTATTGTAGCTACAGCTGCTCTGGGGCAGACTGACGGAAGCGAGGCTGCCAATCTGCGCCATCGGCCCCTCCGACCACCACCAACACTCACGCACACACCACTTTCATACTAGGCAATGTGGGTGATGTGCCTTGCCTAAGGACACAACGACAGTTTTTGCAACTGGCGCCCCACTGTGGCACCTGGAATTCCTTGTGGTCTCCCATCCAAGTACTAACCAGGCCCAGCCCTGCTTAGCTTCTGAGATCTGACGGGTTCAGGCTTTGACGAGCCGGTATGGCCAATGAGAGTTCATGGATATCGCTATCTATTGGTGATAGTCTGTGAATATACAAGATGGGTCGAAGCATTTCCCTGCAAAACAGAAACGGCTAAAGAAGTAGTCAAACACTTAACTACAGAAGTTTTTCCACGTTTTGGCATTCCACATGTCATAAGATCTGATAACGGGACACACTTCACTGCCAAAATAGTCCGAGATGTGCTAAAAGCTCTAAACATTACTCAACGCTTTGGAACTGTCTATCATGCCGCCAGTCAAGGAGTCTGTGAACGAATGAACGCTACTGTCAAAAGAAAACTTGCAAAGGTCTGGAAAACAACAAAACTTGATTGGGTCTCCACCTTGCCTTTTGTTTTAATGGACATCAGAAAACAGTGTGAACAAAACTACGTCATATTCTCCCCATCTACTACTAACGGGCAGAGAAATGCAGAAGCCAAGAGGATGAAGAAAGCCAGCCAACTCCGGACAACGGCGACGTCAGCGGCCAGAGAAGCAACCCCGACCACCCTCTGCTACTGGGGCTCCAGGAGGAGAGGAGGAGAAAAAGGGGAGGAGAAAAAGAAGAAATAAAAGGAGAGTATAGGCCATGTTGTTTAAAAAATTTAAATTTTAAATGTGTAATTTTGACCATGCTAATCACAGTGCTTTTTATTTTTCTAGTATACACCCCACATACCCATGAGAAAATTCAGAATGGCCTCGGACAGCAGCCGACAATCAAAACTGCAACCTACGACACAGCCGGCTCAACAACCAATGCAGGTAAGAAACAAGGAATGCTAAAAAGGAACACTAGGGACACTAGGGAAACCCCAAAAATCATAAAGTACTGCTACGAAGGACAAACATGCAATATAGTATTTGATGTATGTGAAGTGCTAGATTGTATGTTAGACACACCTTCCATAGATCATGCGCTAAACATACAAATTGTTTGTAAGGATACTTGTTTGTCAACAAATTCTTATGGACAAACAGTCATAGACATTGCCAGGGTTATAACAAGTACTGACGGACAATATAATGATGAAGTAAATAAAGTTATTTTAACCAAAAACAGAAAAGACGATGCATCTTTTCAAGCTGACCTAAAACATTGTAGAGGTCGCAAATCAATTACTCAACGGTGTAATCCTTTAATATTATCCATTAAAAATCCAACGGCCAATGATTCTGGAATATATTCCATAGGGTTCCAGTGCTCCAGAATAACTTCTGTACCATGCAACAGAAAAGCAAACTTGAATTTTGAAGGTTATATCCAAACAACAATCTTAAAAGCTAACAAACTGGCTCCAGAAGGTGATTTAATTTCCTTGACCGAAGCCATAAGAATTGAAACGGGGCTTGAAATGAATGAGAATACTTGGCTGAAATGGGTACAATACACTGCACACACTTTAACAACAGAAGACTGCATTGTGTGTTCTGCAGCCAGACCACGGTTAACTACTGCATCTATACCATTCTCTGATAATAAAGACCTGACCTGTATACTTAAACTCATCACTAAGAAGGAGGTTGATAAAACTGATGCATGTTACCACCTTCACCTTAAATTGCCAGTGGTAGCCTCCAAGGATGTACCTACGTCTTGGATGTTGGGAACAGCTAAATATACTTGTTTCCTTAAAGATACTGTTATACACACAGATACACAAAGTAATGATAGAAATGAAATAGAAAGTTTTGCGGACAATTTCTGTAATCAGACTTTGTCTTCAGACAATTATAAAGACTTTTCCCTTCTGATTAATCATTCTACTGCACGTGCCGACATTTGGTGGTTATGTGCACATTTCCCTATCTATGCTATTTTATCAAAAACATGGTCAGGCATTTGTGCACCAATTATGCTAATTATTCCATTCACTATAGGCCTAGCTAATTCATTAAGTTTCAAATCAACTCAATTGCCATACAGAGCTAACTCAAAGCATAATTATGTAAACAAGAGGTCATTGTCATATCAGCCTAAGCCCAAACCTCATGGATCCTTTAATGAAGATATTTACCTCAGTGCTATTGGTACACCTGTTGGGGTTCCGGATGAATTCAAGGCACAAAATGTAATCGCAGCAGGGTTTACCTCGGCTTTATTTGAATGTTGTTTGGATAAATTATCTCTATTACAATCAGCAGAGATTTATAAACTATACAATCGAGGCACTAGAAGGTATTGTGGAGCAACTGGGTCCTACATCACTCATGGCTTGGCAAAATCGGATTGCCCTTGATATGTTACTTGCCAAAGAATCATCAGTATGCAGCATGTTTGTAGCAGAATGTTGCACATACATACCAAACGACACCTCTCCAGATGGGAGTATTGCTAAAGCTCTGAATAAGTTAAAGTCCTTGTCCGCAGAATTATCTGAAAACACTTGGTCCAGTTGGCTTTATGGTGTTTTTGGGCCTTGGACTGATGCTATAATCTCTATAGCTACCACAATATTAACAGTAATTGTGATTCTAATTATAATTGGATGTTGCGTTATTCCCGGTCTTCGATCATTAGTGGAACGTTTGATTTCTACTGCCCTGACACAGAAAACTCCTACGTCCCAAATTTTGTTACTCTCTTTAGAATCCCAGAGTCCCTAAGTATCGATTGAAATTGTTCCGGTGAGCATTCATTGTTTCTTATTTTGCTGTCCGAGAAGTCATGTATTGATAAAGAGGGTTATAAATAAAGAAATCAGCTAATGCTAAACTGATGCTTTACTCACATATATAAGTCTAAGTTGTAATAAAATGTTATATAAAGGTAGCGTCTTGCGCCTTTAATTTTGTTTGACTTTAATTTTGTTTTTTAATTGACATTACTTTTATTTTTGTTTTACTTTAATTTTGTTTTTTGATTTTAATTTTTGTTTGGTGAGCACATGTGTATGTGCTCAAAAAGGGGAATTGTGGTTATTAATTATTCTTTTACTTCACATGATCTGTATTAGGAGATGATCCTGTGGTATTGATTTCTCCATGCATGCTGTACTAAGGAAATGGACTTTGATTCTTTTGAACTCGCTAAACTGAGAATGATGCTAGCAGTTTTGATGTCAGTGTTTACTTTTGTGTTACCTAAATGTACATGAATCAATACACTTGTCTGAAATGTACAAATAAATAGAGGCATCTCTGGTGGTGTTGAGAGAGAGATCAGAGACACGTCTCATAGAATCAAATGTAAGGGCCTATACCTCTTGGAAATAAAAGTCCGGTGTTTGAACACGTCATGCCTTCTGATTTATTGTTTCAAGGGTCCTCAACCGTATAAACTCACAGTGTCAATAGTGAACACTGGACAAAAGTGAACACTGGACAATAGTGAACACTTGACAATAGTGCACAGGGACAATAGTGAACACTGGACAATAGTGAACACTAGACAATAGTGCACAGGGACAATAGTTAACACTGGACAATAGTGAACACTAGACAATAGTGCACATGGACAATAGTGAACACTTGACAATAGTGCACAGGGACAATAGTGAACACTAGACCATAGTGAACACTGGACAATAGTGAACACTGGACAATAGTGCACAGGGACAATAGTGAACACTGGGCAATAGTGCACAGGGGCAATAGTGAACACAGGACAATAGTGTACACTTGACAATAGTGCACAGGGACAATAGTGAACACTGGGCAATAGTGCACAGGGACAATAGTGAACACTGGGCAATAGTGAACACTGGACAATAGTGAACACTGGACAATAGTGGACACTGGACAGTAGTGAACACTGGACAATAGTGAACACTTGACAATAGTGCACAGGGACAATAGTGAACACTGGGCAATAGTGAACACTGGACAATAGTGCACACTGGACAATAGTGAACACGGGACAATAGTGGACACTAGACAATAGTGAACACTGGACAATAGTGCACATGGACCATAGTGAACACTGGACAATAGTGAACACTAGACAATAGTGAACACTGGACAATAGTGCACAGGGACAATAGTGCACACTGGACAATAGTGCACATGGACAATAGTGCACATGGACCAAAGTGAACACTAGACAATAGTGAACACCGAACAATAGTGCACGGGGACAATAGTGAACATCGAACAATAGTGCACGGGACAATAGTGAACACTGGACAATAGTGGACACTAGACAATAGTGAACACTGGACAATAGTGAACACTGGGCAATAGTGCACAGGGACAATAGTGAACACTGGGCAATAGTGAACACTGGACAATAGTGAACACTGGGCAATAGTGCACACTGGACAGTAGTGACCACTGGACAATAGTGGACACTAGACAATAGTGAACACTGGACAATAGTGAACACTTGACAGTGCACAGGGACAATAGTGAACACTGGGCAATAGTGAACACTGGACAATAGTGCACACTGGACAATAGTGCACAGGGACAATAGTGAACACTGGACAATAGTGAACACTAGACAATAGTGGACACTAGACAATAGTGAA
Source organism: Odontamblyopus lacepedii (assembly GCA_034769755.1). Lineage (NCBI taxonomy): Eukaryota > Metazoa > Chordata > Actinopteri > Gobiiformes > Gobiidae > Odontamblyopus > Odontamblyopus lacepedii. Next base: position 36,601,792 of record CM068344.1, on the reverse strand, counting down.
CACTGGACAATAGTGAACACTAGACAATAGTGAACACTGGACAATAGTGAACACTAGACAATAGTGCACATGGACCATAGTGAACACTGGACAATAGTGAACACTCGACAATAGTTAACACTGGACAATAGTGCACATGGACAATAGTGAACAATTCAATTTCAATTCAATTTATTTTGTAGCGCCCAAAATCGCAACAACAGTTGCCTCTAAGGGACAATAGTGGACACTGGACAATAGTGAACACTGGACAATAGTGCACACTGGACAATAGTGAACACTGGACAATAGTGGACACTAGACAATAGTGAACACTGGACAACAGTGCACAGGGACAATAGTGAACACTGGGCAATAGTGCACAGGGACAATAGTGAACACTGGACAATAGTGAACACTGGACAATAGTGTACACTTGACAATAGTGCACAGGGACAATAGTGAACACCGGACAATAGTGCACGAGGACAATAGTGAACACAGGACAATAGTGAACATGGACAATAGTGTACACTTGACAATAGTGCACAGGGACAATAGTGAACACTGGGCAGTAGTGCACAGGGACAATAGTGAACACTGGGCAATAGTGAACACTGGACAATAGTGAACACTGGACAATAGTGCACAGGGACAATAGTGAACACTGGGCAATAGTGAACACTAGACAATAGTGCACACTGGACAATAGTGAACACTGGACAATAGTGCACAGGGACAATAGTGAACACTGGGCAGTAGTGCACAGGGACAATAGTGAACACTGGGCAATAGTGAACACTGGACAATAGTGAACACTTGACAATAGTGCACAGGGACAATAGTGAACACTGGACAATAGTGAACACTAGACAATAGTGCACACTGGACAATAGTGAACACTGGACAATAGTGAACAGTGGACAATAGTGTACACTAGACAATCGTGAACACTGGACAACAGTGCACAGGGACAATAGTGAACACTGGGCAATAGTGCACAGGGACAATAGTGAACACTGGGCAATAGTGAACACTGGACAATAATGAACACTAGACAATAGTGCACAGGGACAATAGTGAACACTGGACAATAGTGAACACTGGAAAATAGTGATTGTATGTAAAAAAGATGGCGGCCAAGAGGCGTGTGGTGACAGAGGCGGAGCGCGCAATGGAAATGTTCGAAATAAAAAAATCTTTAAACTTTATTTCGGAGGAGATTGCAACCATTGCCAAGCAACAGAAAACTATAATGGACATGATGGATGAAATCCGTGAACTTAAAAGGAGAAACGAAGAGAAAGATATTCAAGTCAAGATGCTGGAAACGAGTGGCGGACCTCGAGCAGTACAATCGCTGCAATGATGTTATCATTAGCGGGTTGGAGACTAGGCACCGCTCGTACGCGAGTGCCGCGGCTGCAGCTACAGGCCAAGATCCTCCTGAAAAGGAATTAATCTCTCTTGAGCAACAAGTGCTACAGTTCCTTGAGAGTAAAGGAATCTCCGTGGAGGAAAATAGTATCGAAGGGTGCCACCCACTTCCGCGTAAGAATCAAAGTGACAAGCCTACTATCGTAATGCGCTTTTTAAACAGAAAACACAAAAACATGTTGCTGAAACAAGGACGAAAACTGCGGGGACCAACGTATTTGTAAACGATCATCTGACCAAAAGAACTCTGAGATCGCAAGGAAAGCGCTACCTGAGGAAACTAAATAAAATCCAGGCGACGTGGGTGAGAAACTGCAAAGTGTTTGTGAAACTTCTTGGCTCACCTGAAGAAGCAAAAGTGCTTGTCATCCGGGAGGCGTCGGAGCTGGATAAGTATATGTAAAAGTCATCGGACTTTACATAAGGTATGCTGTTTCCTTGTTTGGGGATTGCAGAGTAAAAGTCGCGAGCGGATCGCTCAGCTGACATTGACTACTTTCATGCATGAGCGAAAATTCTGTGGATATTGTCACATGCGTTGATATCGGGTCTGACGAAGACTCTATTATGACTGATGATAATATAAGCCAACGGGAGGAGCAGGTAGAGGAACATACCGTAGGACAAGTCAAATGCTTTGGACTGGAGGAGTATAATACAAACTCTTGCCCCTCTTTGAGACTTTCAAGATTAATGTACATAACACGTTTGATCATGAACAGAACATTGATCCTGAAAATAACTTCTTTAATGAAATGTTAAGCAGTTGCAAGTATTGGACATATGATGGATTTAATAAGACTCTGAATCATAAAAGTGGGTTGTCATTGATCCACTTTAATAGTAGAAGTCTCTATTCGAATTTTGAGCATATTAGAGAATGTTTGGGGCAGTTAAAGAGGCTATTTAACATTATAGCCATTTCTGAGACTTGGATAACTGCTGATAGACATGCTGATTTTCAATTATATGGATATGATTTCTTGCATATAGATCGATTAAATAAAAGGGTGGTGGGGTTGCTCTGTTCGTGGATAAAAAGCTAAACTATAGGTTGGTAGAGAAATTGTCATTTACATTAGATGACATTTTGGAATGTATAACCATTGAAATATGTTTGAAGAAAAGGAAAAATGTGTTGGTTAGCTGTATGTATCGAACACCGGGATCAAAAATTGAAACATTTATACATAGCATTGAAGACATGTTTGCAAACCAACAAAAAAGAGTATTAATGACCGGAGACTTCAACATAGACCTATTAAACCCTAATAATAACAAAGGCACTGAAGATTTTATTGAAACCATGTACAGCATGGGCTTTTATCCCATGATTACGAAACCAAGTAGGATAACACATCACAGTAAGACATTAATAGACAATATATATATATATATATATATATATTTTTTTTTTTTTTTTTTTTTATCCTTTATTTACCCAGGAAAGTCCCATTGAGATTACTAATCTCTTTTTCAAGGGAGTCCTGCCAATTTTATAATGACCTGGAAGATACAACAATGGCTGGCTTGCTCATAAACGATATCAGTGATCACTTACCAGTGTTTGTAGTAGTTGATGGTAAAATTACAATTAAAGAGCGGGAACAGATTATATATAAAAGACTGAGATCACAACATTCGATTTCTAATTTAAAAGAAGAATTAGCCAGACAAAACTGGGGTCAACTTTATAAAGAAATTAATGTAAATGAAGCTTATAAGTTATTCCTCAACAAATTTAAAATATTGTACGACAAACATTGTCCAATAAAATGTTATAAGAAGCATACAAAAACAAATGGTAACGAATGGATGTCAAAAGGTCTTTTAAATGCATGCAAAAGAAAAATACATTATACAGGAATTTATTGAGAAAAAAAACAAGGATGCGGAGAAGAAGTATAAACAATATAAAAATAAACTTACTAGTATATTAAGAACATGTAAGAGAGGCTATTATAGCACCAAACTGGAAAATAATAAAAATAACACAAAGGAACTATGGGCAGTATTAAATACGATAATCAGGAAGGAAAGGGCAAATGCCACTTATCCTCAGTATTTCACCCATAATAACAAGACAATAACAAATATTATGGATATCACAAATGAATTCAATAAATACTTTGTGAGTATAGGTTCCACACTGGCAGAGGAAATTAAACAGGAAAATGAGGGCGACATCCAAGCAATCCAGAATGTGGAAATAAATAATAACTCAATGTTCCTCAACTCAGTGGATGAAAATGAGATCTTAGATATTGTACACAACTTTAAACCCAAATCGTCCACTGATAACAACAAAATTGATATGGTTATTGTTAAGAGAGTGATTGAAGAAATAGTAAAACCGTTAAACTATATTTTTAATTTATCTTTTTTAACTGGAGTATTCCCTGAGGAAATGAAAATAGCGAAAGTGGTTCCATTATTTAAATCTGGAGATAAGCACATTTTTAACAATTATCGGCCAATTTCAATGTTGCCACAATTTGCAAAAATATTAGAAAAAATATTTAGTACAAGACTTGACAGTTTTATTGAAAAGCATGTCCTACTATCGGATAATCAGTATGGGTTTAGGGCTGGAAGATCCACATCATTAGCATTAATTGACTTGGTGGAGGAAATCACAGGGTGTCTGGACAAAGGAAAGTCCTCAGTAGGAGTATTTTTGGACTTTAGTAAAGCGTTTGACACCATTAATCACAGCTTGCTTATTCATAAAATGGAAAGATATGGTTTGAGAGGTCTTGTATCAAACTGGCTGAAAAGCTACATTACGCATCGCAAACAATTTGTGCAAATAAACGAAGTTAAGTCAGACCTGTCAGAAATAAAATATGGGGTGCCGCAAGGTTCCATATTGGGCCCTAAGCTCTTCCTAATGTATATAAATGACATATCTACCATTGCAAAATATATTAAATTTGTCACATTTGCTGATGATACAAATGTTTTGGCCACAGGAGACGATTTGCAACAGACACTGAATTTGATTACACAGGAAATGGGGAAAATCAAAAAATGGTGTGATATAAATAAATTATCTTTAAACTTACAGAAAACTAAATTTATGGTGTTTGGACATAACAAGAAGCTTGGAAGTATAAAAGTCAGTATCGAAAATGTAGAGTTAGAAAATGTTGATGAAATTAAATTCCTAGGTGTAATTCTTGATAAGAAGATCTGCTGGAAACCTCATATAAACTATATTCGATCAAAGTTGGTGAAGTGTGTTGGGGTTATGAGCAAAGCTAGGCAGGTATTAACTCAAAGCGCCCTACAGACTTTATACAGCTCACTATTCCTGCCCTACCTAACTTATTGTGTGGAGGTGTGGGGTAACACCTACAAAACAAACCTACGACCCATAACTTCTGCAAAAGAAGGTTATTAGAATTATAAACAACAAAGCTTACAGAGAGCACACAAATATTTTATTCCTACAGATGAAAGTACTAAAATTTACTGATTTGATTAATTATAAAACAGCGCAAGTATTGTATAAGGCTAGAAATAAACTACTTCCAGATCATCTCCAAAAATTGTTCTTAGATAGAGAAGGAAAATACAATCTCAGAAGAAAAGAAAATATGAGAACACAGTGTGTAAGAACCACAATGAGGAGTTTAAACGTTTCAGTCGGGGGTGTTAAGTTATGGAATAACTTGCCTAAGAACATCCAGCAATGTGGTACTATTCTGCAATTCAAAAGTGCATTTAAAAATTATTGCCTTGAGGAGTACCGTAAAGAAGAGGTGACTATTCACCCATGATGTTTTTTTTTTTTTCTCTCTCTCTCTCTTCTTCCATTGTGTGTAAAAGAAAGAGTGTTTCTGTTCTAAGAATGCCATACTACAGTGGTTGGACTTGATGTTGAGCCTATGTTCATCACTCATATTTGATTTTTGATTTGTAAATGTGGGGCAGGGCTTGATAAGCTTATGCTTCTCCCTGTTCCCTTTTGAACATGTGCACTTTAAGTTGATGATATGCAGGTTGCTCTGTACAAAAAAGAGCACTTGAAGTGAAATATTATTGTCATAATGACACATGTTTCAAAATAAATAAATAAATAAATAAATAAATAAATAAATAAATAAATAAATAAATAAATAAATAAATAAATAAATAAATAAATAAATAGTGAACACTGGACAATAGTGAACACTAGACAATAGTGCACAGGGACAATAGTGAACACTGGACAATAGTGAACACTGGACAATAGTGCACATGGACAATAGTGCACATAGACCATAGTGAACACTAGACAATAGCAAACACTGGGCAATAGTGAACACTGGACAATAGTGCACATGGACAATAGTGCACATGGACCAAAGTGAACACCGGACAATAGTGCACGGGGATGTGGTTATTATTAATTATTCTTTTACTTCACATGATCTGTATTAGGAGATGATCCTGTGGTATTGATTTCTCCACACATGCTGTACTAAGGAAATGGACTTTGATTCTTTTGAACTCGCTAAACTGAGAATGATGCTAGCAGTTTTGACGTCAGTGTTTACTTTTGTGTTACCTAAATGTACATGAATCAATACACTTGTCTGAAATGTACAAATAAATAGAGGCATCTCTGGTGGTGTTGAGAGAGAGATCAGAGACACGTCTCATAGAATCAAATGTAAGGGCCTATACCTCTTGGAAATAAAAAGTCCGGTGTTTGAACACGTCATGCCTTCTGATTTATTGTTTCAAGGGTTCTCAACCGGAGAAACTCACAGATTTAGTGACACCCGACGGTGATTCTTGAGGACTGGACCTTACTGGATCATCTCTCCACAGATCTTCCCGGAAAAGCATCGCAACAAGTGTACACTATATACAAACGGTAAGACAAGAGCCTTTTTTCTAGAATTCCTGTCAAATTGGTTAAAAGATGAAATTAATGTGATGTATACTGGGACTTCTGTGACTTTAATTAAATAGTATAATATAAATCAGTAATTCACTACGCTTTTCGTACTTTCGGCGTAAAATAAATGAGGAAAGACAACAATTAGCACATAAATGCGCTTTTTGGCAATGTTTGTCGGCGTAAAAAGATAATAAAAAAAATAAATAAATAAAATCAGGAAAAACCAATGCGCTTTTTGGGAATGTTTTCGGCGCAAAAAATAAATTAGGAAGAACAAAGCCAATAAATACGCTTTTTGGTTACCTTTTTCGGCGTAAACAAATCAGGAAGAAAGGAAGAATTATTTTTTAAAGAAAGAACAAAAAAAGTACTTTTAATTAAGTTTATATAAAAAGAAGGCCTATATATAACATAGAAAATAAAAAAATAGAAGAAGGATTTAGGATGTCGTCTCAGAAATCACTATACATAACTTTATTGTTACAGATAGTGGTTGTTTTTAGAAAGACAGAGAATGTTCAAGGGGAACCTATTAAAGTAACCTACACACAACACGGAAATGACATAGTTTGTCGTTGTAAAATAAATGAAGGATCTATCTCACAAATTGGCATTGTATACGAACCCTGTGAAACAGGGTCATTAATAAGTGATATCAAATTAACTGACGCAACGGAGAAAAAACAAGAAATTGCCACCTATTCTCCGCATTACGGAATCCACTCCAAGGTTTGTGACTCAGTAAACAATACCGTGGAGCTAAAAGATAATGAAACAGAAATAGTCCTTCGGTGTATGTGGTCAACCAGAAACGTACGTTCAAACATGGGATGCATATGTATTTCCTTTCCCCATGGTAATGTAGAAAGTAGTACCAACAATAATTGTGATAACACTGTACACATAATACATACTACAGAAGAGGGTGTTAAAGAAACGGTAGACACAGAGAGAGGGAAAGACAGTACACCATCCACTGCAGAAGCAGAAGCAGGGGAAGCAGATAAAACATTAACCATAGAACCTGACCTCAGTTTTGACCTCTTCAGTGCAAACTCACAGGACGAATTTTCGGGCCCCCACAACTCTTAACACCTACTGCTACGTTTGCTGGCGTGAAGCTGAAACAATAATTAACAATTCAACAGATACTGATGGTTTAAAGGGGGGGTTGTTCAATATCCAATCAATAAAAAATAGAATTAGTGCACTCGTGGGGAAGGTCACTTCCACGGTAGGGGCAGTTTCTGAGCCCATTTCCATACAAAGCTCTAATTTACAGCCCATACTTGAAAAACTAAAAACGGAAATAGTGAGGGAAATAACAGATCAGGCTAGGGAAATAACTGAGAGTTTGTGTCCGTCAAATTCATCAAGTATTGCTAAAACGTTAGAAGTTTTAAGGGAGGAGTATGATCTATTAAAGGTCACTTTGAGGGGGAGTTTTCACTACGCTGTAATTTTGCTTATCTCCGTCCTTTTAATAATACAATAGTAATAACAATAGTCGTGTTGATCTGTCGAGTTGGCCACGGGCCTCTAAAGTTATGATGATTATTCCTGATTCCACTTCCATTTTAAGTTCAGAGTTTGAGATGCAGAGAAGGGAGGAAGATTCAGACTCAGATGAGTAACAGGTTAGAGATTGCATCTGGTTTTGGGGCTGTTCAGGGATCTGTGACTGCTGTTGCTGTTTTAGCCAGTGCCGTTGTGCGTCATCCTATGTCTGTGCAAATAATGTTGAATTATGCTCAAATCATTCGGAGACGGGCCGTCTCACTTTGCTCTGTGCTGTGAATGTGTGTTTGAAGCGGGTCTGGGGCACCTGTTAATGATTGGCGAGCTGAGAGACGTGGTCGTGCTGTCTGTGCTCCATTGCCATGGGAGCTTGGGTTGTGGCCTGTGGGTGAGGTTCTTCAGGGGATTCCGGAGCATGGACTGCTCACGCTGGAGGCGTGGATGGTCTTTTGCTTTGGAGAAGGGCTCCTGGGAGCTTGACCTGCGGTGACTCCTGAGTTGTCGTGGACGGGGAGCGTGATAGCGTGGTTCGGCTCGTGGCTTACTGATTGTTGATGAGATGTTTTGGACTTTGTGCTTTGAGTGTGCGCTTGCGTGCGCGGGTATGACACGGCCTGCTCAGAGTGATCAGCAGTGTTGGGAAAGTTACCTTTAAAAGTGCATTCCACTACGGTTCACGGATTACATGTAGTGTATAACGTAAATTATTAAATTATTAAATTACTCAAAATAAGCAATGTAACTTGAATATTTTGAACTATTCTATATTATCACGCCTTTGAAATGACAAGAATGTTGCAAATACTCCCTGCAAAGTAACTGTAATCCAAAATTACCATCCAATGAAGCAGTAACTATGACAAAATACAGTTACTTATAAATGTATTCCAATTATGTAATACCAGTATATGTAATCCACTACTTCCCAGCAATGGTGGTTAAGTGAGCTACTTTTTTAAATATAAAAGACAATGTCTGGCTTTTCACCTTGTTTGAGTTATTCTTGATCTTGATGGGCTGTGTTGTCTGCCAATATTAAGATAGATTAAAAACAACAGCTGATTTTGTTTTTATTTCGTCCTTTTCTCCTTGCACGGTCTATGCTCCACTTGTGACAAAATTGTTAAACTTCAGTCAAAAAAAGGTAATAAACATATAAACAGCATGCAGGCATTGTGTGCAAAAAATAGATTTCACTAATTCAGAATGACCTGCTTTCCCCCAAAATTTATAATGAGTAATTTATAAAATGTAGACAGTTTTCATCACTAAATTGGAGCTATATACAAGAAAGGGTTGATTACAGAATGCTGCTGTTCTTATGAATTACATAATGTATTTTATTTTTTGAAAAGTAGTTTTCTGCTTATCTTAGAAGTGACACTGGCAGATAATTTACCTTGTTGGGTGAAGAGGTGCTTGGGTTATGGTGAAACTGACTTTTGTCCGAGGTCATTCAGGGCCTGGCTGGATTCATTTTTGTAAAACGCACAGACTGGGAGGGTGATTTCAAGCTGCTGGTTGAGATTTGTAATAAGGAGTTGTTAGATTTCTGTGGCTCCTAGCTGGGTGCTTATTCTGTTCAAGTTAGAATACTAACACTATTAAAGTGTTAGTATTGAATTAACAAAGTGAGGTTCGAAAACATAATTGTCATAAGTTAGAGGCAGGGTGAAGTCAGGTCATGAGGGACACTGTTAAAAACTAAATTTCATAATGTAAAAATCAATTCCATTCCCTAGTCATTAATAGTCTTTCATAAAAACTGATAAAATAGTGTGCCAACAGCTAAACCTATATTGTCAAATTAACGATTGCTGAGGCTCTACACTGCAAAGAATGATTTTCCAGTAGAATTAAAATGAAAGGTTTTGTTTTTTGGAAAGGCTTTTTTGCAGTGTACAAGCTGACTCATCACCATTGTTGTGAAAAAGCAAAATAAATAAAGTAAATGAATAATGATCCCAGTCAACTCTGTGTCCCAATTCGACCTGACTCTATTTCAGAAGTAATAAATTAAGAATAAAATAAAACTACTAAATATTAGGCTAAATTAAAACGGTTAAAATAAATAATCATAATTAAAAAACTAAAAGTAATGTTGACACCTTTCAACAAACATAAAGCAAAAATCTTCTTCTCCTTTTAAAAAAAAATCAGACTAAGGATAGAAAGTGAGGACGGGAGAAGAAGTCCTCTTGCGATCAAAATCTTAGTGCATACAGGTAGATAAACAATTCATCAAAATAGTGATCTAATCAAATTAAAAACAACATTCAGTTTGGATTTAAACAATAACAGTAACGAGTAAAAGTATATTACCACAGATATGTCCCAGTTCATCACTTTAGACCAATTGATTGAATTCTGGAATGGCAAGGCGCTTGAAGAAGAACCAGACCAAAAAGGCGAATGAGACCCAATCCACCATCCAAAGCATTATCAAGAAGGACATTAAGAAGAAGATGATCCATAAAAACATGGCAATAATGGAAGATCAATGGAGAAACATAAAAATTACTACAAGGAGAAAATTAAGCAATGCAAACTGGAGCCGACCCAAACTGCTATGACAAGGAAAATGAACTTACTAAAAATAAAGAGCTACAATAATGAAATGAGACGCTGATTGAAAATACAAAAGTACGAAAAAGAGATGGGCGTGGCAAAAAGTACATACATACATACATACATACACACTACATACAAAACCACTGCAATACTGTACCTCTCTTCAGACACTGGAAAAGATTTGAAAACGCAAGTCACAATCTACTGGACACAAATACTCAGATCCAGAAAAAGGAAATACTGCGTCAGCACTGTGGCAAATTTATAAGACATGGGCAAGATCACTATATCCACTCAGCGAAGCTTTTGACCCCCTACACGTCACGCTGTACTACTCTGCACTTGATGACGAACTGTGGCAAAAGGTCAATGGACAAACTTTTCAAGTGGGCTCCTCGTATCTCTACTTGGGCCCTCAAGGAATGGCACTCGCAGTCTCCCAGAAGAACTGAAACCATATTTCATGGGGAGTGAAGAAAGTGCCCCTCATGTGTCGCTGGCCATCTTGAAACATCACTCACCAAGACAACTTGGTCCAATGGTCAAGCTAGCCTGAAGTCTTCTGTACGACGCCACAGATGCTGACAATGTTTTCTACAACGCAGAGCACCAAATATTCAGAATTGTGTTGCCCCAAGGCTCTGAAGACAACACCAGAGTATTTAAGCAAACAAGACAACAGATTTTTGAGAACCATCCAGATACGGAGATGTATCTTGCTCAAGTACCACCAAATATATGGATGACACACCCTAACGATGTGGGTCAAACAAAGCATACTGTGAAAGTGCAACTCACCACAAGCAAACCAATATACCATCCCCAATATCCACTCAAAGAAGACCAAGAAATGGGGATACAAGAGACTATTAATGGATTGCTGGAATCGGGTGATATATGAAACAGAGTCGAATATAACGCACCACTTCTTCCAGTGAAGAAATCAGATCCGCAAAACTGGAGGATGGTCCAAGACTTTCGACCAATAAATGAGGTCACAGCTGGAGAATCATATCCAGTGCCAGACCCATACATCGCATTGAAAAATCTGTCACCAGAGCACAAGCTATTTGTGCAGCATGTAACCTATGTGCTCCAAACTATGACATTCCTTTCCATCTGGATGTGACAGAGAAGCAAACATTCGTTCAAGCTGTTCTTTATCAGAAACATCATCAGAACAGGAGAGTGCTGAAACACTACTCTTGTAAGCTTGATCTACATGAGCAAACTCAACCTGGCTGTGCACGTTACCTGGCAGCTCTGACAAGAACAATTGAGAAGACTTTGCACATTGTGCAAAATCATCCATTGGTGATTCACACTCAACATGGAATACTTGCTTATCTCAACTCTCGCTTGTTCATTACTACTGCACGAAGATCCAGTAATATCTCAAAAACGCTGAGACAGCCTCACATCACTTATGAAGGAGGGCACATCAATATGGCAACGAACATGGAGACTGAAGGAACTCTACATGTGTGTGAAGAAAAAGTCAAAACTGAGTTATATGTGAGAGCAGACTTGCACACTACGCCACTTCCAGATCCAGACATGACCATTTTCTGTGACGGCTGTTCAAACAGAGCAAAAGGAGGTCATATGCAGTAGTGGAACAACTTCCCTCCAATCAATATCGTGTGATGGAAGCTCAACAGATACCAAAAGGATCTGCACAAGTAGCCGAAATAACAGCAATGTTACAAGCACTACAACTCTCAGCAGACAAAGCAGTAAACATCTACACTGACTCAGTCTACGCCTACAAAACTGTCACAATGTTACTAGCTGGTTGGATCAGAAATGGTTTCAGACTTTTGACCGGCCTTCCAATAAAACATGAACAATTGATCAAACAACTCATAGATGCTGTCCAACTGCCCTCAAGACTTGCTATCATGAAATGCAAAGCTCATACCAAGGGAACTGACTCTATATCTCAAGGAAATCATGCAGCAGATCAAGCCGCAAAGAAGGCTGCAGATTATGATGCCAGAAATAGGCCTATGCTTGTTCACACCGGAAAGACATTGAAATGCTACCAGATGCAAATGTGATGGATACAACATATGTAAAAAAGATTCAAGCTCCAGTTGCATTGCTTCAAATGTAATATGACGAATACCACACTCTTACAAAGCTATCTCGAAATACATCGACTTGTGGTGGCATCCACACATGCAGTCTATAATACAACATTGGATTGATAATTGCCATGTTTGTCAAACTATGAACCCCAAGAAGGCTTACAAACCACCTCCAGGAACTTATACTCTTCCAAACAAGCCTTTTGAAAGAATTGTTATGGACTTTATAGACATGGGCCCAGAAATAATAATAATAATAATAATAATAATAATGCATCAGTTTTATATAGCGCTTTTCTGGACACTCAAAGACGCTTTACAGAGCATTATTCATTCACTCCATACCCAGTGGTGGTAAACTACTATTGTAGCTACAGCTGCTCTGGGGCAGACTGACGGAAGCGAGGCTGCCAATCTGCGCCATCGGCCCCTCCGACCACCACCAACACTCACGCACACACCACTTTCATACTAGGCAATGTGGGTGATGTGCCTTGCCTAAGGACACAACGACAGTTTTTGCAACTGGCGCCCCACTGTGGCACCTGGAATTCCTTGTGGTCTCCCATCCAAGTACTAACCAGGCCCAGCCCTGCTTAGCTTCTGAGATCTGACGGGTTCAGGCTTTGTGAGCGGTATGGCCAATGAGAAGTTCATGGATATCGCTATCTATTGGTGATAGTCTGTGAATATACAAGATGGGTCGAAGCATTTCCCTGCAAAACAGAAACGGCTAAAGAAGTAGTCAAACACTTAACTACAGAAGTTTTTCCACGTTTTGGCATTCCACATGTCATAAGATCTGATAACGGGACACACTTCACTGCCAAAATAGTCCGAGATGTGCTAAAAGCTCTAAACATTACTCAACGCTTTGGAACTGTCTATCATGCCGCCAGTCAAGGAGTCTGTGAGCGAATGAACGCTACTGTCAAAAGAAAACTTGCAAAGGTCTGGAAAACAACAAAACTTGATTGGGTCTCCACCTTGCCTTTTGTTTTAATGGACATCAGAAAACAGTGTGAACAAAACTACGTCATATTCTCCCCATCTACTACTAACGGGCAGAGAAATGCAGAAGCCAAGAGGATGAAGAAAGCCAGCCAACTCCGGACAACGGCGGCGTCAGCGGCCAGAGAAGCAACCCGACCACCCTCTGCTACTGGGGCTCCAGGAGGAGAGGAGGAGAAAAAAGGGAGGAGAAAAAGAAGAAATAAAAGGAGAGTATAGGCCATGTTGTTTAAAAATTTAAATTTTAAATGTGTAATTTTGACCATGCTAATCACAGTGCTTTTTATTTTCTAGTATACACCCCACATACCCATGAGAAAATTCAGAATGGCCTCGGACAGCAGCCGACAATCAAAACTGCAACCTACGACACAGCCGGCTCAACAACCAATGCAGGTAAGAAACAAGGAATGCTAAAAAGGAACACTAGGGACACTAGAAACCCCAAAAATCATAAAGTACTGCTACGAAGGACAAACATGCAATATAGTATTTGATGTATGTGAAGTGCTAGATTGTATGTTAGACACACCTTCCATAGATCATGCGCTAAACATACAAATTGTTTGTAAGGATACTTGTTTGTCAACAAATTCTTATGGACAAACAGTCATAGACATTGCCAGGGTTATAACAAGTACTGACGGACAATATAATGATGAAGTAAATAAAGTTATTTTAACCAAAAACAGAAAAGACGATGCATCTTTTCAAGCTGACCTAAAACATTGTAGAGGTCGCAAATCAATTACTCAACGGTGTAATCCTTTAATATTATCCATTAAAAATCCAACGGCCAATGATTCTGGAATATATTCCATAGGGTTCCAGTGCTCCAGAATAACTTCTGTACCATGCAACAGAAAAGCAAACTTGAATTTTGAAGGTTATATCCAAACAACAATCTTAAAAGCTAACAAACTGGCTCCAGAAGGTGATTTAATTTCCTTGACCGAAGCCATAAGCATTGAAACGGGGCTTGAAATGAATGAGAATACTTGGCTGAAATGGGTACAATACACTGCACACACTTTAACAACAGAAGACTGCATTGTGTGTTCTGCAGCCAGACCACGGTTAACTACTGCATCTATACCATTCTCTGATAATAAAGACCTGACCTGTATACTTAAACTCATCACTAAGAAGGAGGTTGATAAAACTGATGCATGTTACCACCTTCACCTTAAATTGCCAGTGGTAGCCTCCAAGGATGTACCTACGTCTTGGATGTTGGGAACAGCTAAATATACTTGTTTCCTTAAAGATACTGTTATACACACAGATACACAAAGTAATGATAGAAATGAAATAGAAAGTTTTGCGGACAATTTCTGTAATCAGACTTTGTCTTCAGACAATTATAAAGACTTTTCCCTTCTGATTAATCATTCTACTGCACGTGCCGACATTTGGTGGTTATGTGCACATTTCCCTATCTATGCTATTTTATCAAAAACATGGTCAGGCATTTGTGCACCAATTATGCTAATTATTCCATTCACTATAGGCCTAGCTAATTCATTAAGTTTCAAATCAACTCAATTGCCATACAGAGCTAACTCAAAGCATAATTATGTAAACAAGAGGTCATTGTCATATCAGCCTAAGCCCAAACCTCATGGATCCTTTAATGAAGATATTTACCTCAGTGCTATTGGTACACCTGTTGGGGTTCCGGATGAATTCAAGGCACAAAATGTAATCGCAGCAGGGTTTACCTCGGCTTTATTTGAATGTTGTTTGGATAAATTATCTCTATTACAATCAGCAGAGATTTATAAACTATACAATCGAGGCACTAGAAGGTATTGTGGAGCAACTGGGTCCTACATCACTCATGGCTTGGCAAAATCGGATTGCCCTTGATATGTTACTTGCCAAAGAATCATCAGTATGCAGCATGTTTGTAGCAGAATGTTGCACATACATACCAAACGACACCTCTCCAGATGGGAGTATTGCTAAAGCTCTGAATAAGTTAAAGTCCTTGTCCATAGAATTATCTGAAAACACTTGGTCCAGTTGGCTTTATGGTGTTTTTGGGCCTTGGACTGATGCTATAATCTCTATAGCTACCACAATATTAACAGTAATTGTGATTCTAATTATAATTGGATGTTGCGTTATTCCCGGTCTTCGATCATTAGTGGAACGTTTGATTTCTACTGCCCTGACACAGAAAACTCCTACGTCCCAAATTTTGTTACTCTCTTTAGAATCCCAGAGTCCCTAAGTATCGATTGAAATTGTTCCGGTGAGCATTCATTGTTTCTTATTTTGCTGTCCGAGAAGTCATGTATTGATAAAGAGGGTTATAAATAAAGAAATCAGCTAATGCTAAACTGATGCTTTACTCACATATATAAGTCTAAGTTGTAATAAAATGTTATATAAAGGTAGCGTCTTGCGCCTTTAATTTTGTTTGACTTTAATTTTGTTTTTTAATTGACATTACTTTTATTTTTGTTTTACTTTAATTTTGTTTTTTGATTTTAATTTTTGTTTGGTGAGCACATGTGTATGTGCTCAAAAGAGAATTGTGGTTATTAATTATTCTTTTACTTCACATGATCTGTATTAGGAGATGATCCTGTGGTATTGATTTCTCCATGCATGCTGTACTAAGGAAATGGACTTTGATTCTTTTGAACTCGCTAAACTGAGAATGATGCTAGCAGTTTTGATGTCAGTGTTTACTTTTGTGTTACCTAAATGTACATGAATCAATACACTTGTCTGAAATGTACAAATAAATAGAGGCATCTCTGGTGGTGTTGAGAGAGAGATCAGAGACACGTCTCATAGAATCAAATGTAAGGGCCTATACCTCTTGGAAATAAAAGTCCGGTGTTTGAACACGTCATGCCTTCTGATTTATTGTTTCAAGGGTCCTCAACCGGAGAAACTCACAGGGACAATAGTGAACACTGGACAAAAGTGAACACTGGACAATAGTGAACACTTGACAATAGTGCACAGGGACAATAGTGAACACTGGACAATAGTGAACACTAGACAATAGTGCACAGGGACAATAGTTAACACTGGACAATAGTGAACACTAGACAATAGTGCACATGGACAATAGTGAACACTTGACAATAGTGCACAGGGACAATAGTGAACACTAGACCATAGTGAACACTGGACAATAGTGAACACTGGACAATAGTGCACAGGGACAATAGTGAACACTGGGCAATAGTGCACAGGGGCAATAGTGAACACAGGACAATAGTGTACACTTGACAATAGTGCACAGGGACAATAGTGAACACTGGGCAATAGTGCACAGGGACAATAGTGAACACTGGGCAATAGTGAACACTGGACAATAGTGAACACTGGACAATAGTGGACACTGGACAGTAGTGAACACTGGACAATAGTGAACACTTGACAATAGTGCACAGGGACAATAGTGAACACTGGGCAATAGTGAACACTGGACAATAGTGCACACTGGACAATAGTGAACACGGGACAATAGTGGACACTAGACAATAGTGAACACTGGACAATAGTGCACATGGACCATAGTGAACACTGGACAATAGTGAACACTAGACAATAGTGAACACTGGACAATAGTGCACAGGGACAATAGTGCACACTGGACAATAGTGCACATGGACAATAGTGCACATGGACCAAAGTGAACACTAGACAATAGTGAACACCGAACAATAGTGCACGGGACAATAGTGAACATCGAACAATAGTGCACGGGACAATAGTGAACACTGGACAATAGTGGACACTAGACAATAGTGAACACTGGACAATAGTGAACACTGGGCAATAGTGCACAGGGACAATAGTGAACACTGGGCAATAGTGAACACTGGACAATAGTGAACACTGGGCAATAGTGCACACTGGACAGTAGTGACCACTGGACAATAGTGGACACTAGACAATAGTGAACACTGGACAATAGTGAACACTTGACAGTGCACAGGGACAATAGTGAACACTGGGCAATAGTGAACACTGGACAATAGTGCACACTGGACAATAGTGCACAGGGACAATAGTGAACACTGGACAATAGTGAACACTAGACAATAGTGGACACTAGACAATAGTGAACACTGGACAATAGTGAACACTAGACAATAGTGAACACTGGACAATAGTGAACACTAGACAATAGTGCACATGGACCATAGTGAACACTGGACAATAGTGAACACTCGACAATAGTTAACACTGGACAATAGTGCACATGGACAATAGTGAACAATTCAATTTCAATTCAATTTATTTTGTAGCGCCCAAAATCGCAACAACAGTTGCCTCTAAGGGACAATAGTGGACACTGGACAATAGTGAACACTGGACAATAGTGCACACTGGACAATAGTGAACACTGGACAATAGTGGACACTAGACAATAGTGAACACTGGACAACAGTGCACAGGGACAATAGTGAACACTGGGCAATAGTGCACAGGGACAATAGTGAACACTGGACAATAGTGAACACTGGACAATAGTGTACACTTGACAATAGTGCACAGGGACAATAGTGAACACCGGACAATAGTGCACGAGGACAATAGTGAACACAGGACAATAGTGAACACTGGACAATAGTGTACACTTGACAATAGTGCACAGGGACAATAGTGAACACTGGGCAGTAGTGCACAGGGACAATAGTGAACACTGGGCAATAGTGAACACTGGACAATAGTGAACACTGGACAATAGTGCACAGGGACAATAGTGAACACTGGGCAATAGTGAACACTAGACAATAGTGCACACTGGACAATAGTGAACACTGGACAATAGTGCACAGGGACAATAGTGAACACTGGGCAGTAGTGCACAGGGACAATAGTGAACACTGGGCAATAGTGAACACTGGACAATAGTGAACACTTGACAATAGTGCACAGGGACAATAGTGAACACTGGACAATAGTGAACACTAGACAATAGTGCACACTGGACAATAGTGAACACTGGACAATAGTGAACAGTGGACAATAGTGTACACTAGACAATCGTGA
The DNA here is from genome assembly GCA_034769755.1 of Odontamblyopus lacepedii. Lineage (NCBI taxonomy): Eukaryota > Metazoa > Chordata > Actinopteri > Gobiiformes > Gobiidae > Odontamblyopus > Odontamblyopus lacepedii. Next base: position 36,583,270 of record CM068344.1, on the reverse strand, counting down.
ACACTGGACAACAGTGCACAGGGACAATAGTGAACACTGGGCAATAGTGCACAGGGACAATAGTGAACACTGGGCAATAGTGAACACTGGACAATAATGAACACTAGACAATAGTGCACAGGGACAATAGTGAACACTGGACAATAGTGAACACTGGAAAATAGTGATTGTATGTAAAAAAGATGGCGGCCAAGAGGCGTGTGGTGACAGAGGCGGAGCGCAATGGAAATGTTCGAAATAAAAAAATCTTTAAACTTTATTTCGGAGGAGATTGCAACCATTGCCAAGCAACAGAAAACTATAATGGACATGATGGATGAAATCCGTGAACTTAAAAAGGAGAAACGAAGAGAAAGATATTCAAGTCAAGATGCTGGAAACGAGAGTGGCGGACCTCGAGCAGTACAATCGCTGCAATGATGTTATCATTAGCGGGTTGGAGACTAGGCACCGCTCGTACGCGAGTGCCGCGGCTGCAGCTACAGGCCAAGATCCTCCTGAAAAGGAATTAATCTCTCTTGAGCAACAAGTGCTACAGTTCCTTGAGAGTAAAGGAATCTCCGTGGAGGAAAATAGTATCGAAGGGTGCCACCCACTTCAGCGTAAGAATCAAAGTGACAAGCCTACTATCGTAATGCGCTTTTAAACAGAAAACACAAAAACATGTTGCTGAAACAAGGGCGAAAACTGCGGGGACCAACGTATTTGTAAACGATCATCTGACCAAAAGAACTCTGAGATCGCAAGGAAAGCGCTACCTGAGGAAACTAAATAAAATCCAGGCGACGTGGGTGAGAAACTGCAAAGTGTTTGTGAAACTTCTTGGCTCACCTGAAGAAGCAAAAGTGCTTGTCATCCGGGAGGCGTCGGAGCTGGATAAGTATATGTAAAAGTCATCGGACTTTACATAAGGTATGCTGTTTCCTTGTTTGGGGATTGCAGAGTAAAAGTCGCGAGCGGATCGCTCAGCTGACATTGACTACTTTCATGCATGAGCGAAAATTCTGTGGATATTGTCACATGCGTTGATATCGGGTCTGACGAAGACTCTATTATGACTGATGATAATATAAGCCAACGGGAGGAGCAGGTAGAGGAACATACCGTAGGACAAGTCAAATGCTTTGGACTGGAGGAGTATAATACAAACTCTTGCCCCTCTTTCGAGACTTTCAAGATTAATGTACATAACACGTTTGATCATGAACAGAACATTGATCCTGAAAATAACTTCTTTAATGAAATGTTAAGCAGTTGCAAGTATTGGACATATGATGGATTTAATAAGACTCTGAATCATAAAAGTGGGTTGTCATTGATCCACTTTAATAGTAGAAGTCTCTATTCGAATTTTGAGCATATTAGAGAATGTTTGGGGCAGTTAAAGAGGCTATTTAACATTATAGCCATTTCTGAGACTTGGATAACTGCTGATAGACATGCTGATTTTCAATTATATGGATATGATTTCTTGCATATAGATCGATTAAATAAAAAGGGTGGTGGGGTTGCTCTGTTCGTGGATAAAAAGCTAAACTATAGGTTGGTAGAGAAATTGTCATTTACATTAGATGACATTTTGGAATGTATAACCATTGAAATATGTTTGAAGAAAAGGAAAAATGTGTTGGTTAGCTGTATGTATCGAACACCGGGATCAAAAATTGAAACATTTATACATAGCATTGAAGACATGTTTGCAAACCAACAAAAAAGAGTATTAATGACCGGAGACTTCAACATAGACCTATTAAACCCTAATAATAACAAAGGCACTGAAGATTTTATTGAAACCATGTACAGCATGGGCTTTTATCCCATGATTACGAAACCAAGTAGGATAACACATCACAGTAAGACATTAATAGACAATATATTTTATAATGACCTGGAAGATACAACAATGGCTGGCTTGCTCATAAACGATATCAGTGATCACTTACCAGTGTTTGTAGTAGTTGATGGTAAAATTACAATTAAAGAGCGGGAACAGATTATATATAAAAGACTGAGATCACAACATTCGATTTCTAATTTAAAAGAAGAATTAGCCAGACAAAACTGGGGTCAACTTTATAAAGAAATTAATGTAAATGAAGCTTATAAGTTATTCCTCAACAAATTTAAAATATTGTACGACAAACATTGTCCAATAAAATGTTATAAGAAGCATACAAAAACAAATGGTAACGAATGGATGTCAAAAGGTCTTTTAAATGCATGCAAAAAGAAAAATACATTATACAGGGAATTTATTGAGAAAAAAACAAAGGATGCGGAGAAGAAGTATAAACAATATAAAAATAAACTTACTAGTATATTAAGAACATGTAAGAGAGGCTATTATAGCACCAAACTGGAAAATAATAAAAATAACACAAAGGAACTATGGGCAGTATTAAATACGATAATCAGGAAGGAAAGGGCAAATGCCACTTATCCTCAGTATTTCACCCATAATAACAAGACAATAACAAATATTATGGATATCACAAATGAATTCAATAAATACTTTGTGAGTATAGGTTCCACACTGGCAGAGGAAATTAAACAGGAAAATGAGGGCGACATCCAAGCAATCCAGAATGTGGAAATAAATAATAACTCAATGTTCCTCAACTCAGTGGATGAAAATGAGATCTTAGATATTGTACACAACTTTAAACCCAAATCGTCCACTGATAACAACAAAATTGATATGGTTATTGTTAAGAGAGTGATTGAAGAAATAGTAAAACCGTTAAACTATATAAGTATTCCCTGAGGAAATGAAAATAGCGAAAGTGGTTCCATTATTTAAATCTGGAGATAAGCACATTTTTAACAATTAGCGGCCAATTTCAATGTTGCCACAATTTGCAAAAAATATTAGAAAAAATATTTAGTACAAGACTTGACAGTTTTATTGAAAAGCATGTCCTACTATCGGATAATCAGTATGGGTTTAGGGCTGGAAGATCCACATCATTAGCATTAATTGACTTGGTGGAGGAAATCACAGGGTGTCTGGACAAAGGAAAGTCCTCAGTAGGAGTATTTTTGGACTTTAGTAAAGCGTTTGACACCATTAATCACAGCTTGCTTATTCATAAAATGGAAAGATATGGTTTGAGAGGTCTTGTATCAAACTGGCTGAAAAGCTACATTACGCATCGCAAACAATTTGTGCAAATAAACGAAGTTAAGTCAGACCTGTCAGAAATAAAATATGGGGTGCCGCAAGGTTCCATATTGGGCCCTAAGCTCTTCCTAATGTATATAAATGACATATCTACCATTGCAAAATATATTAAATTTGTCACATTTGCTGATGATACAAATGTTTTGGCCACAGGAGACGATTTGCAACAGACACTGAATTTGATTACACAGGAAATGGGGAAAATCAAAAAATGGTGTGGTATAAATAAATTATCTTTAAACTTACAGAAAACTAAATTTATGGTGTTTGGACATAACAAGAAGCTTGGAAGTATAAAAGTCAGTATCGAAAATGTAGAGTTAGAAAATGTTGATGAAATTAAATTCCTAGGTGTAATTCTTGATAAGAAGATCTGCTGGAAACCTCATATAAACTATATTCGATCAAAGTTGGTGAAGTGTGTTGGGGTTATGAGCAAAGCTAGGCAGGTATTAACTCAAAGCGCCCTACAGACTTTATACAGCTCACTATTCCTGCCCTACCTAACTTATTGTGTGGAGGTGTGGGGTAACACCTACAAAACAAACCTACGACCCATAACTTCTGCAAAAGAAGGTTATTAGAATTATAAACAACAAAGCTTACAGAGAGCACACAAATATTTTATTCCTACAGATGAAAGTACTAAAATTTACTGATTTGATTAATTATAAAACAGCGCAAGTATTGTATAAGGCTAGAAATAAACTACTTCCAGATCATCTCCAAAAATTGTTCTTAGATAGAGAAGGAAAATACAATCTCAGAAGAAAAGAAAATATGAGAACACAGTGTGTAAGAACCACAATGAGGAGTTTTAATGTTTCAGTCGGGGGTGTTAAGTTATGGAATAACTTGCCTAAGAACATCCAGCAATGTGGTACTATTCTGCAATTCAAAAGTGCATTTAAAAATTATTGCCTTGAGGAGTACCGTAAAGAAGAGGTGACTGTTCACCCATTTTTTTTTTTTTTTTTTTTTTTTTTTTTTTCTCTCTCTCTCTCTTCTTCCATTGTGTGTGAAAGAAAGAGTGTTTCTGTTCTAAGACTGCCATACTACAGTGGTTGGACTTGATGTTGAACCTATGTTCATCACTCATATTTGATTTTTGATTTGTAAATGTGGGGCAGGGCTTGATAAGCTTATGCTTCTCCCTGTTCCCTTTTGAACATGTGCACTTTAAGTTGATGATATGCAGGTTGCTCTGTACAAAAAAGAGCACTTGAAGTGAAATATTATTGTCATAATGACACATGTTTCAAAATAAATAAATAAATAAATAAATAAATAAATAAATAAATAAATAAATAAATAAATAAATAAATAAATAAATAAATAGTGAACACTGGACAATAGTGAACACTAGACAATAGTGCACAGGGACAATAGTGAACACTGGACAATAGTGAACACTGGACAATAGTGCACATGGACAATAGTGCACATAGACCATAGTGAACACTAGACAATAGCAAACACTGGGCAATAGTGAACACTGGACAATAGTGCACATGGACAATAGTGCACATGGACCAAAGTGAACACCGGACAATAGTGCACGGGGATGTGGTTATTATTAATTATTCTTTTACTTCACATGATCTGTATTAGGAGATGATCCTGTGGTATTGATTTCTCCACACATGCTGTACTAAGGAAATGGACTTTGATTCTTTTGAACTCGCTAAACTGAGAATGATGCTAGCAGTTTTGACGTCAGTGTTTACTTTTGTGTTACCTAAATGTACATGAATCAATACACTTGTCTGAAATGTACAAATAAATAGAGGCATCTCTGGTGGTGTTGAGAGAGAGATCAGAGACACGTCTCATAGAATCAAATGTAAGGGCCTATACCTCTTGGAAATAAAAGTCCGGTGTTTGAACACGTCATGCCTTCTGATTTATTGTTTCAAGGGTTCTCAACCGGAGAAACTCACAGATTTGGTGACACCCGACGGTGATTCTTGAGGACTGGACCTTACTGGATCATCTCTCCACAGATCTTCCCGGAAAAGCATCGCAACAAGTGTACACTATATACAAACGGTAAGACAAGAGCCTTTTTTCTAGAATTCCTGTCAAATTGGTTAAAAGATGAAATTAATGTGATGTATACTGGGACTTCTGTGACTTTAATTAAATAGTATAATATAAATCAGTAATTCACTACGCTTTTCGTACTTTCGGCGTAAAATAAATGAGGAAAGACAACAATTAGCACATAAATGCGCTTTTTGGCAATGTTTGTCGGCGTAAAAAGATAATAAAAAAAATAAATAAATAAAATCAGGAAAAACCAATGCGCTTTTTGGGAATGTTTTCGGCGCAAAAAATAAATTAGGAAGAACAAAGCCAATAAATACGCTTTTTGGTTACCTTTTTCGGCGTAAACAAATCAGGAAGAAAGGAAGAATTATTTTTTAAAGAAAGAACAAAAAAAGTACTTTTAATTAAGTTTATATAAAAAGAAGGCCTATATATAACATAGAAAATAAAAAAATAGAAGAAGGATTTAGGATGTCGTCTCAGAAATCACTATACATAACTTTATTGTTACAGATAGTGGTTGTTTTTAGAAAGACAGAGAATGTTCAAGGGGAACCTATTAAAGTAACCTACACACAACACGGAAATGACATAGTTTGTCGTTGTAAAATAAATGAAGGATCTATCTCACAAATTGGCATTGTATACGAACCCTGTGAAACAGGGTCATTAATAAGTGATATCAAATTAACTGACGCAACGGAGAAAAAACAAGAAATTGCCACCTATTCTCCGCATTACGGAATCCACTCCAAGGTTTGTGACTCAGTAAACAATACCGTGGAGCTAAAAGATAATGAAACAGAAATAGTCCTTCGGTGTATGTGGTCAACCAGAAACGTACGTTCAAACATGGGATGCATATGTATTTCCTTTCCCCATGGTAATGTAGAAAGTAGTACCAACAATAATTGTGATAACACTGTACACATAATACATACTACAGAAGAGGGTGTTAAAGAAACGGTAGACACAGAGAGGGAAAGACAGTACACCATCCACTGCAGAAGCAGAAGCAGGGGAAGCAGATAAAACATTAACCATAGAACCTGACCTCAGTTTTGACCTCTTCAGTGCAAACTCACAGGACGAATTTACGGGCCCCCCACAACTCTTAACACCTACTGCTACGTTTGCTGGCGACGAAGCTGAAACAATAATTAACAATTCAACAGATACTGATGGTTTAAAGGGGGGGTTGTTCAATATCCAATCAATAAAAAATAGAATTAGTGCACTCGTGGGGAAGGTCACTTCCACGGTAGGGGCAGTTTCTGAGCCCATTTCCATACAAAGCTCTAATTTACAGCCCATACTTGAAAAACTAAAAACGGAAATAGTGAGGGAAATAACAGATCAGGCTAGGGAAATAACTGAGAGTTTGTGTCCGTCAAATTCATCAAGTATTGCTAAAACGTTAGAAGTTTTAAGGGAGGAGTATGATCTATTAAAGGTCACTTTGAGGGGGAGTTTTCACTACGCTGTAATTTTGCTTATCTCCGTCCTTTTAATAATACAATAGTAATAACAATAGTCGTGTTGATCTGTCGGCGTTGGCCACGGGCCTCTAAAGTTATGATGATTATTCCTGATTCCACTTCCATTTTAAGTTCAGAGTTTGAGATGCAGAGAAGGGAGGAAGATTCAGACTCAGATGAGTAACAGGTTAGAGATTGCATCTGGTTTTGGGGCTGTTCAGGGATCTGTGACTGCTGTTGCTGTTTTAGCCAGTGCCGTTGTGCGTCATCCTATGTCTGTGCAAATAATGTTGAATTATGCTCAAATCATTCGGAGGCAGACGTCTCACTTTGCTCTGTGCTGTGAATGTGTGTTTGAAGCGGGTCTGGGGCACCTGTTAATGATTGGCGAGCTGAGAGACGTGGTCGTGCTGTCTGTGCTCCATTGCCATGGGAGCTTGGGTTGTGGCCTGTGGGTGAGGTTCTTCAGGGGATTCCGGAGCATGGACTGCTCACGCTGGAGGCGTGGATGGTCTTTTGCTTTGGAGAAGGGCTCCTGGGAGCTTGACCTGCGGTGACTCCTGAGTTGTCGTGGACGGGGAGCGTGATAGCGTGGTTCGGCTCGTGGCTTACTGATTGTTGATGAGATGTTTTGGACTTTGTGCTTTGAGTGTGCGCTTGCGTGCGCGGGTATGACACGGCCTGCTCAGAGTGATCAGCAGTGTTGGGAAAGTTACCTTTAAAAGTGCATTCCACTACGGTTCACGGATTACATGTAGTGTATAACGTAAATTATTAAATTATTAAATTACTCAAAATAAGCAATGTAACTTGAATATTTTGAACTATTCTATATTATCACGCCTTTGAAATGACAAGAATGTTGCAAATACTCCCTGCAAAGTAACTGTAATCCAAAATTACCATCCAATGAAGCAGTAACTATGACAAAATACAGTTACTTATAAATGTATTCCAATTATGTAATACCAGTATATGTAATCCACTACTTCCCAGCAATGGTGGTTAAGTGAGCTACTTTTTTAAATATAAAAGACAATGTCTGGCTTTTCACCTTGTTTGAGTTATTCTTGATCTTGATGGGCTGTGTTGTCTGCCAATATTAAGATAGATTAAAAACAACAGCTGATTTTGTTTTTATTTCGGCCTTTTCTCCTTGCACGGTCTATGCTCCACTTATGACAAAATTGTTAAACTTCAGTCAAAAAGGGTAATAAACATATAAACAGCATGCAGGCATTGTGTGCAAAAAATAGATTTCACTGATTCAGAATGACCTGCTTTTTCCCAAAATTTATCATGAGTAATTTATAAAATGTAGACAATTTTCATCACTAAATTGGAGCTATATGCAAGAAAGGGTTAATTACAGAATGCTGTTGTTTTTATGAATGACATAATGTATTTTATTTTTTGAGAAATAGATTTCTGCTTATCTTAAGAAGTTACACTGGCAGATAATTTAGCTTGTTGGGTGAAGAGATGCTTGGGTCATGGTGAAACGGACTTTTGTCCGAGGTCATTCAGGGCCTGGCTGGATTCATTTTTGTAAAACGCACAGACTGGGAGGGTGATTTCAAGCTGCTGGTTGAGATTTGTAATAAGGAGTTGTTAGATTTCTGTGGCTCCTAGCTGGGTGCTTATTCTGTTCAAGTTAGAATACTAACACTATTAAAGTGTTAGTATTGAATTAACAAAGTGAGGTTCCGAAAACATAATTGTCATAAGTTAGAGGCAGGGTGAAGTCAGGTCATGAGGGACACTGTTAAAAACTAAATTTCATAATGTAAAAATCAATTCCATTCCCTAGTCATTAATAGTCTTTCATAAAAACTGATAAAATAGTGTGCCAACAGCTAAACCTATATTGTCAAATTAACGATTGCTGAGGCTCTACACTGCAAAGAATGATTTTCCAGTAGAATTAAAATGAAAGGTTTTGTTTTTTGGAAAGGCTTTTTTGCAGTGTACAAGCTGACTCATCACCATTGTTGTGAAAAAGCAAAATAAATAAAGTAAATGAATAATGATCCCAGTCAACTCTGTGTCCCAATTCGACCTGACTCTATTTCAGAAGTAATAAATTAAGAATAAAATAAAACTACTAAATATTAGGCTAAATTAAAACGGTTAAAATAAATAATCATAATTAAAAAACTAAAAGTAATGTTGACACCTTTCAACAAACATAAAGCAAAAATCTTCTTCTCCTTTTAAAAAAAAATCAGACTAAGGATAGAAAGTGAGGACGGGAGAAGAAGTCCTGCGTGATCAAAATCTTAGTGCATACAGGTAGATAAACAATTCATCAAAATAGTGATCTAATCAAATTAAAAACAACATTCAGTTTGGATTTAAACAATAACAGTAACGAGTAAAAGTATATTACCACAGATATGTCCCAGTTCATCACTTTAGACCAATTGATTGAATTCTGGAATGGCAAGGCGCTTGAAGAAGAACCAGACCAAAAAGGCGAATGAGACCCAATCCACCATCCAAAGCATTATCAAGAAGGACATTAAGAAGAAGATGATCCATAAAAACATGGCAATAATGGAAGATCAATGGAGAAACATAAAAATTACTACAAGGAGAAAATTAAGCAATGCAAACTGGAGCCGACCCAAACTGCTATGACAAGGAAAATGAACTTACTAAAAATAAAGAGCTACAATAATGAAATGAGACGCTGATTGAAAATACAAAAGTACGAAAAAGAGATGGGCGTGGCAAAAAGTACATACATACATACATACATACACACTACATACAAAACCACTGCAATACTGTACCTCTCTTCAGACACTGGAAAAGATTTGAAAACGCAAGTCACAATCTACTGGACACAAATACTCAGATCCAGAAAAAGGAAATACTGCGTCAGCACTGTGGCAAATTTATAAGACATGGGCAAGATCACTATATCCACTCAGCGAAGCTTTTGACCCCCTACACGTCACGCTGTACTACTCTGCACTTGATGACGAACTGTGGCAAAAGGTCAATGGACAAACTTTTCAAGTGGGCTCCTCGTATCTCTACTTGGGCCCTCAAGGAATGGCACTCGCAGTCTCCCAGAAGAACTGAAACCATATTTCATGGGGAGTGAAGAAAGTGCCCCTCATGTGTCGCTGGCCATCTTGAAACATCACTCACCAAGACAACTTGGTCCAATGGTCAAGCTAGCCTGAAGTCTTCTGTACGACGCCACAGATGCTGACAATGTTTTCTACAACGCAGAGCACCAAATATTCAGAATTGTGTTGCCCCAAGGCTCTGAAGACAACACCAGAGTATTTAAGCAAACAAGACAACAGATTTTTGAGAACCATCCAGATACGGAGATGTATCTTGCTCAAGTACCACCAAATATATGGATGACACACCCTAACGATGTGGGTCAAACAAAGCATACTGTGAAAGTGCAACTCACCACAAGCAAACCAATATACCATCCCCAATATCCACTCAAAGAAGACCAAGAAATGGGGATACAAGAGACTATTAATGGATTGCTGGAATCCGGAGTGATATATGAAACAGAGTCGGAATATAACGCACCACTTCTTCCAGTGAAGAAATCAGATCCGCAAAACTGGAGGATGGTCCAAGACTTTCGACCAATAAATGAGGTCACAGCTGGAGAATCATATCCAGTGCCAGACCCATACATCGCATTGAAAAATCTGTCACCAGAGCACAAGCTATTTGTGCAGCATGTAACCTATGTGCTCCAAACTATGACATTCCTTTCCATCTGGATGTGACAGAGAAGCAAACATTCGTTCAAGCTGTTCTTTATCAGAAACATCATCAGAACAGGAGAGTGCTGAAACACTACTCTTGTAAGCTTGATCTACATGAGCAAACTCAACCTGGCTGTGCACGTTACCTGGCAGCTCTGACAAGAACAATTGAGAAGACTTTGCACATTGTGCAAAATCATCCATTGGTGATTCACACTCAACATGGAATACTTGCTTATCTCAACTCTCGCTTGTTCATTACTACTGCACGAAGATCCAGTAATATCTCAAAAACGCTGAGACAGCCTCACATCACTTATGAAGGAGGGCACATCAATATGGCAACGAACATGGAGACTGAAGGAACTCTACATGTGTGTGAAGAAAAAGTCAAAACTGAGTTATATGTGAGAGCAGACTTGCACACTACGCCACTTCCAGATCCAGACATGACCATTTTCTGTGACGGCTGTTCAAACAGAGCAAAAGGAGGTCATATGCAGTAGTGGAACAACTTCCCTCCAATCAATATCGTGTGATGGAAGCTCAACAGATACCAAAAGGATCTGCACAAGTAGCCGAAATAACAGCAATGTTACAAGCACTACAACTCTCAGCAGACAAAGCAGTAAACATCTACACTGACTCAGTCTACGCCTACAAAACTGTCACAATGTTACTAGCTGGTTGGATCAGAAATGGTTTCAGACTTTTGACCGGCCTTCCAATAAAACATGAACAATTGATCAAACAACTCATAGATGCTGTCCAACTGCCCTCAAGACTTGCTATCATGAAATGCAAAGCTCATACCAAGGGAACTGACTCTATATCTCAAGGAAATCATGCAGCAGATCAAGCCGCAAAGAAGGCTGCAGATTATGATGCCAGAAATATGCTTGTTCACACCGGTGAAGACATTGAAATGCTACCAGATGCAAATGTGATGGATACAACATATGTAAAAAAGATTCAAGCTCCAGTTGCATTGCTTCAAATGTAATATGACGAATACCACACTCTTACAAAGCTATCTCGAAATACATCGACTTGTGGTGGCATCCACACATGCAGTCTATAATACAACATTGGATTGATAATTGCCATGTTTGTCAAACTATGAACCCCAAGAAGGCTTACAAACCACCTCCAGGAACTTATACTCTTCCAAACAAGCCTTTTGAAAGAATTGTTATGGACTTTACAGACATGGGCCCAGAAATAATAATAATAATAATAATAATAATAATAATAATGCATCAGTTTTATATAGCGCTTTTCTGGACACTCAAAGACGCTTTACAGAGCATTATTCATTCACTCCATACCCGGTGGTGGTAAACTACTATTGTAGCTACAGCTGCTCTGGGGCAGACTGACGGAAGCGAGGCTGCCAATCTGCGCCATCGGCCCCTCCGACCACCACCAACACTCACGCACACACCACTTTCATACTAGGCAATGTGGGTGATGTGCCTTGCCTAAGGACACAACGACAGTTTTTGCAACTGGCGCCCCACTGTGGCACCTGGAATTCCTTGTGGTCTCCCATCCAAGTACTAACCAGGCCCAGCCCTGCTTAGCTTCTGAGATCTGACGGGTTCAGGCTTTGACGAGCCGGTATGGCCAATGAGAGTTCATGGATATCGCTATCTATTGGTGATAGTCTGTGAATATACAAGATGGGTCGAAGCATTTCCCTGCAAAACAGAAACGGCTAAAGAAGTAGTCAAACACTTAACTACAGAAGTTTTTCCACGTTTTGGCATTCCACATGTCATAAGATCTGATAACGGGACACACTTCACTGCCAAAATAGTCCGAGATGTGCTAAAAGCTCTAAACATTACTCAACGCTTTGGAACTGTCTATCATGCCGCCAGTCAAGGAGTCTGTGAACGAATGAACGCTACTGTCAAAAGAAAACTTGCAAAGGTCTGGAAAACAACAAAACTTGATTGGGTCTCCACCTTGCCTTTTGTTTTAATGGACATCAGAAAACAGTGTGAACAAAACTACGTCATATTCTCCCCATCTACTACTAACGGGCAGAGAAATGCAGAAGCCAAGAGGATGAAGAAAGCCAGCCAACTCCGGACAACGGCGACGTCAGCGGCCAGAGAAGCAACCCCGACCACCCTCTGCTACTGGGGCTCCAGGAGGAGAGGAGGAGAAAAAGGGGAGGAGAAAAAGAAGAAATAAAAGGAGAGTATAGGCCATGTTGTTTAAAAAATTTAAATTTTAAATGTGTAATTTTGACCATGCTAATCACAGTGCTTTTTATTTTTCTAGTATACACCCCACATACCCATGAGAAAATTCAGAATGGCCTCGGACAGCAGCCGACAATCAAAACTGCAACCTACGACACAGCCGGCTCAACAACCAATGCAGGTAAGAAACAAGGAATGCTAAAAAGGAACACTAGGGACACTAGGGAAACCCCAAAAATCATAAAGTACTGCTACGAAGGACAAACATGCAATATAGTATTTGATGTATGTGAAGTGCTAGATTGTATGTTAGACACACCTTCCATAGATCATGCGCTAAACATACAAATTGTTTGTAAGGATACTTGTTTGTCAACAAATTCTTATGGACAAACAGTCATAGACATTGCCAGGGTTATAACAAGTACTGACGGACAATATAATGATGAAGTAAATAAAGTTATTTTAACCAAAAACAGAAAAGACGATGCATCTTTTCAAGCTGACCTAAAACATTGTAGAGGTCGCAAATCAATTACTCAACGGTGTAATCCTTTAATATTATCCATTAAAAATCCAACGGCCAATGATTCTGGAATATATTCCATAGGGTTCCAGTGCTCCAGAATAACTTCTGTACCATGCAACAGAAAAGCAAACTTGAATTTTGAAGGTTATATCCAAACAACAATCTTAAAAGCTAACAAACTGGCTCCAGAAGGTGATTTAATTTCCTTGACCGAAGCCATAAGAATTGAAACGGGGCTTGAAATGAATGAGAATACTTGGCTGAAATGGGTACAATACACTGCACACACTTTAACAACAGAAGACTGCATTGTGTGTTCTGCAGCCAGACCACGGTTAACTACTGCATCTATACCATTCTCTGATAATAAAGACCTGACCTGTATACTTAAACTCATCACTAAGAAGGAGTTTGATAAAACTGATGCATGTTACCACCTTCACCTTAAATTGCCAGTGGTAGCCTCCAAGGATGTACCTACGTCTTGGATGTTGGGAACAGCTAAATATACTTGTTTCCTTAAAGATACTGTTATACACACAGATACACAAAGTAATGATAGAAATGAAATAGAAAGTTTTGCGGACAATTTCTGTAATCAGACTTTGTCTTCAGACAATTATAAAGACTTTTCCCTTCTGATTAATCATTCTACTGCACGTGCCGACATTTGGTGGTTATGTGCACATTTCCCTATCTATGCTATTTTATCAAAAACATGGTCAGGCATTTGTGCACCAATTATGCTAATTATTCCATTCACTATAGGCCTAGCTAATTCATTAAGTTTCAAATCAACTCAATTGCCATACAGAGCTAACTCAAAGCATAATTATGTAAACAAGAGGTCATTGTCATATCAGCCTAAGCCCAAACCTCATGGATCCTTTAATGAAGATATTTACCTCAGTGCTATTGGTACACCTGTTGGGGTTCCGGATGAATTCAAGGCACAAAATGTAATCGCAGCAGGGTTTACCTCGGCTTTATTTGAATGTTGTTTGGATAAATTATCTCTATTACAATCAGCAGAGATTTATAAACTATACAATCGAGGCACTAGAAGGTATTGTGGAGCAACTGGGTCCTACATCACTCATGGCTTGGCAAAATCGGATTGCCCTTGATATGTTACTTGCCAAAGAATCATCAGTATGCAGCATGTTTGTAGCAGAATGTTGCACATACATACCAAACGACACCTCTCCAGATGGGAGTATTGCTAAAGCTCTGAATAAGTTAAAGTCCTTGTCCGCAGAATTATCTGAAAACACTTGGTCCAGTTGGGTTTATGGTGTTTTTGGGCCTTGGACTGATGCTATAATCTCTATAGCTACCACAATATTAACAGTAATTGTGATTCTAATTATAATTGGATGTTGCGTTATTCCCGGTCTTCGATCATTAGTGGAACGTTTGATTTCTACTGCCCTGACACAGAAAACTCCTACGTCCCAAATTTTGTTACTCTCTTTAGAATCCCAGAGTCCCTAAGTATCGATTGAAATTGTTCCGGTGAGCATTCATTGTTTCTTATTTTGCTGTCCGAGAAGTCATGTATTGATAAAGAGGGTTATAAATAAAGAAATCAGCTAATGCTAAACTGATGCTTTACTCACATATATAAGTCTAAGTTGTAATAAAATGTTATATAAAGGTAGCGTCTTGCGCCTTTAATTTTGTTTGACTTTAATTTTGTTTTTTAATTGACATTACTTTTATTTTTGTTTTACTTTAATTTTGTTTTTTGATTTTAATTTTTGTTTGGTGAGCACATGTGTATGTGCTCAAAAAGGGGAATTGTGGTTATTAATTATTCTTTTACTTCACATGATCTGTATTAGGAGATGATCCTGTGGTATTGATTTCTCCATGCATGCTGTACTAAGGAAATGGACTTTGATTCTTTTGAACTCGCTAAACTGAGAATGATGCTAGCAGTTTTGATGTCAGTGTTTACTTTTGTGTTACCTAAATGTACATGAATCAATACACTTGTCTGAAATGTACAAATAAATAGAGGCATCTCTGGTGGTGTTGAGAGAGAGATCAGAGACACGTCTCATAGAATCAAATGTAAGGGCCTATACCTCTTGGAAATAAAAGTCCGGTGTTTGAACACGTCATGCCTTCTGATTTATTGTTTCAAGGGTCCTCAACCGGAGAAACTCACAGGGACAATAGTGAACACTGGACAAAAGTGAACACTGGACAATAGTGAACACTTGACAATAGTGCACAGGGACAATAGTGAACACTGGACAATAGTGAACACTAGACAATAGTGCACAGGGACAATAGTTAACACTGGACAATAGTGAACACTAGACAATAGTGCACATGGACAATAGTGAACACTTGACAATAGTGCACAGGGACAATAGTGAACACTAGACCATAGTGAACACTGGACAATAGTGAACACTGGACAATAGTGCACAGGGACAATAGTGAACACTGGGCAATAGTGCACAGGGGCAATAGTGAACACAGGACAATAGTGTACACTTGACAATAGTGCACAGGGACAATAGTGAACACTGGGCAATAGTGCACAGGGACAATAGTGAACACTGGGCAATAGTGAACACTGGACAATAGTGAACACTGGACAATAGTGGACACTGGACAGTAGTGAACACTGGACAATAGTGAACACTTGACAATAGTGCACAGGGACAATAGTGAACACTGGGCAATAGTGAACACTGGACAATAGTGCACACTGGACAATAGTGAACACGGGACAATAGTGGACACTAGACAATAGTGAACACTGGACAATAGTGCACATGGACCATAGTGAACACTGGACAATAGTGAACACTAGACAATAGTGAACACTGGACAATAGTGCACATGGACAATAGTGCACATGGACCAAAGTGAACACTAGACAATAGTGAACACCGAACAATAGTGCACGGGGACAATAGTGAACATCGAACAATAGTGCACGGGACAATAGTGAACACTGGACAATAGTGGACACTAGACAATAGTGAACACTGGACAATAGTGAACACTGGGCAATAGTGCACAGGGACAATAGTGAACACTGGGCAATAGTGAACACTGGACAATAGTGAACACTGGGCAATAGTGCACACTGGACAGTAGTGACCACTGGACAATAGTGGACACTAGACAATAGTGAACACTGGACAATAGTGAACACTTGACAGTGCACAGGGACAATAGTGAACACTGGGCAATAGTGAACACTGGACAATAGTGCACACTGGACAATAGTGCACAGGGACAATAGTGAACACTGGACAATAGTGAACACTAGACAATAGTGGACACTAGACAATAGTGAACACTGGACAATAGTGAACACTAGACAATAGTGAACACTGGACAATAGTGAACACTAGACAATAGTGCACATGGACCATAGTGAACACTGGACAATAGTGAACACTCGACAATAGTTAACACTGGACAATAGTGCACATGGACAATAGTGCACACTGGACAATATAGTGAACACTGGACCATAGTGCACACTGGACCATAGTGCACATGGACAATAGTGCACACTGGACAATAGTGAACACTGGACAATAGTGAACACTGAACACTGGACAATAGTGAACACTGAACATTGGACAATAGTGAACACTGGACAATAGTGAACACTGAACACTGGACAATAGTGCAGCGTTTAATCTGTTTAATCTCATTGTTAAAGTTCATTTCAACTGTACAAGCTGTTCCCTTCAGACAGTTTTGTATTGGTTTTATTTTCTCCACCACAGCGGGTACAGAAAAAGCCTCAGTTCAGAATTGACATTAGGACGGTTTCGGGAGATTTTTGTTGTTACAGAAA
The DNA here is from genome assembly GCA_034769755.1 of Odontamblyopus lacepedii. Classification (NCBI taxonomy): domain Eukaryota; kingdom Metazoa; phylum Chordata; class Actinopteri; order Gobiiformes; family Gobiidae; genus Odontamblyopus; species Odontamblyopus lacepedii. Next base: position 36,566,236 of record CM068344.1, on the reverse strand, counting down.
ATGGAAAAATAAACTTCAGCTTTTTTCTCAAAAAGTCAAATTTGAATCTGATCCAAACCCCAAAACTGGCATAAACCGAACAGAACCAGGACCGAGCCAGGACGGAACCAGGACTAAAGAGGGACCCGGTGCGGAGAACAGAGGACAGGAGACAAGTCGTGTGACAAACTTTTATTTCCTCCAAAAATAGAGTCATTTACATGAGCGAGGGGGCGGGGCTAAGGGGTCACATGATCAGCTCTTAAAACACTGTAAAAACCTAAAAACACCAAAACACCGCACACAACGGCAGCAGCTGATTGGTTCAGGCCGTTTCCATGACAACAGGCCCAGGGTGTGATGGACAGGAAGTGAGGTCACTGGGAACAGGAAGTGAGGTCAAGCCTCAAATCCATTTATTTTTCTGTGCAACAGTTCATTAGTTTTTTGGGATCATTCTAACTGGGACCATCCTAGAACTAAACCAGATCTAATGGGGGTCTAAACTGGTCAAGACCCAGAGTGGGGCTGTGTCCGGATGTCATGATCTGGAGCTCACACTTTTCAATCAAAACCCTGTGGACACAAGTGAGTGAGAACCATGTGGACACAAGTGTGTGAGAACCATGTGGACACAAGCGAGTGAGAACCATGTGGACACAAGCAAGTAAGAACCATGTGGACACAAGCGAGTGAGAACCATGTGGACACAAGTGTGTGTGATTATTATTGTGCTGGTCCAGGATCAGGAGTTCACTCGACTGTAGTGACCCGATGACTCAGGGGAGGAGCTGGGGAGACATTCGGACACAGCCCGGGTCTAAACTAGTTCTAAACCAGGTCTAAACCAGGACTAAACCAGGTCTAAACCAGGTCTAAACCAGGTCTAAACCAGGACTAAACCAGGACTAAACCAGGTCTAAACCAGGTCTAAACCAGGTCTAAACCAGGTCTAAACCAGGATTAAACCAGGTCTAAACCAGGATTAAACCAGGATTAAACCGGGTCTAAACCGGGTCTAAGCCGGGTCTTCATCAGGAGTCCTGGTCCAGGCCCTGGCGCTGGAGGAAGTCGTGGAGCGCGCTCAGTCGCTGCAGGAGCATCACGTCTGAGTCACAGTCATCGTCACGGCAACCGCGTCTGGCCGCCGCCCGCTTCCTGGGCACCATGGCAACCAGCCCCAGCCCTAAAACACAAACATCCAAGTTTGACTTAAGGAAACGTTTGTTCTTCTGTTAGTTCTATAAAAATATTCACTGGATTTAGAACTCCTGAATCCACCCTGCTCCACCTTGTGATGTCATCAAGAGAACAGCTCCTTTTCCCCAGGACTGAAATGATCCAGGTGATTCTAGTGAAGGTGTGTGGAGTTTAAAAACACAGTGGAGCACTTCCTATATCACCACATGATGACATCACGAGGTGGAACAGAGAGTTTTCAGTCTGAGAGAAGAACTCGTGCTAAATGTGCAGGTTTGAGTGAAACATGAGAATGAAACAAACACGACTCCAGGAAACAACATCAGAGCAGCAGAGGATTATGGGACATGGAGTCTCAGGATAAACTACATTAGAGCAGAGGATTATGGGACATGGAGTCTCAGGACAAACTACATTAGGGCAGAGGATTATGGGACATGGAGTCTCAGGATAAACTACATTAGAGCACAGGATAATGGGACATGGAGTCTCAGGATAAACTACATTAGAGCAGAGGATTATGGGACATGGAGTCTCAGGATAAACTACATTAGAGCAGAGGATTATGGAACATGGAGTCTCAGGATAAACTACATTAGAGCAGAGGATTATGGGACATGGAGTCTCAAGATAAACTACATTAGAGCAGAGAATTATGGGACATGGAGTCTCAGGATAAACTACATTAGAGCAGAGGATTATGGGACATGGAGTCTCAAGATAAACTACATTAGAGCAGAGGATTATGGGACATGGAGTCTAAGGATAAACGACATCAGAGCAGAGGATTATGGGACATGGAGTGTCAGGATAAACTACATTAGAGCAGAGGATTATGGGACATGGAGTCTCAGGATAAACGACATCAGAGCAGAGGATTATGGGACATGGAGTCTCAGGATAAACTACATTAGAGCAGAGGATTATGGGACATGGAGTCTCAGGATAAACTACATTAGAGCAGAGGATTATGGGACATGGAGTCTCAGGATAAACTACATTAGAGCACAGGATAATGGGACATGGAGTCTCAGGATAAACTACATTAGAGCAGAGGATTATGGGACATGGAGTCTGAGGATAAACTACATTCGAGCAGAGGATTATGGGACAATAATCATTAGGCCTACATGTTCCATAGTGGGGCATTAAACGGGTGTGTCTGATGTGTGATTGGGCAGCTGCGGGGTGGGGGCGGGGCTACCTGGAGCGGGGCGTTTCCTCTTCCGTGGTTGGGTGAAATCAGGGAAGTGCAGCAGGCGGCGCCGTCTCTGCTGACCAATCAGAAGCAGCGCACCGTCCTTCTCCCTCGGCTCCTCAAAAATGGTCTCCAGACTGCTGCTGCAGGAGCAGCAGGAGACACGTGAGGACACGAGGAGACATGAGGGGACATGAGGACATACGTGAGGACACGAGGAGACGAGGGGACACGAGGACACAAGGAGACACGTGAGGACACGAGGAGACATTGGGACACGTGAGGACACAAGGAGACATGAGGGGACACGTGAAGACACGAGGAGACATGTGAGGACATGAGGAGACGTGAGGACACAAGGGGACATGTGAGGACATGAGGAGACGTGAGGACACGAGGGGATGTGAGGACACGAGGAGACACGTGAGGACACAAGGAGACATGTGAGGACACGAGGAGACATAAGGGGACACATCAGGACACAGAGAGACATGGCAGGACACGAGGAGACATGAGGACACGAGGAGACATGAGGACACATGAGGACACCAGGGGACATGAGGACATGAGGAGACATGAGGAGACACGTGAGGACAAGAGGGGACATGAGGACATGAGGAGACATGTGAGGACACGAGGGGGCATGTGAGGACACGAGAGAACACAAGGAGACATGAGGAGACAAGTGAGGACACGAGGAGACATGTGAGGACACGAGGGGACACGAGGAGACATGAGGAGACACGTGAGGACACAAGGGGAGATGAGGAGACACATGAGGACACGAGGGGACATGAGGACACGAGGAGAAATGAGGAGACACGTGAGGACACGAGGGGACATAAGGAGACACATGAGGACATGAGGGGACATGAGGAGACACGTGAGGACACGAGGAGACATGAGGAGACACGTGAGGACACGATTGACATGAGGACACAAGGGGACACAAGGAGACACGTGAGGACACAAGGAGACATGAGGAGACATGTGAGGACACGAGGGGACATGAGGAGACACGAGGGGACATGAGGACACGAGGAGACATGAGGAGACACGTGAGGACACGAGGGGACATGAGGACATGAGGAGACATGTGAGGACACGAGGGGGCATGTGAGGACACGAGAGAAATCAAGGAGACATGAGGAGACAAGTGAGGACACGAGGAGACATGTGAGGACACGAGGGGATACGAGGAGACATGAGGAGACACGTGAGGACACGAGGGGACATGAGGAGACACATGAGGACACAACGGGACATGAGGACACGAGGAGAAATGAGGAGACACGTGAGGACACGAGGGGACATAAGGAGACACATGAGGACATGAGGGGACATGAGGAGACACGTGAGGACATGAGGGGACACGAGGAGACACGTTAGGACATGAGGACATGAGGAGACATGAGGACACGAGGAGACATGAGAACACAAGGGGACACGAGGGGACACATGAGGACACGAGGAAACGTAAGGACACATGACGACACGAGGGGACATGAGGGCACATGACGACACGAGGGGACATGAGGACACATGACGACATGAGGGGACATGAGGACACATGAGGACACAAGGGGACATGAGGACACATGACGACACAAGGGGTCATGAGGACACATGAGGACATGAGGGGACATGAGGACACATGAGGACATGAGGGGACATGTGAGGACACGAGGAGACACGTGAGGACACGAGGAGACATGAGGACACATGAGGACACGAGGAGACATGAGGACACGAGGGGACATGAGGACACATGACGACACGAGGGGACATGAGGGCACATGAGGACACGAGGGGACATGAGGGGACATGAGGACACGAGGGGACATGAGGACACATGAGGACACGAGGGGACATGAGGACATGTGAGGACACGAGGGGACATGAGGACACATGAGGACACCAGGGGACATGAGGACACGAGGGGACATGAGGAGACACGTGAGGACGTGAGGACATGAGGGGACATGAGGACACATGAGGACATGAGGGGACATGTGAGGACACGAGGAGACACGTGAGGACACGAGGAGACATGAGGACACGAGGGGACATGAGGACACATGACGACACGAGGGGACATGAGGGGACATGAGGACATGTGAGGACACGAGGGGACATGAGAACACCAGGGGACATGAGGACACGAGGGGACACGAGGAGACACGTGAGGACATGAGGGGATATGTGAGGACACGAGGAGATGCCTGAGGACATGAGGAGACATGAGGACACATGAGGACATGAGGGGACATGTGAGGACACGAGGAGATGCGTGAGGACATGAGGAGACATGAGGACACATGAGGACACGAGGAGACATGAGGGCACGAGGGGATATGAGGGGACATGTGAGGACACAAAGGCACAAGAGGAGACACGTGAGAACACGAGGAGACATGTGAGGACCTGAGGAGACATACATATGACGACATGAGGACACAGGAGGGACACGTGAGGACACGAGGAGACATGAGAGGACACGAGGAGACATGAGGAGACACAAGGAGACACGTGAGGACACGAGGAGACACATGAGGACACGAGGAGACACGTGAGGACACGTGGAGACATGTGAGGACATGAGGAGACATGAGGAGACTCGTGAAGACACAAGGAGACATGAGGGGACACGTGAGGACACGAGGAGACATGAGGAGACACGTGAGGACACGAGGAGACATGTGAGGACACGATTGGACATGAGGACACAAGGGGACACAAGGAGACACGTGAGGACACAAGGAGACATGAGGAGAGATGTAAGGACCGGAGGAGACATGAGGAGACACGTGAGGACACGAGGGGACATGAGGACACGAGGGGACACGAGGAAACACGTGAGGACATAAGGAGTCATGAGGACACGAGGAGACATGTGAGGACACGAGGGGGCATGTAAGGACACGAGAGGACACAAGGAGACATGAGGAGACAAGTGAGGACACGAGGAGACATGTGAGGACACAAGGGGACACGAGGAGACATGAGGAAACACGTGAGGACACGAGGGGACATGAGGAGACACATGAGGACACGAGGGGACATGAGGACACGAGGAGAAATGAGGAGACACGTGAGGACACGAGGGGACATAAGGAGACACATGAGAAGACGAGGGGACATGAGGAGACACGTGAGGACATGAGGAGACATGAGGACATGAGGAGACAAGTGAGGACACGAGGAGACATGTGAGGACAAAAGGGGACACGAGGAGACATGAGGACACATGACGACACGAGGGGACATGAGGGCACATGAGGACACGAGGGGACATGAGGGCACATGAGGACACGAGGGGACATGAGGACACATGAGGACACGAGGGGACATGAGGACATGTGAGGACACGAGGGGACATGAGGACACATGAGGACACCAGGGGACATGAGGACACGAGGGGACATGAGGAGACACGTGAGGACGTGAGGACATGAGGGGACATGAGGACACATGAGGACATGAGGGGACATGTGAGGACACGAGGAGACACGTGAGGACACGAGGAGACATGAGGACACATGAGGACACGAGGAGACATGAGGACACGAGGGGACATGAGGACACATGACGACACGAGGGGACATGAGGGCACATGAGGACACGAGGGGACATGAGGGCACATGAGGACACGAGGGGACATGAGGGGACATGAGGACATGTGAGGACACGAGGGGACATGAGAACACCAGGGGACATGAGGACATGAGGGGACACGAGGAGACACGTGAGGACATGAGGGGATATGTGAGGACACGAGGAGATGCCTGAGGACATGAGGAGACATGAGGACACATGAGGACATGAGGGGACATGTGAGGACACGAGGAGATGCGTGAGGACATGAGGAGACATGAGGACACATGAGGACACGAGGAGACATGAGGGCACGAGGGGACATGAGGGGACATGTGAGGACACAAAGGCACAAGAGGAGACACGTGAGAACACGAGGAGACATGTGAGGACCTGAGGAGACATACATATGACGACATGAGGACACAGGAGGGACACGTGAGGACACGAGGAGACATGAGAGGACACGAGGAGACATGAGGAGACACAAGGAGACACGTGAGGACATGAGGAGACACATGAGGACACGAGGAGACACGTGAGGACACGTGGAGACATGTGAGGACATGAGGAGACATGAGGAGACTCGTGAAGACACAAGGAGACATGAGGGGACACGTGAGGACACGAGGAGACATGAGGAGACACGTGAGGACACGAGGAGACATGTGAGGACACGATTGGACATGAGGACACAAGGGGACACAAGGAGACACGTGAGGACACGAGGAGACATGAGGAGAGATGTAAGGACCGGAGGAGACATGAGGAGACACGTGAGGACACGAGGGGACATGAGGACACGAGGGGACACGAGGAAACACGTGAGGACATAAGGAGTCATGAGGACACGAGGAGACATGTGAGGACACGAGGGGGCATGTAAGGACACGAGAGGACACGAGGGGACATGAGGAGACACATGAGGACACGAGGGGACATGAGGACACGAGGAGAAATGAGGAGACACGTGAGGACACGAGGGGACATAAGGAGACACATGAGAAGACGAGGGGACATGAGGAGACACGTGAGGACATGAGGGGACACGAGGAGACACGTTAGGACATGAGGAGACATGAGGACATGAGGAGACAAGTGAGGACACGAGGAGACATGTGAGGACAAAAGGGGACACGAGGAGACATGAGGACACAAGGGGACACGAGGGGACACATGAGGACAAAAGGAAACGTGAGGACACATGACGACACGAGGGGACATGAGGGCACATGACGACACGAGGGGACATGAGGGCACGTGAGGACATGAGGGGACATGTGAGGACACGAGGAGACACGTGAGGACACGAGGAGACATGAGGACACGAGGAGACATGAGGACACGAGGGGACATGAGGGCACATGAGGACACGAGGGGACATGAGGGCACATGAGGACATGAGGGGACATGAGGACACGAGGGGACATTAGGACACATGACGACACAAGGGGACATGAGGACACATGAGGACACATGACGACACAAGGGGACATGAGGACACATGAGGACATGAGGACACATGAGGACATGAGGAGACATGAGGACACGAGGGGACATGAGGACACATGAGGACACGAGGAGACATGAGGACACGAGGGGACATGAGGGCACATGAGGACACGAGGGGACATGAGGACACATGAGGACACCAGGGGACATGAGGACACGAAGAGACACGTGAGGACATGAGGGGACATGAGGGGACACGAGGAGACACGTGAGGACACAAGGAGACATGAGAACATGAGGGCACATGTGAGGAAACGAGGAGATGTGTGAGGACACGAGGAGACATGAGGACACATGAGGACACGAGGAGACAAGAGGACACATGAGAACACGAGGACATGAGGACACATGAGGACACGAGGAGACATGAGGACACATGAGGACACGAGGAGACATGAGGACACAAGGGGACATGAGGGCACATTAGGACATGAGGGGACATGAGGACACGAGGGGACATTAGGACACATGACGACACGAGGGGACATGAGGACACATGAGGACATGAGGGGACATGAGGAGACATGAGGACACGAGGAGACACGAGAGGACACGAGGAGACATGAGGACACATGAGGAAACATGAGGACACGAGGGGACATGAGGAGACAAGAGGACGTGAGGGGACATATGAAGACACATGAGGACACGAGGAGACATGAGGACACGAGGAGACATGAAGACACATGAGGACACCAGGGGACATGAGGACACATGAGGACACGAGGAGACATGAGGACACATGAGGAAACCAGGGGACATGAGGACACATGAGGACACCAGGGGACATGAGGACACATGAGGACACGAGGAGACATGAGGACACATGAGGACACCAGGGGACATGAGGACACATGAAGACACGAGGAGACATGAGGACACATGAGGACACCAGGGAACATGAGGACACATGAGGACAAGAGGGGACATATGAGGACACGAGGAGACACGTGAAGACATGAGGACACGCACAGGTGCATTCTGGGACATGGAGTCACCTGTTTGCAGACGGAGATCTGTAGTTCTTGTTTGTGTAGATTTCCTCCAAACTGAACTCTTTCTTCTTCAAACTGAAAAACAGATCAGTCCTAGTTTAGTCCTGGTTAAGTCCTGGTTTACTCCTGGTTTAGTCCTGGTTCAGTCCTGGTTCAATCCTGGTTTAGTCCTGGTTCAGTCCTGGTACAGCTCTGGTTTAGTCCTGGTTTAGTCTGGGTCTAGTCCGGGTCTAGTCCGGGTTTAGTCCGGGTTCAGTCCAGGTTCAGTCCTGGTTCAGTCCTGGTTCAGTCCTGGTTTAGTCCTGGTTCAGTCCTGGTACAGCTCTGGTTTAGTCCTGGTTTAGTCTGGGTCTAGTCCGGGTCTAGTCCGGGTTTAGTCCGGGTTCAGTCCAGGTTCAGTCCAGGTTCAGTCCTGGTTCAGTCCTGGTTCAGTCCTGGTTCAGTCCGGGTCTAGTCCGGGTCGAGTCCGGGTTGACTCCAAGATTAGTCCGCGTTTAGTCCGGGTCTAGTCCGGGTTTAGACCTGGTTTAGTCCGGATCGAGTACGGGTCTAGTCCAGGTGTAGTCCGGGTTTAGACCTGATATAGTCCGGGTCTAGTCCGGGTTTAGACCTGGTCTAGTCCGGGTTTGGACCTGGTTTAGTCCGGGTCTAATCCGGGGCTAGTCCGGGTTTAGACCTGGTCTAATCCATGTCTAGTCCTGGTCTAGTCCGGGTCTATACTGGGTCGAGTCCGGGTCTAGACTGGGTCGAGTCCGGGTCTAGACCGGGTCGAGTCCGGGTCTAGTCTGGGGTTAGTCCGGGTCTAGTATGGGTTTAGTCCAGGTCTAGTCGGGGTTTAGTCAGGGTCTAGTCCGGGTTTAGACCTGGTTAAGTCCGGGTCTAGACCGGGTCGAGTCCGGGTTTAGTCCGGGTCTAGTCCTGGTTTAGTCCGGGTCTAGTCCGGGTCTAGTCCGGGTCGAGTCTGGGTCGAGTCCGGGTTTAGTCCGGCTTTAGTCCGGGTTTAGTGCGGGACGAGTCCGGGTCGAGTCCGGGTCTGGTCCGGGTCTAGTCCAGGTTTAGACTTGGTCTAGTCCGGGTCTAGTCCGGGTCTAGTCCGGGTCTAGTCCTGGTCTAGTCCAGGTTTAGACCTGGTTTAGTCCGGGTCTAGTCCGGGTCGAGTCCGGGTCGAGTCCGGGTCGAGTCCGGGTCTAGTCCGGGTCTAGTCCGGGTCTAGTCCAGGTTTAGATCTGGTCTAGTCTGGGTCTAGTCCGGGTCTAGTCCGGGTCTAGTCAGAGTCTAGTCCAGGTTTAGACCTGGTTTAGTCCGGGTCTAGTCCGGGTCTAGTCCGGGTCTAGTCCGGGTTTAGTCCGGGTCTAGTCCGAGTCTAGTTCGGGTTTAGACCTAGTTTAGTCCAGGTCGAGTCCAGGTTTAGTCCGGCTCTAGTCCGGGTTTAGTGCGGGTCGAGTCCGGGTCGAGTCCGGGTCGAGTCCGGGTCGAGTCCGGGTCAAGTCCGGGTCTGGTCGGGGTCTAGTCCAGGTTTAGACCTGGTCTAGTCTGGGTCTAGTCCGGGTCTAGTCCGGGTCTAGTCCAAATTTAGACCTGGTTTACTCCGGGTCTAGTCCGGGTCGAGTCCGGGTCGAGTCCGGGTTTAGACCTGGTCTAGTCTGGGTCTAGTCCGGGTCTAGTCCGGGTCTACTCCGGGGGTAGTCCGGGTCTAGCCCTGGTATAGTCCGGGTATAGTCCGGGTCTAGTCCGGGTCTAGTCAGGGTCTAGTCCGGTTTTAGTCCAGGTTTAGTCCGGGTCTAGTCCGGGTCTAGTCCGGGTTTAGACCTGGTCTAGTCCGGGTCTAGTCCGGGTCTAGACCTGGTATAGTCCGGGTCTAGTCCGGGTCTAGTCCGGGTTTAGACCTGGTTTAGTCCGGGTCTAGTCTGGGTTTAGTCCGGGTCTAGTCTGGGTCTAGTCCGGGTTTAGACCTGGTCTAGTCCGGGTCTAGTCCGGGTTTAGACCTGGTTTAGTCCGGGTCTAGTCCAGGTTTAGACCTAGTTTAGTCCAGGTCAACTCCGGGTTGAGTCTGGGTCTAGTCCGGGTTTAGACCTGGTCTAGTCAGGGTTTGGACCTGGTTTAGTCCGGGTCTAGTCTGGGGCGAGTCCGGGTTTAGACCTGGTCTAGTCCATGTCTAGTCCGGGTCTAGTCCGGGTTTAGTCAGGGTCTAGTCCGGGTTTAGACCTGGTTAAGTCCGGGACAAGTCTGGGTCGAGTCCGGGTCGAGTCCAGGATGAGTCCGGGTTGAGTCCGGGTTGAGTCCGGGTTGAGTCCGGGTCTAGTCCGGGTTTAGACCTGGCCTAGTCTGGGTCTAGTCCGGGTCTAGTCCGGGTCTAGTCCTGGTCTAGTCCAGGTTTAGACCTGGTTTAGTCCGGGTCTAGTCCACGTTTTGTCCGAGTCTAGTCCGGGTTTAGATATGGCTTAGTCTGGGTCTAGTCCGGGTCTAGTCCGGGTCTAGTCCGGGTCTAGTCCAGGTCTAGTCCGAGTCTAGTCCGGGTTTAGATATGGCTTAGTCCGGGTCTAGTCCGGGTCTAGTCCGGGTCTAGTCTGGGTTTAGTCCGGGTCTAGTCTGGGTCTAGTCCGGGTTTAGACCTGGTCTAGTCCGGGTCTAGTCCGGGTTTAGACCTGGTCTAGTCTGGGTCTAGTCCGGGTCTAGTCCGGGTCTACTCCGGGGGTAGTCCGGGTCTAGTCCGGGTCTAGTCCGGGTCTAGTCCTGGTCTAGTCCAGGTTTAGACCTGGTTTAGTCCGGGTCTAGTCCACGTTTTGTCCGAGTCTAGTCCGGGTTTAGATATGGCTTAGTCTGGGTCTAGTCCGGGTCTAGTCCGGGTCTAGTCCGGGTCTAGTCCAGGTCTAGTCCGAGTCTAGTCCGGGTTTAGATATGGCTTAGTCCGGGTCTAGTCCGGGTCTAGTCCGGGTCTAGTCTGGGTTTAGTCCGGGTCTAGTCTGGGTCTAGTCCGGGTTTAGACCTGGTCTAGTCCGGGTCTAGTCCGGGTTTAGACCTGGTCTAGTCTGGGTCTAGTCCGGGTCTAGTCCGGGTCTACTCCAGGGGTAGTCCGGGTCTAGCCCTGGTATAGTCCGGGTATAGTCCGGGTCTAGTCCGGGTCTAGTCCGGGTCTAGTCAGGGTCTAGTCCAGGTTTATTCCGGGTCTAGTCCGGGTCTAGTCCAGGTTTAGACCTGGTCTAGTCCGGGTCTAGTCCGGGTCTAGACCTGGTATAGTCCGGGTCTAGTACGGGTCTAGTCCGGGTTTAGACCTGGTTTAGTCCGGGTCTAGTCTGGGTTTAGTCCGGGTCTAGTCTGGGTCTAGTCCGGGTTTAGACCTGGTCTAATCCGGGTCTAGTCCGGGTTTAGACCTGGTTCAGTCCGGGTCTAGTCCGGGTTTAGACCTGGTTTAGTCCGGGTCTAGTCCAGGTTTAGACCTAGTTTAGTCCAGGTCGACTCCGGGTTGAGTCTGGGTCTAGTCCGGGTTTAGACCTGGTCTAGTCAGGGTTTGGACCTGGTTTAGTCCGGGTCTAGTCTGGGGCGAGTCCGGGATTAGACCTGGTCTAGTCCATGTCTAGTCCGGGTCTCGTCCGGGTTTAGTCAGGGTCTAATCCGGGTTTAGACCTGGTTAAGTCCGGGACAAGTCTGGGTCGAGTCCGGGTCGAGTCCAGGATGAGTCCGGGTTGAGTCCGGGTTGAGTCCGGGTCTAGTCCGGGTTTAGACCTGGTCTAGTATGGGTCTAGTCCGGGTCTAGTTCGGGTCTAGTCCTGGTCTAGTCCAGGTTTAGACCTGGTTTAGTCCGGGTCTAGTCCGGGTCTAGTCCGGGTCTAGTCCGGGTCTAGTCCACGTTTTGTCCGAGTCTAGTCCGGGTTTAGATATGGTTTAGTCCGGGTCTAGTCCGGGTCTAGTCCGGGTCTAGTCCGGGTTTAGATATGGCTTAGTCCGGGTCTAGTCCGGGTCTAGTCTGGGTTTAGTCCGGGTCTAGTCTGGGTCTAGTCCAGGTTTAGACCTGGTCTAGTCCGGGTCTAGTCCGGGTTTAGACCTGGTCTAGTCTGGGTCTAGTCTGGGTCTAGTCCGGGTCTACTCCAGGGGTAGTCCGGGTCTAGCCCTGGTATAGTCCGGGTAAAATCCGGGTCTAGTCCGGGTCTAGTCCTGGTCTAGTCCAGGTTTAGACCTGGTTTAGTCCGGGTCTAGTCCGGGTCTAGTCCGGGTCTAGTCCACGTTTTGTCCGAGTCTAGTCCGGGTTTAGATATGGCTTAGTCCGGGTCTACTCCGGGTCTAGTCCGGGTCTAGTCCGGGTTTAGATATGGCTTAGTCCGGGTCTAGTCCGGGTCTAGTCCGGGTTTAGTCTGGGTTTAGTCCGGGTCTAGTCTGGGTCTAGTCCGGGTTTAGACCTGGTCTAGTCCGGGTCTAGTCCGGGTTTAGACCTGGTCTAGTCCGGGTCTAGTCCGGGTTTAGACCTGGTCTAGTCCGGGTCTAGTCCGGGTTTAGACCTGGTTTAGTCCGGGTCTAGTCTGGGTTTAGTCCGGGTCTAGTCTGGGTCTAGTCCGGGTTTAGACCTGGTCTAGTCCGGGTCTAGACCTGGTCTAGTCCGGGTCTAGTCCGGGTCTGGTCCGGGTCTAGTCCAGGTTTAGACCTGGTCTAGTCCGGGTCTAGTCCGGGTCTAGTCCGGGTCTAGTCCTGGTCTAGTCCAGGTTTAGACATGGTTTAGTCCGGGTCTAGTCCGGGTCGAGTCCGGGTCGAGTCAGGGTCTAGTCCGGGTCTAGTCCAGGTCTAGTCCAGGTTTAGACCTGGTCAAGTCTGGGTCTAGTCCGGGTCTAGTCCGGGTCTAGTCAGAGTCTAGTCCAGGTTTAGACTTGGTCTAGTCCATGTCTAGTCCGGGTCTAGTCCGGGTTTAGTCAGGGTCTAGTCCGGGTTTAGACCTGGTTAAGTCCGGGTCTAGTCTGGGTTTAGTCCGGGTCTAGTCTGGGTCTAGTCCGGGTTTAGACCTGGTCTAGTCCGGGTCTAGTCCGGGTTTAGACCTGGTTTAGTCCGGGTCTAGTCCGGGTTTAGACCTGGTTTAGTCCGGGTCTAGTCCAGGTTTAGACCTAGTTTAGTCCAGGTCGACTCCGGGTTGAGTCTGGGTCTAGTCCGGGTTTAGACCTGGTCTAGTCAGGGTTTGGACCTGGTTTAGTCCGGGTCTAGTCTGGGGCGAGTTCGGGTTTAGACCTGGTCTAGTCCATGTCTAGTCCGGGTCTAGTCCGGGTTTAGTCCGAGTCTAGTCCGGGTTTAGATATGGCTTAGTCCGGGTCTAGACCGGGTCTAGTCCGGGTCTAGTCCGGGTTTAGACCTGGTCTAGTCCGGGTCTAGTCCGGGTTTAGACCTGGTCTAGTCTGGGTCTAGTCCGGGTCTACTCCGGGGGTAGTCCGGGTCTAGCCCTGGTATAGTCCGGGTATAGTCCGGGTCTAGTCCGGGTCTAGTCAGGGTCTAGTCCGGTTTTAGTCCAGGTTTAGTCCGGGTCTAGTCCGGGTCTAGTCCAGGTTTAGACCTGGTCTATTCCGGGTCTAGTCCGGGTTTAGACCTGGTTTAGTCCGGGTCTAGTCTGGGTTTAGTCCGGGTCTAGTCTGGGTCTAGTCCGGGTTTAGACCTGGTCTAGTCCGGGTCTAGTCCGGGTCTGGTCCGGGTCTAGTCCAGGTTTAGACCTGGTCTAGTCCGGGTCTAGTCCGGGTCTAGTCCGGGTCTAGTCCGGGTCTAGTCCTGGTCTAGTCCAGGTTTAGACATGGTTTAGTCCGAGTCTAGTCCGGGTCGAGTCCGGGTCGAGTCAGGGTCTAGTCCGGGTCTAGTCCAGGTTTAGAACTGGTCAAGTCTGGGTCTAGTCCGGGTCTAGTCCGGGTCTAGTCAGAGTCTAGTCCAGGTTTAGACCTGGTCTAGTCCATGTCTAGTCCGGGTCTAGTCCGGGTTTAGTCAGGGTCTAGTCCGGGTTTAGACCTGGTTAAATCCGGGACAAGTCTGGGTCAAGTCCGGGTCGAGTCCAGGATGAGTCCGGGTTGAGTCCGGGTTGAGTCCGGGTCTAGTCCGGGTTTAGACCTGGTCTAGTCTGGGTCTAGTCCGGGTCTAGTCCGGGTCTAGTCCTGGTCTAGTCCAGGTTTAGACCTGGTTTAGTCCGGGTCTAGTCCGGGTCTAGTCCGGGTCTAGTCCACGTTTTGTCCGAGTCTAGTCCGGGTTTAGATATGGCTTAGTCCGGGTCTAGTCCGGTCTAGTCCGGTCTAGTCCGGTCTAGTCCTGGTCTAGTCCAGGTTTAGACATGGTTTAGTCCGAGTCTAGTCCGGGTCGAGTCCGGGTCGAGTCAGGGTCTAGTCCGGGTCTAGTCCAGGTTTAGAACTGGTCAAGTCTGGGTCTAGTCCGGGTCTAGTCCGGGTCTAGTCAGAGTCTAGTCCAGGTTTAGACCTGGTCTAGTCCATGTCTAGTCCGGGTCTAGTCCGGGTTTAGTCAGGGTCTAGTCCGGGTTTAGACCTGGTTAAGTCCGGGACAAGTCTGGGTCAAGTCCGGGTCGAGTCCAGGATGAGTCCGGGTTGAGTCCGGGTTGAGTCCGGGTCTAGTCCGGGTTTAGACCTGGTCTAGTCTGGGTCTAGTCCGGGTCTAGTCCGGGTCTAGTCCTGGTCTAGTCCAGGTTTAGACCTGGTTTAGTCCGGGTCTAGTCCGGGTCTAGTCCGGGTCTAGTCAGAGTCTAGTCCAGGTTTAGACCTGGTCTAGTCCATGTCTAGTCCGGGTCTAGTCCGGGTTTAGTCAGGGTCTAGTCCGGGTTTAGACCTGGTTAAGTCCGGGACAAGTCTGGGTCAAGTCCGGGTCGAGTCCAGGATGAGTCCGGGTTGAGTCCGGGTTGAGTCCGGGTCTAGTCCGGGTTTAGACCTGGTCTAGTCTGGGTCTAGTCCGGGTCTAGTCCGGGTCTAGTCCTGGTCTAGTCCAGGTTTAGACCTGGTTTAGTCCGGGTCTAGTCCGGGTCTAGTCCGGGTCTAGTCCACGTTTTGTCCGAGTCTAGTCCGGGTTTAGATATGGCTTAGTCCGGGTCTAGTCCGGGTCTAGTCCGGGTCTAGTCCGGGTCTAGTCCGAGTCTAGTCCGGGTTTAGATATGGCTTAGTCCGGGTCTAGTCCGGGTCTAGTCCGGGTCTAGTCCGGGTTTAGACCTGGTCTAGTCCGGGTCTAGTCCGGGTCTACTCCGGGGGTAGTCCGGGTCTAGCCCTGGTAAAGTCCAAGTATAGTCCGGGTCTAGTCCGGGTCTAGTCAGGGTCTAGTCCGGTTTTAGTCCAGGTTTAGTCCGGGTCTAGTCCGGGTCTAGTCCAGGTTTAGACCTGGTCTAGTCCGGGTCTAATCCAGGTTTAGACCTGGTTTAGTCCGGGTCTAGTCTGGGTTTAGTCCGGGTCTAGTCTGGGTCTAGTCCGGGTTTAGATCTGGTCTAGTCCGGGTCTAGTCCAGGTTTAGACCTGGTCTAGTCCGGGTCTAGTCCGGGTCTAGTCCGGGTCTAGTCCTGGTCTAGTCCAGGTTTAGACATGGTTTAGTCCGGGTCTAGTCGGGGTCGAGTCCGGGTCGAGTCAGGGTCTAGTCCGGGTCTAGTCCGGGTCTAGTCCGAGTCTAGTCCGGGTTTAGATATGGCTTAGTCCGGGTCTAGTCCAGGTCTAGTCCAGGTCTAGTCTGGGTTTAGTCCAGGTTTAGACCTGGTCTAGTCCGGGTCTAGTCCGGGTCTAGACCTGGTATAGTCCGGGTCTAGTCCGGGTCTAGTCCGGGTTTAGACCTGGTTTAGTCCGGGTCTAGTCTGGGTTTAGTCCGGGTCTAGTCTGGGTCTAGTCCGGGTTTAGACCTGGTCTAGTCCGGGTCTAGTCCGGGTTTAGACCTGGTTTAGTCCGGGTCTAGTCCGGGTTTAGACCTGGTTTAGTCCGGGTCTAGTCCAGGTTTAGACCTAGTTTAGTCCAGGTCGACTCCGGGTTGAGTCTGGGTCTAGTCCGGGTTTAGACCTGGTCTAGTCAGGGTTTGGACCTGGTTTAGTCCGGGTCTAGTCTGGGGCGAGTTCGGGTTTAGACCTGGTCTAGTCCATGTCTAGTCCGGGTCTAGTCCGGGTTTAGTCCGAGTCTAGTCCGGGTTTAGATATGGCTTAGTCCGGGTCTAGACCGGGTCTAGTCCGGGTCTAGTCCGGGTTTAGACCTGGTCTAGTCCGGGTCTAGTCCGGGTTTAGACCTGGTCTAGTCTGGGTCTAGTCCGGGTCTACTCCGGGGGTAGTCCGGGTCTAGCCCTGGTATAGTCCGGGTATAGTCCGGGTCTAGTCCGGGTCTAGTCAGGGTCTAGTCCGGTTTTAGTCCAGGTTTAGTCCGGGTCTAGTCCGGGTCTAGTCCAGGTTTAGACCTGGTCTATTCCGGGTCTAGTCCGGGTTTAGACCTGGTTTAGTCCGGGTCTAGTCTGGGTTTAGTCCGGGTCTAGTCTGGGTCTAGTCCGGGTTTAGACCTGGTCTAGTCCGGGTCTAGTCCGGGTCTGGTCCGGGTCTAGTCCAGGTTTAGACCTGGTCTAGTCCGGGTCTAGTCCGGGTCTAGTCCGGGTCTAGTCCTGGTCTAGTCCTGGTCTAGTCCAGGTTTAGACATGGTTTAGTCCGAGTCTAGTCCGGGTCGAGTCCGGGTCGAGTCAGGGTCTAGTCCGGGTCTAGTCCAGGTTTAGAACTGGTCAAGTCTGGGTCTAGTCCGGGTCTAGTCCGGGTCTAGTCAGAGTCTAGTCCAGGTTTAGACCTGGTCTAGTCCATGTCTAGTCCGGGTCTAGTCCGGGTTTAGTCAGGGTCTAGTCCGGGTTTAGACCTGGTTAAATCCGGGACAAGTCTGGGTCAAGTCCGGGTCGAGTCCAGGATGAGTCCGGGTTGAGTCCGGGTTGAGTCCGGGTCTAGTCCGGGTTTAGACCTGGTCTAGTCTGGGTCTAGTCCGGGTCTAGTCCGGGTCTAGTCCTGGTCTAGTCCAGGTTTAGACCTGGTTTAGTCCGGGTCTAGTCCGGGTCTAGTCCGGGTCTAGTCCACGTTTTGTCCGAGTCTAGTCCGGGTTTAGATATGGCTTAGTCCGGGTCTAGTCCGGGTCTAGTCCGGGTCTAGTCCGGGTCTAGTCCGGGTCTAGTCCTGGTCTAGTCCAGGTTTAGACATGGTTTAGTCCGAGTCTAGTCCGGGTCGAGTCCGGGTCGAGTCAGGGTCTAGTCCGGGTCTAGTCCAGGTTTAGAACTGGTCAAGTCTGGGTCTAGTCCGGGTCTAGTCCGGGTCTAGTCAGAGTCTAGTCCAGGTTTAGACCTGGTCTAGTCCATGTCTAGTCCGGGTCTAGTCCGGGTTTAGTCAGGGTCTAGTCCGGGTTTAGACCTGGTTAAGTCCGGGACAAGTCTGGGTCAAGTCCGGGTCGAGTCCAGGATGAGTCCGGGTTGAGTCCGGGTTGAGTCCGGGTCTAGTCCGGGTTTAGACCTGGTCTAGTCTGGGTCTAGTCCGGGTCTAGTCCGGGTCTAGTCCTGGTCTAGTCCAGGTTTAGACCTGGTTTAGTCCGGGTCTAGTCCGGGTCTAGTCCGGGTCTAGTCCACGTTTTGTCCGAGTCTAGTCCGGGTTTAGATATGGCTTAGTCCGGGTCTAGTCCGGGTCTAGTCCGGGTCTAGTCCGGGTCTAGTCCTGGTCTAGTCCTGGTCTAGTCCAGGTTTAGACATGGTTTAGTCCGAGTCTAGTCCGGGTCGAGTCCGGGTCGAGTCAGGGTCTAGTCCGGGTCTAGTCCAGGTTTAGAACTGGTCAAGTCTGGGTCTAGTCCGGGTCTAGTCCGGGTCTAGTCAGAGTCTAGTCCAGGTTTAGACCTGGTCTAGTCCATGTCTAGTCCGGGTCTAGTCCGGGTTTAGTCAGGGTCTAGTCCGGGTTTAGACCTGGTTAAGTCCGGGACAAGTCTGGGTCAAGTCCGGGTCGAGTCCAGGATGAGTCCGGGTTGAGTCCGGGTTGAGTCCGGGTCTAGTCCGGGTTTAGACCTGGTCTAGTCTGGGTCTAGTCCGGGTCTAGTCCGGGTCTAGTCCTGGTCTAGTCCAGGTTTAGACCTGGTTTAGTCCGGGTCTAGTCCGGGTCTAGTCCGGGTCTAGTCCACGTTTTGTCCGAGTCTAGTCCGGGTTTAGATATGGCTTAGTCCGGGTCTAGTCCGGGTCTAGTCCGGGTCTAGTCCGGGTCTAGTCCGAGTCTAGTCCGGGTTTAGATATGGCTTAGTCCGGGTCTAGTCCGGGTCTAGTCCGGGTCTAGTCCGGGTTTAGACCTGGTCTAGTCCGGGTCTAGTCCGGGTCTACTCCGGGGGTAGTCCGGGTCTAGCCCTGGTAAAGTCCAAGTATAGTCCGGGTCTAGTCCGGGTCTAGTCAGGGTCTAGTCCGGTTTTAGTCCAGGTTTAGTCCGGGTCTAGTCCGGGTCTAGTCCAGGTTTAGACCTGGTCTAGTCCGGGTCTAATCCAGGTTTAGACCTGGTTTAGTCCGGGTCTAGTCTGGGTTTAGTCCGGGTCTAGTCTGGGTCTAGTCCGGGTTTAGACCTGGTCTAGTCCGGGTCTAGTCCAGGTTTAGACCTGGTCTAGTCCGGGTCTAGTCCGGGTCTAGTCCGGGTCTAGTCCTGGTCTAGTCCAGGTTTAGACATGGTTTAGTCCGGGTCTAGTCGGGGTCGAGTCCGGGTCGAGTCAGGGTCTAGTCCGGGTCTAGTCCGGGTCTAGTCCAGGTTTAGACCTGGTCAAGTCTGGGTCTAGTCCGGGTCTAGTCCGGGTCTAGTCAGAGTCTAGTCCAGGTTTAGACCTGGTTTAGTCCGGGTCTAGTCCGGGTCTACTCCGGGTTTAGTGCGGGTCTAGTCGGAGTCTAGTCCGGGTTTAGACCTGGTTTACTCCGGGTCTAGTCCAGGTCGAGTCCGGGTCGAGTCCGGGTTTAGACCTGGTCTAGTCTGGGTCTAGTCCGGGTCTACTCCGGGGGTAGTCCGGGTCTAGCCCTGGTATAGTTCGGGTATAGTCCGGGTCTAGTCCGGGTCTAGTCAGGGTCTAGTCAGGGTCTAGTCCGGTTTTAGTCCAGGTTTAGTCCGGGTCTAGTCCGGGTCTAGTCCAGGTTTAGACCTGGTCTAGTCCGGGTCTAGTCCGGGTCTAGTCCGGGTCTAGTCAGAGTCTAGTCCAGGTTTAGACCTGGTCTAGTCCATGTCTAGTCCGGGTCTAGTCCGGGTTTAGTCAGGGTCTAGTCCGGGTTTAGACCTGGTTAAGTCCGGGACAAGTCTGGGTCAAGTCCGGGTCGAGTCCAGGATGAATCCGGGTTGAGTCCGGGTTGAGTCCGGGTCTAGTCCGGGTTTAGACCTGGTCTAGTCTGGGTCTAGTCCGGGTCTAGTCCGGGTCTAGTCCTGGTCTAGTCCAGGTTTAGACCTGGTTTAGTCCGGGTCTAGTCCGGGTCTAGTCCGGGTCTAGTCCACGTTTTGTCCGAGTCTAGTCCGGGTTTAGATATGGCTTAGTCCGGGTCTAGTCCGGGTCTAGTCCGGGTCTAGTCCGGGTCTAGTCCGAGTCTAGTCCGGGTTTAGATATGGCTTAGTCCGGGTCTAGTCCGTGTCTAGTCCGGGTCTAGTCTGGGTTTAGTCCGGGTCTAGTCTGGGTCTAGTCCGGGTTTAGACCTGGTCTAGTCCGGGTCTAGTCCGGGTTTAGACCTGGTCTAGTCTGGGTCTAGTCCGGGTCTTGTCCGGGTCTACTCCGGGGGTAGTCCGGGTCTAGCCCTGGTATAGTCCGGGTATAGTCTGGGTTTAGTCCGGGTCTAGTCTGGGTCTAGTCCGGGTTTAGACCGGGTCTAGTCCGGGTCTAGTCCGGGTTTAGACCTGGTCTAGTCTGGGTCAAGTCCGGGTCTAGTCCGGGTCTACTCCGGGGGTAGTCCGGGTCTAGCCCTGGTATAGTCCGGGTATAGTCCGGGTCTAGTCCGGGTCTAGTCAGGGTCTAGTCCGGTTTTAGTCCAGGTTTATTCCGGGTCTAGTCCGGGTCTAGTCCAGATTTAGACCTGGTCTAGTCCGGGTCTAGTCCGGGTTTAGACCTGGTTTAGTCCGGGTCTAGTCTGGGTTTAGTCCGGGTCTAGTCTGGGTCTAGTCCGGGTTGAGTCTGGGTCTAGTCCGGGTTTAGACCTGGTCTAGTCAGGGTTTGGACCTGGTTTAGTCCGGGTCTAGTCTGGGGCAAGTCCGGGTTTAGACCTGGTCTAGTCCATGTCTAGTCCGGGTCTAGTCGGGGTTTAGTCAGGGTCTAGTCCGGGTTTAGACCTGGTTAAGTCCGGGACAAGTCTGGGTCGAGTCCGGGTCGAGTCCAGGATGAGTCCGGGTTGAGTCCGGGTCTAGTCCGGGTTTAGACCTGGTCTAGTCTGGGTCTAGTCCGGGTCTAGTCCACGTTTTGTCCGAGTCTAGTCCGGGTTTAGATATGGCTTAGTCCGGGTCTAGTCCGGGTCTAGTCCGGGTCTTGTCCGGGTCTACTCCGGGGGTAGTCCGGGTCTAGCCCTGGTATAGTCCGGGTATAGTCTGGGTTTAGTCCGGGTCTAGTCTGGGTCTAGTCCGGGTTTAGACCTGGTCTAGTCCGGGTCTAGTCCGGGTCTAGTCCACGTTTTGTCCGAGTCTAGTCCGGGTTTAGATATGGCTTAGTCCGGGTCTAGTCCGGGTCTAGTCCGGGTCTAGTCCGGGTCTAGTCCGAGTCTAGTCCGGGTTTAGATATGGCTTAGTCCGGGTCTAGTCCGTGTCTAGTCCGGGTCTAGTCTGGGTTTAGTCCGGGTCTAGTCTGGGTCTAGTCCGGGTTTAGACCTGGTCTAGTCCGGGTCTAGTCCGGGTTTAGACCTGGTCTAGTCTGGGTCTAGTCCGGTTTTAGTCCAGGTTTAGTCCGGGTCTAGTCCGGGTCTAGTCCAGGTTTAGACCTGGTCTAGTCCGGGTCTAGTCCGGGTCTAGTCCGGGTCTAGTCAGAGTCTAGTCCAGGTTTAGACCTGGTCTAGTCCATGTCTAGTCCGGGTCTAGTCCGGGTTTAGTCAGGGTCTAGTCCGGGTTTAAACCTGGTTAAGTCCGGGACAAATCTGGGTCAAGTCCGGGTCGAGTCCAGGATGAGTCCGGGTTGAGTCCGGGTTGAGTCCGGGTCTAGTCCGGGTTTAGACCTGGTCTAGTCTGGGTCTAGTCCGGGTCTAGTCCGGGTCTAGTCCTGGTCTAGTCCAGGTTTAGACCTGGTTTAGTCCGGGTCTAGTCCGGGTCTAGTCCAGGTTTAGACCTGGTCTAGTCCATGTCTAGTCCGGGTCTAGTCCGGGTTTAGTCAGGGTCTAGTCCGGGTTTAGACCTGGTTAAGTCCGGGACAAGTCTGGGTCAAGTCCGGGTCGAGTCCAGGATGAGTCCGGGTTGAGTCCGGGTTGAGTCCGGGTCTAGTCCGGGTTTAGACCTGGTCTAGTCTGGGTCTAGTCCGGGTCTAGTCCGGGTCTAGTCCTGGTCTAGTCCAGGTTTAGACCTGGTTTAGTCCGGGTCTAGTCCGGGTCTAGTCCGGGTCTAGTCCGGGTCTAGTCCACGTTTTGTCCGAGTCTAGTCCGGGTTTAGATATGGCTTAGTCCGGGTCTAGTCCGGGTCTAGTCCGGGTCTAGTCCGGGTCTAGTCCGAGTCTAGTCCGGGTTTAGATATGGCTTAGTCCGGGTCTAGTCCGTGTCTAGTCCGGGTCTAGTCTGGGTTTAGTCCGGGTCTAGTCTGGGTCTAGTCCGGGTTTAGACCTGGTCTAGTCCGGGTCTAGTCCGGGTTTAGACCTGGTCTAGTCTGGGTCTAGTCCGGGTCTTGTCCGGGTCTACTCCGGGGGTAGTCCGGGTCTAGCCCTGGTATAGTCCGGGTATAGTCTGGGTTTAGTCCGGGTCTAGTCTGGGTCTAGTCCGGGTTTAGACCTGGTCTAGTCCGGGTCTAGTCCGGGTTTAGACCTGGTCTAGTCTGGGTCTAGTCCGGGTCTAGTCCGGGTCTACTCCGGGGGTAGTCCGGGTCTAGCCCTGGTATAGTCCGGGTATAGTCCGGGTCTAGTCCGGGTCTAGTCAGGGTCTAGTCCGGTTTTAGTCCAGGTTTATTCCGGGTCTAGTCCGGGTCTAGTCCAGGTTTAGACCTGGTCTAGTCCGGGTCTAGTCCGGGTTTAGACCTGGTTTAGTCCGGGTCTAGTCTGGGTTTAGTCCGGGTCTAGTCTGGGTCTAGTCCGGGTTGAGTCTGGGTCTAGTCCGGGTTTAGACCTGGTCTAGTCAGGGTTTGGACCTGGTTTAGTCCGGGTCTAGTCTGGGGCGAGTCCGGGTCTAGTCCGAGTCTAGTCCGGGTTTAGATATGGCTTAGTCCGGGTCTAGTCCGGGTCTAGTCCGGGTCTAGTCCGGGTCTAGTCCGAGTCTAGTCCGGGTTTAGATATGGCTTAGTCCGGGTCTAGTCCGGGTCTAGTCCGGGTTTAGATGTGGCTAAATCCGGGTGTAGTCCGGGTCTAGTCCGGGTGTAGTCCAGGTTTAGTCCGGGTCTAGTCCGGGTCTAGTCCGGGTCTAGTCCGGGTCAAGTCCGGGTCTAGTCCGAGTCTAGTACGGGTTTAGATATGGCTTAGTCCAGGTTTAGTCTGGGTCTAGACCGGGTCGAGTGCAGGTCTAGTACGGGTTTAATCCAGGTCTAGTCCGGGTCGAGTCCGGGTTTAGTTTGGGTTTAGTTCCGGTCTAGTCCGGGTCTAGTCCGGGTTTAGTTCGAGTTTAGTCCGGGTTTAGTTCGGGTTTAGTCCGGGTTTAGTTCGGGTCTAGTCCGGGTCTAGTCCGGGTTTAGTCCGGGTTTAGTTCAGGTTTAGTTCGGGTTTAGTTCGGGTTTAGTTCGGGTCTAGTCCGGGTTTAGTTCGGGTCTAGTCCGGGTCTAGTCCGGGTTTAGTCCGGGTCTAGTCCGGGTCTAATCCGGGTTTAGTTCGGGTCTAGTCCGGGTTTAGTTTGGGTTTAGTTCGGGTCTAGTCCGGGTCTAGTTCGGGTTTAGTCCGGGTCTAGTCCGGGTCTAGTCCGGGTATAGTCCGGGTATAGTCCTGGCCTAGTCCAGGTTTAGACCTGGTTTAGTCCGGGTCTAGTATGGGTCTAGTCCGGGTCTAGTCCGAGTCTAGTCCGGGTTTAGATATGGCTTAGTCCGGGTCTAGTCCGGGTCTAGTCCGGGTCTAGTCCAGGTTTAGTGCGGGTCTAGTCCGGGTCTAGTCCAGGTTTAGACCTGGTCTTGTCCGGGTCTAGTCCGGGTCTAGACCTGGTTTTGTCCGGGTATAGTCCGGGTCTAGTCCGGGTTTAGTCCGGGTCTAGTCCGAGTATAGTCCGGGTTTAGATATGGCTTAGTCCAGGTTTAGTCCGGGTCTAGTCCGGGTCTAGTCCAGGTTTAGACCTGGTCTAGTCTGGGTCTAGTCCAGGTTTAGACATGGTTTAGTACGGGTCTAGTCCAAGGTTACTCCGGGTTTAGACCTGGTTTAGTCCGGGTCTAGTCCGGGTCTGGTCCGGGTTTAGTCCGGGTTTAGTCCGGGTTTAGTCCGGGTTTAGTCCGGGTTTAGTCCGGGTTTAGTCCGGGCCTATTCAGGGCCTAGTCCAGGTTTAGTCCGGGTCTAGTCCGAGTTTAGACCTGGTCTAGTCCAGGTCTAGTCCGGGTCTAGTCCGGGTCTAGTTCGGGTTTAGACCTGGTTTAGTCCGGGTCGAGTCCGGGTCTACTCCGGGTTTAGTCCGGGTTTAGTCCGGTTCTAGTCCGGGTCTAGTCCGGGTCTAGTCCGGGTTTAGTCCGGGTCTAGTCCAGGTTTAGACCTGGTCTAGTCCGGGTTTAGACCTGGTTTAGCCCGGGTCTAGTCTGGGTTTAGTCCGGGTCTAGTCTGGGTCTAGTCCGGGTCTAGTCCAGGTCTAGTCCGGGTTTAGACCTGGCTTAGTCCGGGTCTAGTCCAGGTTTAGACCTAGTTTAGTCCAGGTCGAGTCTGGGTTGAGTCCGGGTCTTGTCCGGGTCTAGTCCGGGTTTAGTCTGGGTCTAGCCCCAGTTTAGTCTGGGTTTAGTCCGGGCCTAGTCCGGGTTTAGTCCAGGTTTAGTCCTGGTCTAGTACGCGTTTAGACCTGGTTTAGTCCGGGTCAAGTCTGGGTCTAGTCCGGGTTTAGATATGGCTTAGTGCGGGACTAGTCCTGGTCTAGTCCGGGTCTAGTCCAGGTTTAGTCCGGGTCGTGTCCGGGTCTAGTCCAGGTTTAGACCTGGTCTAGTCCGGGTCTAGTCCGGGTGTAGACCTGGTTTAGTCCGGGTTTAGTCCGGGTCTAGTCTGGGTCTTGTCCGGGTTTAGACCTGGTTTAGTCCGGGTCTACTCTGGGTCTTGCCGGGTTTAGACCTGGTTTAGTCCGGGTCTAGTCTGGGTGCAGTCCGGGTCTTGTCCGGGTTTAGTCCGGGTTTAGTTCGGGTTTAGTTCGGGCTTAGTTCGGGCTAAGTCCGGGTTTAGTTAGGGTCTAGTCTGGGTCTAGTCCGGGTTTCGTTCGGGTTTAGTCCGGGTTTAGTTCGGGTTTAGTTCGGGTCTAGTTCGGGGCTAGTCCGGGTTTAGTTCGGGTTTAGTTCGGGTTTTGTTCGGGTCTAGTCCGGGTCTAGTCAGGGTGTAGACCTGGTTTAGTCCGGATGTAGTTCGGGTTTAGTCCGGGTTTAGTCGGGGTCTAGTCTGGGTCTTGTCCGGGTTTAGACCTGGTTTAGTCCGGGTCTACTCTGGGTCTTGCTGGGTTTAGACCTGGTTTAGTACGGGTCTAGTCTGGGTGCAGTCCGGGTCTTGTCCGGGTTTAGTCCGGGTTTAGTTCGGGTTTAGTTCGGGCTTAGTTCGGGCTAAGTCCGGGTGTAGTTAGGGTCTAGTCCGGGTCTAGTCCGGGTCTAGTTCGGGTTTAGTTCGGGTCTAGCCCGGGTTTAGTTCGGGTTTAGTTCGGGTCTAGTCCGTGTCTAGTCCGGGTTTAGTTCGGGTTTAGTTCGGGTTTAGTTTGGGTCTAGTCTGGGTCTAGTCCGGGTTTAGACCTGGTTTAGTCCGGGTCTACTCTGGGTCTTGCTGGGTTTAGACCTGGTTTAGTCCGGGTCTAGTCTGGGTGCAGTCCGGGTCTTGTCCGGGTTTAGTCCGGGTTTAGTTCGGGTTTAGTTCGGGTTTAGTTCGGGCTTAGTTCGGGCTAAGTCCGGGTGTAGTTAGGGTCTAGTCCGGGTCTAGTCCGGGTCTAGTTCGGGGTTAGTTCGGGTCTAGCCCGGGTTTAGTTCGGGTTTAGTTCGGGTCTAGTCCGTGTCTAGTCCGTGTCTAGTCCGGGTTTAGTTCGGGTTTAGTTCAAGTTTAGTTTGGGTCTAGTCTGGGTCTAGTCCGGGTTTCGTTCGGGTTTAGTCCGGGTTTAGTTCGGGTTTAGTTCGGGTCTAGTTCGGGGCTAGTCCGGGTTTAGTTCGGGTTTAGTCCGGGTTTAGTCCGGGTTTAGTCCGGGTCTAGTCCGGGTTTAGTTCGAATTTAGTTCGGGTCTAGTCTGGGTCTAGTCCGGGTTTCGTTCGGGTTTAGTCCGGGTTTAGTTCGGGTTTAGTTCGGGTCTAGTTCGGGGCTAGTCCGGGTTTAGTTCGGGTTTAGTTCGGGTTTAGTTCGGGTCTAGTCCGGGTCTAGTCCGGGATGAGTCCGGGTCGAGTCCGGGTCTAGTCCGGGTCCAGTCTAGGTTTAGACCTAGTCTAGTCGAGTCCGGGTCTAGAATGGGTCTAGTCCGGGTCTAGACCGGGTCGAGTCCGGGTCTAGTCTGGGTTTAGTCCGGGTCTAGTCGGGGATTAGTCCAAGTCTAGACCGGGTTAAGTCCAGGTCTAGTACGGGTTTAATCCAGGTCTAGTCCGGGTCGAGTCCGGGTCTGGTCCGGGTCTAGTTCGGGTCTAGTTTAGGTTTAGACCTGGTCTAGTCCGGGTCTAGTCCAGGTTTAGACCTGGTCTAGTCCGAGTCTAGTGCGGGTTTAGATATGGGTTAGTCCGGGTCTAGTCCGGGTCTAGTCCGAGTCTAGTCCGGGTTTAGATATGGCTTAGTCCAGGTTTAGTCCGGGTCTAGACCGGGTCGAGTGCAGGTCTAGTACGGGTTTAATCTAGGTCTAGTCCGGGTCGAGTCCGGGTTTAGTTTGGGTTTAGTTCCGGTCTAGTCCGGGTCTAGTCCGGGTTTAGTTCGGGTTTAGTCCGGGTTTAGTTCGGGTCTAGTCCGGGTCTAGTCCGGGTTTAGTTCAGGTTTAGTTCGGGTCTAGTCCAGGTTTAGTTCGGGTCTAGTTCGGGTTTAGTTCGGGTCTAGTCCGGGTCTAGTCCGGGTTTAGTCCAGGTTTAGTCCGGGTTTAGTCCGGGTCTAGTCCGGGTTTAGTTCGGGTTGAGTCCGGGTCTTGTCCGGGTCTAGTCCGGGTTTAGTTCGGGTTTAGTTCAGGTTTAGTTCGGGTCTAGTCCAGGTTTAGTTCGGGTCTAGTTCGGGTTTAGTTCGGGTCTAGTCCGGGTCTAGTCCAGGTTTAGTCCGGGTTTAGTCCGGGATTAGTCCGGGTCTAGTCCGGGTTTAGTTCGGGTTGAGTCCGGGTCTTGTCCGGGTCTAGTCCGGGTTTAGTTCGGGTTTAGTTCGGGTTTAGTTCGGGTTTAGTTCGGGTCTAGTCCGGGTCTAGTCCGGGTCTAGTCCGGGTCTAGTTCGGGTATAGTTCGGGTCTAGTCCGGGTTTAGTTCGGGTTTAGTCCGGGTTTAGTCCGGGTTTAGTCCGGGATTAGTTCGGGTTTAGTTCGGGTCTTGTCCGGGACTAGTCCGGGTTTAGTTCGGGTTTAGTTCGGGTTTAGTTCAGGTCTAGTCCGTGTCTAGTCCGGGTTTAGTCCGGGTTTAGTTCGGGTCTAGTCCGGGTCTACTCCGGGTTTAGTCCGGGTCGAGTCCGGGTTTAGTCCGGGTTTAGTACTCTGTGTCCTGCGTGTCGTAGTACTCTATGTACTGTGTCGTAGTACTCTGTGTACAGTGTGTGTTGTAGTACTCTGTGTACCGCGTGTCGTAGTACTCTGTGTACAGTGTGTGTTGTAGTACTCTGTGTACTGCGTGTCGTAGTACTCTGTGTACAGTGTGTCGTATTACTCTGTGTACTGTGTGTGTCGTAGGACTTTCTGTACTGTGTGTGTCGTAGTACTCTGTGTACTGTGTGTCGTAGTACTCTGTGTACTGCGTGTCGTAATACTCTGTGTAACGCGCGTGTCGTAGTACTCTGTGTATCGCGTGTGTCGTAGTACTCTGTGTACCGCTTGTCGTAGTACTCTGTGTATTGCGTGTGTCGTAGTACTCTGTGTACCGCGTGTGTCGCAGTACGCTGTGTACAGCGTGTGTCGTAGTACTCTGTGTACCGCGTGTGTCGCAGTACGCTGTGTACCGCGTGTGTCGTAGTACTCTGTGTAATGCGTGTCGTATTACTCTGTGTACCTCGTGTGTCGTAGTACTCTGTGTACCCGGTGTGTCGTAGTACTCTGTGTACCGTGTGTGTTGTAGTGCTCTGTGCACTGTGTCATAGTACTCTGTGTACTGCGTGTGTCGTAGCACTCTGTGTACTGCGTGTCGTAGTACTCTGTGTACTGCTTGTGTCGTAGTACTCTGCGTACTGCGTGTGTCGTAGTACTCTGTGTCGTAGTATTCTGTGTACTGCGTGTATTGTAGTACTCTGTGTACTGTGTGTGTGTCGTAGTACTTTGTGTAGTGTGTCGTAGTACTCTGTGTACTGCGTGTGTCGTAGTACTCTGTGTACCGCGTGTGTCGTAGTACTCTGTGTACTGTGTCGTAGTACTCTGTGTACTGCGTGTGTCGTAGTGCTCTGTGTACCGTGTGTCATAGTACTCTGTGTACCGTGTGTCATAGTACTCTGTGTACCGCGTGTGTCGTAGTACTCTGTGTACTGTGTCGTAGTATTCTGTGTACTGCGTGTGTCGTAGTACTCTGTGTACCGTGTGTCATAGTACTCTGTGTACTGTGTGTCGTAGTACTCTGTGTTTAGTTCGGGTTTAGTTCGGGTCTAGTCCGGGTTTAGTTCGGGTCTAGTCCGGGTTTAGTCCGGGTTAATCCGGGTCTAGTCCGGGTTTAGTTCGGGTTTAGTTCGGGTTTAGTTCGGGTTTAGTTCGGGTCCAGTCCGGGTCTAGTTCGGGTTTAGTTCGGGTCTTGTCCGGGTCTAGTCCGGGTCTAGTCCGGGTCTAGTCCGGGTTTAGTCCGCGTTTAGTCCGCGTTTAGTCCGGGTTTAGTTCGGGTTTAGTCCGGGTTTAGTCCGGGTTAAGTCCGGGTTTAGTTCGGGTCTAGTCCGGATCTAGTCCGGGTTTAGTCCGGGTCGAGTCCGGACTTAGTCCGGGTTTAGTCCGGGTTTAGTCCGGGTCTCGAGTCGTACCGTTTGGCTCTGGGGAGGCCAAGGGGCGTCAGGTTTGTTTCTTTTGGTGAAGCTCGACGAATCCGGATCTGAGAAACTCTCTTCACCTGAGGAAAGGAAACGGGGAGAGAGGAGACGAGGAGAGAGGAGATGAGGATAGAGGAGACGAGGAGAGAGAAGATGAGGATACAGGAGACGAGGAGAGAGGAGATGAGGAGACGAGGAGAAAGCATGTACTTTATATGTTGTAGGGCCTTGTAGTACTGTAGTACTTTGTAGTACTTTGTACTGTGTGTCGAAGTACTCTGTGTACCGTGTGTGTCGTAGTACTCTGTGTACTGCGTGTGTCGTAGTACTCTGTGTACTGCGTGTGTCGTAGTACTCTGTGTACTGCGTGTCGTAGTACTCTGTGTACTGTGTGTCGTAGTACTCTGTGTACTGTGTGTGTCGTAGTACTCTGTGTACTGCGTGTGTCGTAGAACTTTGTGTACTGCGTGTGTCGTAGTACTCTGTGTACTGCGTGTGTCGTAGTACTTTGTGTACTGCGTGTGTCGTAGTATTCTGTGTACTGTGTGTCGTAGTACTCTGTGTACTGTGTGTTGTAGTACTCTGTGTACTGCGTGTCGTAGTACTCTGTGTACTGCATGTCGTAGTACTCTGTGTACTGTGTGTCGTAGTACTCTGTGTACTGTGTGTCGTAGTACTCTGTGTACTGCGTGTAGCAGTACTCTGTGTACTGCGTGTCGTAGTACTCTGTGTACAGTGTGTGTCGTAGTACTCTGTGTACTGCGTGTCGTAGTACTCTGTGTACAGTGTGTGTCATAGTACTCTGTGTACTGCGTGTCGTAGTACTCTGTGTACAGTGTGTCGCAGTACTCTGTGTACTGTGTGTGTCGTATTACTCTGTGTACTGTGTGTCATAGTACTCTGTGTACTGCGTGTCATAGTACTCTGTGTACAGTGTGTCGTAGTACTCTCTGTACCGCGTGTGTCGTAGTACTCTGTGTCCTGCGTGTCGTAGTACTCTGTGTCCTGCGTGTCGTAGTACTCTATGTAATGTGTCGTAGTACTATGTGTACTGTGTGTTGTAGTACTCTGTGTACTCTGTGTGTCATAGTACTCTGTGTTGTAGTACTCTGTGTAATGTGTCGTAGTATTCTGTGTACCACGTGTGTCGTAGTACTCTGTGTATTGTGTGTCGTAATACTCTGTGTACTGCGTGTTGTAGTACTCTGTGTACTGCGTGTTGTAGTACTCTGTGTACTGTGTGTCATAGTACTCTGTGTACCGCATGTGTCGTAGTAATCTGTGTACCGTGTGTGTACTGTGTGTCGTAGTACTCTGTGTACCGCGTGTGTCGTAGTACTCTGTGTACCGGGTGCGTCGTAGTACTCTGTGTACCGCGTGTGTCCTAGTACTCTGTGTACCGGGTGCGTCGTAGTACTCTGTGTACCGCGTGTGTCCTAGTACTCTGTGTACCGCATGTGTCATACTACTCTGTGTACCGAGTGCGTCGTAGTACTCTGTGTACCGTGTGCGTCGTAGTACTCTGTGTACCGCATGTGTCATAGTACTCTGTGCACTGTGTGTCGTAGTACTCTATGTACTGTGTGTGTCGTAGTACTCTGTGTATTGTGTCGTAGTACTCTGTGTACCGTGTGTGTCGTAGTACTCTGTGTACTGTGTGTCGTAGTACTCTGTGTACCGCGTGTGTCGTAGTACTCTGTGTACTGTGTGTCGTAGTACTCTGTGTATTGTGTGTCATAGTACTCTGTGTACCGCCTGTGTCGTAGTACTCTGTGTACAGTGTCGTAGTACTCTGTGTACTGCGTGTGTCGTAGTACTCTGTGTACCGTGTGTCATAGTACTCTGTGTCGTAGTACTCTGTGTACCGCGTGTGCCGTAGTACTCTGTGTACCGTGTGTGTCGTAGTACTCTGTGTACTGCGTGTGTCGTAGTACTCTGTGTACCGTGTGTCGTAATACTCTGTGTACTGCGTGTGTCGTAGTACTCTGTGTACTGCCTGTGTCGTAGTACTCTGTGTACCGCGTGTCGTAGTACTATGTGTACCGCGTGTGTCGTAGTACTCTGTGTACTGCGTGTTGTAGTACTCTGTGTACTGTGTGTGTCGCAGTACTCTGTGTACTATGTGTCGTAGTACTTTGTGTACTGTGTGTGTCGTAGTACTCTGTGTACTGTGTCGTAGTACTCTGTGTACTGCGTCTGTCATAATAGTCTGTGTACCGTGTGTCGTCGTACTCTGTGTACTGTGTGTCGTAGTACTCTGTGTACCGCGTGTGCCGTAGTACTCTGTGTACCGTGTGTGTCGTAGTACTCTGTGTACTGCGTGTGTCGAAGTACTCTGTGTATTGCGTGTGTCGTAGTACTTTGTGTACTGCATGTTGTAGTACTCTGTGTACTGCGTGTCGTAGTACTCTGTGTATTGCGTGTGTCGTAGTACTCTGTGTACTGCGTGTCGTAGTACTCTGTGCACGGCGTGTCGTAGTACTCTGTGTATTGCGTGTGTCGTAGTACTCCGTGTACTGCGTGTGTCGTAGTACTTTGTGTACTGCGTGTGTCGTAGTACTCTGTGTACTGCGTGTGTCGTAGTACTCTGTGTATTGCGTGTGTGTCGTAGTAATTTGTGTACTGCGTGTAGTAGTACTCTGTGTACTGCGCGGTCGTAGTACTCTGTGTACTGTGTGTAGTAGTACTCTGTGTACTGGGTGTATCGTAGTACTCTGTGTACTGCGTGTGTCGTAGTACTGTGTGTACTGCGTGGTGAAGAAATCTGTGTACTGCGCGGTGTCGTGGTACTCTGTGTATTGCGTGTGTCGTAGTACTTTGTGTACTGCATGTTGTAGTACTCTGTGTACTGCGTGTTGTAGTACTCTGTGTACTGTGTGTCGTAGTACTCTGTGTGCCGCGTGTGTCGTAGTAATCTGTGTACCGTGTGTGTACTGTGTGTTGTAGTACTCTGTGTACCGCGTGTGTCGTAGTACTCTGTGTACCGCGTGCGTCGTAGTACTCTGTGTACCGCATGTGTCATAGTACTCTGTGCACTGTGTGTCATAGTACTCTATGTACTGTGTGTGTCGTAGTACTCTGTGTATTGTGTCGTAGTACTCTGTGTACCGTGTGTGTCGTAATACTCTGTGTACTGTGTGTCGTAGTACTCTGTGTACCGCGTGTGTCGTAGTACTCTGTGTACTGTGTGTCGTAGTACTCTGTGTATTGTGTGTCATAGTACTCTGTGTACCGCCAGTGTCGTAGTACTCTGTGTACAGTGTCGTAGTACTCTGTGTACTGCGTGTGTCGTAGTACTCTGTGTACCGTGTGTCATAGTACTCTGTGTCGTAGTACTCTGTGTACCGCGTGTGCCGTAGTACTCTGTGTACCGTGTGTGTCGTAGTACTCTGTGTACTGCGTGTGTCGTAGTACTCTGTGTACCGTGTGTCGTAATACTCTGTGTACTGCGTGTGTCGTAGTACTCTGTGTACTGCCTGTGTCGTAGTACTCTGTGTACCGCGTGTCGTAGTACTATGTGTACCGCGTGTGTCGTAGTACTCTGTGTACTGCGTGTTGTAGTACTCTGTGTACTGTGTGTGTCGCAGTACTCTGTGTACTATGTGTCGTAGTACTTTGTGTACTGTGTGTGTCGTAGTACTCTGTGTACTGTGTCGTAGTACTCTGTGTACTGCGTCTGTCATAATAGTCTGTGTACCGTGTGTCGTCGTACTCTGTGTACTGTGTGTCGTAGTACTCTGTGTACCGCGTGTGCCGTAGTACTCTGTGTACCGTGTGTGTCGTAGTACTCTGTGTACTGCGTGTGTCGAAGTACTCTGTGTATTGCGTGTGTCGTAGTACTTTGTGTACTGCATGTTGTAGTACTCTGTGTACTGCGTGTCGTAGTACTCTGTGTACTGCGTGTGTCGTAGTACTCTGTGTATTGCGTGTGTCGTAGTAATTTGTGTACTGCGTGTTGTAGTACTCTGTGTACTGCGTGTCGTAGTACTCTGTGTACTGTGTGTCATAGTACTCTGTGTACTGCGTGTGTCGTAGTACTCTGTGTACAGCGTGCATCGTAGTACTCTGTGTACTGCGTGTGTCGTAGTACTTTGTGTACTGGGTGGTGTAGAACTCTGTGTACTGCGCGGTGTCGTGGTACTCTGTGTATTCGCGTGTGTCGTAGTACTTTGTGTACTGCATGTTGTAGTACTCTGTGTACTGCGTGTTGTAGTACTCTGTGTACTGTGTGTCGTAGTACTCTGTGTGCCGCGTGTGTCGTAGTAATCTGTGTACCGTGTGTGTACTGTGTGTTGTAGTACTCTGTGTACCGCGTGTGTCGTAGTACTCTGTGTACAGCGTGCGTCGTAGTACTCTGTGTACCGCGTGTGTCCTAGTACTCTGTGTACTGTGTGTCGTAGTACTCTGTGTACCATGTATCGTAGTACTCTATGTACTGTGTGTGTCGTAGTACTCTGTGTACCGCGTGTGTCATACTACTCTGTGTACCGTGTGCGTCGTAGTACTCTGTGTACTGCGTGTGTCGTAGTACTGTGTGTACTGCGTTTGTCGTAGTACTCTGTGTACTGTGTGTGTCGTAGTACTGCGTGTCGCAGTACTCTGTGTACTGCGTGTCGTAGTACTCTGTGTACAGTGTCTGTCGTAGTACTGTGTACTGCGTGTCGTAGTACTCTGTGTACAGTGTGTGTCGTAGTACTCTGTGTACTGCGTGTCGTAGTACTCTGTGTACTGCGTGTCGTAGTACTCTGTGTACAGTGTGTGTCGTAGTACTCTGTGTACAGTGTGTCGTAGTACTCTGTGTACTGTGTGTCATAGTACTCTGTGTACTGTGTGTGTCGTAGTACTCTGTGTACTGCGTGTCGTAGTACTCTGTGTACTGCGTGTCGTATTACTCTGTGTACAGAGTGCGTCGTAGTACTCTGTGTACAGAGTGCGTCGTAGTACTCTGTGTACCGCATGTCGTAGTACTCTGTGTACAGCGTGCGTCGTAGTACTCTGTGTACTGCGTGTGTCATACTACTCTGTGTACCGCGTGTTGTAGTACTCTGTGTATTGTGTGTCGTAATACTCTGTGTACTGCGTGTGTCATAGTACTCTGTGTACTGTGTGTCGTAATACTCTGTGTACTGCGTGTGTCGTAGTACTCTGTGTCGTAGTACTCTGTGTCGTGAATGTGTTGTAGTACTCTGTGTACAGTGTGTGTCGTAGTACTCTGTGTACTGCGTGTCGTAGTACTCTGTGTACAGTGTGTGTCGTAGTACTCTGTGTACTGCGTGTCATAGTACTCTGTGTACAGTGTGTCGTAGTACTCTGTGTACTGTGTGTGTCGTAGTACTCTGTGTACTGTGTGTGTCGTAGTACTCTGTGTACTGCGTGTCGTAGTACTCTGTGTACTGCGTGTCTTAGTACTCTGTGTACAGTGTGTCGTAGTACTCTGTGTACCGCGTGTCGTAGTATTCTGTGTCATAGTACTTTGTGTACTGCGTGTGTCGTAGTACTCTGTGTCGAAGTACTCTGTGTACTGTGTGTCGTAGTACTCTGTGTACTGCGTGTGTCGTAGTACTCTGTGTACTGCGTGTGTCGTAGTACTTTGTGTATTGTGTGTCGTAGTACTCTGTGTACCGCGTGTGTCGTAGTACTCTGTGTACTGCGTGCCGTAGTACTCTGTGTACAGTGTGTGTCGTAGTACTCTGTGTACTGCGTGTCGTAGTACTTTGTGTACTGCGTGTCGTAGTACTCTGTGTACTGCGTGTCGTAGTACTCTGTGTACTGTGTGTGTCGTAGTACTTTGTGTACTGCATGTTTCGTAGTACTCTGTGTACTGCGTGTGTCGTAGTACTCTGTGTACTGCGTGTCGTAGTACTCTGTGTACTGCGTGTCTTAGTACTCTGTGTACAGTGTGTCGTAGTACTCTGTGTACCGCGTGTCGTAGTATTCTGTGTCATAGTACTTTGTGTACTGCGTGTGTCGTAGTACTATGTGTCGAAGTACTCTGTGTACTGTGTGTCGTAGTACTCTGTGTACTGCGTGTGTCGTAGTACTCTGTGTACTGCGTGTGTCGTAGTACTTTGTGTATTGTGTGTCGTAGTACTCTGTGTACTGTGTGTGTCGTAGTACTCTGTGTACTGTGTGTGTCGTAGTACTCTGTGTACTGCGTGTCGTAGTACTCTGTGTACTGCGTGTCTTAGTACTCTGTGTACAGTGTGTCGTAGTACTCTGTGTACCGCGTGTCGTAGTATTCTGTGTCATAGTACTTTGTGTACTGCGTGTGTCGTAGTACTCTGTGTCGAAGTACTCTGTGTACTGTGTGTCGTAGTACTCTGTGTAATGCGTGTGTCGTAGTACTCTGTGTACTGCGTGTGTGTCGTAGTACTTTGTGTATTGTGTGTCGTAGTACTCTGTGTACCGCGTGTGTCGTAGTACTCTGTGTACTGCGTGTCGTAGTACTCTGTGTACAGTGTGTGTCGTAGTACTCTGTGTACTGCGTGTCGTAGTACTTTGTGTACTGCGTGTCGTAGTACTCTGTGTACTGCGTGTCGTAGTACTCTGTGTACTGTGTGTGTCGTAGTACTTTGTGTACTGCATGTTTCGTAGTACTCTGTGTACTGCGTGTGTCGTAGTATTCTGTGTACTGTGTGTCGTAGTACTATGTGTACTGTGTGTCATAGTACTCTGTGTACTGTGTGTCGTAGTACTCTGTGTACCGTGTATCGTAGTACTCTATGTACTGTGTGTGTCGTAGTACTCTGTGTATTGTGTGTCGTAGTACTCTGTGTACCGTGTGTGTCGTAGTACTCTGTGTACCGCGTGTGTCATACTACTCTGTGTACCGTGTGCCTTGTAGTACTCTGTGTACTGCGTGTGTCGTAGTACTGTGTGTACTGTGTTTGTCGTAGTACTCTGTGTACTGTGTGTGTCGTAGTAC
Organism: Odontamblyopus lacepedii; assembly: GCA_034769755.1. NCBI lineage: Eukaryota > Metazoa > Chordata > Actinopteri > Gobiiformes > Gobiidae > Odontamblyopus > Odontamblyopus lacepedii. Next base: position 36,530,491 of record CM068344.1, on the reverse strand, counting down.
TCTGTGTACTGCGTGTCGCAGTACTCTGTGTACTGCGTGTCGTAGTACTCTGTGTACAGTGTGTGTCGTAGTACTCTGTGTACTGCGTGTCGTAGTACTCTGTGTACAGTGTGTGTCGTAGTACTCTGTGTACTGCGTGTCATAGTACTCTGTGTACAGTGTGTCGTAGTACTCTGTGTACTGTGTGTGTCGTAGTACTCTGTGTACTGTGTGTGTCGTAGTACTCTGTGTACTGCGTGTCGTAGTACTCTGTGTACCGTGTATCGTAGTACTCTATGTACTGTGTGTGTCGTAGTACTCTGTGTACCGCGTGTGTCATACTACTCTGTGTACCGTGTGCGTCGTAGTACTCTGTGTACTGCGTGTGTCGTAGTACTGTGTGTACTGCGTTTGTCATAGTACTCTGTGTACTGTGTGTGTCGTAGTACTGCGTGTCGCAGTACTCTGTGTACTGCGTGTCGTAGTACTCTGTGTACAGTGTCTGTCGTAGTACTGTGTACTGCGTGTCGTAGTACTCTGTGTACAGTGTGTGTCGTAGTACTCTGTGTACTGCGTGTCGTAGTACTCTGTGTACTGCGTGTCGTAGTACTCTGTGTACAGTGTGTGTCGTAGTACTCTGTGTACTGCGTGTCGTAGTACTCTGTGTACTGCGTGTCGTAGTACTCTGTGTACTGCGTGTCGTAGTACTCTGTGTACAGTGTGTCGTAGTACTCTGTGTACTGCGTGTCGTAGTACTCTGTGTACTGCGTGTCGTATTACTCTGTGTACAGAGTGCGTCGTAGTACTCTGTGTACAGAGTGCGTCGTAGTACTCTGTGTACCGCATGTCGTAGTACTCTGTGTACAGCGTGCGTCGTAGTACTCTGTGTACTGCGTGTGTCATACTACTCTGTGTACCGCGTGTTGTAGTACTCTGTGTATTGTGTGTCGTAATACTCTGTGTACTGCGTGTGTCATAGTACTCTGTGTACTGTGTGTCGTAATACTCTGTGTACTGCGTGTGTCGTAGTACTCTGTGTCGTAGTACTCTGTGTCGTGAATGTGTTGTAGTACTCTGTGTACAGTGTGTGTCGTAGTACTCTGTGTACTGCGTGTCGTAGTACTCTGTGTACAGTGTGTGTCGTAGTACTCTGTGTACTGCGTGTCATAGTACTCTGTGTACAGTGTGTCGTAGTACTCTGTGTACTGTGTGTGTCGTAGTACTCTGTGTACTGTGTGTGTTGTAGTACTCTGTGTACTGCGTGTCGTAGTACTCTGTGTACTGCGTGTCTTAGTACTCTGTGTACAGTGTGTCGTAGTACTCTGTGTACCGCGTGTCGTAGTATTCTGTGTCATAGTACTTTGTGTACTGCGTGTGTCGTAGTACTCTGTGTCGAAGTACTCTGTGTACTGTGTGTCGTAATACTCTGTGTACTGCGTGTGTCGTAGTACTCTGTGTACTGCGTGTGTCGTAGTACTTTGTGTATTGTGTGTCGTAGTACTCTGTGTACAGAGTGTGTCGTAGTACTCTGTGTACTGCGTGTGTCGTAGTACTCTGTGTACAGTGTGTGTCGTAGTACTCTGTGTACTGCGTGTCGTAGTACTTTGTGTACTGCGTGTCGTAGTACTCTGTGTACTGCGTGTCGTAGTACTCTGTGTACTGTGTGTGTCGTAGTACTTTGTGTACTGCATGTTTCGTAGTACTCTGTGTACTGCGTGTGTCGTAGTATTCTGTGTACTGTGTGTCGTAGTACTATGTGTACTGTGTGTCATAGTACTCTGTGCACCGCGTGTGTCATAGTACTCTGTGTACTGTGTGTCGTAGTACTCTGTGTACCGTGTATCGTAGTACTCTATGTACTGTGTGTGTCGTAGTACTCTGTGTATTGTGTGTCGTAGTACTCTGTGTACCGTGTGTGTCGTAGTACTCTGTGTACCGCGTGTGTCATACTACTCTGTGTACCGTGTGCCTCGTAGTACTCTGTGTACTGCGTGTGTCGTAGTACTGTGTGTACTGTGTTTGTCGTAGTACTCTGTGTACTGTGTGTGTCGTAGTACTCTGTGTACTGCGTGTCGCAGTACTCTGTGTACTGCGTGTCGTAGTACTCTGTGTACAGTGTGTGTCGTAGTACTCTGTGTACTGCGTGTCGTAGTACTCTGTGTACAGTGTGTGTCGTAGTACTCTGTGTACTGCGTGTCATAGTACTCTGTGTACAGTGTGTCGTAGTACTCTGTGTACTGTGTGTGTCGTAGTACTCTGTGTACTGTGTGTGTCGTAGTACTCTGTGTACTGCGTGTCGTAGTACTCTGTGTACTGCGTGTCTTAGTACTCTGTGTACAGTGTGTCGTAGTACTCTGTGTACCGCTGCGTGTCGTAGTATTCTGTGTCATAGTACTTTGTGTACTGCGTGTGTCGTAGTACTCTGTGTCGAAGTACTCTGTGTACTGTGTGTCGTAGTACTCTGTGAACTGGGTGTGTCTTAGTAATCTGTGTACTGCGCGGTGTCGTAGTACTTTGTGTATTGTGTGTCGTAGTACTCTGTGTACCGCGTGTGTCGTAGTACTCTGTGTACTGCGTGTCGTAGTACTCTGTGTACAGTGTGTGTCGTAGTACTCTGTGTACTGCGTGTCGTAGTACTATGTGTACTGCGTGTCGTAGTACTCTGTGTACTGCGTGTCGTAGTACTCTGTGTACTGTGTGTGTCGTAGTACTTTGTGTACTGCATGTTTCGTAGTACTCTGTGTACTGCGTGTGTCGTAGTATTCTGTGTACTGTGTGTCGTAGTACTATGTGTACTGTGTGTCATAGTACTCTGTGCACCGCGTGTGTCATAGTACTCTGTGTACTGTGTGTCGTAGTACTCTGTGTACCGTGTATCGTAGTACTCTATGTACTGTGTGTGTCGTAGTACTCTGTGTATTGTGTGTCGTAGTACTCTGTGTACCGTGTGTGTCGTAGTACTCTGTGTACCGCGTGTGTCATACTACTCTGTGTACCGTGTGCCTCGTAGTACTCTGTGTACTGCGTGTGTCGTAGTACTCTGTGTACTGCGTGTCGTAGTACTCTGTGTACAGTGTGTCGTAGTACTCTGTGTACTGCGTGTCGTAGTACTCTGTGTACTGCGTGTCTTAGTACTCTGTGTACAGTGTGTCGTAGTACTCTGTGTACCGCGTGTCGTAGTATTCTGTGTCATAGTACTTTGTGTACTGCGTGTGTCGTAGTACTCTGTGTCGAAGTACTCTGTGTACTGTGTGTCGTAGTACTCTGTGTACTGCGTGTGTCGTAGTACTCTGTGTACTGCGTGTGTCGTAGTACTTTGTGTATTGTGTGTCGTAGTACTCTGTGTACCGCGTGTGTCGTAGTACTCTGTGTACTGCGTGTCGTAGTACTCTGTGTACAGTGTGTGTCGTAGTACTCTGTGTACTGCGTGTCGTAGTACTTTGTGTACTGCGTGTCGTAGTACTCTGTGTACTGCGTGTCGTAGTACTCTGTGTACTGTGTGTGTCGTAGTACTTTGTGTACTGCATGTTTCGTAGTACTCTGTGTACTGCGTGTGTCGTAGTATTCTGTGTACTGTGTGTCGTAGTACTATGTGTACTGTGTGTCATAGTACTCTGTGCACCGCGTGTGTCATAGTACTCTGTGTACTGTGTGTCGTAGTACTCTGTGTACCGTGTATCGTAGTACTCTATGTACTGTGTGTGTCGTAGTACTCTGTGTATTGTGTGTCGTAGTACTCTGTGTACCGTGTGTGTCGTAGTACTCTGTGTACCGCGTGTGTCATACTACTCTGTGTACCGTGTGCCTCGTAGTACTCTGTGTACTGCGTGTGTCGTAGTACTGTGTGTACTGTGTTTGTCGTAGTACTCTGTGTACTGTGTGTGTCGTAGTACTCTGTGTACTGCGTGTCGCAGTACTCTGTGTACTGCGTGTCGTAGTACTCTGTGTACAGTGTGTGTCGTAGTACTCTGTGTACTGCGTGTCGTAGTACTCTGTGTACAGTGTGTGTCGTAGTACTCTGTGTACTGCGTGTCATAGTACTCTGTGTACAGTGTGTCGTAGTACTCTGTGTACTGTGTGTGTCGTAGTACTCTGTGTACTGTGTGTGTCGTAGTACTCTGTGTACTGCGTGTCGTAATACTCTGTGTACTGCGTGTCTTAGTACTCTGTGTACAGTGTGTCGTAGTACTCTGTGTACCGCGTGTCGTAGTATTCTGTGTCATAGTACTTTGTGTACTGCGTGTGTCGTAGTACTCTGTGTCGAAGTACTCTGTGTACTGTGTGTCGTAGTACTCTGTGTACTGCGTGTGTCGTAGTACTCTGTGTACTGCGCGGTGTCGTAGTACTTTGTGTATTGTGTGTCGTAGTACTCTGTGTACCGCGTGTGTCGTAGTACTCTGTGTACTGCGTGTCGTAGTACTCTGTGTACAGTGTGTGTCGTAGTACTCTGTGTACTGCGTGTCGTAGTACTTTGTGTACTGCGTGTCGTAGTACTCTGTGTACTGCGTGTCGTAGTACTCTGTGTACTGTGTGTGTCGTAGTACTTTGTGTACTGCATGTTTCGTAGTACTCTGTGTACTGCGTGTGTCGTAGTATTCTGTGTACTGTGTGTCGTAGTACTATGTGTACTGTGTGTCATAGTACTCTGTGCACCGCGTGTGTCATAGTACTCTGTGTACTGTGTGTCGTAGTACTCTGTGTACCGTGTATCGTAGTACTCTATGTACTGTGTGTGTCGTAGTACTCTGTGTATTGTGTGTCGTAGTACTCTGTGTACCGTGTGTGTCGTAGTACTCTGTGTACCGCGTGTGTCATACTACTCTGTGTACCGTGTGCCTCGTAGTACTCTGTGTACTGCGTGTGTCGTAGTACTGTGTGTACTGTGTTTGTCGTAGTACTCTGTGTACTGTGTGTGTCGTAGTACTCTGTGTACTGCGTGTCGCAGTACTCTGTGTACTGCGTGTCGTAGTACTCTGTGTACAGTGTGTGTCGTAGTACTCTGTGTACTGCGTGTCGTAGTACTCTGTGTACAGTGTGTCGTAGTACTCTGTGTACTGCGTGTCTTAGTACTCTGTGTACAGTGTGTCGTAGTACTCTGTGTACCGCGTGTCGTAGTATTCTGTGTCATAGTACTTTGTGTACTGCGTGTGTCGTAGTACTCTGTGTCGAAGTACTCTGTGTACTGTGTGTCGTAGTACTCTGTGTACTGCGTGTGTCGTAGTACTCTGTGTACTGCGTGTGTCGTAGTACTTTGTGTATTGTGTGTCGTAGTACTCTGTGTACCGCGTGTGTCGTAGTACTCTGTGTACTGCGTGTCGTAGTACTCTGTGTACAGTGTGTGTCGTAGTACTCTGTGTACTGCGTGTCGTAGTACTTTGTGTACTGCGTGTCGTAGTACTCTGTGTACTGCGTGTCGTAGTACTCTGTGTACTGTGTGTGTCGTAGTACTTTGTGTACTGCATGTTTCGTAGTACTCTGTGTACTGCGTGTGTCGTAGTATTCTGTGTACTGTGTGTCGTAGTACTATGTGTACTGTGTGTCATAGTACTCTGTGCACCGCGTGTGTCATAGTACTCTGTGTATTGTGTGTCGTAGTACTCTGTGTACCGTGTATCGTAGTACTCTATGTACTGTGTGTGTCGTAGTACTCTGTGTATTGTGTGTCGTAGTACTCTGTGTACCGTGTGTGTCGTAGTACTCTGTGTACCGCGTGTGTCATACTACTCTGTGTACCGTGTGCCTCGTAGTACTCTGTGTACTGCGTGTGTCGTAGTACTGTGTGTACTGTGTTTGTCGTAGTACTCTGTGTACTGTGTGTGTCGTAGTACTCTGTGTAATGCGTGTCGAATATGTCTGTGTACTGTGTGTCGTAGTACTCTGTGTACAGTTTGTGTGTCGTAGTACTCTGTGTACTGCGTGTCGTAGTACTCTGTGTACAGTGTGTGTCGTAGTACTCTGTGTACTGCGTGTCATAGTACTCTGTGTACAGTGTGTCGTAGTACTCTGTGTACTGTGTGTGTCGTAGTACTCTGTGTACTGTGTGTGTCGTAGTACTCTGTGTACTGCGTGTCGTAATACTCTGTGTACTGCGTGTCTTAGTACTCTGTGTACAGTGTGTCGTAGTACTCTGTGTACCGCGTGTCGTAGTATTCTGTGTCATAGTACTTTGTGTACTGCGTGTGTCGTAGTACTCTGTGTCGAAGTACTCTGTGTACTGTGTGTCGTAGTACTCTGTGTACTGCGTGTGTCGTAGTACTCTGTGTACTGCGTGTGTCGTAGTACTTTGTGTATTGTGTGTCGTAGTACTCTGTGTACCGCGTGTGTCGTAGTACTCTGTGTACTGCGTGTCGTAGTACTCTGTGTACAGTGTGTGTCGTAGTACTCTGTGTACTGCGTGTCGTAGTACTTTGTGTACTGCGTGTCGTAGTACTCTGTGTACTGCGTGTCGTAGTACTCTGTGTACTGTGTGTGTCGTAGTACTTTGTGTACTGCATGTTTCGTAGTACTCTGTGTACTGCGTGTGTCGTAGTATTCTGTGTACTGTGTGTCGTAGTACTATGTGTACTGTGTGTCATAGTACTCTGTGCACCGCGTGTGTCATAGTACTCTGTGTACTGTGTGTCGTAGTACTCTGTGTACCGTGTATCGTAGTACTCTATGTACTGTGTGTGTCGTAGTACTCTGTGTATTGTGTGTCGTAGTACTCTGTGTACCGTGTGTGTCGTAGTACTCTGTGTACCGCGTGTGTCATACTACTCTGTGTACCGTGTGCCTCGTAGTACTCTGTGTACTGCGTGTGTCGTAGTACTGTGTGTACTGTGTTTGTCGTAGTACTCTGTGTACTGTGTGTGTCGTAGTACTCTGTGTACTGCGTGTCGCAGTACTCTGTGTACTGCGTGTCGTAGTACTCTGTGTACAATGTCGTAGTACTCTGTGTACCGCGTGTGTCGTAGTACTCTGTGTACAGAGTGCGTCGTAGTACTCTGTGTACTGCGTGTCTTAGTACTCTGTGTACAGTGTGTCGTAGTACTCTGTGTACCGCGTGTCGTAGTATTCTGTGTCATAGTACTTTGTGTACTGCGTGTGTCGTAGTACTCTGTGTCGAAGTACTCTGTGTACTGTGTGTCGTAGTACTCTGTGTACTGCGTGTGTCGTAGTACTCTGTGTACTGCGTGTGTCGTAGTACTTTGTGTATTGTGTGTCGTAGTACTCTGTGTACCGCGTGTGTCGTAGTACTCTGTGTACTGCGTGTCGTAGTACTCTGTGTACAGTGTGTGTCGTAGTACTCTGTGTACTGCGTGTCGTAGTACTTTGTGTACTGCGTGTCGTAGTACTCTGTGTACTGCGTGTCGTAGTACTCTGTGTACCGTGTGTGTCGTAGTACTCTGTGTACCGCGTGTGTCATACTACTCTGTGTACCGTGTGCCTCGTAGTACTCTGTGTACTGCGTGTGTCGTAGTACTGTGTGTACTGTGTTTGTCGTAGTACTCTGTGTACAGTGTGTGTCGTAGTACTCTGTGTACTGCGTGTCATAGTACTCTGTGTACAGTGTGTCGTAGTACTCTGTGTACTGTGTGTGTCGTAGTACTCTGTGTACTGTGTGTGTCGTAGTACTCTGTGTACTGCGTGTCGTAGTACCCTGTGTACTGCGTGTCTTAGTACTCTGTGTACAGTGTGTCGTAGTACTCTGTGTACCGCGTGTCGTAGTATTCTGTGTCATAGTACTTTGTGTACTGCGTGTGTCGTAGTACTCTGTGTCGAAGTACTCTGTGTACTGTGTGTCGTAGTACTCTGTGTACTGCGTGTGTCGTAGTACTCTGTGTACTGCGTGTGTCGTAGTACTTTGTGTATTGTGTGTCGTAGTACTCTGTGTACAGCGTGTGTCGTAGTACTCTGTGTACTGCGTGTCGTAGTACTCTGTGTACAGTGTGTGTCGTAGTACTCTGTGTACTGCGTGTCGTAGTACTTTGTGTACTGCGTGTCGTAGTACTCTGTGTACAGTGTGTGTCATAGTACTCTGTGTACTGCGTGTCGTAGTACTCTGTGTACAGTGTGTGTCGTAGTACTCTGTGTACTGTGTGTCATAGTACTCTGTGTACTGCGTGTCGTAATACTCTGTGTACTGCGTGTCGTAGTACTCTGTGTACAGTGTGTCGTAGTACTCTCTGTACCGCGTGTGTCGTAGTACTCTGTGTCCTGCGTGTCGTAGTACTCTGTGTCCTGCGTGTCGTAGTACTCTATGTAATGTGTCGTAGTACTCTGTGTACTGTGTGTTGTAGTACTCTGTGTACTCTGTGTGTCATAGTACTCTGTGTTGTAGTACTCTGTGTAATGTGTCGTAGTATTCTGTGTACCACGTGTGTCGTAGTACTCTGTGTATTGTGTGTCGTAATACTCTGTGTACTGCGTGTTGTAGTACTCTGTGTACTGCGTGTCGTAGTACTCTGTGTACTGTGTGTCATAGTACTCTGTGTACTGCATGTGTCGTAGTAATCTGTGTACCGTGTGTGTACTGTGTGTCGTAGTACTCTGTGTATCGCGTGTGTCGTAGTACTCTGTGTACCGGGTGCGTCGTAGTACTCTGTGTACCGCGTGTGTCCTAGTACTCTGTGTACCGGGTGCGTCGTAGTACTCTGTGTACCGCGTGTGTCCTAGTACTCTGTGTACCGCATGTGTCATACTACTCTGTGTACCGTGTGCGTCGTAGTACTCTGTGTACCGTGTGCGTCGTAGTACTCTGTGTACCGCATGTGTCATAGTACTCTGTGCACTGTGTGTCGTAGTACTCTATGTACTGTGTGTGTCGTAGTACTCTGTGTATTGTGTCGTAGTACTCTGTGTACCGTGTGTGTCGTAGTACTCTGTGTACTGTGTGTCGTAGTACTCTGTGTACCGCGTGTGTCGTAGTACTCTGTGTACTGTGTGTCGTAGTACTCTGTGTATTGTGTGTCATAGTACTCTGTGTACCGCCTGTGTCGTAGTACTCTGTGTACAGTGTCGTAGTACTCTGTGTACTGCGTGTGTCGTAGTACTCTGTGTACCGTGTGTCATAGTACTCTGTGTCGTAGTACTCTGTGTACCGCGTGTGCCGTAGTACTCTGTGTACCGTGTGTGTCGTAGTACTCTGTGTACTGCGTGTGTCGTAGTACTCTGTGTACCGTGTGTCGTAATACTCTGTGTACTGCGTGTGTCGTAGTACTCTGTGTACTGCCTGTGTCGTAGTACTCTGTGTACCGCGTGTCGTAGTACTATGTGTACCGCGTGTGTCGTAGTACTCTGTGTACTGCGTGTTGTAGTACTCTGTGTACTGTGTGTGTCGCAGTACTCTGTGTACTATGTGTCGTAGTACTTTGTGTACTGTGTGTGTCGTAGTACTCTGTGTACTGTGTCGTAGTACTCTGTGTACTGCGTCTGTCATAATAGTCTGTGTACCGTGTGTCGTCGTACTCTGTGTACTGTGTGTCGTAGTACTCTGTGTACCGCGTGTGCCGTAGTACTCTGTGTACCGTGTGTGTCGTAGTACTCTGTGTACTGCGTGTGTCGAAGTACTCTGTGTATTGCGTGTGTCGTAGTACTTTGTGTACTGCATGTTGTAGTACTCTGTGTACTGCGTGTCGTAGTACTCTGTGTATTGCGTGTGTCGTAGTACTCTGTGTACTGCGTGTCGTAGTACTCTGTGCACGGCGTGTCGTAGTACTCTGTGTATTGCGTGTGTCGTAGTACTCCGTGTACTGCGTGTGTCGTAGTACTTTGTGTACTGCGTGTGTCGTAGTACTCTGTGTACTGCGTGTGTCGTAGTACTCTGTGTATTGCGTGTGTCGTAGTAATTTGTGTACTGCGTGTTGTAGTACTCTGTGTACTGCGTGTCGTAGTACTCTGTGTACTGTGTGTCGTAGTACTCTGTGTACTGCGTGCATCGTAGTACTCTGTGTACTGCGTGTGTCGTAGTACTTTGTGTACTGCGTGGTGTAGTACTCTGTGTACTGCGTGTGTCGTGGTACTCTGTGTATTGCGTGTGTCGTAGTACTTTGTGTACTGCATGTTGTAGTACTCTGTGTACTGCGTGTTGTAGTACTCTGTGTACTGTGTGTCGTAGTACTCTGTGTGCCGCGTGTGTCGTAGTAATCTGTGTACCGTGTGTGTACTGTGTGTTGTAGTACTCTGTGTACCGCGTGTGTCGTAGTACTCTGTGTACCGCGTGCGTCGTAGTACTCTGTGTACCGCATGTGTCATAGTACTCTGTGCACTGTGTGTCATAGTACTCTATGTACTGTGTGTGTCGTAGTACTCTGTGTATTGTGTCGTAGTACTCTGTGTACCGTGTGTGTCGTAATACTCTGTGTACTGTGTGTCGTAGTACTCTGTGTACCGCGTGTGTCGTAGTACTCTGTGTACTGTGTGTCGTAGTACTCTGTGTATTGTGTGTCATAGTACTCTGTGTACCGCCAGTGTCGTAGTACTCTGTGTACAGTGTCGTAGTACTCTGTGTACTGCGTGTGTCGTAGTACTCTGTGTACCGTGTGTCATAGTACTCTGTGTCGTAGTACTCTGTGTACCGCGTGTGCCGTAGTACTCTGTGTACCGTGTGTGTCGTAGTACTCTGTGTACTGCGTGTGTCGTAGTACTCTGTGTACCGTGTGTCGTAATACTCTGTGTACTGCGTGTGTCGTAGTACTCTGTGTACTGCCTGTGTCGTAGTACTCTGTGTACCGCGTGTCGTAGTACTATGTGTACCGCGTGTGTCGTAGTACTCTGTGTACTGCGTGTTGTAGTACTCTGTGTACTGTGTGTGTCGCAGTACTCTGTGTACTATGTGTCGTAGTACTTTGTGTACTGTGTGTGTCGTAGTACTCTGTGTACTGTGTCGTAGTACTCTGTGTACTGCGTCTGTCATAATAGTCTGTGTACCGTGTGTCGTCGTACTCTGTGTACTGTGTGTCGTAGTACTCTGTGTACCGCGTGTGCCGTAGTACTCTGTGTACCGTGTGTGTCGTAGTACTCTGTGTACTGCGTGTGTCGAAGTACTCTGTGTATTGCGTGTGTCGTAGTACTTTGTGTACTGCATGTTGTAGTACTCTGTGTACTGCGTGTCGTAGTACTCTGTGTACTGCCTGTGTCGTAGTACTCTGTGTATTGCGTGTGTCGTAGTAATTTGTGTACTGCGTGTTGTAGTACTCTGTGTACTGCGTGTCGTAGTACTCTGTGTACTGTGTGTCATAGTACTCTGTGTACTGCGTGTGTCGTAGTACTCTGTGTACCGCGTGCATCGTAGTACTCTGTGTACTGCGTGTGTCGTAGTACTTTGTGTACTGCGTGGTGTAGTACTCTGTGTACTGCGTGTGTCGTGGTACTCTGTGTATTGCGTGTGTCGTAGTACTTTGTGTACTGCATGTTGTAGTACTCTGTGTACTGCGTGTTGTAGTACTCTGTGTACTGTGTGTCGTAGTACTCTGTGTGCCGCGTGTGTCGTAGTAATCTGTGTACCGTGTGTGTACTGTGTGTTGTAGTACTCTGTGTACCGCGTGTGTCGTAGTACTCTGTGTACAGCGTGCGTCGTAGTACTCTGTGTACCGCGTGTGTCCTAGTACTCTGTGTACTGTGTGTCGTAGTACTCTGTGTACCATGTATCGTAGTACTCTATGTACTGTGTGTGTCGTAGTACTCTGTGTACCGCGTGTGTCATACTACTCTGTGTACCGTGTGCGTCGTAGTACTCTGTGTACTGCGTGTGTCGTAGTACTGTGTGTACTGCGTTTGTCGTAGTACTCTGTGTACTGTGTGTGTCGTAGTACTGCGTGTCGCAGTACTCTGTGTACTGCGTGTCGTAGTACTCTGTGTACAGTGTCTGTCGTAGTACTGTGTACTGCGTGTCGTAGTACTCTGTGTACAGTGTGTGTCGTAGTACTCTGTGTACTGCGTGTCGTAGTACTCTGTGTACTGCGTGTCGTAGTACTCTGTGTACAGTGTGTGTCGTAGTACTCTGTGTACAGTGTGTCGTAGTACTCTGTGTACTGTGTGTCATAGTACTCTGTGTACTGTGTGTGTCGTAGTACTCTGTGTACTGCGTGTCGTAGTACTCTGTGTACTGCGTGTCGTATTACTCTGTGTACAGAGTGCGTCGTAGTACTCTGTGTACAGAGTGAGTCGTAGTACTCTGTGTACAGAATGTCTAAGTACTCTGTGTACAGCGTGCGTCGTAGTACTCTGTGTACTGCGTGTGTCATACTACTCTGTGTACCGCGTGTTGTAGTACTCTGTGTATTGTGTGTCGTAATACTCTGTGTACTGCGTGTGTCATAGTACTCTGTGTACTGTGTGTCGTAATACTCTGTGTACTGCGTGTGTCGTAGTACTCTGTGTCGTAGTACTCTGTGTCGTGAATGTGTTGTAGTACTCTGTGTACAGTGTGTGTCGTAGTACTCTGTGTACTGCGTGTCGTAGTACTCTGTGTACAGTGTGTGTCGTAGTACTCTGTGTACTGCGTGTCATAGTACTCTGTGTACAGTGTGTCGTAGTACTCTGTGTACTGTGTGTGTCGTAGTACTCTGTGTACTGTGTGTGTCGTAGTACTCTGTGTACTGCGTGTCGTAGTACTCTGTGTACTGCGTGTCTTAGTACTCTGTGTACAGTGTGTCGTAGTACTCTGTGTACCGCGTGTCGTAGTATTCTGTGTCATAGTACTTTGTGTACTGCGTGTGTCGTAGTACTCTGTGTCGAAGTACTCTGTGTACTGTGTGTCGTAGTACTCTGTGTACTGCGTGTGTCGTAGTACTCTGTGTACTGCGTGTGTCGTAGTACTTTGTGTATTGTGTGTCGTAGTACTCTGTGTACCGCGTGTGTCGTAGTACTCTGTGTACTGCGTGCCGTAGTACTCTGTGTACAGTGTGTGTCGTAGTACTCTGTGTACTGCGTGTCGTAGTACTTTGTGTACTGCGTGTCGTAGTACTCTGTGTACTGCGTGTCGTAGTACTCTGTGTACTGTGTGTGTCGTAGTACTTTGTGTACTGCATGTTTCGTAGTACTCTGTGTACTGCGTGTGTCGTAGTACTCTGTGTACTGCGTGTCGTAGTACTCTGTGTACTGCGTGTCTTAGTACTCTGTGTACAGTGTGTCGTAGTACTCTGTGTACCGCGTGTCGTAGTATTCTGTGTCATAGTACTTTGTGTACTGCGTGTGTCGTAGTACTATGTGTCGAAGTACTCTGTGTACTGTGTGTCGTAGTACTCTGTGTACTGCGTGTGTCGTAGTACTCTGTGTACTGCGTGTGTCGTAGTACTTTGTGTATTGTGTGTCGTAGTACTCTGTGTACTGTGTGTGTCGTAGTACTCTGTGTACTGTGTGTGTCGTAGTACTCTGTGTACTGCGTGTCGTAGTACTCTGTGTACTGCGTGTCTTAGTACTCTGTGTACAGTGTGTCGTAGTACTCTGTGTACCGCGTGTCGTAGTATTCTGTGTCATAGTACTTTGTGTACTGCGTGTGTCGTAGTACTCTGTGTCGAAGTACTCTGTGTACTGTGTGTCGTAGTACTCTGTGTAATGCGTGTGTCGTAGTACTCTGTGTACTGCGTGTGTCGTAGTACTTTGTGTATTGTGTGTCGTAGTACTCTGTGTACCGCGTGTGTCGTAGTACTCTGTGTACTGCGTGTCGTAGTACTCTGTGTACAGTGTGTGTCGTAGTACTCTGTGTACTGCGTGTCGTAGTACTTTGTGTACTGCGTGTCGTAGTACTCTGTGTACTGCGTGTCGTAGTACTCTGTGTACTGTGTGTGTCGTAGTACTTTGTGTACTGCATGTTTCGTAGTACTCTGTGTACTGCGTGTGTCGTAGTATTCTGTGTACTGTGTGTCGTAGTACTATGTGTACTGTGTGTCATAGTACTCTGTGTACTGTGTGTCGTAGTACTCTGTGTACCGTGTATCGTAGTACTCTATGTACTGTGTGTGTCGTAGTACTCTGTGTATTGTGTGTCGTAGTACTCTGTGTACCGTGTGTGTCGTAGTACTCTGTGTACCGCGTGTGTCATACTACTCTGTGTACCGTGTGCCTTGTAGTACTCTGTGTACTGCGTGTGTCGTAGTACTGTGTGTACTGTGTTTGTCGTAGTACTCTGTGTACTGTGTGTGTCGTAGTACTCTGTGTACTGTGTTTGTGATTTCTCTGTGTACTGCGTGTCGTAGTACTCTGTGTACAGTGTGTGTCGTAGTACTCTGTGTACTGCGTGTCGTAGTACTCTGTGTACAGTGTGTGTCGTAGTACTCTGTGTACTGCGTGTCATAGTACTCTGTGTACAGTGTGTCGTAGTACTCTGTGTACTGTGTGTGTCGTAGTACTCTGTGTACTGTGTGTGTCGTAGTACTCTGTGTACTGCGTGTCGTAGTACTCTGTGTACCGTGTATCGTAGTACTCTATGTACTGTGTGTGTCGTAGTACTCTGTGTACCGCGTGTGTCATACTACTCTGTGTACCGTGTGCGTCGTAGTACTCTGTGTACTGCGTGTGTCGTAGTACTGTGTGTACTGCGTTTGTCATAGTACTCTGTGTACTGTGTGTGTCGTAGTACTGCGTGTCGCAGTACTCTGTGTACTGCGTGTCGTAGTACTCTGTGTACAGTGTCTGTCGTAGTACTGTGTACTGCGTGTCGTAGTACTCTGTGTACAGTGTGTGTCGTAGTACTCTGTGTACTGCGTGTCGTAGTACTCTGTGTACTGCGTGTCGTAGTACTCTGTGTACAGTGTGTGTCGTAGTACTCTGTGTACTGCGTGTCGTAGTACTCTGTGTACTGCGTGTCGTAGTACTCTGTGTACTGCGTGTCGTAGTACTCTGTGTACAGTGTGTCGTAGTACTCTGTGTACTGCGTGTCGTAGTACTCTGTGTACTGCGTGTCGTATTACTCTGTGTACAGAGTGCGTCGTAGTACTCTGTGTACAGAGTGCGTCGTAGTACTCTGTGTACCGCATGTCGTAGTACTCTGTGTACAGCGTGCGTCGTAGTACTCTGTGTACTGCGTGTGTCATACTACTCTGTGTACCGCGTGTTGTAGTACTCTGTGTACCGTGTGTCGTAGTACTCTGTGTACAGCGTGCGTCGTAGTACTCTGTGTACTGCGTGTGTCATACTACTCTGTGTACCGCGTGTCGTAGTACTCTGTGTCGTAGTACTCTGTGTCGTGAATGTGTTGTAGTACTCTGTGTACAGTGTGTGTCGTAGTACTCTGTGTACTGCGTGTCGTAGTACTCTGTGTACAGTGTGTGTCGTAGTACTCTGTGTACTGCGTGTCATAGTACTCTGTGTACAGTGTGTCGTAGTACTCTGTGTACTGTGTGTGTCGTAGTACTCTGTGTACTGTGTGTGTTGTAGTACTCTGTGTACAGTGTGTGTCGTAGTACTCTGTGTACTGCGTGTCTTAGTACTCTGTGTACAGTGTGTCGTAGTACTCTGTGTACCGCGTGTCGTAGTATTCTGTGTCATAGTACTTTGTGTACTGCGTGTGTCGTAGTACTCTGTGTCGAAGTACTCTGTGTACTGTGTGTCGTAGTACTCTGTGTACTGCGTGTGTCGTAGTACTCTGTGTACTGCGTGTGTCGTAGTACTTTGTGTATTGTGTGTCGTAGTACTCTGTGTACCGCGTGTGTCGTAGTACTCTGTGTACTGCGTGTCGTAGTACTCTGTGTACAGTGTGTGTCGTAGTACTCTGTGTACTGCGTGTCGTAGTACTTTGTGTACTGCGTGTCGTAGTACTCTGTGTACTGCGTGTCGTAGTACTCTGTGTACTGTGTGTGTCGTAGTACTTTGTGTACTGCATGTTTCGTAGTACTCTGTGTACTGCGTGTGTCGTAGTATTCTGTGTACTGTGTGTCGTAGTACTATGTGTACTGTGTGTCATAGTACTCTGTGCACCGCGTGTGTCATAGTACTCTGTGTACTGTGTGTCGTAGTACTCTGTGTACCGTGTATCGTAGTACTCTATGTACTGTGTGTGTCGTAGTACTCTGTGTATTGTGTGTCGTAGTACTCTGTGTACCGTGTGTGTCGTAGTACTCTGTGTACAGCGTGTGTCATACTACTCTGTGTACCGTGTGCCTCGTAGTACTCTGTGTACTGCGTGTGTCGTAGTACTGTGTGTACTGTGTTTGTCGTAGTACTCTGTGTACTGTGTGTCGTAGTACTCTGTGTACCGTGTATCGTAGTACTCTATGTACTGTGTGTGTCGTAGTACTCTGTGTACCGCGTGTGTCGTAGTACTCTGTGTACAGAGTGCGTCGTAGTACTCTGTGTACAGTGTGTGTCGTAGTACTCTGTGTACTGCGTGTCATAGTACTCTGTGTACAGTGTGTCGTAGTACTCTGTGTACTGTGTGTGTCGTAGTACTCTGTGTACTGTGTGTGTCGTAGTACTCTGTGTACTGCGTGTCGTAGTACTCTGTGTACTGCGTGTCTTAGTACTCTGTGTACAGTGTGTCGTAGTACTCTGTGTACCGCGTGTCGTAGTATTCTGTGTCATAGTACTTTGTGTACTGCGTGTGTCGTAGTATTCTGTGTACTGTGTGTCGTAGTACTATGTGTACTGCGTGTGTCGTAGTACTCTGTGTACTATGTGTGTCGTAGTACTTGGTGTCTTGTGAGTCGTCGTAGTCTGTGTCCAGCGTGTGTCGTAGTACTCTGTGTACTGCGTGTCGTAGTACTCTGTGTACAGTGTGTGTCGTAGTACTCTGTGTACTGCGTGTCGTAGTACTTTGTGTACTGCGTGTCGTAGTACTCTGTGTACTGCGTGTCGTAGTACTCTGTGTACTGTGTGTGTCGTAGTACTTTGTGTACTGCATGTTTCGTAGTACTCTGTGTACTGCGTGTGTCGTAGTATTCTGTGTACTGTGTGTCGTAGTACTATGTGTACTGTGTGTCATAGTACTCTGTGAACAGCGTGTGTCATAGTACTCTGTGTACTGTGTGTCGTAGTACTCTGTGTACCGTGTATCGTAGTACTCTATGTACTGTGTGTGTCGTAGTACTCTGTGTATTGTGTGTCGTAGTACTCTGTGTACCGTGTGTGTCGTAGTACTCTGTGTACCGCGTGTGTCATACTACTCTGTGTACCGTGTGCCTCGTAGTACTCTGTGTACTGCGTGTGTCGTAGTACTGTGTGTACTGTGTTTGTCGTAGTACTCTGTGTACTGTGTGTGTCGTAGTACTCTGTGTACTGCGTGTCGCAGTACTCTGTGTACTGCGTGTCGTAGTACTCTGTGTACAGTGTGTGTCGTAGTACTCTGTGTACTGCGTGTCGTAGTACTCTGTGTACAGTGTGTGTCGTAGTACTCTGTGTACTGCGTGTCATAGTACTCTGTGTACAGTGTGTCGTAGTACTCTGTGTACTGTGTGTGTCGTAGTACTCTGTGTACTGTGTGTGTCGTAGTACTCTGTGTACTGCGTGTCGTAGTACTCTGTGTACTGCGTGTCTTAGTACTCTGTGTACAGTGTGTCGTAGTAGTCTGTGTACCAGTGTCGTAGTATTCTGTGTCATAGTACTGTGTGTAGTTCTTGTGTCTTAGTACTCTGTGTCTTAGTACTCTGTGTACTGTGTGTCGTAGTACTCTGTGTACTGCGTGTGTCGTAGTACTCTGTGTACTGCGTGTGTCGTAGTACTTTGTGTATTGTGTGTCGTAGTACTCTGTGTACCGCGTGTGTCGTAGTACTCTGTGTACTGCGTGTCGTAGTACTCTGTGTACAGTGTGTGTCGTAGTACTCTGTGTACTGCGTGTCGTAGTACTTTGTGTACTGCGTGTCGTAGTACTCTGTGTACTGCGTGTCGTAGTACTCTGTGTACTGTGTGTGTCGTAGTACTTTGTGTACTGCATGTTTAGTAGTACTCTGTGTACTGCGTGTGTCGTAGTATTCTGTGTACTGTGTGTCGTAGTACTATGTGTACTGTGTGTCATAGTACTCTGTGCACCGCGTGTGTCATAGTACTCTGTGTACTGTGTGTCGTAGTACTCTGTGTACCGTGTATCGTAGTACTCTATGTACTGTGTGTGTCGTAGTACTCTGTGTATTGTGTGTCGTAGTACTCTGTGTACCGTGTGTGTCGTAGTACTCTGTGTACCGCGTGTGTCATACTACTCTGTGTACCGTGTGCCTCGTAGTACTCTGTGTACTGCGTGTGTCGTAGTACTGTGTGTACTGTGTTTGTCGTAGTACTCTGTGTACAGTGTGTGTCGTAGTACTCTGTGTACTGCGTGTCATAGTACTCTGTGTACAGTGTGTCGTAGTACTCTGTGTACTGTGTGTGTCGTAGTACTCTGTGTACTGTGTGTGTCGTAGTACTCTGTGTACTGCGTGTCGTAGTACCCTGTGTACTGCGTGTCTTAGTACTCTGTGTACAGTGTGTCGTAGTACTCTGTGTACTCTGTGTACCGCGTGTCGTAGTATTCTGTGTCATAGTACTTTGTGTACTGCGTGTGTCGTAGTACTCTGTGTCGAAGTACTCTGTGTACTGTGTGTCGTAGTACTCTGTGTACTGCGTGTGTCGTAGTACTCTGTGTACTGCGTGTGTCGTAGTACTTTGTGTATTGTGTGTCGTAGTACTCTGTGTACCGCGTGTGTCGTAGTACTCTGTGTACTGCGTGTCGTAGTACTCTGTGTACAGTGTGTGTCGTAGTACTCTGTGTACTGCGTGTCGTAGTACTTTGTGTACTGCGTGTCGTAGTACTCTGTGTACTGCGTGTGTCGTAGTACTCTGTGTACTGCGTGTGTCGTAGTACTTTGTGTACTGCATGTTGTAGTACTCTGTGTACTGCGTGTGTCGTAGTATTCTGTGTACTGTGTGTCGTAGTACTATGTGTACTGTGTGTCATAGTACTCTGTGCACCGCGTGTGTCATAGTACTCTGTGTACTGTGTGTCGTAGTACTCTGTGTACCGTGTATCGTAGTACTCTATGTACTGTGTGTGTCGTAGTACTCTGTGTATTGTGTGTCGTAGTACTCTGTGTACCGTGTGTGTCGTAGTACTCTGTGTACCGCGTGTGTCATACTACTCTGTGTACCGTGTGCCTCGTAGTACTCTGTGTACTGCGTGTGTCGTAGTACTGTGTGTACTGTGTTTGTCGTAGTACTCTGTGTACTGTGTGTGTCGTAGTACTCTGTGTACTGCGTGTCGCAGTACTCTGTGTACTGCGTGTCGTAGTACTCTGTGTACAGTGTGTGTCGTAGTACTCTGTGTACTGCGTGTCGTAGTACTCTGTGTACAGTGTGTGTCGTAGTACTCTGTGTACTGCGTGTCGTAGTACTCTGTGTACAGTGTGTCGTAGTACTCTGTGTACTGTGTGTCATAGTACTCTGTGTACTGTGTGTGTCGTAGTACTCTGTGTACTGCGTGTCGTAGTACTCTGTGTACTGCGTGTCGTATTACTCTGTGTACAATGTCGTAGTACTCTGTGTACCGCGTGTGTCGTAGTACTCTGTGTACAGAGTGCGTCGTAGTACTCTGTGTACCGCATGTCGTAGTACTCTGTGTACAGCGTGCGTCGTAGTACTCTGTGTACTGCGTGTGTCATACTACTCTGTGTACCGCGTGTTGTAGTACTCTGTGTATTGTGTGCCGTAATACTCTGTGTACTGCGTGTGTCATAGTACTCTGTGTACTGTGTATCGTAATACTCTGTGTACTGCGTGTGTCGTAGTACTCTGTGTCGTAGTACTCTGTGTCATGAATGTGTTGTAGTACTCTGTGTACAGTGTGTGTCGTAGTACTCTGTGTACTGCGTGTCGTAGTACTCTGTGTACAGTGTGTGTCGTAGTACTCTGTGTACTGTGTGTCATAGTACTCTGTGTACTGCGTGTCGTAATACTCTGTGTACTGCGTGTCGTAGTACTCTGTGTACAGTGTGTCGTAGTACTCTCTGTACTCTGTTGTGTCGTGTAGTACTCGTGTTGTGTAGCTGTGTAATGTGTCGTAGTACTCTGTGTACTGTGTGTCGTAGTACTCTGTGTATTGTGTGTCGTAATACTCTGTGTACTGCGTGTTGTAGTACTCTGTGTACTGCGTGTCGTAGTACTCTGTGTACTGTGTGTCATAGTACTCTGTGTACTGCATGTGTCGTAGTAATCTGTGTACCGTGTGTGTACTGTGTGTCGTAGTACTCTGTGTATCGCGTGTGTCGTAGTACTCTGTGTACCGGGTGCGTCGTAGTACTCTGTGTACCGCGTGTGTCCTAGTACTCTGTGTACCGGGTGCGTCGTAGTACTCTGTGTACCGCGTGTGTCCTAGTACTCTGTGTACCGCATGTGTCATACTACTCTGTGTACCGTGTGCGTCGTAGTACTCTGTGTACCGTGTGCGTCGTAGTACTCTGTGTACCGCATGTGTCATAGTACTCTGTGCACTGTGTGTTGTAGTACTCTATGTACTGTGTGTGTCGTAGTACTCTGTGTATTGTGTCGTAGTACTCTGTGTACTGTGTGTCGTAGTACTCTGTGTATTGTGTGTCATAGTACTCTGTGTACCGCCTGTGTCGTAGTACTCTGTGTACAGTGTCGTAGTACTCTGTGTACTGTGTGTCGTAGTACTCTGTGTACCGCGTGTGTCGTAGTACTCTGTGTACAGTGTCGTAGTACTCTGTGTACTGCGTGTGTCGTAGTACTCTGTGTACCGTGTGTCATAGTACTCTGTGTCGTAGTACTCTGTGTACCGCGTGTGCCATAGTACTCTGTGTACCGTGTGTGTCGTAGTACTCTGTGTACCGTGTGTCGTAATACTCTGTGTACTGCGTGTGTCGTAGTACTCTGTGTACTGCCTGTGTCGTAGTACTCTGTGTACCGCGTGTCGTAGTACTATGTGTACCGCGTGTGTCGTAGTACTCTGTGTACTGCGTGTTGTAGTACTCTGTGTACTGTGTGTGTCGCAGTACTCTGTGTACTATGTGTCGTAGTACTTTGTGTACTGTGTGTGTCGTAGTACTCTGTGTACTGTGTCGTAGTACTCTGTGTACTGCGTCTGTCATAATAGTCTGTGTACCGTGTGTCGTCGTACTCTGTGTACTGTGTGTCGTAGTACTCTGTGTACCGCGTGTGCCGTAGTACTCTGTGTACCGTGTGTGTCGTAGTACTCTGTGTACTGCGTGTGTCGTAGTACTCTGTGTATTGCGTGTGTCGTAGTACTTTGTGTACTGCGTGTTGTAGTACTCTGTGTACTGCGTGTCGTAGTACTCTGTGTATTGCGTGTGTCGCAGTACTCTGTGTACTGCGTGTCGTAGTACTCTGTGCACGGCGTGTCGTAGTACTCTGTGTATTGCGTGTGTCGTAGTACTCCGTGTAATGCGTGTGTCGTAGTACTATGTGTACTGCGTGTGTCGTAGTACTCTGTGTACTGCGTGTGTCGTAGTACTCTGTGTATTGCGTGTGTCGTAGTAATTTGTGTACTGCGTGTTGTAGTACTCTGTGTACTGCGTGTCGTAGTACTCTGTGTACTGTGTGTCATAGTACTCTGTGTACTGCGTGTGTCGTAGTACTCTGTGTACCGCGTGCATCGTAGTACTCTGTGTACTGCGTGTGTCGTAGTACTTTGTGTACTGCGTGGTGTAGTACTCTGTGTACTGCGTGTGTCGTGGTACTCTGTGTATTGCGTGTGTCGTAGTACTTTGTGTACTGCATGTTGTAGTACTCTGTGTACTGCGTGTTGTAGTACTCTGTGTACTGTGTGTCGTAGTACTCTGTGTGCCGCGTGTGTCGTAGTACTCTGTGTATTGCGTGTGTCGTAGTAATTTGTGTACTGCGTGTTGTAGTACTCTGTGTACTGCGTGTCGTAGTACTCTGTGTACTGTGTGTCATAGTACTCTGTGTACTGCGTGTGTCGTAGTACTCTGTGTACCGCGTGCATCGTAGTACTCTGTGTACTGCGTGTGTCGTAGTACTTTGTGTACTGCGTGGTGTAGTACTCTGTGTACTGCGTGTGTCGTGGTACTCTGTGTATTGCGTGTGTCGTAGTACTTTGTGTACTGCATGTTGTAGTACTCTGTGTACTGCGTGTTGTAGTACTCTGTGTACTGTGTGTCGTAGTACTCTGTGTGCCGCGTGTCGTAGTAATCTGTGTACCGTGTGTGTACTGTGTGTTGTAGTACTCTGTGTACCGCGTGTGTCGTAGTACTCTGTGTACCGCGTGCGTCGTAGTACTCTGTGTACCGCGTGTGTCCTAGTACTCTGTGTACTGTGTGTCGTAGTACTCTGTGTACCGTGTATCGTAGTACTCTATGTACTGTGTGTGTCGTAGTACTCTGTGTACTGTGTGTGTCGTAGTACTCTGTGTACTGCGTGTCGCAGTACTCTGTGTACTGCGTGTCGTAGTACTCTGTGTATTGCGTGTGTCGCAGTACTCTGTGTACTGCGTGTCGTAGTACTCTGTGCACGGCGTGTCGTAGTACTCTGTGTATTGCGTGTGTCGTAGTACTCCGTGTAATGCGTGTGTCGTAGTACTTTGTGTACTGCGTGTGTCGTAGTACTCTGTGTACTGCGTGTGTCGTAGTACTCTGTGTATTGCGTGTGTCGTAGTAATTTGTGTACTGCGTGTTGTAGTACTCTGTGTACTGCGTGTCGTAGTACTCTGTGTACTGTGTGTCATAGTACTCTGTGTACTGCGTGTGTCGTAGTACTCTGTGTACCGCGTGCATCGTAGTACTCTGTGTACTGCGTGTGTCGTAGTACTTTGTGTACTGCGTGGTGTAGTACTCTGTGTACTGCGTGTGTCGTGGTACTCTGTGTATTGCGTGTGTCGTAGTACTTTGTGTACTGCATGTTGTAGTACTCTGTGTACTGCGTGTTGTAGTACTCTGTGTACTGTGTGTCGTAGTACTCTGTGTGCCGCGTGTGTCGTAGTACTCTGTGTATTGCGTGTGTCGTAGTAATTTGTGTACTGCGTGTTGTAGTACTCTGTGTACTGCGTGTCGTAGTACTCTGTGTACTGTGTGTCATAGTACTCTGTGTACTGCGTGTGTCGTAGTACTCTGTGTACCGCGTGCATCGTAGTACTCTGTGTACTGCGTGTGTCGTAGTACTTTGTGTACTGCGTGGTGTAGTACTCTGTGTACTGCGTGTGTCGTGGTACTCTGTGTATTGCGTGTGTCGTAGTACTTTGTGTACTGCATGTTGTAGTACTCTGTGTACTGCGTGTTGTAGTACTCTGTGTACTGTGTGTCGTAGTACTCTGTGTGCCGCGTGTCGTAGTAATCTGTGTACCGTGTGTGTACTGTGTGTTGTAGTACTCTGTGTACCGCGTGTGTCGTAGTACTCTGTGTACCGCGTGCGTCGTAGTACTCTGTGTACCGCGTGTGTCCTAGTACTCTGTGTACTGTGTGTCGTAGTACTCTGTGTACCGTGTATCGTAGTACTCTATGTACTGTGTGTGTCGTAGTACTCTGTGTACTGTGTGTGTCGTAGTACTCTGTGTACTGCGTGTCGCAGTACTCTGTGTACTGCGTGTCGTAGTACTCTGTGTACAGTGTCTGTCGTAGTACTGTGTACTGCGTGTCGTAGTACTCTGTGTACAGTGTGTGTCGTAGTACTCTGTGTACTGCGTGTCGTAGTACTCTGTGTACAGTGTGTGTCGTAGTACTCTGTGTACTGCGTGTCGTAGTACTCTGTGTACAGTGTGTCGTAGTACTCTGTGTACTGTGTGTCATAGTACTCTGTGTACTGTGTGTGTCGTAGTACTCTGTGTACTGCGTGTCGTAGTACTCTGTGTACTGCGTGTCGTATTACTCTGTGTACAGACTGCGTCGTAGTACTCTGTGTACAGAGTGCGTCGTAGTACTCTGTGTACCGCATGTCGTAGTACTCTGTGTACAGCGTGCGTCGTAGTACTCTGTGTACTGCGTGTGTCATACTACTCTGTGTACCGCGTGTTGTAGTACTCTGTGTATTGTGTGTCGTAATACTCTGTGTACTGCGTGTGTCATAGTACTCTGTGTACTGTGTGTCGTAATACTCTGTGTACTGCGTGTGTCGTAGTACTCTGTGTAAATAGTACTCTGTGTCGTGAATGTGTTGTAGTACTCTGTGTACAGTGTGTGTCGTAGTACTCTGTGTACTGCGTGTCGTAGTACTCTGTGTACAGTGTGTGTCGTAGTACTCTGTGTACTGCGTGTCATAGTACTCTGTGTACAGTGTGTCGTAGTACTCTGTGTACTGTGTGTGTCGTAGTACTCTGTGTACTGCGTGTGTCGTAGTACTCTGTGTACTGCGTGTCGTAGTACTCTGTGTACTGCGTGTCTTAGTACTCTGTGTACAGTGTGTCGTAGTACTCTGTGTACCGCGTGTCGTAGTATTCTGTGTCATAGTACTTTGTGTACTGCGTGTGTGGTAGTAGTCTGTGTCCAGTGTCTTAGTACTCTGTGTACTGTGTGTCGTAGTACTCTGTGTACTGCGTGTGTCGTAGTACTCTGTGTACTGCGTGTGTCGTAGTACTTTGTGTATTGTGTGTCGTAGTACTCTGTGTACCGCGTGTGTCGTAGTACTCTGTGTACTGCGTGTCGTAGTACTCTGTGTACAGTGTGTGTCGTAGTACTCTGTGTACTGCGTGTCGTAGTACTTTGTGTACTGCGTGTCGTAGTACTCTGTGTACTGCGTGTCGTAGTACTCTGTGTACTGTGTGTGTCGTAGTACTTTGTGTACTGCATGTTTCGTAGTACTCTGTGTACTGCGTGTGTCGTAGTATTCTGTGTACTGTGTGTCGTAGTACTATGTGTACTGTGTGTCATAGTACTCTGTGCACCGCGTGTGTCATAGTACTCTGTGTACTGTGTGTCGTAGTACTCTGTGTACCGTGTATCGTAGTACTCTATGTACTGTGTGTGTCGTAGTACTCTGTGTATTGTGTGTCGTAGTACTCTGTGTACTGTGTGTGTCGTAGTACTTTGTGTACTGCATGTTTCGTAGTACTCTGTGTACTGCGTGTGTCGTAGTATTCTGTGTACTGTGTGTCGTAGTACTATGTGTACTGTGTGTCATAGTACTCTGTGCACCGCGTGTGTCATAGTACTCTGTGTACTGTGTGTCGTAGTACTCTGTGTACCGTGTATCGTAGTACTCTATGTACTGTGTGTGTCGTAGTACTCTGTGTATTGTGTGTCGTAGTACTCTGTGTACCGTGTGTGTCGTAGTACTCTGTGTACCGCGTGTGTCATACTACTCTGTGTACCGTGTGCCTCGTAGTACTCTGTGTACTGCGTGTGTCGTAGTACTCTGTGTACTGCGTGTCGCAGTACTCTGTGTACTGCGTGTCGTAGTACTCTGTGTACAGTGTCTGTCGTAGTACTGTGTACTGCGTGTCGTAGTACTCTGTGTACAGTGTGTGTCGTAGTACTCTGTGTACTGCGTGTCGTAGTACTCTGTGTACAGTGTGTGTCGTAGTACTCTGTGTACTGCGTGTCGTAGTACTCTGTGTACAGTGTGTCGTAGTACTCTGTGTACTGTGTGTCATAGTACTCTGTGTACTGTGTGTGTCGTAGTACTCTGTGTACTGCGTGTCGTAGTACTCTGTGTACTGCGTGTCGTATTACTCTGTGTACAATGTCGTAGTACTCTGTGTACCGCGTGTGTCGTAGTACTCTGTGTACTGCGTGTCGTAGTACTCTGTGTACAGTGTCTGTCGTAGTACTGTGTACTGCGTGTCGTAGTACTCTGTGTACAGTGTGTGTCGTAGTACTCTGTGTACTGCGTGTCGTAGTACTCTGTGTACAGTGTGTGTCGTAGTACTCTGTGTACTGCGTGTCGTAGTACTCTGTGTACAGTGTGTCGTAGTACTCTGTGTACAGTGTGTCGTAGTACTCTGTGTACTGTGTGTCATAGTACTCTGTGTACTGTGTGTGTCGTAGTACTCTGTGTACTGCGTGTCGTAGTACTCTGTGTACTGCGTGTCGTATTACTCTGTGTACAATGTCGTAGTACTCTGTGTACCGCGTGTGTCGTAGTACTCTGTGTACAGAGTGCGTCGTAGTACTCTGTATACCGCATGTCGTAGTACTCTGTGTACAGCGTGCGTCGTAGTACTCTGTGTACTGCGTGTGTCATACTACTCTGTGTACCGCGTGTTGTAGTACTCTGTGTATTGTGTGCCGTAATACTCTGTGTACTGTGTATCGTAATACTCTGTGTACTGCGTGTGTCGTAGTACTCTGTGTCGTAGTACTCTGTGTCGTGAATGTGTTGTAGTACTCTGTGTACAGTGTGTGTCGTAGTACTCTGTGTACTGCGTGTCGTAGTACTCTGTGTACAGTGTGTGTCGTAGTACTCTGTGTACTGCGTGTCATAGTACTCTGTGTACAGTGTGTCGTAGTACTCTGTGTACTGTGTGTCGTAGTACTCTGTGTACAGTGTGTGTCGTAGTACTCTGTGTACTGCGTGTCATAGTACTCTGTGTACAGTGTGTCGTAGTACTCTGTGTACTGTGTGTGTCGTAGTACTCTGTGTACAGTGTGTGTCGTAGTACTCTGTGTACTGCGTGTCGTAGTACTCTGTGTACAGTGTGTCGTAGTACTCTGTGTACTGTGTGTCGTAGTACTCTGTGTACTGTGTGTCATAGTACTCTGTGTACTGTGTCGTAGTACTCTGTGTACAGTGTGTCGTAGTACTCTGTGTGTGTGTCATACTCTGTGTACAGTGTGTCGTAGTACTCTGTGTACTGTGTGTCATAGTACTCTGTGTACCTGTGTAGTACTCTGTGTCGTGTCATAGTACTCTGTGTACAGTGTGTCGTAGTACTCTGTGTACTGGTGTGTCGTAGTACTCTGTGTACTGTGTGTCGTAGTACTCTGTGTACTGTGTGTCGTAGTACTCTGTGTACAGTGTGTCGTAGTACTCTGTGTACTGTGTGTCGTCATAGTACTCTGTGTACCGTGTGTCTGTACCGTGTGCCTGTAGTACTCTGTGTACCGCTGTCGTAGTACTCTGTGTACCGTGTGTCGTAGTACTCTGTGTACTGTGTCGTGTACTCTGTGTATGTCGTGGTACTCTGTGTACTGTGTCGTAGTAGTAGTGTCGTAGTACTCTGTGTACCTGTAGTACTCTGTGTGTGTCATAGTACTCTGTGTACTGTGTGTCGTAGTACTCTGTACTGTGTCGTAGTACTCTGTGTATGTGTACTGTGTAGTACTCTGTGTATCATAGTACTCTGTGTCGTAGTACTCAACTGTGTGTCGTAGTACTCTGTGTACTGTGTACTCACGTCGTGTAGTACTCTGTGTAGTACTGTCGTAGTACTCGTATCGTGTACTCTGTGTACTCGTATACTCGTGTATGTGTGTCGTGTAGTACTAGTGTCTGTACAGTGTATCGTGTAGTCTAGTACTCTGTGTGTACTCGTAGTACTCTGTGTACTCTGTGTACCGTGTGTCGTCGTACTCTGTGTACTGCTGTGTCGTAGTACTCTGTGTACAGTGTGTGTCGTAGTACTCTGTGTACTGCGTGTCGTAGTACTCTGTGTACAGTGTGTGTCGTAGTACTCTGTGTACTGCGTGTCATAGTACTCTGTGTACAGTGTGTCGTAGTACTCTGTGTACTGTGTGTCGTAGTACTCTGTGTACAGTGTGTGTCGTAGTACTCTGTATACTGCGTGTCATAGTACTCTGTGTACAGTGTGTCGTAGTACTCTGTGTACTGTGTGTGTCGTAGTACTCTGTGTACTGCGTGTCGTAGTACTCTGTGTACTGCGTGTCTTAGTACTCCGTGTACAGTGTGTCGTAGTACTCTGTGTACCGCGTGTGTCGTAGTATTCTGTGTCATAGTACTTTGGGTACTGCGTGTGTCGTAGCACTCTGTGTCGAAGTACTCTGTGTACTGTGTGTCGTAGTACTCTGTGTACTGCGTGTGTCGTAGTACTCTGTGTACTGCTTGTGTCGTAGTACTTTGTGTATTGTGTGTCGTAGTACTCTGTGTACCGCGTGTGTCGTAGTACTCTGTGTACTGCGTGTCGTAGTACTCTGTGTACAGTGTGTGTCGTAGTACTCTGTGTACTGCGTGTCGTAGTACTTTGTGTACTGCGTGTCGTAGTACTCTGTGTACTGTGTGTGTCGTAGTACTTTGTGTACTGCATGTTTCGTAGTACTCTGTGTACTGCGTGTACAGATGATGACAGGTTGTGACTCACGTCTCTCTTGTTGCCGGGCGGATTAGAGTTCTCATCTGATTGGGCTGTTGTCAGTGACGCCGTGAGCCCATTGGTTGGCACGGGAGGAAGGGGGAGGAGCCGTCTGCGAGTGCTGTGATTGGCTCTGTGTCTCTGCTGTCGCCGGGCGCTAATTCCCAGACTGCGGCCAATCACATGGCGCCATATTTTTATTTGAATTTAATTGGTTAAAAAATGAAAACTAATAATTACAAATTAATCAATAGGAAATAAAATAAAGGAATAAACGAATAAACTTACCCGAGCCACGACGAGTGCACATAACTGAAATAGAGACAGGACCAGGTCAGGACCAGGACTATAACAGGACTGAACCAGGTCTAAACCCGGTCTAAAACCTGTCTAAACCCGGTCTAAACCAGGACTAATCCAGGTCTAAACCAGGACTAAACCCTGTCTAAACCAGGTCTAAACCAGGACTAAACTAGGTCTAAACTAGGTCTAAACCAGGACTAAACCAGGACTAAACCCGGTCTAAACCTGGACTAAACCCAGTCTAAACCCTGTCTAAACCATGTCTAAACCCGGTCTAAACCCTGTCTAAACCAGGTCTAAACCCGGTCTAAACCAGGACTAAACCAGGTCGAAACCAGATCGAAACCAGGTCGAAACCAGGACTAACCTAGGTCTTATCCAGGTCTAAACCAGGACTAAACCCCCTCTAAACCCAGTCTAAACCCGGTCTAAACCCGGTCTAAACCAGGTGTAAACCCGGTGTAAACCCGGTCTAAACCCGGTCTAAACCCGGTCTACACCAGGACTAATCCAGGACTAAACCAGAACTAAACCAGGTCTAAACCAGGACTACACCAGGACTAAACCAGGACTAAACCAGTTCTAAACCAGGACTAAACCAGGACTAAACTAGGTTTAAACCAGGACTAAACCAGGTCTAAACCAGGTCTAAACCAGGACTAAACCAGGTCTAAACCAGGATTACACCAGGACTAATCCAGGACTAAACCAGGACTAAACTAGGTCTAAACCAGGACTGAACCAGGACTAAACTAGGTCTAAACCAGGACTAAACCAGGACTAAACTAGGTCTAAACCAGGACTAAACCAGGTCTAAACCAGGACTAAACCAGGACTAAACCAGGTCTAAACCAGGACTACACCAGGACTAAACCCGGACTAATCCAAGTCTAAACCAGGACTAAACCCCCTCTAAACCCAGTCTAATCCCGGTCTAAACCAGGTCTAAACCCGGTCTAAACCCGGTCTAAACCCGGTCTAAACCTGGTCTAAACCCGGTCTAAACCCGGTCTAAACCCTGTCTAAACCAGGTCTAAACCCGGTCTAAACCCGGTCTAAACCAAGACTAATCCAGGTCTAAACCAGGACAAAACCCCGTCTAAACCCAGTCTAAACCTGGTCTAAAGCAGGACTAATCCAGGTCTAAACCAGGACTAAACCCGGTCTAAACCAGGTCTAAACCCTGTCTAAACCAGGTCTAAACCCGGTCTAAACCCGGTCTAAACCCAGTCTAAACCTGGTCTAAACCAGGTCTAAACCCGGTCTAAACCCGGTCTAAACCCGGTCTAAACCCGGTCTAAACCCGGTCTAAACCTGGTCTAAACCTGGTCTAAACCCGGTCTAAACCCGGTCTAAACCCGGTCTAAACCTGGTCTAAACCCGGTCTAAACCCGGCCTAAACACGGTCTAAACCCGGTCTAAACCTGGTCTAAACCCTGTCTAAACCAGGTCTAAACCCCCTCTAAACCCAGTCTAAACCCGGTCTAAACCAGGTCTAAACCCCCTCTAAACCCAGTCTAAACCCGGTCTAAACCCGGTCTAAACCCGGCCTAAACCCGGTCTAAACCCGGTCTAAACCTGGTCTATACCCGGTCTAAACACTGTCTAAACCTGGTCTAAACCAGGACTAATCCAGGTCTAAACCAGGACTAAACCCGGTCTAAACCAGGTCTAAAC
Organism: Odontamblyopus lacepedii; assembly: GCA_034769755.1. Taxonomy (NCBI): domain Eukaryota; kingdom Metazoa; phylum Chordata; class Actinopteri; order Gobiiformes; family Gobiidae; genus Odontamblyopus; species Odontamblyopus lacepedii. The sequence goes on along the minus strand of CM068344.1, from coordinate 36,500,418 downwards.
CCTGTCTAAACCAGGTCTAAACCCCCTCTAAACCCAGTCTAAACCCGGTCTAAACCAGGTCTAAACCCTGTCTAAACCAGGTCTAAACCCTGTCTAAATCAGGACTAAACCCCCTCTAAACCCAGTCTAAACCCGGTCTAAACCCGGTCTAAACCCGGTCTAAACCCGGTCTAAACCCGGTCTAAACCCGGTCTAAACCTGGTCTAAACCTGGTCTAAACCAGGACTAAACCCGGTCTAAACCAGGTCTAAACCCGGTCTAAACCCGGTCTAAAACCTGTCTAAACCAGGTCTAAACCCCCTCTAAACCCAGTCTAAACCAGGACTAAACCAGGTCTAAACCCCCTCTAAACCCAGTCTAAACCTGGTCTAAACCAGGACTAAACCCCCTCTAAACCCAGTCTAAACCTGGTCTAAAGCAGGACTAATCCAGGTCTAAACCAGGACTAAACCCGGTCTAAACCAGGTCTAAACCCTGTCTAAACCAGGTCTAAACCCCCTCTAAACCCAGTCTAAACCCGGTCTAAACCAGGTCTAAACCCTGTCTAAACCAGGACTAAACCACCTCTAAACCCAGTCTAAACCCGGTCTAAACCCGGTCTAAACCCAGTCTAAACCCGGTCTAAACCAGGTCTAAACCCCCTCTAAACCCAGTCTAAACCCGGTCTAAACCCGGTCTAAACCCGGCCTAAACCCGGTCTAAACCCGGTCTAAACCTGGTCTATACCCGGTCTAAACACTGTCTAAACCTGGTCTAAACCAGGACTAATCCAGGTCTAAACCAGGACTAAACCCGGTCTAAACCAGGTCTAAACCCTGTCTAAACCAGGTCTAAACCCCCTCTAAACCCAGTCTAAACCCGGTCTAAACCAGGTCTAAACCCTGTCTAAACCAGGACTAAACCCCCTCTAAACCCAGTCTAAACCCGGTCTAAACCCGGTCTAAACCCGGTCTAAACCCGGTCTAAACCCGGTCTGAACCCGGTCTAAACCTGGTCTAAACCTGGTCTAAACCAGGACTAAACCCGGTCTAAACCAGGTCTAAACCCGGTCTAAACCCGGTCTAAAACCTGTCTAAACCAGGTCTAAACCCCCTCTAAACCCAGTCTAAACCAGGACTAAACCAGGTCTAAACCCCCTCTAAACCCAGTCTAAACCTGGTCTAAACCAGGACTAAACCCCCTCTAAACCCAGTCTAAACCTGGTCTAAACCAGGTCTAAACCCGGTCTAAACTCGGTCTAAACCCGGTCTAAACCTGGTCTAAACCTGGTCTAAACCCGGTCTAAACCCGGTCTAAACCAGGTCTAAACCTGGTCTAAACCCGGTCTAAACCCTGTCTAAAGCCCCTCTAAACCCAGTCTAAACCTGGTCTAAACCAGGACTAAACCCCCTCTAAACCCAGTCTAAACCTGGTCTAAAGCAGGACTAATCCAGGTCTAAACCAGGACTAAACCCGGTCTAAACCAGGTCTAAACCCTGTCTAAACCAGGTCTAAACCCCCTCTAAACCCAGTCTAAACCCGGTCTAAACCAGGTCTAAACCCTGTCTAAACCAGGACTAAACCCCCTCTAAACCCAGTCTAAACCCGGTCTAAACCCGGTCTAAACCCGGTCTAAACCCGGTCTAAACCCAGTCTAAACCCGGTCTAAACCTGGTCTAAATTTGGTCTAAACCAGGACTAAACCCGGTCTAAACCAGGTCTAAACCCGGTCTAAACCCGGTCTAAAACCTGTCTAAACCAGGTCTAAACCCCCTCTAAACCCAGTCTAAACCAGGACTAAACCAGGTCTAAACCCCCTCTAAACCCAGTCTAAACCTGGTCTAAACCAGGACTAAACCCGGTCTAAACCCAGTCTAAACCTGGTCTAAACCAGGTCTAAACCCGGTCTAAACTCGGTCTAAACCCGGTCTAAACCCGGTCTAAACCTGGTCTAAACCCGGTCTAAACCTGGTCTAAACCCGGTCTAAACCCGGTCTAAACCAGGTCTAAACCTGGTCTAAATCCGGTCTAAACCCTGTCTAAAGCCCCTCTAAACCCAGTCTAAACCTGGTCTAAACCAGGACTAAACCCCCTCTAAACCCAGTCTAAACCTGGTCTAAAGCAGGACTAATCCAGGTCTAAACCAGGAATAAACCCGGTCTAAACGAGGTCTAAACCCTGTCTAAACCAGGTCTAAACCCCCTCTAAACCCAGTCTAAACCCGGTTTAAACCCGGTCTAAACCCGGTCTAAACTCGGTCTAAACCCGGTCTAAAGCCGGTCTAAACCTGGTCTATACCCTGTCTAAACACTGTCAAAACCAGGTCTAAACCCCCTCTAAACCCAGTCTAAGCCTGGTCTAAACCAGGACTAATCCAGGTCTAAACCAGGACTAAACCCGTTCTAAACCCGGTCTAAACCTGGTCTCACCTGTGCTCCGTGCTGATGTAGGGGGGGGCGCTGTGGTCCTGCAGAGGGTGCTCTGGAGCCACTGAGGCGTCACTCAGAGACATGCCCACCGCCATCTCCACGGCGACCAGCGACAGGCGCCATGGCAACCGTCGTGCGGAGAGGGGGCCAGGAGCCAGCCATGACATCATTGCTTTCACATCACCGCGGCGACAAGAGCGAGGGGCGGAGCCAGAGAAATGCCACGCCCCCACTGTTCCCAGATCATCATGGGAAACCCGCGAGAGCCTGAAGGAAACAAGCAAGTTTATTCAACCCTGTGTGTCAGATGCCCCGCCACGCTATAACAGGACTAAACCAGGACTAAACCAGGACTACACCAGGTCTAAAACGGGACTAAACCAGGTCAATAACAGGACTAAATCAGGACTAAACCAGGACTACACCAGGTCTATAACAGGACTACACCAGGTCTATAACAGGACTAAACCAGGTCTATAACAGGAATAAATCAGGACTAAACCAGGACTAAACCAGGACTACACCAGGACTACACCAGGATTAAACCAGGACTAAACCAGGACTATAACAGGACTACAACAGGATTAAACCAGGACTACACCAGGTCTATAACAGGACTAAACCAGGACTAAACCAGGATTAAACCAGGATTACACCAGGTTTATAATAGGACGAAACCAAAACTACACCAGGATTAAACCAGGACTACACAAGGTCTATAACAGGACTAAACCAGGACTACACCAGGATTAAACCAGGACTACACCAGGTCTATAACAGGACAAAACCAGGACTACACCAGGATTAAACCAGGACTAAACCAGGACTAAACCAGGACTAAACCAGGACTAAACCAGGTCTATAACAGGACTAAACCAAAATTAAACCAGGACTAAACCACGTCTATAACAGGACAAAACCAGGAGTAAACCAGGATTAAACCAGGACTACACCAGGTCTATAACAGGACTAAACCAGGACTAAACCAGGACTAAACCAGGACTACACCAGGTCTATAACGGGACTAAACCAGGTCAGTAAAAGGACTAAACCAGGACTAAACCAGGACAACAAAAGGATTAAACCAGGACTACACCAGGTCTATAACAGGACTAAACCAGGACTAAACCAGGACTAAACCAGGATTAAACCAGGACTACACCAGGATCAAACCAGGACTACACCAGGTCTATAACAGGATTAAACCAGGACTACACCAGGATTAAACCAAGACTACACCAGGTCTATAACAGGACTAAACCAGGACTAAACAGGGACTAAACCAGGACTAAACCAGGTCTAAAACAGGACTAAACCAGGAATAAACCAGGACTAAACCAGGACTAAAACAGGACTACACCAAGATTAAACCAGGACTACACCAGATCTATAACAGGACTAAACCAGGACTAAACCAGGACTACACCAGGATTAAACCAGGACTACACCAGGTCTATAACAGGACTAAACCAGGACTAAACCTGGACTAAACCAGGACGACACCAGGTCTATAACAGGACGAAAACAGGACTAAACCCAGACTAAACCAGGACCATAACAGGACTAAACCAGGATTAAACCAGGACTAAACCAGGTCTATAACAGGACTAAACCAGGACTAAACCAGGACTACACCAGGATTAAACCAGGACTACACCAGGTCTATAACAGGACTAAACCAGGACTAAACAAAGACTAAACCAGGACTAAACCAGGTCTATAACAGGACAAAACCAGGAATAAACCAGGACAACACCAGTATTAAACGAGGACTACACCAGGTCTATAACAGGACTAAACCTGGACTACACCTGGATTAAACAAGGACTATAACAGGACTAAACCCAGGACTAAACCAGGTATATAGCAGGACTAAACCAGGATGAAACCAGGACTAAACCAGGACTAAACCAGGACTACACCAGGATTAAACCAGGAAAACACCAGGTCTATAACAGGACTAAACCAGGACTAAGCCAGGACTACACCAGGATTAAACCAGGACTACACCAGGTCTATAACAGGACTAAACCAGGACTAAACAAGGACTAAACCAGGACTAAACCAGGTCTGTAACAGGACAAAACCAGGAATAAACCAGGACTAAACCAGGACTAAACCAGGACTAAACCAGGACAAGACCAGGATTAAACCAGGACTACACCAGGTCTATAACAGGACTAAACCAGGACTAAACCAGGACAACACCAGTATTAAACGAGGACTACACCAGGTCTATAACAGGACTAAACCAGGACTACACCTGGATTAAACCAGGACTATAAGAGGACTAAACCCAGGACTAAACCAGGTATATAACAGGACTAAACCAGGATGAAACCAGGACTAAACCAGGACTAAACCAGGACTACACCAGGATTAAACCAGGACTACAGCAGGTCTATAACAGGACTAAAACAGGACAAAGCCCGGACTAAACCAGGACTATAACAGGACTAAACCAGGACTAAACCAGGAATATAAACGGACTAAACCAGGAATAAACCAGGACTATAACAGGACTAAACCAGGACTACACCAGGATTAAACCAGGACTACACCAGGTCTATAACAGGACTAAACAAGGACTAAACCAGGTCTATAACAGGACTAAACCAGGACTATAACAGGACTAAACCAAGACTACACCAGGATTAAACCAGGACTACACCAGGTCTATAACAGGACTAAACCAGGACTAAACCAGGACTAAACCAGGACAAGACCAGGATTAAACCAAAACTACACCAGGTCTATAACAGGACTAAACCAGGACTAAACCAGGACTACACCAGGACTACACCAGTATTAAACCAGGACTACACCAGGTCTATAACAGGACTAAACCAGGACTACACCAGGTCTATAAGAGGTCTATAACAGGACTAAACCAGGACTAAACCAGAACTAAACCAGGATTAAACCAGGACTATAACAGGACTAAACCCAGGACTAAACCAGGTCTATAAGAGGTCTATAACAGGACTAAACCAGGACTAAACCAGAACTAAACCAGGACTAAACCAGGTCTATAACAGGACTAAACCAGGACTAAACCAGAACTAAACCAGGACTACACAAGGTCTATAACATGACTAAACCAGGACTAAACCAGAACTAAACCAGGACTACACAAGGTCTATAACATGACTAAAACAGGACTAAACGCGGACTAAACCAGGACCAAACCAGGACTATAACAGGACTAAACCAGGACTACAGCAGGATTAAACCAGGACTACACCAGGTCTATAACAGGACTAAACCAGGACTAAACCAGGACTAAACCCAGGACGAAACAAGGACTACACCGGGACTAAACCCAGGACTAAACCAGGACTAAACGAGGACTACACCAGGACTAAACAAAGACTAAAACAGGACTAAACCAGGAATAAACCAGGACTAAACCAGGACTAAACCAGGACTAAACCAGGACTAAACCAGGACTACACCAGGACAAAACCCAGGACTAAACCAGGTCTATAACAAGACTAAAACAGAACTACACCAGGACTAAACCCAGGACTAAACCCAGGACTAAACCCAGGACTAAACCAGGACTAAACCAGGACTAAACCAGGACTATAACAGGCCTAAACCAGAACTAAACCAGGACTGAACCAGGACTAAACCAGGTCTATAACAGGACTAAACCAGGTCTATAACAGGACTAAACCAGGTCTATAACAGGACTAAACCAGGACTAAACCAGGTCTATAAGAGGACTAAACCCCGGACTAAACCAGGTCTATAACAGGACTAAACCAGGACAAAACCAGGACTAAACCATGGCCTACACCAGGACTACACCAGGTCTATAACAGGACTAAACCAGGTCTATAACAGGACTAAACCAGGACTAAACCAGGTCTATAACAGGAATAAACCAGGACTAAACCAGGATTAAACCAGGACTAAACCAGGTCTATAACAGGACTAAACAAGGATTAAACCAGGACTAAACCAGGTCTATAACAGGACTAAACCAGGAGTAAACCAGGATTAAACCAGGACTACACCAGGTCTATAACAGGACTAAACCAGGACTAAACCAGGACTAAACCAGGATTACACCAGGTCTATAACAGGACTAAACCAGGACTACACCAGGATTAAGCCAGGACTATACCAGGTCTACAACAGGACTAAACCAGGACTAAACCAGGATTAAACCAGGACTACACCAGGTCAATAACAGGACTAAACCAGGTCAATAACAGGACTAAACCAGGACTACACCAGGATTAAACCAGGACTACACCAGGTCTATAACAGGACTAAACCAGGACTAAACCAGGACTACACAAGGACTAGACCAGGATTAAACCAGGACTACACCAGGTATATAACAGGACTAAACCAGTACTAAACAAGGACTAAACCAGGACTAAAGCACGTCTATAACAGGACTAAAGCAGGACTAAACAAGGACTAAACCAGGACTAAAGCAGGTCTATAACAGGACTAAAGCAGGACTAAACAAGGACTAAACCAGGACTACACCAGGATTAAACCAGGACTACACCAGGACAAAACCAGGACTAAACCAGGATTAAACCAGGAAAACACCAGGTCTATAACAGGACTAAACCAGGACTAAACCAGGACTACACCAGGATTAAACCAGGACTACACCAGGTCTATAACAGGACTAAACCAGGACTAAACAAGGACTAAACCAGGACTAAACCAGGTCTATAACAGGACAAAACCAGGAATAAACCAAGACTAAACCAGGACTAAACCAGGACAAGACCAGGATTAAACCAGGACTACACCAGGTCTATAACAGGACTAAACCAGGACTAAACCAGGACTACACCAGTATTAAACCAGGACTACACCAGGTCTATAACAGGACTAAACCAGGACTACAGCTGGATTAAACCAGGACTATAACAGGACTAAACCCAGGACTAAACCAGGTCTATAACAGGACTAAACCAGGATGAAACTAGGACTAAACCAAAACTAAACCAGGACTACACCAGGTCTATAACAGGACAAAACCAGGAATAAACCAAGAATAAACCAGGACTAAACCAGGACAAGACCAGGATTAAACCAGGACTACACCAGGTCTATAACAGGACTAAACCAGGACTAAACCAGGACTACACCAGTATTAAACCAGGACTACACCACGTCTATAACAGGACTAAACCAGTACTACACCTGGATTAAACCAGGACTATAACAGGACTAAACCCAGGACTAAACCAGGTCTATAACAGGACTAAACCAGGATGAAACCAGGACTAAACCAGGACTAAACCAAGACGAAACTAGGACACCAGGACTACACCAGGACTAAACCAGGACTACACCAGGACTAAACCAGGACGAAACCAGGACTAAACCAGGTCTAAACCAGGACTAAACCAGGACTACACCAGGTCTATAAAAGGACTAAACCAGAACTAAACCAGGACTACACCAGGACTGAACCACGACTAAACCAGGACTCAACCAGGTCTATAACAGGACAAAACCAGGACGAAACCAGGACGAAACCAGGAATAAACCAGGTCTATAACAGGACAAAACCAGGACTAAACCAGGACTGAACCAGGACTGAACCAGGACTAAACCAGGTCTATAACAGGACTAAACCAGGTCTATAACAGGACTAAACCAGGACTAAACCAGGACTAAACCAGGTCTATAACAGGACTAAACCCCGGACTAAACCAGGTCTATAACAGGACTAAACCAGGACAAAACCAGGACAAAACCAGGACTACACCAGGACTACACCAGGACTACACCAGGTCTATAACAGGACTAAACCAGGTCTATAACAGGACTAAACCAGGAATAAACCAGGTCTATAACAGGACTAAACCAGGACTAAACCAGGATTAAACCAGGACTAAACCAGGACTAAACCAGGTCTATAACAGGACTAAACCAGGATTAAACCAGGACTAAACCAGGTCTATAACAGGACTAAACCAGGAGTAAACCAGGATTAAACCAGGACTACACCAGGTCTATAACAGGACTAAACCAGGACTAAACCAGGACGAAACCAGGAATACACCAGGTCTATAACAGGACTAAACCAGGACTACACCAGGATTAAACCAGGACTATACCAGGTCTATAACAGGACTAAACCAGGACTAAACCAGGACTAAACCAGGATTAAACCAGGACTACACCAGGTCAATAACAGGACTAAACCAGGGCAATAACAGGACTAAACCAGGACTACACCAGGATTAAAACAGGACTACACCAGGACTATAACAGGACTAAACCAGGACTAAACCAGGACTACACAAGGACTACACCAGGATTAAACCAGGACTACACCAGGTATATAACAGGACTAAACCAGTACTAAACAAGGACTAAACCAGGACTAAAGCAGGTCTATAACAGGACTAAAGCAGGACTAAACAAGGACTAAACCAGGACTACACCAGGATTAAACCAGGACTACACCAGGATTAAACCAGGATTACACCAGGTCTATAACAGGACTAAACCAGGACTAAACCAGTTCTATAACAGGACTAAACCAGGACAAAACCAGGACAAAACCAGGACTACACCAGGACTACACCAGGTCTACAACAGGACTAAACCAAGACTAAACAAAGACTAAAACAGGACTAAAACAGGACAAAACCAGGATTAAACAAGGACTACACCAGGACTAAACAAAGACTAAAAAAGGACTAAACCAGTACTAAACCAGGACTAAACCAGGACTACACCAGGACTAAACCCAGGACTAAACCAGGACTAAACCAGGACTATAACAGGCCTAAACCAGAACTAAACCAGGACTGAACCAGAACTAAACCAGGTCTAAACCAGGACTAAACCAGGACTAAACCAGGACTACATCAGGTGTATAACAGGACTAAACCCAGGACTAAACCAGGTCTATAACAGGACTAAACCAGGACTAAACCAGGACTAAACCAAGACTACACCAGGTCTATAACAGGACTAAACCAGGACTAAACCAAGACTAAACCAGGACTACATCAAGTGTATAACAGGACTAAACCCAGGACTAAACCAGGTCTATAACAGTACTAAACCAGGACTAAACCAGGACTAAACCAGGACTACACAAGGTCTATAACAGGACTAAACCAGGTCTATAACAGGACTAAACCAGGACTAAAGCAGGTCTATAACAGGACTAAACCATGTCTATAACAGGACTAAACCAGGACTAAACCAGGATTAAACCAGGACTACACCAGATCTATAACAGGACTAAACCAGGACTAAACCAGGATTACACCAGGTCTATAAAAGGACTAAACAAGGACTACACCAGGTCTATAACAGGAAAAAACAAGGACTACACCAGGATTAAAACAGGACTACACCAGGTCTATAAAAGGACTAAACCAGGACTAAATCAGGACTACACCAGGATTAAACCAGGACTACACCAGGTCTATAACAGGACTAAACCAGGACTAAACCAGGACTACACCAGGATTAAACCAGAACTACACCAGGTCTATAACAGGACTAAACCAAAACTAAACCAGGAATAAACCAGGACTATACCAGGTCTATAACAGGACTAAAGCAGGACTAAACCAGGACTAAACCAGGACTACACGAGGATTAAACCAGGACTACACCAGGTCTATAACAGGACTAAACCAAAACTAAACCAGGAATAAACCAGGACTATACCAGGTCTATAACAGGACTAAAGCAGGACTAAACCAGGACTAAACCAGGTCTATAACAGGACTAAACCAGGATTAAACCAGGACTACAGCAGGACTAAACCCAGGACTAAACCCAGGACTAAACCAGGATTAAACCAGGAATAAACAAGGTCTATAACAGGACGAAACCAGGACTAAACCAAGACTAAACCAGGACTAAACCAAGACGAAACTAGGACAACACCACGTCTACACCAGGACTAAACCAGGACTACACCAGGACTAAACCAGGACGAAACCAGGACTAAACCAGGTCTAAACCAGGACTAAACCAGGACTACACCAGGTCTATAAAAGGACTAAACCAGAACTAAACCAGGACTACACCAGGACTGAACCAGGACTAAACCAGGACTCAACCAGGTCTATAAAAGGACAAAACCAGGACGAAACCAGGACTAAACCAGGACTAAACCAGGTCTATAACAGGACAAAACCAGGACTAAACCAGGACTGTACCAGGACTAAACCAGGTCTATAACAGGACTAAACCAGGTCTATAACAGGACTAAACCAGGTTTATAACAGGACTAAACCAGGACTAAACCAGGTCTATAACAGGACTAAACCCCGGACTAAACCAGGTCTATAACAGGACTGAACCAGGACTAAACCAGGACTACACAGGACTACACCAGGTCTATTACAGGATTAAACCAGGTCTATAACAGGACTAAACCAGGACTAAACCAGGTCTATAACAGGACTAAACCAGGACTAAACCAGGATTAAACCAGGACTAAACCAGGACTAAACCAGGTCTATAACAGGACTAAACCAGGATTAAACCAGGACTAAACCAGGTCTATAACAGGACTAAACCAGGACTACACCAGGACTAAACGCAGGACTAAACCCAGGACTAAACCAGGACTAAACCAGGACTATAACAGGCCTAAACCAGAACTAAACCAGGACTGACCCAGAAGTAAACCAGGTCTAAACCAGGACTAAACCAGGACTAAACCAGGACTAAACCAGGACTAAACCAGGACTACATCAGGTGTATAACAGGACTAAACCAGGACTAAACCAGGTCTATAATAGGACTAAACCAGGACTAAACCAGGACTAAACCAGGACTACACCAGGACTACACCAGGTCTATAACAGGACTAAACCAGGACTAAACAAAGACTAAACAAAGACTAAAACAGGACTAAAACAGGACGAAACCAGGATTAAACAAGGACTACACCAGGACTAAACAAAGACTAAAACAGGACTAAACCAGGACTAAACCAGGACTAAACCAGGACTAAACCAGGACTATAACAGGCCTAAACCAGAACTAAACCAGGAATGAACAAGAACTAAACCAGGTCTAAACCAGGACTAAACCAGGACTAAACCAGGACTAAACCAGGACTACATCAGGTGTATAACAGGACTAAACCCAGGACTAAAGCAGGTCTATAACAGTACTAAACCAGGACTAAACCAGGACTAAACAAGGACTAAACCAGGTCTATAACAGGTGTAAACCAGGACTACACCAGGTCTATAACAGGACTAAACCAGGACTAAAACAGGACTAAACAAGGTCTAAACCAGGACTACACCAGGTCTATAACAGGACTAAACCAGGACTAAACCAGGTCTATAACAGGACTGAACCAGGACTAAACCAGGACTAAACCAGGTGTATAACAGGACTAAACCATGTCTATAACAGGACTAAACGAGGACTAAACCAGGATTAAACCAGGACTACACCAGGTCTATAACAGGACTAAACCAGGACGAAACCAGGACTAAACCAGGATTACACCAGGTCTATAAAAGGACTAAACCAGGATTACACCAGGTCTATAACAGGAAAAAACAAGGACTACACCAGGATTAAACTAGGACTATACCAGGTCTATAACAGGACTAAAACAGAACTAAACCAGGACTAAACCAGGATTAAACCAGGACTACACCAGGTCTATAAAAGGACTAAACCAAAACTAAACCAGGACTACACCAGGATTAAACCAGGACTACACCAGGTCTATAACAGGACTAAACCAGGACTAAACCAGGACTACACCAGACTTAAACCAGAACTACACCAGGTCTATAACAGGACTAAACCAGGACTAAACAAAGACTAAACCAGGACTACACAAGGATTAAACCAGGACTACACCAGGTCTATAACAGGACTAAACCAGGACGAAACCAGGACTAAACCAGGATTACACCAGGTCTAAACCAGGACTAAACCAGGACTAAACCAGGACTAAACCAGGACTACATCAGGTGTATAACAGGACTAAACCCAGGACTAAAGCAGGTCTATAACAGTACTAAACCAGGACTAAACCAGGACTAAACAAGGACTAAACCAGGTCTATAACAGGTGTAAACCAGGACTACACCAGGTCTATAACAGGACTAAACCAGGACTAAAACAGGACTAAACAAGGTCTAAACCAGGACTACACCAGGTCTATAACAGGACTAAACCAGGACTAAACCAGGTCTATAACAGGACTGAACCAGGACTAAACCAGGACTAAACCAGGTGTATAACAGGACTAAACCATGTCTATAACAGGACTAAACGAGGACTAAACCAGGATTAAACCAGGACTACACCAGGTCTATAACAGGACTAAACCAGGACGAAACCAGGACTAAACCAGGATTACACCAGGTCTATAAAAGGACTAAACCAGGATTACACCAGGTCTATAACAGGAAAAAACAAGGACTACACCAGGATTAAACTAGGACTATACCAGGTCTATAACAGGACTAAAACAGAACTAAACCAGGACTAAACCAGGATTAAACCAGGACTACACCAGGTCTATAAAAGGACTAAACCAAAACTAAACCAGGACTACACCAGGATTAAACCAGGACTACACCAGGTCTATAACAGGACTAAACCAGGACTAAACCAGGACTACACCAGACTTAAACCAGAACTACACCAGGTCTATAACAGGACTAAACCAGGACTAAACAAAGACTAAACCAGGACTACACAAGGATTAAACCAGGACTACACCAGGTCTATAACAGGACTAAACCAGGACGAAACCAGGACTAAACCAGGATTACACCAGGTCTATAACAGGAAAAAACAAGGACTACACCAGGATTAAACCAGGACTATACCAGGTCTATAACAGGACTAAAGCAGGACTAACCCAGGACTACACCAGGTCTATAACAGGACTAAACCAGGACTAAACCAGGTCTATAACAGGACTAAACCAGGACTATAACAGGACTAAACCAGGACTACACCAGGTCTACAACAGGACTAAACCAGGACTAAACCAGGTCTATAACAGGACTAAACCAGGACTAAACCAGGTCTATAACAGGACTAAACCAGGACTATAACAGGACTAAACCAGGACTACACCAGGTCTACAACAGAACTAAACCAGGACTAAACCAGGTCTATAACAGGTGTAAACCAGGACTACACCAGGTCTATAACAGGACTAAACCAGGACTAAAACAGGACTAAACAAGGTCTAAACCAGGACTACACCAGGTCTATAACAGGACTAAACCAGGACTAAACAAGGTCTATAACAGGACTGAACCAGGACTAAACCAGGACTAAACAAGCACTACACCAGGTCTATAACAGGACTAAACCAGGACTAAACCAGGACTAAACCAGGTCTATAACAGGACTAAACCAGGACTAAACCAGGACTACACCAGGTCTACAACAGGACTAAACCAGGACTAAACCAGGACTATGCCAGGACTAACCCAGGACTAAACCAGGACTAAACAAGGACTAAACCAGGTCTATAAAAGGACGAAACCAGGACTAAACCAGAACTAAACCAGGACTGAACCAGGACTAAACCAGGACTAAACCAGGACTAAACCAGGACTAAACCAGGACTAAACCAGGAGTATAACAGGACTAAACCAGGACTATAACAGGACTAAACCAGGACAACACCAGGTCTATAACAGGACTAAACCAGGACTAAACCAGTACTAAACCAGGAGTATAACAAGCCTAAATCAGGACTATAACAGGAGTAAACCAGGACTGAACCAGGTACATAACAGGACTGAACCAGGACTAAACCAGGAGTATAACAGGACTAAACCAGGACTATAAAAGGACGAAACCAGGACTACACCAGGTCTATAACAGGACTAAACCAGGACTAAACCAAGACTAAACCAGGAGTATAATAGGACTAAACCAGGACAATAACAGGACTTAACCAGGACTAAACCAGGTCTATAACAGGACTAAACCAGGACTACACCAGGTCTATAACAGGACTAAACCAGGACTAAACCAGGTCTATAACAGGACTAAACCAGGACTATAACAGGACTAAACCAGGACTACACCAGGTCTACAACAGGACTAAACCAGGACTAAACCAGGTCTATAACAGGACTAAACCAGGACTACACCAGGTCTATAACAGGACTAAACCAGGACTAAAACAGGACTAAACAAGGTCTAAACCAGGACTAAACCAGGTCTATAACAGGACTAAACTAGGACTAAACCAGGTCTATAACAGGACTAAACCAGGACTAAACCAGGACTAAACAAGCACTACACCAGGTCTATAAGAGGACTAAACCAGGACTAAACCAGGAGTATAACAGGACTAACCCAGGACTAAATCACGACTAAACCAGGACTACATCAGGTCTATAACAGGACAAAACCAGGACTACAACAGGACTGAACCAGGTCTACAACAGAAGTGAACCAGGACTAAACAAGGACTAAACCAGGAATAAACCAAGTCTAAACTAGGTCTATAACAGGACTAAACCAGTATAACACCAGGACTATAACAGGACTAAACCAGGACTAAACCAGGAGTATAACAGGACTAAACCAGGACTAAACCAGGTCTATAAAAGGACTAAACCAGGACTAAACCAAGACTAAACCAGGAACAAACCAGGTCTAAACCAGGTCTATAACAGGAGTAAACCAGGTCTACAACAGGAATAAACCAGGACTAAACCAAGACTGAACCAAGACTAAACCAGGTCCAAACCAGGTCTATAACAGGACTAAACCAGGACTAAACCAGGACTAAACCAGGTCTATAACAGGACTAAACCAGGACTAAACCAGGTCTATAACAGGATTAAACCAGGACTACACCAGGACTATAACAGGACTAAACCAGGACTAAACCAGGACTATAACAGGACTAAACCAGTACTAAACCAGGAGTATAACAAGCCTAAACCAGGACTATAACAGGACTAAACCAGGACTAAACCAGGTCTATAACAGGACTAGACCAGGACTAAACCAGGAGTATAACAGGACTAAACCAGGACTATAACAGGACTAAACCAGGTCTATAACAGGACTAAACCAGGACTAAACCAGGAATATAATAAGACTAAACCAGGACTAAACCAGGACTATAACAGGACTAAACCAGGACTAAACCAGGTCTATAACAGGACTAAACCAGGACTACACCAGGACTAAACCAGGACTACACCAGGACTACACCAAGACTACATCAGGACTAAACCAGGACTATACCAGGACTAAACCAAGACTACACCTGGTCTATAACAGGACTAAACCAGGACTAAACCAGGTCTATAACAGGACTAAACCAGGACTACACCAGGACTAAACCAGGTCTATAACAGGACTAAACCAGGACTACACCAGGACTATAACAGGACTCAACCAGTACTAAACCAGGAGTATAACAAGCCTAAACCAGGACTATAACATGACTAAACCAGGACTGAACCAGGTCTATAAGAGGACTAAACCAGGACTAAACCAGGAGTATAACAGGACAAAACCAGGACTATAACAGGACTAAACCAGGACTACACCAGGTCTATAACAGGACTAAACCAGGACTAAACCAGGACTAAACCAGGAGTATAATAGGACTAAACCAGGACTAAACCAGGACTAAACCAGGACTAAACCAGGACTAAACCAGGTCTATAACAGGACTAAACCAGGACTACACCAGGTCTATAACAGGACTAAACCAGGACTAAACCAGGTCTATAACAGGACTAAACCAGGACTATAACAGGACTAAACTAGGACTAAACCAGGTCGATAACAGGACTAAACCAGGACTAAACCAGGACTAGACCAGGACTAGACCAGGACTAAACCTGGACTATAACAGGACTAAACCAGGACTAAACCAGGACTACACCTGGTCTATAACAGGACTAAACTAGGACTAAACCAGGACTGAACCAGGTCTGTAAAAGGACGAAACCAGGACTAAACCAGGACTAAACCAGGACTGAACCAGGACTAAACCAGGTCTATAACAGGACTCAACCAGGACTACACCAGGTCTATAACAGGACTAAACCAGGACTAAACCAGGACTAAACAAGGTCTAAACCAGGACTACACCAGGTCTATGACAGGACTAAACCAGGGCTAAACCAGGTCTATAACAGGACTAAACCAGGACTAAACCAGGACTAAACCAGCACTACACCAGGTCTATAACAGGACTAAACCAGGACTAAACCAGGACTACACCAGGTCTATAACAGGACTAAACCAGGACTAAACCAGGACTGAACCAGGACTAAACCAGGTCTATAACAGGACTAAACCAGGACTAAAGCAGAACTAAACCAGGACTAAACCAGGTCTATAACAGGACAAAACCAGGACTAAACCAGGACTGAACCAGGACTAAACCTGGTCTATAACAGGACTAAACCTGGTCTATAACAGGACTAAACCAGGTTTATAACAGGACTAAACCAGGACTAAACCAGGTCTATAACAGGACTAAACCCCGGACTAAACCAGGTCTATAACAGGACTGAACCAGGACTAAACCAGGACTACACAGGACTACACCAGGTCTATTACAGGACTAAACCAGGTCTATAACAGGACTAAACCAGGACTAAACCAGGTCTATAACAGGACTAAACCAGGACTAAACCAGGATTAAACCAGGACTAAACCAGGACTAAACCAGGTCTATAACAGGACTAAACCAGGATTAAACCAGGACTAAACCAGGTCTATAACAGGACTAAACCAGGACTACACCAGGACTAAACGCAGGACTAAACCCAGGACTAAACCAGGACTAAACCAGGACTATAACAGGCCTAAATCAGAACTAAACCAGGACTGACCCAGAAGTAAACCAGGTCTAAACCAGGACTAAACCAGGACTAAACCAGGACTAAACCAGGACTACATCAGGTGTATAACAGGACTAAACCAGGACTAAACCAGGTCTATAATAGGACTAAACCAGGACTAAACCAGGACTACACCAGGACTACACCAGGTCTATAACAGGACTAAACCAGGACTAAACAAAGACTAAACAAAGACTAAAACAGGACTAAAACAGGACGAAACCAGGATTAAACAAGGACTACACCAGGACTAAACAAAGACTAAAACAGGACTAAACCAGGACTAAACCAGGACTAAACCAGGACTATAACAGGCCTAAACCAGAACTAAACCAGGAATGAACAAGAACTAAACCAGGTCTAAACCAGGACTAAACCAGGACTAAACCAGGACTAAACCAGGACTACATCAGGTGTATAACAGGACTAAACCCAGGACTAAAGCAGGTCTATAACAGTATTAAACCAGGACTAAACCAGGACTAAACAAGGACTAAACCAGGTCTATAACAGGTGTAAACCAGGACTACACCAGGTCTATAACAGGACTAAACCAGGACTAAAACAGGACTAAACAAGGTCTAAACCAGGACTACACCAGGTCTACAACAGGACTAAACCAGGACTAAACCAGGTCTATAACAGGACTGAACCAGGACTAAACCAGGACTAAACCAGGTGTATAACAGGACTAAACCATGTCTATAACAGGACTAAACGAGGACTAAACCAGGATTAAACCAGGACTACACCAGGTCTATAACAGGACTAAACCAGGACGAAACCAGGACTAAACCAGGATTACACCAGGTCTATAAAAGGACTAAACCAGGATTACACCAGGTCTATAACAGGAAAAACAAGGACTACACCAGGATTAAACTAGGACTATACCAAGTCTATAACAGGACTAAAACAGTACTAAACCAGGACTAAACCAGGATTAAACCAGGACTACACCAGGTCTATAAAAGGACTAAACCAAAACTAAACCAGGACTACACCAGGATTAAACCAGGACTACACCAGGTCTATAACAGGACTAAACCAGGACTAAACCAGGACTACACCAGACTTAAACCAGAACTACACCAGGTCTATAACAGGACTAAACCAGGACTAAACAAGGACTAAACCAGGACTACACAAGGATTAAACCAGGACTACACCAGGTCTATAACAGGACTAAACCAGGACGAAACCAGGACTAAACCAGGATTACACCAGGTCTATAACAGGAAAAAACAAGGACTACACCAGGATTAAACCAGGACTATACCAGGTCTATAACAGGACTAAAACAGGACTAAACCAGGACTAAACCAGGATTAAACCAGGACTACACCAGGTCTATAAAAGGACTAAACCAGGACTAAACCAGGACTACACCAGAATTAAACCAGGACTACACCAGGTCTATAACAGGACTAAACCAGGACTACACCAGGTCTATAACAGGACTAAACCAGCACTACACCATGTCTATAACAGGAGTAAACCAGGACTAAACCAGGACTACACCAGGTCTATAACAGGACTAAACCAGGACTAAACCTGGACTAAACCAGGACTAAACCAGGACTAAACCTGGACTATAACAGGACTAAACCAGGACTAAACCAGGACTACACCTGGTCTATAACAGGACTAAACAAGGACTGAACCAGGACTAAACCAGGTCTGTAAAAGGACGAAACCAGGACTAAACCAGGACTAAACCAGGACTAAACCAGGACTAAACCAGGTCTATAACAGAACTAAACCAGGACTACACCAGGTCTATAACAGGACTAAACCAGGACTAAACCAGGACTAAACAAGGTCTAAACCAGGACTACACCAGGTCTATAACAGGACTAAACCAGGACTAAACCAGGTCTATAACAGGACTAAACCAGGACTAAACCAGGACTAAACCAGCACTACACCAGGTCTATAACAGGACTAAACCAGGACTAAACCAGGACTACACCAGGTCTATAACAGGACTAAACCAGGACTAAACCAGGACTAAACCTGGACTAAACCTGGACTATAACAGGACTATAACAGGACGAAACCAGGACTAAACCAGGACTACACCAGGTCTATAACAGGACTAAACCAGGACTAAACCAGGACTAAACCAGCACTACACCAGGTCTATAACAGGACTAAACCAGGACTATAACAGGACTAAACCAGGTTTATAACAGGACTAAACCAGGACTAAACCAGGTCTATAACAGGACTAAACCCCGGACTAAACCAGGTCTATAACAGGACTGAACCAGGACTAAACCAGGACTACACAGGACTACACCAGGTCTATTACAGGACTAAACCAGGTCTATAACAGGACTAAACCAGGACTACACTTGGTCTATAACAGGACTAAACCAGGACTAAACCAGGACTAAACCTGGACTAAACCAGGACTACACCAGGTCTATAACAGGACTAAACCAGGACTAAACCAAGACCACACCAGGTCTATAACAGGACTAAACCAGGACTAAACCTGGACTAAACCAGATCTATAACAGGACTAAACCAGGACTAAACCAGGACTATAACAGGCCTAAATCAGAACTAAACCAGGACTGACCCAGAAGTAAACCAGGTCTAAACCAGGACTAAACCAGGACTAAACCAGGACTAAACCAGGACTACATCAGGTGTATAACAGGACTAAACCAGGACTAAACCAGGTCTATAATAGGACTAAACCAGGACTAAACCAGGACTACACCAGGACTACACCAGGTCTATAACAGGACTAAACCAGGACTAAACAAAGACTAAACAAAGACTAAAACAGGACTAAAACAGGACGAAACCAGGATTAAACAAGGACTACACCAGGACTAAACAAAGACTAAAACAGGACTAAACCAGGACTAAACCAGGACTATAACAGGCCTAAACCAGAACTAAACCAGGAATGAACAAGAACTAAACCAGGTCTAAACCAGGACTAAACCAGGACTAAACCAGGACTAAACCAGGACTACATCAGGTGTATAACAGGACTAAACCCAGGACTAAAGCAGGTCTATAACAGTATTAAACCAGGACTAAACCAGGACTAAACAAGGACTAAACCAGGTCTATAACAGGTGTAAACCAGGACTACACCAGGTCTATAACAGGACTAAACCAGGACTAAAACAGGACTAAACAAGGTCTAAACCAGGACTACACCAGGTCTACAACAGGACTAAACCAGGACTAAACCAGGTCTATAACAGGACTGAACCAGGACTAAACCAGGACTAAACCAGGTGTATAACAGGACTAAACCATGTCTATAACAGGACTAAACGAGGACTAAACCAGGATTAAACCAGGACTACACCAGGTCTATAACAGGACTAAACCAGGACGAAACCAGGACTAAACCAGGATTACACCAGGTCTATAAAAGGACTAAACCAGGATTACACCAGGTCTATAACAGGAAAAAACAAGGACTACACCAGGATTAAACTAGGACTATACCAAGTCTATAACAGGACTAAAACAGTACTAAACCAGGACTAAACCAGGATTAAACCAGGACTACACCAGGTCTATAAAAGGACTAAACCAAAACTAAACCAGGACTACACCAGGATTAAACCAGGACTACACCAGGTCTATAACAGGACTAAACCAGGACTAAACCAGGACTACACCAGACTTAAACCAGAACTACACCAGGTCTATAACAGGACTAAACCAGGACTAAACAAGGACTAAACCAGGACTACACAAGGATTAAACCAGGACTACACCAGGTCTATAACAGGACTAAACCAGGACGAAACCAGGACTAAACCAGGATTACACCAGGTCTATAACAGGAAAAAACAAGGACTACACCAGGATTAAACCAGGACTATACCAGGTCTATAACAGGACTAAAACAGGACTAAACCAGGACTAAACCAGGATTAAACCAGGACTACACCAGGTCTATAAAAGGACTAAACCAGGACTAAACCAGGACTACACCAGAATTAAACCAGGACTACACCAGGTCTATAACAGGACTAAACCAGGACTAAACCAGGACTACACCAGACTTAAACCAGAACTACACCAGGTCTATAACAGGACTAAACCAAAACTAAACCAGGATTAAACCAGGACTATACCAGGTCTATAACAGGACTAAAGCAGGACTAACCCAGGACTACACCAGGTCTATAACAGGACTAAACCAGGACTAAACCAGGTCTATAACAGGACTAAACCAGGACTATAACAGGACTAAACCAGGACTACACCAGGTCTACAACAGGACTAAACCAGGACTAAACCAGGTCTATAACAGGACTAAACCAGGACTAAACCAGGTCTATAACAGGACTAAACCAGGACTATAACAGGACTAAACCAGGACTACACCAGGTCTACAACAGGACTAAACCAGGACTAAACCAGGTCTATAACAGGTGTAAACCAGGACTACACCAGGTCTATAACAGGACTAAACCAGGACTAAAACAGGACTAAACAAGGTCTAAACCAGGACTACACCAGGTCTATAACAGGACTAAACCAGGACTAAACCAGGTCTATAACAGGACTAAACCAGGACTAAACCAGGACTAAACCAGCACTACACCAGGTCTATAACAGGACTAAACCAGGACTAAACCAGGACTAAACCAGGTCTATAACAGGACTAAACCAGGACTAAACCAGGACTACACCAGGTCTACAACAGGACTAAACCAGGACTATGCCAGGACTAACCCAGGACTAAACCAGGACTAAACAAGGACTAAACCAGGTCTATAAAAGGACGAAACCAGGACTAAACCAGAACTAAACCAGGACTGAACCAGGACTAAACCAGGACTAAACCAAGACTAAACCAGGACTAAACCAGGAGTATAACAGGACTAAACCAGGACTATAACAGGACTAAACCAGGACAACACCAGGTCTATAACAGGACTAAACCAGGACTAAACCAGGACTAAACCAGGACTAAACCAGGAGTATAAAAGGACTATACCAGGACTAAAACAGGACTAAACCAGGACTGAACCAGGTCTATAACAGGACTAAACCAGGACTAAACCAGGTCTATAACAGGACTGGACCAGGATTACACCAGGTCTATAACAGGACTAAACCAGGACTAAACCAGGTCTATAACAGGACTAAACCAGGACTACACCAGGTCTATAACAGGACTAAACCAGGACTAAACTAGGACTATAACAGGACTACACCAGGTCTATAACAGGACTAAACCAGGACTAAACCAGGACTAAACCAGGTCTATAACAGGACTAAACCAGGACTAAACCAGGATTAAACCAGGACTACACCAGGTCTATAAAAGGACTAAACCAGGACTAAACCAGGACTACACCAGGATTAAACCAGGACTACACCAGGTCTATAACAAGACTAAACCAGGACTAAACCAGGACTACACCAGACTTAAACCAGAACTACACCAGGTCTATAACAGGACTAAACCAAAACTAAACCAGGATTAAACCAGGACTATACCAGGTCTATAACAGGACTAAAGCAGGACTAACCCAGGACTACACCAGGTCTATAACAGGACTAAACCAGGACTAAACCAGGTCTATAACAGGACTAAACCAGGACTATAACAGGACTAAACCAGGACTACACCAGGTCTACAACAGGACTAAACCAGGACTAAACCAGGTCTATAACAGGACTAAACCAGGACTAAACCAGGTCTATAACAGGACTAAACCAGGACTATAACAGGACTAAACCAGGACTACACCAGGTCTACAACAGGACTAAACCAGGACTAAACCAGGTCTATAACAGGTGTAAACCAGGACTACACCAGGTCTATAACAGGACTAAAACAGGACTAAACAAGGTCTAAACCAGGACTACACCAGGTCTATAACAGGACTAAACCAGGACTAAACCAGGACTACACCAGACTTAAACCAGAACTACACCAGGTCTATAACAGGACTAAACCAAAACTAAACCAGGATTAAACCAGGACTATACCAGGTCTATAACAGGACTAAAGCAGGACTAACCCAGGACTACACCAAGTCTATAACAGGACTAAACCAGGACTGAACCAGGTCTATAACAGGACTAAACCAGGACTATAACAGGACTAAACCAGGACTACACCAGGTCTACAACAGGACTAAACCAGGACTAAACCAGGTCTATAACAGGACTAAACCAGGTCTATAACAGGACTAAACCAGGACTATAACAGGACTAAACCAGGACTACACCAGGTCTACAACAGGACTAAACCAGGACTAAACCAGGTCTATAACAGGTGTAAACCAGGACTACACCAGGTCTATAACAGGACTAAACCAGGACTAAAACAGGACTAAACAAGGTCTAAACCAGGACTACACCAGGTCTATAACAGGACTAAACCAGGACTAAACCAGGTCTATAACAGGACTGAACCAGGACTAAACCAGGACTAAACAAGCACTACACCAGGTCTATAACAGGACTAAACCAGGACTAAACCAGGACTAAACCAGGTCTATAACAGGACTAAACCAGGACTAAACCAGGACTACACCAGGTCTACAACAGGACTAAACCAGGACTAAACCAGGACTATGCCAGGACTAACCCAGGACTAAACCAGGACTAAACAAGGACTAAACCAGTTCTATAAAAGGACGAAACCAGGACTAAACCAGAACTAAACCAGGACTGAACCAGGACTAAACCAGGACTAAACCAGGACTAAACCAGGACTAAACCAGGACTAAACCAGGAGTATAACAGGACTAAACCAGGACTATAACAGGACTAAACCAGGACAACACCAGGTCTATAACAGGACTAAACCAGGACTAAACCAGGACTAAACCAGGAGTATAAAAGGACTATACCAGGACTAAAACAGGACTAAACCAGGACTGAACCAGGTCTATAACAGGACTAAACCAGGACTAAACCAGGTCTATAACAGGACTGGACCAGGATTACACCAGGTCTATAACAGGACTAAACCAGGACTAAACCAGGTCTATAACAGGACTAAACCAGGACTACACCAGGTCTATAACAGGACTAAACCAGGACTAAACTAGGACTATAACAGGACTACACCAGGTCTATAACAGGACTAAACCAGGACTAAACCAGGACTAAACCAGGTCTATAACAGGACTAAACCAGGACTACACCAGGTCTATAACAGGACTAAACCAGGACTAAACTAGGACTATAACAGGACTAAACCAGGTCTAAACCAGGACTAAACCAAGACTAAACCAGGACTGAACCAGGACTAAATCAGGTCTACAACAGGACTAAACCAGGACTAAACCAAGACTAAACCAGGACTAAACCAGGAGTATAAGAGGACTAAACCAGGACTAAACCACGACTAAACCAGGACAACATCAGGTCTATAACAGGACTAAACCAGGACTATAACAGGACTAAACCAGGACTACACCAGGTCTACAACAGGACTAAACCAGGACTAAACCAGGTCTATAACAGGACTAAACCAGGACTACACCAGGTCTATAACAGGACTAAACCAGGACTAAAACAGGACTAAACAAGGTCTAAACCAGGACTACACCAGGTCTATAACAGGACTAAACCAGGACTAAACCAGGTCTATAAGAGGACTAAACCAGGACAACACCAGGACTATAACAGGACTAAAACAGGACTAAACCAGGACTGAACAAGGTCTATAACAGGACTAAACCAGGACTAAATCAGTACTAAACCAGGAGTATAACAAGCCTAAACCAGGACTATAACAGGACTAAACCAGGACTGAACAAGGTCTATAACAGGACTAAACCAGGACTAAACCAGGAGTATAACAGGACTAAACCAGGACTACAACAAGACTAAACCAGGACTACACCAGGACTATAACAGGACTAAACCAGGACTAAACCAAGACTAAACCAGGAGTATAATAGGACTAAACCAGGACAATAACAGGACTAAACCAGGACTAAACCAGGTCTATAACAGGACTAAACCAGGACTACACCAGGTCTATAACAGGACTAAACCAGGACTAAACCAGGTCTATAACAGGACTAAACCAGGACTATAACAGGACTAAACCCGGACTACACCAGGTCTACAACAGGACTAAACCAGGACTAAACCAGGTCTATAACAGGACTAAACCAGGACTACACCAGGTCTATAACAGGACTAAACCAGGACTAAAACAGGACTAAACAAGGTCTAAACCAGGACTAAACCAGGTCTATAACAGGACTAAACCAGGACTAAACCAGGTCTATAAGAGGACTAAACCAGGACTAAACCAGGACTAAACAAG
The DNA here is from genome assembly GCA_034769755.1 of Odontamblyopus lacepedii. Lineage (NCBI taxonomy): Eukaryota > Metazoa > Chordata > Actinopteri > Gobiiformes > Gobiidae > Odontamblyopus > Odontamblyopus lacepedii. Next base: position 36,474,877 of record CM068344.1, on the reverse strand, counting down.
CACTACACCAGGTCTATAAGAGGACTAAACCAGGACTAAACCAGGAGTATAACAGGACTAACCCAGGACTAAATCACGACTAAACCAGGACTACATCAGGTCTATAACAGGACAAAACCAGGACTACAACAGGACTGAACCAGGTCTACAACAGAACTGAACCAGGACTAAACAAGGACTAAACCAGGACTACACCAGGACTAAACGAGGTCTACAACAGGACTAAACCAGGACTAAACCAAGACTGAACCAGAACTAAACCAGGAGTATAACAGGACTAAACCAGGACTAAACCAAGACTAAACCAGGAACAAACCAGGTCTAAACCAGGTCTATAACAGGAGTAAACCAGGTCTACAACAGGACTAAACCAGGACTAAATCAAGACTAAACTAGGACTAAACCAGGTCCAAACCAGGTCTATAACAGGACTAAACCAGGACTAAACCAGGACTGAACAAGGTCTATAACAGGACTAAACCAGGTCTAAACCAGGTCTATAACAGGAGTAAACCAGGTCTAAAACAGGACTGAACCAGGACTAAACCAGGACTAAACAAGGTCTATAACAGGACTAAACCAGTACTAAACCAGGAGTATAACAAGCCTAAAACAGGACTATAACAGGACTAAACCAGGACTGAACAAGGTCTATAACAGGACTAAACCAGGACTAAACCAGGAGTATAACAGGACTAAACCAGGACTATAACAGGACTAAACCAGGTCTATAACAGGACTAAACCAGGACTACACCAGGGCTAAACCAGGACTAAACAAGGACTAAACCAGGACTAAACCAGGACTAAACCAGGTCTATAACAGGACTGAACCAGGACTAAACCAGGACTAAACCAGGACTATAACAGGACTAAACCAGGACAAAACCAGGACTACACCAGGGCTAAACCAGGACTAAACCAGGACTAAACCAGGACCGAACCAGGTCTGTAAAAGGACGAAACCAGGACTAAACCAGGACTAAACCAGGACTGAACCAGGACTAAACCAGGACTGAACCAGGACTAAACCAGGACTAAACCAGGACTAAACCAGGACTAAACCAGGACTGAACCAGGACTAAACCAGGTCTACAACAGGACTAAACCAGGACTAAACCAAGACTAAACCAGGACTAAACCAAAAGTATAACAGGACTAAACCAGGACTAAACCACGACTAAACCAGGACTACATCAGGACTGAACCAGGTCTACAACAGGACTGAACCAGGACTAAACAAGGACTAAACCAGGAATAAACCAGGTCTAAACTAGGTCTATAACAGGACTAAACCAGGACTAAACCTGGACTAAACCACGACTACACCAGGTCTATAACAGAACTAAACCAGGTCTATAACAGGACTAAACCAGGACTAAACCAGGTCTACAACAGGACTAAACCAGGACTAAACCAAGACTAAACCAGGACTAAACCAGGTCTAAACCAGGACTAAACCAGGACTAAACCAGGACTAAACCAGGACTAAACCAGGACTAAACCAGGTCTATAACAGGACTAAACCAGGACTACACCAGGACTAAACCAGGTCTACAACAGGACTAAACCAGGACTAAACCAAGACTAAACCAGGACTAAACCAGGTCTAAACCAGGACTAAACCAGGACTAAACCAGGACTAAACCAGGTCTATAACAGGACTAAACCAGGACTACACCAGGTCTATAACAGGACTAAACCAGGACTAAACCAGGACTAAACCAGGACTAAACCTGGACTATAACAGGACTAAACCAGGACTAAACCAGGACTACACCTGGTCTATAACAGGACTAAACAAGGACTGAACCAGGACTAAACCAGGACTACACTTGGTCTATAACAGGACTAAACCAGGACTAAACCAGGACTAAACCTGGACTAAACCAGGACTACACCAGGTCTATAACAGGACTAAACCAGGACTAAACCAGGACTAAACCAGGACTAAACCAGGACTGAACCAGGACTAAACCAGGTCTACAACAGGACTAAACCATGACTAAACCAAGACTAAACCAGGACTAAACCAGGAGTATAACAGGACTAAACCACGACTAAACCAGGATTACATCAGGTCTATACCAGGACAAAACCAGGACTACAACAGGACTGAACCAGGTCTACAACAGGACTGAACCAGGACTAAACAAGGACTGAACCAGGACTAAACCAGGACTACACCTGGTCTATAACAGGACTAAACCAGGACTAAACCTGGACTAAACCAGGACTACACCAGGTCTATAACAGAACTAAACCAGGTCTACAACAGGACTAAACCAGGACTAAACCAGGTCTACAACAGGACTAAACCAGGACTAAACCAGGTCTAAACCAGGACTAAACCAGGACTAAACCAGGACTAACCCAGGTCTATAACAGGACTAAACCAGGACTACACCAGGTCTATAACAGGACTAAACCAGGACTAAACCAGGACTAGACCAGGACTAAACCTGGACTATAACAGGACTAAACAAGGACTAAACCAGGACTACACCTGGTCTATAACAGGACTAAACAAGGACTGAACCAGGACCGAACCAGGTCTGTAAAAGGACGAAACCAGGACTAAACCAGGACGAAACCAGGACTGAACCAGGACTAAACCAGGACTGAACCAGGACTAAACCAGGACTAAACCAGGACTAAACCAGGACAAAACCAGGACTGAACCAGGACTAAACCAGGTCTACAACAGGACTAAACCAGGACTAAACCAAGACTAAACCAGGACTAAACCAGGAGTATAACAGGACTAAACCAGGACTAAACCACGACTAAACCAGGATTACATCAGGTCTATACCAGGACAAAACCAGGACTACAACAGGACTGAACCAGGTCTACAACAGGACTGAACCAGGACTAAACAAGCACTACACCAGGAATAAACCAGGTCTAAACTAGGTCTATAACAGGACTAAACCAGGACTAAACCTGGACTAAACCACGACTACACCAGGTCTATAACAGAACTAAACCAGGTCTATAACAGGACTAAACCAGGACTAAACCAGGTCTACAACAGGACTAAACCAGGACTAAACCAATACTATACCAGGACTAAACCAGGTCTAAACCAGGACTAAACCAGGACTAAAACAGGACTGAACCAGGACTAAACCAGGTCTATAACAGGACTAAACCAGGACTACACCAGGACTAAACCAGGTCTACAACAGGACTAAACCAGGACTAAACCAAGACTAAACCAGGACTACACCAGGGCTAAACCAGGACTAAACCAGGACTAAACCAGGACCGAACCAGGTCTGTAAAAGGACGAAACCAGGACTAAACCAGGACTAAACCAGGACTGAACCAGGACTAAACCAGGACTGAACCAGGACTAAACCAGGACTAAACCAGGACTAAACCAGGACTAAACCAGGACTGAACCAGGACTGAACCAGGTCTACAACAGGACTAAACCAGGACTAAACCAAGACTAAACCAGGACTAAACCAGGAGTATAACAGGACTAAACCAGGACTAAACCAGGACTAAACCAGGACTACATCAGGTCTATAACAGGACTAAACCAGGTCTACAACAGGACTAAACCAGGTCTACAACAGGACTAAACCAGGACTAAACCAGGACTAAACCAGGACTAAACCAGGACTAAACCAGGTCTATAACAGGACTAAACCAGGACTAAACCAGGACTAAACCAGGACTAAACCAGGTCTATAACAGGACTAAACCAGGTCTATAACAGGACTAAACCAGGACTAAACCAGGTCTATAACAGGACTAAACCAGGACTAAACCAGGACTAAACCAGGACTAAACCAGGACTAAACCAGGACTAAACCAGGACTAAACCAGGACTAAACCAGGTCTATAACAGGACTAAACCAGGACTACACCAGGTCTATAACAGGACTAAACCAGGACTAAACCTGGACTAAACCAGGACTAAACCTGGACTATAACAGGACTAAACCAGGACTACACCTGGTCTATAACAGGACTAAACAAGGACTGAACCAGGACTACACTTGGTCTATAACAGGACTAAACCAGGACTAAACCAGGACTAAACCTGGACTAAACCAGGACTACACCAGGACTATACCAGGACTAAACCAGGACTAAACCAGGACTAAACCAGGACTAAACCAGGACTGAACCAGGACTAAACCAGGACTAAACCAGGACTAAACCAGGACTAAACCAGGACTAAACCAGGACTAAACAAGGACTACACCAGGACTAAACCAGGTCTACAACAGGACTAAACCAGGACTAAACCAAGACTAAACCAGGACTAAACCAGGAGTATAACAGGACTAAACCAGGACTAAACCAGGACTAAACCAGGACTACATCAGGTCTATAACAGGACTAAACCAGGACTACAACAGGACTGAACCAGGTCTACAACAGGACTGAACCAGGACTAAACAAGGACTAAACCAGGAATAAACCAGTTCTAAACTAGGTCTATAACAGGACTAAACCAGGACTACACCAGGACTATAACAGGACTAAACCAGGACTAAACCAGGAGTATAACAGGACTAAACGAGGACTAAACCCGTACTAAACCAGGTTTATAACAGGACTAAACCAAGACTAAACCAAGACTAAACCAGGAACAAACCAGGTCTAAACCAAGTCTACAACAGGACTAAACCAGGACTAAACCAAGACTAAACCAGGTCCAAACCAGGTCTATGACAGGACTAAACCAGGACTAAACCAGGACTAAACAAGGTCTATAACAGGACTAAACCAGGACTAAACCAGGTCTATAACAGGACTAAACCAGGACTACACCAGGACTATAACAGGACTAAACCAGGACTAAACCAGGACTACACCAGGACTATAACAGGACTAAACCAGGACTAAACCAGGACTAGACCAGGACTAAACCTGGACTAAACCTGGACTATAACAGGACTAAACCAGGACTACACCAGGTCTATAACAGGACTAAACCAGGACTAAACCAGGACTAAACCAGGACTAAACAAGGTCTATAACAGGACTAAACCAGGTCTATAACAGGACTAAACCAGGACTACACGAGGAGTATAACAGGACTAAACCAGGACTATAACAGGACTAAACCAGGACTGAACAAGGTTTATAACAGGACTAAACCAGGACTAAACCAGGAGTATAACAGGACTAAACCAGGACTATAACAGGACTAAACCAGGAGTAAACTGGTCTATAACAGGACTAAACAAGGACTGAACCAGGACTAAACCAGGACTACACCTGGTCTATAACAGGACTAAACCAGGACTAAACCTGGACTAAACCAGGACTACACCAGGTCTATAACAGGACTAAACCAGGACTAAACGTGGTCTATAACAGGACTAAACCAGGACTACACCAGGACTATAACTGGACTAAACCAGGACTACACCAGGACTAAACCAGGACTAAACCAGGTCTATAACAGGACTACACCAGGTCTATAACAGGACTAAACCAGGACTAAAACAGGACTAAACAAGGTCTAAACCAGGACTAAACCAGGTCTATAACAGGACTAAACCAGGACTACACCAGGTCTATAACAGGACTAAACCAGGACTAAACCAAGACCACACCAGGTCTATAACAGGACTAAACCAGGACTAAACCTGGACTAAACCAGGACTAAACCAGGACTATAACAGGACTACACCAGGACTACACCAAGACTACATCAGGACTACATCAGGACTAAACCAGGACTAAACCAGGACTATACCAGGGACTAAACCAGGTCTACACCTGGTCTATAACAGGACTACACCTGGTCTACAACAGGACTAAACCAGGATTAAACCAACACTAAACCAGGACTAAACCAGGAGTAAACTGGGACTAAACCAGTTCTGGACCAGGTCTCGCTCTGAAAAAGCCAAAGTGAAAGTTTGACTCACTGTGGGTGGAGCATCAGAGGAGCCCGGAACCCGTTCTGCCCGGCGACAGCACACGCGCTGCACTCTGATTGGCCCACCGTCCTCGCGCCCTGCTCTGATTGGCTCTCGGGCACGGCTCTTTGCTCTGATTGGTGCTTCCTTTGTTTCCTCCTTGTTTCCTTTTCCTCCCTCCTTCGTCTCCTTTTCCCTGATTGGCTGGGACCTGCCACTGGCTCCTCCCCCTCTGACCATGACGAGCTCTCGCCTCCTCTCTCCTTGCCTCCTCTCTCTTTGCCTCCTCGCTCCTCGCCTCCTCTCTCCTCGCCTCTTCTCTCCTCGCCTCTTCTCTCCTCACCTCCTCTCTCCTCGTTCAGGCGTCGCTCCAAAGCGCTCAGCCGTTGGTCGAAGGTTGCCATGGCTCCTCCAATCAGATGCTTCATCTCTTTCTGGTGCAACGAAAGGAGTGAGGAAAGGAGACGAGGAAGCATCGAAGAGCAAAGGATACAAGGCCCAGGAGGCAACTGAGGAGGCAACTGAGGAGACATGTGAGGAGAGGTGGGTGGAGACGAATGAGGAGGCATCTGAGGAGACATCTGAGGAGACATCTGAGGAGACATCTGGGTAGTGGAGGAGGCTGAGGAAGGAGAGGAGGACACAAGGATGTTAGGAGAGACAAGGATATGAGGTGAAGGAGGACAAAAACAAGGAAACAAGTGAGGAAAAGAAGGAGGATACAAGTGAGGAGAGGGGTGAGGAGACAAGTGAGGAGAGGAGGGAGGAGGCATGTGAGGAAAGGGGGGAGGAAACATGTGAGGAGAGGAGGTAGGAGACGTGTGAGGAGAGGAGGGAGGAGACATGTGAGGAAAGTTAGTAGGAGACATGTAAGGAGAGGACGGAGGAGACAAGTGAGGAGAGGAGGGAGGAGATATGCGAGGAGAGGAGGTAGGAGACAAGTGAGGAGAGGAGGTAGGAGACGTGTGAAGAAAGGAGGGAGGAGACATGTGAGGAAAGGAGGGAGGAGACATGTGAGGAGAGAAAGGAGGAGACAAGTGAGGAGAGGAGGGAGGAGACAAGTGAGGAGAGGAGGGAGGAGACGTGTGAGGAGAGGAGGTAGGAGACGTGTGAGGAGAGGAGGTAGGAGACATGTGAGGAGAGGAAGAATCTGAGGAACAGTAGGACACAAGGATGTTAGGAGAGACGGGGTCAGAAGGAGGTGAAGGAGGAGACATGTGAGGAGGTGAAGGAGGAGATGAGGAATGAGAGGTGTGAGGAGAGGAGGAGTGAGAGAAAGAATAGGACACAAGGACGTCAGGTGAGACAGGTGAGACAGGGTCAGGAGGAGGTGAAGGAGACAAAGGAGGAGGTGAAGGAGACACAGAAGAAGAGGAGGAGTCTGAGGAGAGAGATGAGCATGAAACACAGCAGGAGGAGGAGTATTAGTAATAGTAGCAGTAGAAGTATCTGCGCTCCCATAAAGTACTTTTAGTACTTATAGTATTTACTGTATTTATAGTACTTACAGTACTTATAGTATTTACTGTATTTATAGTACTTATAGTATTTATAGTACTTATAGTATTTACTGTATTTATAGTACTTACAGTACTTATAGTATTTACTGTATTTATAGTACTTATAGTATTTATAGTACTTACAGTACTTATAGTATTTATAGTACTTATAGTACTTATAGTATTTATAGTATTTACAGTACTTATAGTATTTATAGTACTTATCGTATTTATAGTAGTACACATGCAGTACTAGTACCAGATGTCGCTCTGACGTTCAGATTCACACAGACTCCGCCCCTCACCTGTGAGAGGCCATGACCTGACCAATGGGAGCGCGGCGTTCAGGTCCTCGGCCAATGGGAGCACGGTGTTCAGGTCCTCGGCCAATGGGAGCACGGCGTTCAGGTCCTCGGCCAATGGGAGCGCGGTGTTCAGGTCCTCGGCCAATGGGAGCGCGCCGTTCAGGTCCTCGGCCAATGGGAGCGTGGCGTTCAGGTCCTCGGCCAATGGGAGTGGTGGAGGGGCAGGGTTTCGGGTGACGGGCAGCTCAGAGGGCGGGGCCATGCCTGATTTGTCCTGCCTGCTGTGCTCTGATTGGCTGAGAGTGAGTGGGCGAGAGAGCATGGCCCAGACTGTGGAGAGAGAGAGCTGTCATTGCTGCAGCAACAGAAACTTTTACAACTTTAAACAATAAAAACACTGAACCGCACCTGATGACATCAGCACCTGATGACATCAGCACCTGATGACATCAGCACCTGGACTAAAGGACTAAAGGACAGGACTAAACCAGGAATAAACGAGAACTAAACCAGGACTAACCCAGGACTGAATCAGGACTAAATCAGGACTGAATCAGGACTAAACGAGGACTAAACGAGGACTAAACCAAAACTGGATCAGGACTAAAGGTCTAACCCAGCCTGGAAAAATCCTGGACGAACTCGGGTATAACCCGGGTCTGGGTCCGGTCCACACAGAGGCTAAAATCCCGCGATACTTGAGGCGCATCTGTGAATAAACCTGTAATAATCTATCACCTGTCAATCATTCCCGGGATTATCGATCCGTGACGTCACAGATTTGATCAGCGACGTCAGACCGGGACTGTTTTCGGCCTGAAATGAAACAACGGGATTTAGGCCAAGAGCGGATAGTGGGACAAACGGACCAAAGGAGGACTGAACCAGGATTAAACCAGGACCAAACCGGAGCGAACCGAGCCGGGCCGGGGCCAGGCGCGGGCACATACCTGGCACGAGCGGCGCGCGTCCCCGAGGTTCCGTCACTGTGACATTTGTGAGTTTAATCCGCAGAAAAATCGCCGAGATCAACAAAACAGCCCCGGAAACACCGGTGGCAGGAACCGGAAGTACTGCGGCACTTCAGACTAAGAGCAGACCGGAAGCGGACCGAACCCTCCAAACCCAAACCTGCACCAAACCCAAACCTGCACCAAACCCAAACCTGCACAAAACTGAAACCTGCACCAAACCCAAACCTGCACCAAACTCAAACCTGCACCAAACCCAAACCTGTACCAAACCCAAACCTGCACCAAACCCAAACCTGCACCAAACTGAAACCTGCACCAAACTGAAATCTGCACCAAACCCAAACCTGCACCAAACTGAAACCTGCACCAAACCCAAACCTGCACCAAAGTGAAACCTGCACCAAACCCAAAACTGCACCAAACTGAAACCTGCACCAAACCCAAACTGCACCAAACTGAAACCTGCACCAAACCCAAACCTGCACCAAACTGAAACCTGCACCAAACCCAAACCTGCACCAAACTGAAACCTGCACCAAACTCAAACCTGCACCAAACCCAAACCTGCACCAAATTGAAACCTGCACCAAACTGAAACCTGCACCAAACCTGCACCAAACCCAAACGTGCACCAAACTGAAACGTGCACCACACTGAAACCTGCACCAAACCCAAACCTGCACCAAACCCAAACCTTCACCAAACTGAAACCTGCACCAAACCCAAACCTGCACCAAACCCAAACCTTCACCAAACTGAAACCTGCACCAAACCCAAACCTGCACCAAACCCAATCCTGCACCAAACCCAAACCTGCACCAAACTGAAACCTGCACCAAACTGAAACCTGCACCAAACCCAAACCTGCACCAAACCCAAACCTGCACCAAACTGAAACCTGCACCAAACTGAATCCTGCACCAAACCCAAACCTGCACCAAACTGAAACCTGTACCAAACCAAAACCTGCACCAAATTGAAACCTGCACCAAACTGAAACCTGCACCAAACCCAAACCTGCACCAAACCCAAACCTGCACCAAACCGAAACCTGCACCAAACCCAAACCTGCACCAAACCCAAACCTGCACCAAACCAAACCTGCACCAAACCCAAACCTGCACCAAACCTGCACCAAACCCAAAATCTGCACCAAACCCAAACCTGCACCAAACCCAAACGTGCACCAAACTGAAACCTGCACCAAACTGAAACCTGCACCAAACCCAAACCTGCACCAAACCCAAACCTTCACAAAACTGAAACCTGCACCAAACCCAAACCTGCACCAAACCCAAACCTGCACCAAACCTGCACCAAACCCAAACCTGCACCAAACCCAAACCTGCACCAAACTGAAACCTGCACCAAACCCAAACCTGCACCGAACCCAAACCTGCACCAAACTGAAACCTGCACTGAACTGAAACCTGCACCAAACCCAAACCTGCACCAAAGTGAAACCTGCACCAAACTGAAACTTGCACCAAACCCAAACCTGCACCAAACTGAAACCTGCACCAAACCCAAACCTGCACCAAACCCAAACCTGCACCAAACCCAAAACTGCACCAAACTGAAACCTGCACCAAACCCAAACCTGCACCAAATTGAAACCTGCACCAAACCCAAACCTGCACCAAATTGAAACCTGCACCAAACTGAAAACTGCACCAAACCCAAACCTGCACCCAACCCAAACCTGCACCAAACTGAAACCTGCACCAAACCCAAACCTGCACCAAACCCAAATCTGCACCAAACTGAAACCTGCACCAAACCCAAACCTGGACCAAACCTAAACCTGCACCAAACCAAACCTGCACCAAACCCAAACCTGCACCAAACCCAAACCTGTAACAAAGCCAAATCTGCACCAAACTCTGTGGTTTGTGCGAATCTGGTTTTTCACATCGCTGTTGTTATTTCTGTTGTGATTTCATGTTTTGTGTTTAATGGATAATACGTCCTTGTATTGTAAAAGAAAATAAATGGCTTATTTGGACAAAATAAATACATAAAAAATAGATTCACAGTTTTCTCTCTCCTCTCTCCTTCTCTCCTCTCTCCCTCTCTCCTCTCCTCTCTCCTCTCTCCCTCTCTCCTCTCTCCTCTCTCCTCTCCTCATTCCCTCTCTCCTCTCTCCTCTCCTCTCTCCCTCTCTCCTCTCTCCTCTCCTCTCCCTCTCTCCTCTCTCCTCTCTCCCTCTCTCCTCTCCTCTTGCCCTCTCTCCTCTCTCCTCTCTCCTGTCCTCTCTCCCTCTCTCATCTCTCCTCTCTCCCTCTCTCCTCTCTACTCTCTCCCTCTCTCCTCTCTCCTCTCTCCCTCTCTCCTCTCTCCCTCTCTCCTCTCCTCTCTCCTCTCTCCTCTCTCCCTCTCTCCTCTCCTCTCTCCTCTCTTCTCTCCTCTCCTCTCTCCTCTCTCCCTCTCTCCTCTCTCCTCTCCTCTCTCATCTCCTCTCCTCTCTCCTCCCTCCTCTCTCCTCTCCTCTCTCCCTCTATCCTCTCTCCCTGTCTCCTCTCTACTCTCTCCCTCTCTCCTCTCTCCTCTCTCCCTCTCTCCTCTCCTCTCTTGCTCTCTCCTCTCCTCTCTCCTCTCTCCTCTCTCCCTCTCTCCTCTCCTCTCTCCCTCTCTCCTCTCCTCTCCTCTCTCCTCTCTCCCTCTCCCTCTCTCCTCTCCTCTCTCCTCTCCTCTCCTCTCCTCTCTCCTCTCCTCTCTCCTCTCCTCTCTCCCTCTATCCTCTCTCCCTGTCTCCTCTCTACTCTCTCCTCTCTCCTCTCTCCCTCTCTCCTCTCCTCTCTCTCTCCTCTCCTCTCTCCTCTCCTCTCTCCTCTCCTCTCTCCTCTCCTCTCCTCTCTCCTCTCTCTTCTCTCCTCTCCTCTCTCCCTCTCTCCTCTCTCCTCTCTCCCTCTCTCATCTCTCCTCTCCTCACTCCTCTCTCCCTCTCTCCTCTCCTCTGTTCTCTCTCCTCTCTCCCTCTCTCCTCTCCTCTCCTCTCTCCTCTCCTCTCTCCTCTCCCCTCTCCCTCTCTCCTCTCTCATCTCTCCTCTCCTCTTTCCCTCTTTCCCTCTCTCCTCTCTCCCTCTCTCTTCTCTCCCTCTTTCCCTCTCTCCTCTCTCCTCTCCTCTCTCCTCTCTCCTCTCTCCCTCTCTCCTCTCCTCTCTTCTCTCTCTTCTCTCCCTCTCTCCTCTCCTCTCTCCCTCTCTCCTCTCTCCTCTCCTCTCCTCTCTCCTCCTCTCCTCTCTCCCTCTCCTCTCCTCTCTCTCTTCTCTCCTCTCCTCTCTCCCTCTCTCCTCTCTCCTCTCCTCTCCCTCTCCCTCTCTCCTCTCTCCCTCTCTCCTCTCTTCTCTCCTTGCTCCCTCTCTCCTCTCTCCTCTCCTCTCTCCTCTCTCCTGTCCTTTCCTCTCTCTCTCTCTCCTCTCTCCTCTCTCCTCTCTCCTCTCCTCTCTCCTCTCTCCCTCTCTCCTCTCCTCTCTCCCTCTCCTCTCTCCTCTGTCCTCTCCCTCTGTCCTCTCTCCTCTCTCCTCTCTCCTCTCTCCCTCTCTCGTCTCCTCTCTTCTCTCTCTTCTCTCCCTCTCTCCTCTCCTCTCTCCCTCTCTCCTCTCTCCTCCTCTCCTCTCTCCCTCTCTCCTCTCCTCTCTCCTCTCTCCCTCTCTCCTCTCCTCTCTCCCTCTCCTCTCTCCTCTCCCTCTCTCCTCTCTCCCTCTCTCCTCTCCTTTCACCCTCTCTCCTCTCCTCTCTCCTCTCCTCTCTCCCTCTCTCCTCTCCTCTCCTCTCTCCCTCTCTCCTCTCCTCTCTCCTCTCTCCCTCTCTCCTCTCCTCTCTCCCTCTCTCCTCTCTCCCTCTCTCCCTCTCTCCTCTCCTCTCTCCTCTCTCCCTCTCTCCTCTCTTCTCTCTCCTCTCTCCCTCTCTCCCTCTCTCCCTCTCTCCTCTCCTCTCTCCTCTCTCCCTCTCTCTTCTCTCCTCTCTCCTCTCCTCTCTCCTCTCTCCCTCTCTCCTCTCTCCTCTCCTCTCTCCTCTCCCTCTGTCCTCTCTCCTCTCTCCTCTCCTCTCCTCTCTCCCTCTCTCCTCTCCTCTGTCCTCTCCTCTCTCTTTCTCTCCCTCGCTCCTCTCTCCTCTTTCCCTCTCTTCTCTGCTCTCTCCTCTCCTCTCTCCTCCCTCCTCTCTCCTCTCCTCTCCTCTCCTCTCTCTCTCTCCTGTCTCCTCTCTCCTTTCTCCTCTCTCCTCTCTCCTCTCTCCCTCTCTCCTCTCTCTTCTCCTCTCTCCCTCTATCCTCTCTCCTCTCTCCCTCTCTCCTCTCTCTTCTCCTCTCTCCCTCTATCCTTTCTCTTCTCTCCCTCTCTCCTCTCTCTCCCTTTCTCCTCTCTCCTCTCCTCTCTCCTCTTTTCTCTCTCCTCTCTCCTCTCTCCTCTCTCCTCTCTTCTCTCTCCTCTCTCCTCTCTCCCTCTCTCCTCTCCTCTCTCCCTCTATCCTCTCTCCTCTCGTCTCTCCCTCTATCCTCTCTCCCTCTCTCCTCTGTCCCTCTCTCCTCTCTCCTCTCTCCCTATCTCATCTCTCCTCTCTTCTCTCCTCTCTCCTCTCCTCTCTCCCTCTCTCCTCTCTCCTCTCTCCTCTCCTCTTTCCCTCTCTCCTCTCTCCCTCTCTCTTCTCTCCCTCTTTCCCTCTCTCCTCTCTCCTCTCCTCTCTCCTCTCTCCCTCTCTCCTCTCTTCTCTCTCTTCTCTCCCTCTCTCCTCTCCTCTCTCCCTCTCTCCTCTCTCCTCTCCTCTCTCCTCCTCTCCTCTCTCCCTCTCTCCTCTCCTCTCTCCTCTCCTTTCTCCTCTCTCCTCTCCTCTCTCCTCCCCTCCTCTCTCCCTCTCTCCTCTCTCCCTGTTTCCTCTCCTCTCTCCCTCTCTCCTCTCCTCTCCCCTCTACCTCTCTCCTCTCTCCCTCTCTCCTCTCCTCTCACCCTCTCACCTTTCCTCTCTCCTCTCCTCTCTCCCTCTCTCCTCTCCTCTCCTCTCTTCTCTCACTCTCTCCTCTCCTCTCTCCTCCCTCCTGTCCTCTCCTCTCTCTCCTCTCTCCCTCTCTCCCTCTCCTCTCCTCTCTCCTCTCTCCCACTCTCCTCTCTTCTCTCTCCTCTCTCCCTCTCTCCTTTCCTCTCTCCCTCTCTCCTCTCCTCTCTCCCTCTCTCCTCTCTCTTCTCTCCTCTCTCCTCTCCTCTCTCCTCTCTCCCTCTCTCCTCTCTCCTCTCCTCTCTCCTCTGTCCTCTCCCTCTGTCCTCTCTCCTCTCTCCTCTCCTCTCCTCTCTCCCTCTCTCCTCTCCTCTGTCCTCTCCTCTCTCTTTCTCTCCCTCGCTCCTCTCTCCTCTTTCCCTCTCTTCTCTGCTCTCTCCTCTCCTCTCTCCTCCCTCCTCTCTCCTCTCCTCTCCTCTCCTCTCCTCTCTCTCTCTCCTCTCTCCTCTCTCCTTTCTCCTCTCTCCTCTCTCCCTCTCTCCTCTCTCCTCTCCTTTCACCCTCTCTCCTCTCCTCTCTCCTCTCCTCTCTCCTTCTCTCCTCTCCTCTCCTCTCTCCCTCTCTCCTCTCCTCTCCCCCTCTCTCCTCTCTCCCTCTCTCCCTCTCTCCTCTCCTCTCTCCTCTCTCCCTCTCTCCTCTCTTCTCTCTCCTCTCTCCCTCTCTCCCTCTCTCCCTCTCTCCCTCTCTCCTCTCCTCTCTCCCTCTCTCCTCTCTCTTCTCTCCTCTCTCCTCTCTCCCTCTCCCTCTCTCCTCTCCTCTCTCCTCTCCCCTCTCTCCTCTCCTCTCTCCTCTCCTCTCTCCCTCTCTCCTCTCCTCTGTCCTCTCCTCTCTCTTTCTCTCCCTCGCTCCTCTCTCCTCTTTCCCTCTCTTCTCTGCTCTCTCCTCTCCTCTCTCCTCCCTCCTCTCTCCTCTCCTCTCCTCTCTCTCTCTCCTCTCTCCTCTCTCCTCTCTCCCTCTCTCCTCTCTCTTCTCCTCTCTCCTCTCTCTTCTCCTCTCTCCCTCTATCCTCTCTCCTCTCTCCCTCTCTCCTCTCTCTTCTCCTCTCTCCCTCTATCCTTTCTCTTCTCTCTCCACTCTCCTCTCTCCTCTCTCCTCTCTTCTCTCTCCTCTCTCCTCTCTCCCTCTCTCCTCTCCTCTCTCCCTCTATCCTCTCTCCTCTCGTCTCTCCCTCTATCCTCTCTCCCTCTCTCCTCTGTCCCTCTCTCCTCTCTCCTCTCTCCCTATCTCATCTCTCCTCTCCTCTCTCCTCTCCTCTCTCCTCTCTCCTCTCCTCTCTCCTCTCCTCTCTCCTCTCTCCTCTCTCCTCTCCTCTTCTCTCTCTTCTCTCCCTCTCTCCTCTCCTCTCTTCTCTCTCTTCTCCTCTCTCTCCTCTCCTCTCTCCTCTCTCCTCCTCTCCTCTCTCTCTCTCCTCTCTCCTCTCTCTCTCCTCTCCTCTCCTCTCTCTCCCCTCTCTCCTCTCTCCCTCTCTCCTCTCCTTTCACCCTCTCTCCTCTCCTCTCACCTCTCCTCTCTCCCTCTCTCCTCTCGTATTATCTCTCCCTCTCTCCTCTCTCCTCTCCTCTCCCCCTCTCTCCTCTCCTCTCTCCCTCTCTCCTCTCTCCTCTCTCTCCCTCTCTCCTCTCCTCTCTCCTCTCTCCCTCTCTCCTCTCTGCTCTCTCCTCTCCCTCTCTCCTTTCCTCTCTCCTCTCTCCTCTCCTCTCTCCTCTCTCCTCTCTCTTCTCTCCTCTCTCCTCTCCTCTCTCCTCTCTCCCTCTCTCCTCTCTCCTCTCCTCTCTCCTCTGTCCTCTCCCTCTCTCTTCTCTCCTCTCTCCTCTCCTCTCTCCTCTCTCCCTCTCTCCTCTCACCTCTCTCCCTCTTTCCTCTCTCCTCTCCTCTCTCCCTCTATCCTCTCTCCTCTCTCCCTCTCTCCTC
Source organism: Odontamblyopus lacepedii (assembly GCA_034769755.1). Lineage (NCBI taxonomy): Eukaryota > Metazoa > Chordata > Actinopteri > Gobiiformes > Gobiidae > Odontamblyopus > Odontamblyopus lacepedii. The sequence continues at coordinate 36,459,303 of CM068344.1, read as the reverse complement.
TCTCCTCTCTCCCTCTCTCATCTCTCCTCTCTCCTCTCCTCTCTCCTCTCTCCCTCTCTCCTCTCCTCTCTCCCTCTCTCCTCTCTCCTCTCCTCCTCTCCTCTCTCCCTCTCTCCTCTCCTCTCTCCCTCTCTCCTCTCTCCTCTCTCCCTCTCTCATCTCTCCTCTCCTCTCTCCTCTCTCCCTCTCTCCTCTCCTTTCTCCCTGTCTCCTCTCTCCTCTCCTCCTCTCCTCTCTCCCTCTCTCCTCTTTCCTCTTTCCCTCTCTCCTCTCCTTTCTCCCTGTCTCCTCTCTCCTCTCTTCCTCTCCTCTCTCCCTCTCTCCTCTCCTTTCTCCTCTCTCCTCTCTCCCTCTCTCCTCTCCTCTCTCCCTCGCTCCTCTCTCGTCTCTCCTCTCCTCTCTCCTCTCCCCTCTCCCTCTCTCCTCTCTCATCTCCTCTCTCTTCTTTCCCTCTCTCCTCTCTCCCTCTCTCATCTCTCCTCTCTCCTCTCCTCTATCCTCTTTCCCTCTCTCCTCTCCTCTCTCCCTCTCTCCTCTCTCCTCTCCTCTCTCCCTCTCTCCTCTCCTCTCTCCTCTCCTCTCTGCCTCTCTCCTCTCTCCTCTCTCCCTCTCTCCTCTCTCCTCTCCTCTCTCCCTCTATCCTCTCTCTTCTCTCCCTCTTTCCTCTCTCCCTCTCTCCTCTCCTCTCTCCCTCTATCCTCTCTCCTCTCTCCCTCTCTCATCTCTCCTCTCTTCTCTCCCTCTCTCCTCTCCTCTCTCCCTCTCTCCTCTCTCCTCTCTCCTCTCTCCCTCTCTCATCTCTCCTCTCCTCTCTCCTCTCTCCCTCTCTCCTCTCCTCTCTCCCTCTCTCCTCTCCTCTCTCCCTCTATCCTCTCTCTTCTCTCCCTCTCTCCTCTCTCCTCTCCTCTCTCCTCTCTCCCTCTCTCCTCTCTCCTCTCTCCCTCTCTCCTCTCTCCTCTCCTCTCTCCCTCTCTCCTCTCTCATCTCTCCTCTCCTCTTTCCCTCTCTCCTCTCTCCCTCTCTCTTCTCTCCCTCTTTCCCTGTCTCCTCTCTCCTCTCCTCTCTCCCTCTCTCCTCTCCTCTCTTCTCTCTCTTCTCTCCCTCTCTCCTCTCATCTCTCCCTCTCTCCTCTCTCCTCTCTCCTCTCCTCTCTCCTCCTCTCCTCTCTCCCTCTCTCCACTCCTCTCTCCTCTCTCCCTCTCTGCTCTCCTCTCTCCTCTCTCCCTCTCTCCTCTCTTCTCTCCTTGCTCCCTCTCTTCTCTCCTCTCTCCTCTCCCCTCTCCCTCTGTCCTCTGTCCTCTCTCCTCTCTCCTCTCTCCTCTCCTCTCCTCTCTCCCTCTCTCCTCTCCTCTTTCCTCTCTCCTCTCCTCTCTCTTTCTCTCCCTCGCTCCTCTCTCCTCTTTCCCGTCGGTTCGCACGCTGGAGCGACTCCTGTGTCACTGGAGGCAGCGGCTGACGGAGCAGGAGTGGACTCTGCTCAGAGGGTTCACCTCTGGCTCACTGTCTCCAGACTCCACTGACCCCTTCCCCAGCATCATCCTGAGTCCTGACCTCACGGACTCTTCAGGCCCCCTGCTGGCCTATCCTATATCTGCATCCCTGGAAGCAGCCTCCGGGAAGACTTTTTACAGACTGATGGTCCAGGCCCTGAACCATCACAGACTCTGTGCTCGCGTGGACACAGTGTGGAGAGCTCACCTGAGCCTGGCCCCCACCATTAGCCCAGCCTGGGGCTTCCTGTACAAGCCTCCCCTCACCAAGAGACAGGGAGACCTGCAGTGGAGGCTGCTGCACGGGGCAGTGGCGGTTAACTCCTTGATCCATCATATGAACAGTGCTGTGGGGGAGGGCTGTCCCTTCTGTGAGATCAGGGAGACCGTGTTCCACTGTTTTTGGGAGTGTGAGCGTCTGACACAGCTGTTCCACCTGCTGGGGCAGTGTTCAGGAAGTGTGGGGCAGGTGTTTAATGCCCAGGTGTTTGTGTGTGGGCTCAGATACTCTGTACAGAGCAGGAGGAGGGACAGGCTGCTGAGCTTTCTGCTAGGACAGGCCAAGATGGCAGTGTATGTGAGCAGGAAGAGGAGGCTGCAGACTCAGAGTGGGGTCAGTGTGAGGACCATGTTTGTCAGGATGGTGCAGGCCAGACTCAGGCTGGAGTTTGGA